>OY998228.1:11701724-12320891 GCA_963922035.1 Amblyjoppa proteus | reverse complement strand
CATATTCCAAGTAGATACAAATCTTTAAAAAAAAAGAAGTCGTTTTATAAGTTATCGGCGCCGAGAAGTTACCCGCGGTTCTTGGTAGCGAACAAACGCAATATTTTTTAGAAAAATGTGGATTTGTTGATTTCGATGTTTGTCCCCCACCCAACTGAGCCCCCTTTTCGGAGAACCCCCCCCCCCCCCCCTGGATTCCATAACATATAGGATGGATTTTAAAATGACGAAATTCCATTCTATAATTGCTATATGCTATGTCCTATAATGTCCGAATTTCTGTTTTCGCAGCATATAGAATTCGGATTTTCAAAATTTGGAAATATCATCCCATATGCTATGAACCATGCGATCGATGCGAAACGCTCAGGCCAACATAACTGCTAGTCTTATATATAATACAGTGTGGATAATTTTGTGTTATTTTTTTTTTTCTTTACAGACCTGAGCAACGACAGTTACGGCACAGTCGTGAATATGGGCCTGGACGGTGAGGGAACGAGCCCTGGGGGTCCCACCGGTGGAAGTAACGGTCCCGGCGGACTCGGCGGTCCTCCGGGCAGCGGTGGACGCGGCTATCTCGGAGCCGCGACACCTCCCTATCTTTCGACCTCCCGGTCGCCCTCTTTACCTCCTCAATTTCCATATCCACCGGATACCGGTCTTTCCGTCTACACGACACTTGGTAAGATATTCAGCGGCCTCAACGATTCTTGCAATTAACTGACATTGAACAGATGATCGAATGTATTTTTTTATATCTATGTTTTTTGTATCTTATTATATGTATTTTTTTTTTTCGTTTTTAAGGCGGGTCCGGTGGGATGGTAGCAGGACCCGCGTCGGATCTGAGCAACGAATCGAGCGGCGGAGGTCCTGGAGCGATCAGCGGCGGAAACGGAGGCGGCAACGGTCCGGGCGGTGTAACGTCCGGTGGTTATCCAGATTTTCCTCCGTCACCGGACTCGTGGCTCGGCGAGCCCGCCCAGCATCCGCATCACCATCCCCATTATGCCACATAACAACGCCACACTAAAGCGAAGGAAAGAAAATCCTTATACGAATACCGTATGTAGAATAATAGATCGGCCCGGCAGCGAAACAAAAATTCGCGATATCCATTCAACTGGCTCGATCGCATCGAGTACGAGGCCGGACGTTGTTCTAAGACCGTACTCGACTGTACCGTCCCTCCTGGTAAAAAAACAAACGAACACACGAAGAAAAGAAGAAAACAAAACCTCCATCCTACCCTTCCGACTCTCGGTCGCGAAACTTGGTCATCACTATCGGCAGCAAGAAAAAAAAAAAAAAAAGTCTCTACCCGTGCAGAGAACGCCTCAGTGTAATTTCGTGTCGCACAAGCGAATAACAATACGATGTGCGATGCTACGATAATGAATTAAGGAAGAACATTCGTACGAGAACATAGTCCATACGCATCAATATTACGGTTTAATATAGATATATATTTATGTACAAGTTCCTCGTTTCCCGTTTATCATAGACTTGAAACAATGTTTCGTTAGATGATAGTGTTGTCGCGTCGCGTCGTGCACGGGCTTTTAAAAAGATCGTTGAGGAAAAAAAAAAAAAAAAAGAGAACACGAAGAGAAAGGTAAAGAGCCAACGATCCTAGCCGGCTATATGTGTACACACGTCGATAATTGTATTCTTATAGTGAACGATGATTTGAAAATGTTTTTTTTTTTTTTTTTTTTCGTTCATCTCGTGCACATCGCGATATCATTGTCGTCGAAAAACGACGCACTTGTGTCAGGCTAGATATATGAAGTGACATATTGTAAATAATTCGTATATAAGAAATTTATCGTATCCGCTGTATATTATTATATCCGCGAGCAATCGTGAAATTACGAAGAGCGAGTCGCGAGGAAAAGAAGAAAAAAAAATGATGTAATATTATAAATACTAGAAGCGCTTGCGCTCCGTAGCGAGTAGATGGACCGAGCGGATAACGCGAGATCGTACCGAGACAAGCTCGGTACTGTCAGTTCCGGGACTCGCGATCCTCAAAATTATCGACGAACGGCGAGAGTAAAGTTTATCAAGAGCGTACATCGATTTCGTCCGTCTCGCGAGACCGAAATACATCTATGTAGAGTCATAAAATTTCGGGCTGTATATACTATTCGATGTTTTCTGAAAAAAACAAAAGAAGGGAGAAAAAGAAACGTACGAAGTGTCGGTGACGAAGGAATATTTTCGATTGATTGAATAATCGTCGTATAGCGCGAAGACAAATGCGAAACTAACGTTTGAATAGTTTTTAAGAGTGGACAACATCCGTACTAAATCATACCCATGCTCAGGCGTGGAAAAATTATCGCATTTACGTGACTCGCCCCGTGTTCGCAACTCGACAAAAAAAAAAAAAAAAAAACAGAAATCAGTTATTATTACGGATCTTTATATTATTATCTAGTCATCAAGTGATAATAAAAATTTATCATAACCGAATCATTCTGTACTTCGACGAATTATCGATCGTCCAGGGAATAATGAGTGATTTTCCAGTGAGCAGAGTTGTAGCAAGTATCAATGGCACTTTATTCCTCCTGATTTATTTACAGATGCTTTATCATGTAGGTTCAATGCGATGATACGATTTCGTTTATAGCTGTCGTATTGTATACACTATACACTAAACACGCGTGTGAATTTATCGTTGTGTGCGTTGAATTGCATCTTTGTTTGCAAAAAAAAAAAAACGGACGAAAAAAGATCTCCGCGACTCAATCACTAAATTGATTACGCAAACATATTTATAAAACAAAAGAAATTTCTAAAACGACGAAGAATCGATTTCCTCTCGCTGTCGTTTACGTAAATGTATATAAATATATACATAGACACACACACTATTCTCTCTCAATGTACAATAGATTACAACTCCTCGGTATTTCACGGCTCTCTTTGGTTCTCGAAAAAGCTTCATTTCTTTTTTTTTTTGTTAACGTATGAAAAATATGTTTTGTCGCATTTTTCCATCCGCGAGACCGAAGTTCGTTTACATACCGATATAGCGAATATTTCAGTCAGTCGCTCTGATTACAAAAGGGGTGAAGACGAGAAACGACAGAAAAAAAAATAAGGCTCGGGCGTAGAAAAAACAACAGTAAGTTAAACGAGTAAGCATCGTTCGGGTTATAGTTCGGTGATAGATAAGTAAAAAATCGTATCTTTTTAAGATACGACGGGATAAACATTTATCGAAGAGTCCGTTTCTTCGTTGCGTTTATTGTCACTCGTGTCCATGCGGCGAACGGTCGTGCGAACTCTTTGCAATTCGCGATAATCTCAGTCGACCGGCTCCTCGTACGTTCTCGTCTTTTTAAGAATACTCTTTGTCATCATCAATTGCTTCGTTATTGCCTTTTCCACGTTTTTTTTATTCTTGTTAGAGGCCGAGAGGTGCTGGAAGGTATCCTCGAGGGCTCGTCTCGTCTTCATCAATCGTCTTTTCAATACCTCGTTCTCTTGTTTGAGTGCCTCGACTTCATCCAGACCTTAAAAAGTTAAGTCGTCAATATCGAATTTTTGTGAAACGCGTAATTATCGAATATCGAATTAAGCAATATTCTTACCTTCCAAATGAAGCGGACTCTCCCGACCCAAATCTCGTAGTCCTCGATGCGTGCTCGGGTTGTAGTCCTCGTCGCTGAGTAAATTCGTCATGGACTCGGTGATTTTTAGAGTATCTTGCAGCGGCCTCGTTGTCGAAACGGCCGCGTCGCTCTCGATGCCCAAATCCGGTGAGCAGCTCGATTTACTGCGTCCCGTTGACGTCGGGTAGTTTATCGAGAGCCAGTATTGAGAGCCCTGAAATGATGCAATTACAGTTTTACAATATCTACGATAAATCGGCTAGAGCGTTCAGAAGCGAAGGAACTTACGCTGTAAGTGTGATATTCTTGAATCAGATCGTCGCAGGTTTGCTTGTGACTGGCGTCGGCAGGAATGGAAGAAACTCCGCTGGAGCTTGGCGCCGAATCGCTGGCTTCGCAAACGACGACGTGTCTTCTCAGCTCCTTGTTGGCGGTCTCGAGTTCCTCGAGCCGAGCGCGATGCGAATCGTTCATCTGATTAAGATCCGTCACCTGTGGGCACGAAAAAAAAATTAGTCAATCAATTGTTTCTCGTTGAATAATTAAGATAGGAATTTTACCTCTTTGTTAAATTTATCGTGAAGCGAGCGCACAGTCATGTCGTACTGACTCTCGCTCTTCCGCACGTCTTGCTCCAATCTTAATTTGTCGTTCGTAAGTTTAGTGTTCTCCACGAGGACCTGACTGTGCGACAGTGTCAGTTGATCGAGGTCTTTCGAGAGTGTCGACACACTCGACCTCGTCACTTGGTTCTCTTCCTCCAGCAATTTTATCCTCGAACGAAGCTGTACAACATAAAAAAACAGTAGCTCACATTAATAACAGTATCGCACGAGTCGTAATCGTTAATTACCAAATGATCACTGCATACCGCCTCGTTTTCTCTGTTAAGAGTAATCAGCATCTCGGCGGCTTTCCTTTCGGTGTCTTCTTTGTAATGCAAGAGCTCGCTCTTTTGCTTCGATATCTCAACGGCCATGTTCTCGACGTCGGTTATTTTCCTCTCCAGCTGGGCTTTTCTCACACCGTTGTGCTTGCTATCGCTCTTGACCGAATACCACTCGTGAATTTTCCTCTCGAGCGAGCACTGCAGACGCTCGTTAAACTTCTGAGATTTTTCCAGCTTCGCGATAATTGGTCCCAGCTTGTCGTCGATCGCCTGTAAATCACGGAACGCAAACATAGTAATGCTGTACGATTAGACAATTTTTTGTGATTTTTGAAAAAAAAAAACAAAATCCCATAAAATCCAACCGCTTGGATAGATTTCGGTCAAATTCAATACCAAACATCTTTGATCATAATATTTTTGATTGTAGATTTTTAGATCATAGTATTTTTTGATTATAAATTTTTTGATCATATTTGTATGTATGCAGTTTCAGGATGATAGCTCAACATTTTAATTAAAAATGTCAAAATCGCGTAAAATCTCGAAACGGACCGCAATCTCCATGAAAATACCAAATTTCAATTGGCTGTTTCAAGCCAATCCGTTTCCGAGTTAGAGTCGTTTGTAACGACGCAAGTTTGTCGCGATGCCAGCTAAAAATCGCATTTCTCGACGCTTTAGATTATTTTCAGTACTCTGACACTGGTCTCGATTTTTTTTTTTTTTTTTTAACCAATAACCAAACTACAACGGGCAAGTGGTGTACGTAAATTAGCAAACCGCATGCTTACGTTATCGAGGGACACCTTCGACAGTATTTCCTCCCTCAGAGCCCTCAGTTCCGTGCTGAGCAGCCTATTAGTGTCCATGAGTTCGTGAATTTGTTGTCCCGCGTCGGCCTCGCCGCCGAGATCGGTTCCATGGACGCCCTTGTGATAAGGCAAACAATCGATCGAGTCCTCCGAATCGCTCAAGCTCTTCGCGTACTTCGAGACTCGCGGCCTGTTGGAGGACTTGTGACCCTTGTGCGTCTCCTGAAGTCCGATCCTGGCGAGCGATACTTTCCTGTCCGGCTCGGAGAAAGCTTCGGAATCGGACAGTGCTTCGGAGGCGTCCAACTTCCCAGCAGCTTCAACCGGCATGAGCTCGGTCGATTGGCTTCGCCTCGCCAAGTCACCGACGGCCTCGCCGACCTCGTTCCAGGGAACGCGTCCCTCCTGCGCTCTCACGAAGTCGTCGTAGAGCGTCTTCGAGCTGACGAGCACGTCGAGAACGATGTTTCTGTGATCGCTGACCACGCCGTCCGGATAGTGAGTAGTCCTCAGCATCTCCTTCATGAATTTGAACAAATCTTTCACGTGAGTTCTCAGCATCTCGCAGTACTTTCTTGCTCTGTCGTTTTCGTTGCTGAGACAACCGTCGAGCTCCTGCGTCGAGGCGACATCCGGTTGGGCGACGAGCTTCAACCACCTCAGATAATCGACTTCGCGCTCGAGCTCCCTCTTCTGCTTGACGAGTTTCTCCACGTACTCCGTCATGGTTTTAACGTCTATGGGTTCGTCGACGTTAACGTGATTCAGCTGCACCACGTCGCTTGTGAAGCTCACTCTTATGCCTATGTCGTTAAGTTCTTTCAGCAAAGCCCCCAACTGGCACGCCGCGCGTTCCTCGTGCACGGACTCCGATTTGTTTCCTCGACTCGTGTCCTGTCCCTGATTCGCCGACATAGTTTGATTGTGCAACTTCGCTATCTCCTTGTTCTTGCTCCACAGCTCGGTGTTCACCAACTTCTGGAGATTCTGCGTCTTCACTTGCAGGTCCCTCGACAGTTCCTCGATCCTGCGATTTTTATCGTCGATCTCAGCGTTTCTCATCGTAAGTTCTTCCCTGAGTCTCTCGCGCTCTCCCGACTCGTCCTCCACCTCCAATTGTTTGATTGTCGCCTTCGCCAGCTCGTGGGCCTCCTTCAGTCGGTCGATCTCCACGATCTTGTCTCGAAGCTCCTGGCTCATCGAGCTCTTTTCCTTCTCCAGACGCTCTATATGCTCCTCCTTCTCGTCGAGTTGCTCCTCGAGTACCTGCAAAGTGGAGATTCGTTATCGATAAATCGTCGCCAAAAATCGTGCTTCGCCCCCGTACAGCGTGCAGCAACTTGGTCGCGTCGTATCGGCCTAGTTTCGAATATAAGCGAACACTCGTACGCTCAGAATCGTAGCGTCAGCGTCCGTTCTATTTATAAGCATGCCGCATAGACGTCCCAGAGAAGCTCCGAAGCACGAGGATGCAACTCGCGATTTTCGAATTTACGATTGTATCGCTTTTCGCGAAGACTCACCTCAGAGTCCGCTTGTATACGCGTCTCCAGAAGATGCTTCTCAGCCTTGACGCTCTCGATCTGGTCGCGAAGCTCGTTGATCTTGCACTCCATGTCCTCAAAACGTTGCTGCACACAAAAAACAAAAAATATTTCCCTCGTCAATTACAAAAAAAAAACTCTTCTGTCGAGTGTACAAGGTACATTTTTATTTTTATTCGATTCAGCAAACACAAATTAATTCGATTACAGATATAGTACAGTAAAGAAAAATTGGAGCCTAGCCATGCGTCGCGCGTTATCGATACACGTGCGGGTATTCGTGCGCCTGGATCGTGAGGTATTCGGGAAAAGGGAGGATGGCCAATCGTTCGAGGATCTAATTTTTCGTTCTCTTTTGCCAACGCCTCGGGGTGACGAGGGTCACGAGAGCGGGTCCCTAAACAAAACATTTTCGGCCGCTTAGACTGCGTTTTCGGGAGCGATGAACTTCCGTTTGCAATCGTTTGCGCGCAAGCATTGACCCGATGGAGTTAACGATCGGCGTGGCGTTCGATCGAGCACATGAGAGAGCGATTTACTAGCGGGAGAGGTAATAATAGAAGCAGCGCTATATTATTAATTAATGCCAATTGTGATCGAGTCGAGAGAGAGCGGCGGGGCGAGAGGAGCGCGATTACGTTGCATTACCTACCTCCATTCTCATCGAGGTGCACAAGCAGGACAACATATTTGCCACACTGACGCCCGATCGGAGTCACCGATAAATATTATTTCATTCGGAGCTCTCGATCGAGTCCTGCGATCGAGCGAGCGGTCGGCTGTTATTATTGTTTCACGTAACGCGGACGTCGCGTCTCTGCGCGCTACGGCGCGCTGTTTATTCTCAGTATCATGGGAGTATCGTGTAAATCGACTACGTCCCGATCGCTCTTCTCATCGTCGCGGCGTATAATCGATGTATCGAAAGAAAAAAAAAAAATTAACTCGTACGAAAATTTCGAGGCGAACGGCGAAGCGCGCGGAGCCGCCCGACTCGTCGAAATGAATTCTCGTTCGAGCACTGCCGAGCGTGCTGTAGTTGGATCCGTGGAGCCGAGGGATCGCACTTCGCTATTATTAGCAGCGAGGAAGGCGTCTCTCTTCTCGTCTAAATCACCGGGATTCCGTGGACCATGTCATCGCTGTGGAAACCATGGCAATGTGTTTGCCCCGCGGCCGAGCCCACCTCGCGAGCTTCCATCGACGGCACTCACGATATTATTCTTCGGACGTTTTGCAACTTCTTGACCGCCGAAGTATCGAATTACACAGCCCGACGGGGCACGAGAGTCTCATTGATGTTGTTGTTGGCATGGGATCGAAGGGTTAAATAATGAGTTGTATCACATGGTTGTGTTATACCACTGTATTTTAAAATAAGCGAGCAAACAAGCAGGCGAAAGCAAGCAGAGAGCGTAGAAAAGTGCATCAATCCAATATATCTATAATTGAATTAAAACAAAAAAGAATAAAAGGCAAAGCGGCATGCATAGAATCATAGTTTTCGTCGAGCGCGTGGAGTCAAGCGTCTGTAACTGACCTGATCCGTTTGATCGCGTTCGGGATGATTCGCCATTTCGCTGCTGAGATCCCTTCTCGCCGACGAGCTGTGACTGCTCCTCTTGACCTTCGGACAGTCGGAACCTTTGTACACCTTATCGAGCTCCGCTTCTAGCTCCGTTATTTTACGATCTTTCTTCACGTGCTGGTCCTCGTATTTTTGCTGCCGCATCATCAGGCCCTGAATCATCTTCAGGGCTTTGTCGTGCTCGATCTTGAGCTTCTCCAGTTTCTCTTCCGTGATCTTCGACGACTTTTTCACGTTGCAAAGCTTCAGGATCAATTGCTTCTTCGCCTCCTCCTGGCGCTTCATCTCGCGCTCTCGCTCCTCGATTTCCTGCTGAACGAAACTCGTGAAAATTGCATAGAAATTTATCGTCCGTGGTTACACGTTGGCGAACAATTGTTAGATACAAACGTTGCTCAATGCGTTGGCGTCGGTGTTGCCCGACGAATTCGTCTCTCGACTGGGATAAGTGAAACTGAACGGTCTGTCCCTGTGTGGTTCCCAGTCGAACGGACTGGTGGCACTTTTTGTTGGACTCTGGCTACAACTCGATTTCTGGCTCACTCTCGGGGACCTCGATCCGTCGTAGGGCGTTGAAGTGAAGGGGCTGCTCGGGGCCGAGTTGCGCTTCGCATGATTCTGCTCAAACTGCAGCAGAGATAAACCAATTGTCTCGTTAGCAAAAGCTTTTGGGTCAGTTGACATCGAGTTCGTCGAAATCGAAATAAAACTTATAACTTGTATTATAAAAAAAAATGAAACAAAACTTATAAATTATATTATAAAATAAAATCGAAATAAAATTTAAATAACCTGATTGAGAAGCGTTCTGTGTTTGTTATTGAGATCCGTGAGAGCGTCCTCCCGCGATTTAATGGAAAGCCTCAGTTCGACAATCTGCTTTTTCCTCTTCTCCGCGACGGTGCTGACCTCCTCGCACGTTCGGCTGGTCTCCTCGAGCAGCAGCGCTTTCTCCTTCACCAAACGATCTTTCTCGGCAATTTCGTTTTTCTGATGTTGCACAACGTTCTCCCTCCTGAAAGCCTCCTCCTCGAGTTCTTTTATACGCTCCCTCATACCCTCGATCTCACTGTCGCGCTCCATAGTCAATTTCTCCCTCAGCTTAGTTTCCGCATTCAAACGATCGCGAAACTGATCTCTCTCGATCTCGAATTCCTGCGCCCAGTTTCTCTCCTCCTCCAAACTCGCTGTTATCTGTTTGACCTGAGGAACAACAAAAAAAACATTAAAATACGCATGCATATTCATCGTTTATGGCCTGCCTCAAACATCCTCGGGGATACAATTCACGCTCTCCGGCGAGTCTGATCTCCCTTGCTTATCAGCCTTGAACCCTCTTATCTTACGTAAACATTACTGAGAATAACGTGACGCAGTGTCCGCCTGCGGCTTGCCCGCAGAGATTATGCTTGGGACTCGGGAGCGACTCACGCCGGACTGGATGACGCGAGCACACAGCCCCGTCGACAATCACGGTGTCTCGTATTTACATAGACTCGAGTAATCCGTGCCATTGTTTGAAAGCTACTTCATTGTACATGTATATGGGTCTGTCGATTATACCTCCGCCTCTAAGGAAGCCACAACTTCCTCCATTTGGTGCAATTTCTCCTGGTTCTCCAAAGCTTTTTCGGGTGTTATGCCAAAGGTCTCCTGGTAGTAAATCGATGTGTTGTCGCCCACTCTTCCCTTGGTGTATTCTTCCAGTTCTGAAACGACAGCGAAACGTTTTATCATCTATCGAGGAAAACAACAATTTTACAAAGGCGACGAATTCTTTACCACGCTCAAGATCTTCGATTCTTTTTCGCTCCTTGTCCAGGGATTCTTGGTACTGAGCTTGATTGCGTAGCGACACGTCTTTCTGTTCCTCGATCAACTCGAACGCCTTGGCTGCCTGGCTGAGAAGTTCCTGCTTCTCTATGAGCTCCTTTCTCAACGATTCGATTTCAACCTGACAAAGCGTAAACGCAATTTTAAAGATCGGCGACAGGGTAAGCTTCGTATCTTTTTTATTTTATTTTCTTTTAAATTGACGAGCAAACCTTGAGCTCGATGTTCTTCTTAACCGCATCCTCGTCGGCGGAAGTGATGCCCATTCGTTCCTCCAAAAAGTATATTCGCAATTTTAGATTGAAGTTGTCTTTCTTCAGAGCCTCGAGCTGATCCTCGTACTCCTTCATGGTTCTGCCGCCTGTTCCGATCCCAGACGCGTTGCCGATCGCTCCGCCCGCTGGAGATTTGACGGACTGCCTCGCATTTGTACCTGCAGAATCATAAATTATGTTCGTGTTAAAAAATGAGTACAAATAAATAATCAATTGGTTTCTTCAAGTCTCCCCTTACTATGCATAGCGGAGTTTGTGCAAGTTTTCACGATAATTTTCTGAGTCCCTTCCCAAAGTCATAATCATTAGATCATTACATACGAACGGCCGAGCTGTTGTTGTTCGATGTACCAAATTTCATTCCTTACGTTTCTCAAAACCCTAGTGACTTTTTCTCCCCTTCTTTTTTTTCTTTCTTCGCGGTGTCCTTCAGACGGCAATCGAGAATTTAAATAGTGGTTTTTTTCGCGGTCTCCTTCAGACAGCAATCAAGAATTTAAATAGTGCATAATATCCGTATGTTCCTCAATGCATTCGTATCTGTCGCTGGCTACACTCGAGAGAAATTCCAAATACATTTGAGACGTAGACTGTTTTTATCCACGTTCCTGTTTTTCTTAGTCCATTAGTTTATTCTACTTTATTTGAGATAGTTCCGTAGACAGATTTAAAAAATGTCTGAAACGCAACTTTCTACTTGAAAATCTCACTTTTATACCGGAAGTGAACTTTTCGTTGTTCCGTCACTTCCAGTTTAGAAATCGCATTTATCGACCGGAAGTGATCTCATACCGGAAATGCGTTACCTCCGGTTTAAAAATGTCAATTGTTGACCGGAAGTGATGTTTTACCGCATGGATGAGATTATCAAACCGGAAGTGAAGTATTTCTGGATGACCTAACTTCGGGTCGAAGAATGAAATGATCAAATCGGAAGCGACTTACTTCCGACGTGATGTTACTTCCGGTCGAAGAATTAGGTTTCCAAACCGAAAATTACGTCACAACGAAGTCTTTAAAGAAAATTTCTGCGTGACGTAACTTTCGGTTGAAAAGTAAGATTTTGAAACTGGAAATTTCAAAATCTGGGTGTTGCGTTATTAAATTAAAAAAAAAAAAAATATGGAATCATCTCAAGTGCAGTTAGTGAAGGAAACGTGCGAATTACGGAAGACACGGAAGTAAAAGAAACTATTTGGAATTCATCGCGGGCGTAGCCAACGACCGAGACGACTGAATTAAGGAACACGCGTTATAACTTTTGTGAGTATAACGAAACGTGCCAACATCGCAGTGGCACCGGCCAGAAAGATCCTTCGCGTCGCCCCGACACCGTCGAGACCCCTTTGGCAAGTAACCAGTTCGCCGCTGGCCAGTCTATCTAGCGACGCCGACCTATTACCGTTTCGTCTTTGATTCCTCCTTTTTTCATTTTTTTCCTTTTGGAACTTTTCCCGCCCAGACCTATTGCACCGACACGCGTCAACGAAAGCCCATCCGCACAAAAAGTCTCCTACCGAACATCACTTCGATCCCGATGGGCGTGCTGCTTCGATTGTTGCGCGCAGAATCGGAGTCACTAGCAGAGGTCGCAGAGTCCGATAGCCTTGACCTACCGCATCCCATAGCCCCGAAAATCGGCTCTCCGCGACGAATTCGTACTCGTGCAGAGTCTCGATCGAACCGCACATTTTACATCGTCATCGGGGGGAGATGAACAAAAAAAAAAAAAAAAAAACAAAAATTTCAGCTCCGTCCGGCGGACTTTAATCGCGAAGCAACGTTATACTACTGAGCCAAAATTCGAGCCCCGCCGAGCTTGCGAACGTCGTAGCTCGTAGTTAAAATTACGCCGTTTGTCTATATCATCTCTGCCGAGGCTCTCGCAAGGATAGGCGCCACTCAGAAATTGGCCATTGAAGACAATTGCTCATCGACGTTCGCCACTTGAACCGCTATTTCGAGGCTGCTAACTTGCGCGACACAACAAAAAAAAAAAAAAAAAAACTCCAACGCTCGCCGAGTGGGAGCTTTTTTTTTTTTTTTTTTTGTAGTAAATGTATTATCTATAAGAGACACTCGACTCGATGAGAGGTGAAGGACTCTCTCTGGCGAACCGTCGACCGTTCTCGGATCGCGGTGACTCATTTTCGCCGGGCGGCGTTTTAAGTGTTAGTCCAGTTGGATAAATTTTCTGTCCCTTTTGGTCCTGAGAGACACCTAAGCCGAATGCTCGTAGGTACAATCGCGCGTCTAGAGTGCTCGTGCCCGCTCTCTCTCTCTCTCTCTCTCTCTCTCGCCCGAGAACTCCGAGCGTGTCGCGAGTCGAGACCTAAGCCTCAAGTATTTATAGATGACACATTTAGGCCGGAACCATACGTTCGAACTGTCTTTATTTCGGTTAGCCGGCTCTCCTCTGTGCCCTACGACGACTCGGCAACCCTCCTCCTGCGCCACCGCCGATGTCGCTTCCCCTTCAACTCTGTACTATACTGCCGTACCCCGCCCAATTATCAACGACCCTTACACACCGGAAAGACGTTGCTCCTTTTTTTTTTTATCAGTACCGATTTTTCACTTTTTTTTTTTTTTTTTTACTTTTTTTACATGTGTGATATGTAAAATAAATTTTCTACGAGAAATAGTGTTATTCGGATATATTTGGAAAATTAATTTTGCATATATAAATTATATATATTTATAATTATATATATATATATATATATATATATATATATATCATATATATTTTGTCCTCAAATATAGAGCGATGTGCATGATATACCGATCATATAGAAAGATAATATAAAATGATATACCGAATTTTTTAGTACACGTTGAATATATTTTATTGAATGTAAATAACGCTTTTAATTCGATTGATATCAAACGTGATCGATGGAGTGCAAGTGGAGAGTTGGCTTGAGATGCTGGATGAGACAAAAATTAATGTTTGATATATGAGATTATGTATAAAATATATTTTCGCCGAAAACGAATATAATTTTTTGGGAAATATTTTCGCAATCATATGCTCTCGAATATACAGTCATTTGAATGTCTGATAAACCAATTATATAAGAAAGGTCGACTTTTTAATACCAATCAATTGTATTTTATTAATTACAAATAACCTTTGCAATTGGATTTGTATTAAACGTGCAGAGGCCGAAGGCTTCGCAGTTTACTTTAACTGCACGAAGGAATATGCACTGGCCGAAAGATCGTATATTTCGGATATATTTTGGAATGTATTTCTGCGAATATGTCGTCAAATGTACAATGATTTATACGCTTGATACATCAATCATGTAAAAATCCCGAATTTAATACAACTCGAATATATGCTTTCAAATATAAATAACGTTTGTAATTGGTTCGATATTAAACGTGCAGAGGCCGGAGGTTTCGCAGTTGACTCTAACCGCATGGTGAAACATGCGCAGATAAAAAAAATGCGGTTGAATCAACTGAAGATTCGGGCAGGGACGTTCAAACAAATATTTTGTTCGTACAGCGAAAAGATCGGTTAGTTCAACAATTTTTTTGATGATTTCACTGAAATACTTTTGAGGGCATTAAAATATTTTGTTCGATAAACAAAATATTTATTTAAACGTCGCTGCAAAATCTGTAGTTGATTCAACCATATATTTTAATAAGTGTGCATATTTTATGTATATTTTAAAATGACTGTAATATATTTAACAATTAATTGATTGATTTTAAAGATGACAATAATTCGGTTATATTTTTGGATATATTTCTGCAAGTATATGTCACCAAATGTACAACGTTTTTGTAGTCTTGATATCAATCATATAAAAAGCAGCAAACTTTATGTGTCTCGAATATTTGTTTTTGTGTACATGTTATTTCCACGAGGATAATAAAAATGCCATAACTTTAACACGCGTGTAAAACGCTGATGGATAAGTGCAAGTGGAGAGTTGGCTTGAGGAGCGACAAGAAGACAGAAATGAACGGTACGATTTCTGAGAATCTAACGAGAGGGAGAAGAAGAGTCGAAAATGGACTCGGATAGGCACACGCCGACGAGGGTTCTTGGCGTCTCGTCGTCTCGGCCGGGTCGCAGCTGCATCTGCGCCTCCGCTGTACTTATGAAACTCAATAGCTGGATAAAGCCTCTTGGCACTGATAGACCATAATTCACGACCCGTTCCCTTTGACGCCCTGCGCGAATTACAAGATTCTCGCCTCGGGAAAAGGTACACTCGGCACCTTGTGAAACTCGAGCGCTATGTTTGTCACAATATCGTACTCTCTACACATTCATAAGCACCGTAATTTCCATAAATCATACAGCAAACCATATCGAGAAAATTTATTTATTTTACCGGGAGCCGTGCCAATAAATATTTACTTAATCCAAATAAATATTAATTGAATCGAAACAAATAATTATTTAATCCAAACAAATATTTATTTACTCCAAATGAATATTAATTGAATCCAATCAATATTTATTTACTCCAAATAAATATTAATTTAATCCAATAAATATTTATTTACTCCGAATAAATATTTACTTAATCCAATCAATATTTCTTTACTCCAAAAAAATATTTACTTAATCGAAACAAATTTTTCTTTAATTCCAATAAAAACAAGTATTTGCGGTGCGTTTTTTAACAAACAAAAAAAATTGTTCTGGACGTATGAAATACATTCTTCGTCAGGCTCAATTAATTTCATAAATTTATTTACCGTCTTCGAAGTTGAACGATAGCGGCTTTATCGTCGTTAAAGGATCGTCGGGCGCGTGCTTGCGATAAAGAACCGAGCTGATCGGATATGAGCAATACAACGATCGAGGGGCGCGCCGATATAGTATATTATCGCGATGCCGAAGAGCCGAAGGGTCAGTCTACCGTCGCCCATTAGATTCGCTACATAAAGCTCGCAAAGTATCTTGCAGTTTCACGCGACGTGTGGCGAACAGTAGACCGCATAGAGTAACTCCCGTGGCGATACCGATCAGGATTGCGATAGCGTAATAGTGGTAGTAGGTAGCGGCAGAGGAGAGGCTGGACCCTCCTCCGACTTATCGCGGGTTATTAATATATCGGTTATGGGGCTCGATCGTCGTCTGGCTTGCTCGCGAAGCGTGACACGCGTCGCATCCGCTCACGATAATCGTCGTACCTGAACAAACTGTGGCCTCAGACACACATTCTACAAGCTATCTTAATACCCTCAAAGCGCAACTCTCCGTATCGCTATCTCGAGCGGAAAAACAGTTGTTTGTTTTCCTTTTTCCCCTGAAACTCCCAGCTCCATTATCGTGCCTGGCTCGGATAAGCCAAAGAGGAACATCATACTGACCATTCACCATGGGCATCGTTTGGTCCATCGTAATATCGTGCAACGGCATATTGGTGCTGCAACAAAAAAAAAATAAAAAAATTAATAAATAGTTAATTTAAAGGCTAAAGGACCGAGGTTGATGGCCCTTTGCCGAGGTGTAAAAATAGCATTAGGTATAAAATTTTGTATAATAAGATAACTGTAAATATTAACTTTGGCAATAGATCTCTTTTGCTACTACTAAATAATTTATTCAAGCTCGATCTTGTGGGACTATTGATTGGATCGAGACGAAGAAATTACAAGGTAATCGAAGTCTCGTGGCTAGCGAGGTAACGTTAATTTCGCATCGCCGATGAGTATGCAAAAATTCATAGCGTCGCTGGTGCGAACGACCTGATGAATAATAATATTCATCGGTCTAATAGACGTCGATAGTACGATTTATAATTAAAGTTCGAGCGTTGAAAGATTGACAAAAAGACGCGGCAGAAAAAGGTCCTCGATGGCTGCAACAAAAAATTAATAAATTATGAAATCTAGCTCGCTCTTCTGCGACTATTGATTAGATTGAGGTGAAAAAATTGTAAGGTAATCGAAGTTTTATAGCTGGCGTGACGATCATAATTTCGCGTCGCCGATGAGTGCGCAAAAAAGCATACCGTCGCTGGTGCGAATGACCTGATGAATAATAAAATCCATCGGTCTAATAGTCGTCGGAAATGCGCTTCGTAATTAAATGTATATTCGAGAGTTAAAAGATTGACGAAAAAAACAGGGTGGAAAATAGTCATCAATGCTGGAGCTACAAAAAATAATAGTAATAATAATAAATAAATAAATAATTTAATCAAGCTCGCTGTTCTGCAACTATTGATTCGATTGAGATGAAAAATCGATGAGGTAATCGAAGTCTTGTGGTTGGCGTCACGACGATAATTTCGCATCGCATTAAAGAATTAATAAATTGATATATAAATTAATGATAAAATCCATCGGTCAAATTTGAGCTCGAAAAGCCGCTTCGCAATTAAATGTATGTATTCGATGGGTTAAAAGGTTGACGAAAAAGAAAGAGGGTGAAAAACGATCATCAAGGGTGACGAGTGAAGTATGCAAAATAATAAAAGTAACGAGGAAACGTTGCACTTCCAGTAAGCTTTAATATAGACCCTACGTACAGTCGTACCAGGCAAGAAGTAAATTTCCGTGAACTGCGTTGGTTGCGGAGCAAAATGAATAACCGACCAGTGTGTACAGCAATGCCACGAAGGGGGGGGGGGGGCGAGAGGGATGGCTATGACAGTGTAGTTTGGTCCAAGTACCCGACATCTAAATGCAGTGGAACTTGACAAACAAGTTTGCTCACTTCCGGCGATTCAACAACGCTACTGCGGATCGGGGGAGACTTTTGGAGCGCAAAAATTCCTTTCTCGGCAGATACGATGAGGCTCCGACAGTTTCGTTATTTTTCCGTTTCGCATCGCCGCTCGCATTTCGATTTAAGGAGACGCAAACCGAGCGGACAACCGGTCAACGAGCGACACAGAAATCGAATGGTTATAAATCGTTGGCCAATCACCGTTCATAGTTTTATTATATAAGTCGGAAAAATGTTTCGGTACGAAACAGTGACCGATTCGATGCCATCGAATAACGATATGTCGTCGAGGGTAAAGCCGATTTTATAAATTTCAATCGCCGACGTATAAATTTTTATTTTCCGATTTTTTAAATGTTATTAAAAAAAAAAATGTAATCGTGTAATTATAGCTTGTGAAAACGGGGCTGTTCGTGGCATTAGCTGCGCTGCTATTCGCCAGAGTTACAAAGGCCGGCAAAGCTCACTCCTTCCAGCATTACCACGGTCCGGTAAAGGGCCATCATGAAAAAATTACGTGGGTCGACAAGCACGGTCATCGTCATCACGATTACGTGGCCGAGCCGCATTACAAATTTTCCTATGGCGTCGACGACAAACACACGAAAGACTCTCACGGACACTCCGAGCATCGTGACGGTAATTATAATTAAATTTTGTATTCGGTATAAATGCGAAGGTTTTTTTTTTTTTTTTTTTTTTAACGAGATTTTGGATTCGACAATAGGAAAAGACGTTAACGGCGTTTACAAGATTAACGAACCGGGCGGCAACGTCAGAACCGTAAAGTACTAGAGCGACGAGCATGGCTTTCACGCGCATGTACACAACAGTGGCCCTACTCATCATCATTACGGCCGATGAGTCATTTCATTGCACCGGACGGCAATTATTTGCGCAGCTAAGCAACACCGCTCGATTTGCGTAATTTATTGTATTTTGCTCGTGATTAATAAATTGCAGACAATGAAACGACTAATCCCTCTCCGGTTTGAATTATTTTATAAATTAATCTACAAACTTGTATTAAAATAATCATGATTAACCAATTGTAAAGCGTATCGCTATGAATTCGCGTAAAAGCAGATTTCAATATTATTGGATCCGTTCAATTTTTTTCTTGTTTTTCGATTATTGGAGTGACCGCCTTTTGCTCGTGATTCATAAATCGCAGACAATGAAACGACATAACCCTCCCCGGTTTGAATTATCTTCTGAATTGTCCAGAATTGCACATTAAAATGAAATTTAAGAGATTCGGTCAAAAGCAGATTTTAATATTATTGGAGCTGTTGAATTTATTCTTATTTTTCTGAATTACCTATAATTACGTATTACAATAATCATGATTAACCAATTGAAAAACGTATTAGTATAAAATTCGAGATATTCACTCAAAAGCAGATTTTAATATTGTTTGGCTCTGTCAGATTCATTCTTGTTTTTCGATTACTGCAATGACTCTGTATTTTCGCGTGATTATCGTTTCGTCTTTTTCTGCCCGTTGCAAACGAACCGAGTACTTGTGCTTGCCCTTGGGGACCGGCTCGTTCCAGGTAAAAAAAAATAAATAAAAGTTGGCACATTTACGTCCCTGCCAAGTGTAACAGTAACAAATTGCAGCTCTACCGGATAACAACTTTGTCGAACCGAAAACCCGCTTATAGCACTGCCAGGCTACAACTCCACCAACTTTACTAATCTGGCAAAGTTATAACATTGTATACGTGTTTTGGAAAGTCAGTACTCCGGTAGAGTTGTATTATGCTAGAGTTTCGGCAGAGGTTTGTATTCCGGCAGAATTATACCGGGTGGTGATGTAAATCTTCACGGCCATAGTCGCAGTCGGTTTACTAATTGCTTCGACTATCAGACTTCTTGGCGACGCCAGACCCGGACGTTGTTTTCGCAGAAGAACCAAAGCGCCGATTTTAGCATTGTTGGGTCGGTTGAACTCATTCTTGATTTTCTATCATTGCAGTGACTCCGTATATTCACGAAATTATCGTTTCTTCCTCAGCTGCCAGTTCCAAAAACTGGATTTGTGCTCGCCCTTGGGAAACCTGGCTGGTCCTACGAAAAATAATAAAAGCTTTGATATATTTAGATCTCCACCAAATCGCAACTTTGACGAATCAAAAAGCTGCTTATAGCTCTACCAGTTTAAAACTCCACCAACTTCACTAATCTACCAAAGTCACAAAGTAAAGGGCCCAGTTTTTGACACAAACTGCGACTCTTGGTCCTCCTTCTTTATCCCTATGATTTTACAAGTCTAAAGTGACAGAGCTACATAAAAGTCTCATAAACTGGGCCTTCTACCTTAATGTTCCCGTTCACAGAAATATCATTCCCGCAAACTTTATAAAATTCACATTCACAGCAGCGCTTAGTTTAGTAATCGTTTCTCGACTACGAGACTCCTTGGCGGTCCGAAGGTTGCTCTCGGCCGAAGAAGCGCATCTCAAAAATTCCCCCATCATTTAATTCCAATAATCTATATTTATCCATTGTTTGCATTCTTCTTTTTCTCTTAACTCAAAAAACACCGCCGTCTATTTGTTTATCTTGTATCGCTGTACAATTGCAAAACCGCCTATTTACGTTCGCATGTTTTTATTAACTCAATACAACAGTCGTATTTTGCTTGGGCGCTCGAGGGGTCTCGCCCCAGAGCATAATAAATATCGCTCGCTCTCTCTCTCTCTCTCTCTCTCTATCTCTCTCTCTCTCACCCCTTTCAACTCGAAATGCAGCGAGCAGAGTGGAGATAAGTGTTAAAGTGAGACGCGAGACGCGCCACATCTCGATTATTCTTTTTAACTTGTGGAGACACCGAAATAGAATCGAATCGCGTTTGTGTGGTCCCCCCCCAGGCGATTATTTCGGTAATGCTTTAACTGCAAGTGTCCCGAGACGGCGCAAAGTGTTTTTTTTTTTTTTTGTATCGTTTGCGATAGGAGCTTCGCAGAATCGTCACGCGACTCCGAGCCCTCCGGTGTGCCGAGGGTGATCGGAGGTAATAATAAAAATTGAGAGGCTTGGCCACACGTTGGTCGATGCTGAAATTTCGTACGGCAAACCCGAGCGTGCACAGTGCGCCCCGTAGCGGTTCTGACCACCGAAATAGATTCCGAAACACTAACAGACTCCCGAAGATTACAATGAATCCGGTAGTACCCGACCGATGGAATGCACGCGGAAAACGTTACAAATTTTAACCCTCCCTCCTCCTCCTCCTCCTCCTCCTCCTCAGACCGTATGCGCTACCGAGCTCCGGCGTAGTAGCAAGTTAAAGTTAATTCGCGTGGGCGCGGATTGTCTGCTACCGACGAAGAGTTCATGGAACTCGACGCTTTCATCCTCTCTCTCTCTCTCTCTCTCTCTCGCTAGCAAGCATCATTTCGCTAATCAAACGTATTTAGCCGTTATATTCGTGACTAGAGAAGAAATAATAAAGAAGAAATAATAAAAGGCAAAAAAAAAAACGTTTATTTATCGTACGGCTATGTAAGAGAACTCGTGATAGGTATTTAGCTGTTATATTCGCGACTGGAATAAAAAATAAAAAATAAATAGATCAAAATAAAAAGTTTCCTCACGTACTCTCGCCGCTTTCATCGTCTCTCGTTAGCAAGCATCGTCTCGCTAATCAAACTCAATTCAGCTGTTATAATCGAGACTAGAAGGAATAATTTAAAAAAAAAAGATAATAAAAGTAAAGGGTTGCTTTACGCACGGTTATATAAAAGACGAATGATGTGTATTTAGTTGTTATATTCGAGACCAGAAGAAAAAGTATGTAAATAAAAATAAAAAGTGTCTTTACGTACACCGAAAAAAAAGGTTTGGCAATATCGAAGTAACCTGCGGTTCACCCCAGAAAAAGAATTTATTTGACGGCAACCGTTTATTTTGATTAAGTAAAGTATTTACTTGATTCAAATAAATATTTATTTAAATCAAATAAATATTGTACTTAATCTAAATAAACGGTGGCCGACAAATAAATTATTTTTTCTGGGCGTTGCGGTTGGCGAAGGAAATATTTGGGCGATTGAAAGAAGTATTTAGTTGATTCAACGAATATTTAGTTGTTTGACCTAATGTTTAGTTGCTTCAACGAATAGTTGAAGCATTTTTGAATGTTTAGTTGCTTCAACGAATAGTTGAAGCAGCAGTTGAATTAATTGAACAAACATTTTGTTCAATCGACCAAACATTTTCTTCGCCACCCGCAACCGCAGCTTAGTTGATATTACCAAACCTTTTTTCGCCGTACTGTGAGAGAAGAATGACATGGATTTAGTAGTGTTATATTCGAGACAAGACACAGAGACAAAACAAAAATAAGTAAATAAAAATAAATTTTCTTTATGCGCTGCTGTATAAAAATAAGAACGACAGGTTGGTGTAGGTAGGAGAAAAGACGAGTCTGTGATCAATACTGTCGGGATGAGGGTCACCGCGCGCCTTCCCCCGGTAGTCCTCATGGACCGATTCTCCGTCTCGGCTATATAGCGTAGAGGTCGACGCGACGCAATAATAAAAATCCAACCGATACGCTATATAGAACATAGTAACGGGGATATCAAGGGAGCATTCGAAATATCGCAGCGGCATTGCATTCGCGTCGAACGGGAACGTGCTAATATGCAAAACTTCCTCAATTGACGCTTCGCTCGTTAAACGCATCAACTGGCCAACAAGACCGACCAAATACGCTCACCCAATTGGCTCAATTCTCCGTAACAGCGTGTTTTCTATGCGAGGATCCCGTCTCTCCGACACAGATGGCTGCGCACTCGGGCAACAGGGGTACGTTGAAACTATCAGTACAAAAAAAAAACATGCCGTGCGACAACTTATTTTCGAAAGGAACGACAAGGCAAAAGTACCAATGGCCGGACATTGAAGGGAGCTGTTCCAGTTCCAGAAAAATCGTATTGGCGTCTCTCTTGCACGCACGCCTTGTCCGGCCACTGCGACGTGATCGGTCACTGGGACGTTTACGTTACCCGCCCAACAACGTTTTCTTTATATTTACGAGCGGGTGTGTATATTATCTTTTACACCGCTCACCGTATACTAAAATCGTCAATATAATATGTATATATGAATATGTATATAATATAATATAATATGTGTACGTATATATCTTAAAATTCTTTTCCTCGAGCAACTTTTGTATACGCAATACAATTTACCAACGATGTTTTCTAGATATTCGAAAAATTCTGCACAGCTGTACAAACGATATAGCAGAACAGCCCATTAAATAGCTTAACTATCATAGACTTTTGATTTTGATTTGAAGTTTATATATATCGGTATATATTATGTATATATCACACTCCTAAAACAACAGTGTAAGATCTTTTATGGGATTATCATAAAAATTGTTACTGTTGTTCTAGGCGTGCAATATATGGTCGGCAACAAGGGTACGTTAAGATATTATCAGTTAAAAAGCCGTGCGACAACTTACTTTCGAAAGGGACTGTATGCGCTGCCCCAAACACTGGTCCTCGTCGGGGATGAGGGAGCATTCGGGCTCTGATACGAATACCCGTACCCGCCGAACAACGTTTTCATTATATTTACGAGTGGGTGTGTATATTGTCTCTTACACGACTCACTGTACACTAAATTCTTCAATATATATGTATATATATATATATGTGTGTGTGCGTTTATGTATATGTATTAAAATTCTTTTACTGGAGCAACTCTTATATATATGCAATATATTTTCAACAATGTTCTCTAGATATTTGAAAAATCCTCAACAACTGTATAACGATATAACAGTACAGCTGATTAGACAGCTTAAATATCATAGACTCTTGATTTGTATTATGTATATGAATATGGTATTGATAATACTGGATTAACTTGTACTCAATGTCTTTGGCATTTAATAAGCGGCAGTCTTCGTATGGGAATTATTATTTCGTTGGGGAAACTCAATGAATTCACATGGGCTTTTGTATCTTTCTTCTTTTAATTGTCTCTTAGAGCCCTTGAAAAATCACGTCCGTGACTAACCAAGTCCAAATTGCTCGAAGCTCCGCGTCAACGGAGGTTTCGCACGCGACCGATTCTTACAACACTTATTCTTGCAAAATCTCCGTACAACAGTTTACAAATCTTCGTACGCAGAGTTCGGATGATAAATCGTATTGGACTCGATATATATATATATATATATATATATGGCACCGTTCGTACTACAACCTCGACGACGGAGAATCACAATCCGTTTGTATCACTTTTTGGCCAATTTTCTGTCCCTCTTGTAAATCATTCTCTTCGAAAAGTATAATCGTTTTTTCACATACGGCCTCGTGTGTCCCATTGTTTCGATGTTATCTCACTTTCGTTAACGAAATTTTTCCGTTCATAATATAACCGGACCGAACACCCGCGGCGATACCCGTAGTGCGCACTTTAATCCCTTGCGTCGCTCCTGGTCGAACAGTCGGAGGTGTGAGAAGTTCGGCACGATGGTGTGTATTTTTATTTTTTTCGTTAAATTGTTATTAGCGATTGTGCGTCGCGTTATGCGCGACCGACTATACCAGACTGAACTTGATGAACTCGACTGAACCGAAAGACGACGGACGGTCGTGGCGCGGCGATGAGCCTAGCGAACGACGGAGGATGTGGCCGAAGCTCCCGCGAGTGGAGGGGCTTGGTTAGAGTCGCTTCGAGGCATCGTCGGCGCTCTACCGCAGCTCTCGGGGGATGAAAGAGAGGCACGTGGCGCGGGAGGGGAGAGACTGTTGGAGGCTGCAGCATGACGGGATGAGGGGTTTCTCAGCTTGCGGCACCGTCGGTCCTGCACCGACCGATGTACGCGTGGGGAAACGAACGAGTGTGCGTCGAACGAGCTGCACTGCATCGACCATCCAGGGGAAGAGGGAGGGAGCAGTGCTTCTCAACCACGCCGGAATGAGCGCAGATGTTGCGTTAATTACGCGAATTAATAACACGCCGATAATCAAATTTTATCGGGCAACGATTTTACACGCGATAAATCGAATATCCTTGTGTCTATCGTGTTTTGCGAAGAGACCGTCGAGCATAGCATTTTTCGACGATATTTTGACCGCTGCGAATGAAAGAGAGTTAACGCACGTTCGTTGTGGTCGTATACGATTCACAAGTTTTCGTCGTGTATTAAAAAACAGTATCATTGAAGACCGCTGACCATCCGGATGACCCCAGGCTAACCCTGTAAGATAATGCGTCGTTGGCGCAAGCGTTCGATTAATTTACGATAAAACGCGAATGAAACATGTATTCCGATAATTTGCATAATTTAGTCGAGATACACTCAGCCGGCAATGTTGACAAATCTCGCTCATCACTGAACGAATCTCGAATGACTCTACGCAGCTGGGTGATTATGGATAGATCGTTTTTCTTATTATATCCACGGTAAATGGACCGACAAGTAGGATTTCTACTGTACCGTGTCGCGTTAAAGTATCGTACGGATCTTCGGCATTGAATAAAATTCCGGCGTCGCAATCGTTATTGTCGGAGTGCGACTGACAACGAAATCACGCCGTGACAAGCTAACCGTTGCGACGGCACACACACACACATTGACACGGAATGAATGCAAATGTATGTATCTATCGGTCAACTCACGCGTCAAAAAAGTAGTTTATCGATGCAGCTGTCTCGTCCGGATGTCCGCCGATCATCTTGAGCCACTGTTCTTTCAGCGAGGCAACTTTATTTTTTATTTACTTGTCTCTATTCGTTTGTTGGGTATTTTTCATAAAAATAACACGCCATCGACTGAACGCAACGTGCACGAAATATACGTTCTCCGACAAACCGTCAAAAACTTTTGAAACGATGGTTCGCTACGCCGCCGCACGTGGCGCCACGGTCTGCCCACTGGCGACAACTTTAGCGCGTGAATGATTCGATCGACGCGCGGTCGACACATTGCCGACAACGTAGGCGTGCGAAATCATGCAATCGACGCGGTCTTTCGAATAGCAACGACCCGTTTGCGTACAACATTTTTGTATATAAACATTAGCCTTGTTCGTTGTAAATTTGTCAGTGCAGCCGGTACGCGACGAGTGCGAGAAAAAAAAGGCGGTGTCTCGACGCGATGTCGTCGACGAACAACATTACGATGCGAAAATTAATGTTGCGTTCTCTGGAGACAGCGGCAAAGATAATTTTTGGAATAATTATCTTCAGTCTCACTAATCAATTGACCTACGAGTCCGTCTACGCGATAGTGTGCACTTTGATGATTCTAAGCGCCGCAAATTTCGTCATAAATATCAATGATTTGAGGTTGTTCTGAGCGCGCGGGAGACACGAGTGAGCGATTCGCGCGGCAAACCGTAAGTACGTCGCTCTTCGAAGGACACGAAATAGCCGAACGAAACTTCGCCTCTGGATATTTGGAAACTTCCGCTTAGCACGGTAAATTCGCCACGGCTAAGTAGTTAATGGATAAGCGTAGCCGGTCGATAAAGATTAACCTTTGACATTGCCGAAACCGGATCGACGTTTAGAAGAGAACAAAAAAATGTATACAAACACGTCGCCGGCTCAGAAGCGGAAGGGCGCAAACTGCGCCGTTGCGCACGCTAAACGGTGCGCGATACGTCCGGCAAACAGTAAGTACGTTTGCTCTGCAAAGGACATAAAATAGCCGAAAGGAACTTCGTCTCCGGATATTTCGAAACTTACGCTTGCCGCGGTAAATCCGGCATGGATAACGAGCAATCCTCGTAGTACAGCTAAGTAGTTAATGGATAAGCGTGCCCGGCTGATAAAGATTAACCTTTGACATTGCCGGCAGCCGGATCGGCGTTTAGAAAAAAAAAAAATGTATACAAACACGTCGACCGCTCGGAAGCGGAAGGGCGCAAAGTGCATCGCTTCGCGCGTTAAACGGTGCGAGTTACGCCCTTTCGTTTCTCACCGGTCGATTTACGTACCGCGTATGCCGTTTCATAGAATCTTGCGACCGATTGGACAATGAATCACTGGAGATGTTTATTCTATCGAGGAAAATGTCCCAGGCCGGAGCGAACGGATGCTTATCGTCCGCAGCTGCGACCTACGAGGTGAGTAGTAAGGGTGGAATCAATTGTTATTCACCTTTCCGTTACTACGCCGATAAAATTCTTTCCAGAATGTTATTTACTATTTTAATCGAACGCTGTGAAAATTTATTCCAGAATGCCGTCAAGGCCCTCAACGGCCTTCAGAGCAACGCGGCTTATCTCAATCGTGTCAGGAAGCACAATCCAATTTCGAACAACAAGCTGCACGAGACGAGAAAGTATCTCTTAAGGTAGAAATAACTGCGATGCGTCGAGGATATCTTGCAGAAGCTCCAATCCGCATTGTTCTTGCATTCCTCAGATCCGGCATAAGTCTCGAGCGACTGGACAATCTGTCGGTGATTCACGTGGCGGGAACGAAGGGAAAGGGATCGGCATGCGCGTTCGCCGAGTCGTTGCTCCGAGCTCACGGAGTGAGGACTGGGCTGTACACATCTCCACATCTCGTATCCGTCAGGGAGAGACTGAGGATAAACGGAAAGCCGATGGACGAGGAAAAATTTGCAAAGTACTTTTGGAAAGTGTATGGTAGGCTGGAGAAGGCACGAGAGCACGAGGGCGACATGCCGCAGTACTTCAAGTTCCTGACGCTGCTCATGTTTAACGTGTTTCTGGAGGCTCCGATCGACGTCGCTATAATCGAGGTCGGGATCGGCGGCGAGCTCGACTGCACGAACATCGTGAGGAATCCTGTGTGCGTCGGAATCACAAGTCTCGGTCTCGAGCACACGAATCTGCTCGGCGATACACTCGAGTCGATAGCCTATCAGAAGTCGGGAATTTTCAAGCGCGGCACTCCGGCTCTGAGCGTACCGCAACCGGAAGAAGCTATGAGAGTGCTCGATAAGCGATCGCTCGAAAAGGGATGCTCACTCACCGTCGTTCCGGCGATCGACAGTTATCCCTGGAGCGGCAAACGACCCGTTCTCGGAATCGCAGGCGAATGCCAGAATTACAACGCATCGATCGCTATCGGCATGGCTCGCGCGTGGCTCGAGTCGAACCAGGAACGAACTAAATTCTCGTTCGAGACGGCGGCCTCGGCTCTGTCGTGGTGCAAGTGGCCCGGCAGGACGCAAATACTGCGCGGCGAGCGAATAGACTTTTATCTCGACGGCGCTCACACAGTCGAGAGCGTCGAATGTTGCGTCTCGTGGTTTCGCGAATCGACGAAAGATCTGAATGGAAAGCGCGTACTCGTGTTCAATATAACGGGCAATCGCGATTCGGCGAAACTCTTGACGCTTCTGCGACCGCTGAATTTTCATAGGGCGTATTTCGTGCCCAATGTTGCTGGAAATTTCACGAAGATCGACCAGATAAACTACACGGTTTCCGGGAAGGAACAGATCGAGAGATGCCAGAAACATTGCGATATTTGGGGAGAGGGCTCGGTTCGCGGGAGCAACGTCAGCGAAGTGCTCGATCGAATTGCCGAGGATAATGGATCGGGCGAAAAAATCAACTTGCTGGTTACCGGCTCCCTCCATCTAGTGGGAGCCGTGCTCGCTGTTATCGATCCGGATCTCACGATGAGCTCACAATCTTGATAATTATTGTTATTCGTTGCTCGATAATTTGGATAACTCGATCGAATAATTGAAAGCGTACTTGTACAAATTGTATGTATTTTTCGTTGACTCTCGACGGTGGTAACTAATAAGTTATGTACGATACATCACAGCAATTACGACGATGGATATTTCTCAAAAATGTTTTGTACGTCGAATCTCAATAACAAAATAACTTTGTGTACTTTGGTACTCATCTTCGATCATTGCTCGATAATTTGGATAATCGATTGAATAATTAAAAGCGTGCTTGTACAAATCGTGTGTATTTTTCGTTGACTCTCAACGATAATAACTAATAAGTTATATATGATACATTCCAGGACACGATTGATATTTCCCAATAAATTTTACATCACTCGGTGGGAAAATAGCGTTTTTGGTTGAAACTCCCATTTTCATACCTTATAAACGAAAATTTTGTACGATACTCGTGCGAAAAACGTTTTCTGAACTCGTATGATTACAACACTCGGCTACAGCTCGTGCTGCAAACTCACACTCGTCAGAAAAAGTTTTATCGCACTAGTATCGCAATGTACTAGTTTGTACGAGCTATGCGAGATCATAATTACGTTGAATCTCAATATGAAAATAACTTTCGGTGGTACTCGTCTTCGATCATTGCCCGATAATTTGGATAATCGATTGAATAATTAAAAGCTTACTTGTACAAATCGTATGTATTTTTCGTTGAATCTCAACGGTAATAACTAATAAGTTATATATGATACATTACAGCAATTAACACGATGGATATTTCTCAATAAATTTTTTGTACGAGCTATGCGAGATTGTAATTACGTTTAATCTCAATATCAAAATAACTTTGGGTGGTACTCCAGTTCGGATTCGGCTTCAGTGTCGGAAAGACTCAGGGAAACGCCGGCTCTCCGTCTCAATCGATTGTCCTCGGGGCTCTGGATGGGATCATCGTGAAAGTTACAAAGCCGAAGAATTAACGTATTCATGTTGAATTACCTGGTCGAGAATTCCGGCGGTCGGCTCGGAAGCGTAGCCAACTTCCTGAGCGTCCTCCTCCAGATCCCCCTCGTACTCTTCCATTTCGTCGGTATCCGAGTCCATGTCGACGTCGACGTACCGATTGCCTCGCGATACTTTGCACACCATTTGCGCCAAATCGGTAAAGGTATAAGAGGATACATTGTTTTCCTGATTTATCGCCTGCGTCTTCGCGCGAAGAGCTCTAGCGTTTTCCCGGTCGGCGTTGAACCTCGGCAGAACGCCAGCCTTCGATTGACCCTCGAAATAAGTTTTCCCTTTTGGTATTAAAAAAAAAAAAAAAAAAATAGAGATTATGTGAAAGAATGTGTCAAAGGAAAGCATCGAGGATTGAAGCGCTCACCGTGCTGATAGCCGACGTCTTTGATCTCATCGAAATTGGCGAATTGCAATGTTTTATATTTATCAATCGGGGGTCTGATGTATTCGCAGTAATCCGACGACTTTACCTCCTCGAGCTGACGAACGCAACTTACGTACGCCAGCCGCGACTGTATATCCGGTAAATTGGGAACTTTAACGGGTGTAGCAAAAGGATTCCATCTCTTCCACAGAAGCCACCATCCGGACAGGGAATCGCCGTAATTGGTTAAATCCGTATCGTCCTGGGAGCCAACGTCGATCGCCAAAATGTGATGTGCCCCTTGCCTCAACATTTCGTCAGCTTGTTTGACAATTTGAAAAAAAAAAAAACAACGTAAAATCAATCAGTTTATCAGACTCGATTTATAAAAAAAAATGGAATTGTAATATATATATATATATAATTTTTTTTAATGTGTGTAATAGCGTCATAGTAAAACTTAATACCTGGAACATTGTTAACATAACACCCGTCGACCAAAAGATGCCCATCGAGAGGATCGCAAACGGGAGGGAAAACGCCCGCTATGGTCATACTCGACCGAATGTATCTCCATAGTAAGCCTGATACAAGTAAACTATACCGGTCATAATCTCAACGATGCATCTTTTTCATCAACGGGAGCGAGTTCGTGTGTGAGACAGAGGACAGATAGAGAACAGATAGAGAGACTATCCATGAGAATATCTGCAAGTACTCGTCGTCGTTTTTCCATTCGTGTTTTTCTCGTCTTGCTAATCAAACTGAGAAAAAATTGATCGAGCAAGCAAATTTCGAAAGACTCGACGAGCACTCGAGACAATCGATACGTCGCCAATGAAGAACGTAAATTCCGAGCGGGATAATAATAAATCCTTGCCGCTTGCGTGATGTATTGAAATTACCTGGAAGGTTATTGACGTACCCGCCGTCGAGGAGAAGGTGGCCATCAGTCGGGTCGCATAACGGTGGCATATAACCGGACAATGACATCGAACCCCGAATGTACCGCCACAGCGATCCTAGACACGACGAATCAGAGATATATTTTTCATCACTTCCCGGTAATATTATTTTACGTTTTTTTTTTTGCAATTTTTTTGTACTAATATGTATGAGAGCAACGACGGATACTCCAAGCGCTGATATCAAATATATGTCTCCTTGTACGGAGAGTACGTCAACAACGATCATTCACAAAAAAACTCGCCCCCGCCGCAGCAGCAGCAGCAGCAAGTGGGGAAAAAAACTATACTGGCCACTGGATACAGTGGACATACAATGATATCCTCTACAGTCGTACGCGCAAACAATCAAAAGCCAGTTAACGATACAATGAGATACGATGAGATGAAGAGTTTGCAGTGGGATTGTACAGACCATGTGTGTGCGTGCGCATACACGAGGCGGTGATGTCAGTTGTTATTATGAAATATGGAAGCCACAAGTCTTCGATGTACGTGTCCCCGAAGGTGGCCTGAATGGTCTTGTTGAAATCTTTTCCGGAGAACATCGAAGTCATTGGATACGTCAGATCCAGCAACTGTCTCCACCATTGAGTCATTTTCTGCGAGACACCGCAATTTTTTTAGGATCATCGATTTCTTAAACGTTTCTTTTTAAATTTGTACCTTCGACCACTCGCGAGCTTTCTGCGTTACGGTCGTTATGTTCTTTTCCATACACCAGAGAGCTCCCATGAAAGCTCCTATACTGACACCGCCGACCATGTCGATCGGAATACCGGCCTCGAGTATCGCTTTGAGCATTCCTATGTGCGCAGCTCCTCGCGCTCCGCCACCACCGAGAACGAGTCCGACGGAGGTGCCCGTGAGCCATCGGGCTAGTCTGCTGAAGTCGCTGTGCACGTTCGGCTCCGACATGAGCACCTTCGAGTAGAGTTCGTTCTGCGAAATATAAAAATTTCCCTTGCACTTGATGATCGTTTTCCATGGCGTCCAGTAAAAAGTCCGTGCGAAATTCAAGGACATTCAAGGACAATTTCCAGGACATTTCCAGAATATTTAAAGGTTGTCTTAGAACATTTATAAAAAAATGTTAAATATCCATATCACTCGCGACATACTAAATAACATTTATTTCGATAACCGTTTTCGTTTACGTTAAAGCCGGTGTAAAAAAAAAAACTATTCACTATGCATGAATGTATATATGTGTGTCTCAGCGAATCCGAGATACACATTTTTTTAGGATGATCGATAGTAATACATATTTTGAAAGCCCAAATTTACGTGGAAATAAAAAATTCAAGGACATTGGGTGGAATTCAAGGACATTCCAGGATTTTTTCAAGGACAGGCAAAATTCAAGGACAGTTCCAGGAGTCCAACGACTTCAGGGACCGCTGGATACCATGTTTTCCTAGCAGGGGGGCGTTTACTCACGATTCTGTACTGCGATCGTCTGGTAAACATTCTCTTCGGGCACTGTATGTGATGATGACTGGATACCCACGATCTCATGTTCAACCACTGTACGGTATTCGAAGGTCGCTGACCACTCTGTTCCTTGTGCAGAAGCACCAATTCTTTCTGCGTTCTCATGGCCAATCTTTCGACCTCGCGTTCGGTACGTCCGAGACTCGGCGGTCGATCGCCGAGGCCGACGATGAGAATGCAATCGGCCTGTCTGACGCACCGCTGCGTCCACGCCGAGTAAATCGAGTCGCACTGGTAGAGCGAGATTCGATGCTGATCCTCTTGCTGAGCGAGCCAGGAGGTCAATCGATATTCATTCAAGGGCTCCATTATGCTGGCACCTAGAGTCTGTTTTTTTATCGTGGTGTGAGGTGTTGAACGTTAATTCGATTCTCGAGGCTAGAGAGGTTTTTGAAAAATTGTTTGCTTTACTTTTCTAACGACATCCGATGTCAAGCGCAAGCAAGGACCGATGGCGCAGAGGGAGTGGTAAAGCTCGTACGTGAATGCCGTCAGTGGTACGTCCTCGGAAACGGGAACTATCGCTACCGTTGAGAAATTAACTTGCGAGGGTCGAGCGTCGACGGTCGCGGCTGGACGCCTGTTGCGAGAAAATTCCTCGAATTAATAAAGATTCATTTCACATGTTTTAAAATTCAAATAACATTTAGGATTTATTATATATTATATTTTGATTGTGAAGGAAAAATGCCTAAAATAAATTAAATAAATGAATAGCTCCCTCGATAAAATCGATAGCTTACTGTCTGCCCGTGCTGGTGCTGCTGCGGCTGCTGCTGCTGCCGCAGGTCTTGACCGTCGCCTGTTGCCACGTGCCGAGTATGCGGTGACCGAGGAGATTTATCAGTCTCGTAACGACGATCGGATATCGAAGCTTGATAACGTTGAATAGACCTTCGGGTAATTTTGCCAGCTCCGAATCTCGCACGGCCATAACCGTTGTCGAGCGTCTCGTTTGCGTGACCATTTCCACAATTCCCACCAGGTCTCCCTTGCCGTATTCGGCCACGAGCTCCTTCTTTCCGTCGGCGTGGGTGATCACCGATCTGAGACGCCCACTCAGGACGATGAAAGTCGAGTCCGACTCGTCACCCTGACGATAAACGGCTCTGCCGCTTTCGAGAAACAGCCAGTCGAGGGCGAAATCAACCTGTCGGACGAACGGACTCAGTCTTCGAACCACCGTGTTCGCCACGTGCAGAACGACCGTTGGCCTCTCGCGCATTATAGCGAAGAACGTGTGCTTGCTTAGCAAGGCTATTCGACTGTAGTGTTTGGCACGAATCGTGTAGAATGACGGCTCGCCGGTAAGCACCGCCAATCCTCCGACAATCTCTCCCTGATGAGCGCTAAACATGTGAACCTCCTGGCCTGCGTCTCTTCCCTCCGCCACCTTTTGACTTATTATTAGAGATCCCGAGACCACGTAGACCAATGCAACGTCCTGCCGAAAATTATACGAATTTCAATTTTATCGTCTATAGTGTAATATAGCAGGGCAAATATTTGAAGTACGTATTGAAGTATCAAGTACACAGAAAAAAATAATTTTGATAAATAAGGTACAAATTCGTTTGTTCACCTTTGAACCTACAACCGTGCCCTTTTATTTCCCGTGTTATTAAGAATTTTAGTTCGTACTTTTGTTTGTAAAACTGGAGCCGGATGGTTCGGTCGGAACATTAGCAAATAAAAAATTGTGGACGTTCGTGGACACTAAGTTGTTGCAAAAAGTACAAACTTTTTTTGCTGTGTACACGAAGTACAGAGTGCTGGCTAGTTTTTCAGTAATTACGTACTGAATACCAGCACAGCTAAATTGCTGAAGTTCTGAGTATTGGGCACTGACTCTGCACTTAATACTTAAATACGTACTTCGAGTACTTAATGTATTTTCCCAATTCTGTAATATAGTCTTCTACGCTAGGGTACCTTGTGGGATTCTTCCTTCATGAGATAAGTACCAGCGGGAACCTCTCTTATCTGAACCTTTCCGTCTCTCAGAACAGCGTCGTCCTCCAATCCGAGTTCACGGACGAAAGCCTCGGTGGCTATTTGGACGAGTTGCGCCTCGTCGAGCGGTGGCTGGGCCGGCCCCTCGTTCGTCGAGCGCTTTCTGCTGCCCGACGAGTAACCGACCCCTATCCCCGAAGAGTGCATTATATCCGGCGCGCCGGACAGACTGTTGCCAGCGCTGATGTTGGCCGGTAGATTGCTGCCGGGCGAGGAAGCGGGCCAATGCGCATCGCACTCTGGCACCATGTCCGGCGTGTTTTCGCTTAGCTGCGGACTCGGATTCAGTGATTTACCATCGAGACTGTTTTTTGTTCTGCAAAGTATATGTATTTTATGTACAAATGAAAATTCATAAAATTAATACGAGTCTCGTACTTTCGACTTGTCGCAATTGGCTCTGGTTGCGACGGAGCGGGGGTCGCGGCTGCGGCGATCGTGACGGCGGCGGCGGAAACGTTCGACGATTGACCAATATCCGGTGAATCGTGCTGTTGGGAAACTCCGGTGAAGGAATTCGACAAATTGTCGGTTGTCGTTTGTCCTGGAAAATTCTCGCGCGTTCTCGAGCGCACCGGCGAACCCGAGAACGGACTCTGTTTCTTCTTGTGCATTCCCTGATTAACCAATTCGGCGGAGAGGCCGAGATACTGATGCAACGCGGTGAACGTCACGCGTTGTAGCCGTACCATTATCACCTGGATAACTCGAATGAATGCGTCCGGATGATCTTGAAATACTTCCTGAAACGCCTGCATCGGCAATTTAACGACGACGCTGTCCTCGACCGCTTTCGCCGAGACGGTCTTGTAGGTACTCGTGTGACCGGTAAGTACATCGGTAAAACTTAGGAGACTCGTGACGGACTCGCCAGTCTTTACTAACTTTAACGGGATCTGCGAACCGTCCGAACCTGTTATATATACGTTTACTAAACCCTGCTGAACAATGAATACGTTCTCGTCGGGATCGCCGATCTTAAAGAGAGCCGTTCCAGCTGGCAAATTCATTATTTCCGTGTGCTTGCACAGCTTGAGAAACACGGGTTTCTCAAAGTGACCGAAGACCCTGATACTCTGCAGAATGTACAGAGCATCGGGCGGGACTCTGTCTCCAGGGCCTAGGTCTTCCTCCAGATACTCCGCCGGTGGCTCCAGTACCTATAAAGATAAAGGTACTAGATTAAAAAGATGCAACATGTGAGAAATTTTTCTAGTGGGACTTTCTCGCAATCTGAATGAGCAAAAAATACTATAAATATCACTGGTTGATTAATTGATTTAACTTATTAACTGGCTACAGTCAATATTCGTCAACGGATTTACATTTACAAATTTTATTAAATAGGGCTTTTATTTGTTGTACTCCATGTTAGTACTCTGTATAATAAAAAACTGACAGAGCTAGACAAATAATGTAAAAAAAAAAATTAAATCTACCTTGAGCTGCTGAGGAACCGTCTCTTTTTTCAGCTGCAACAGCCTCCTGGCAAATCTCATAACGGCACGTCTCTTCTTGCCCTGTCCCGTAGGATGAACTTGACCTCCTATGGACTTGACCTTGCGCAACATCTTTCTTCCATAGAACAAAACTTTGTCGCGTTTTCTGAATCTGGGCTTTCCACCTCCAACGCCAACGAACTCTTTCACCTCTGGCAAAAATTCTTTGTTCTTCCATTTTTTTAGTACTATTACGGAAATTGCTACGAGCATCAAGAGTACGCCGCCAATGCCGATTATGACCAAGGTGGACCTGTGGAGTTCCTCCATAATCGGACCGATCCATAACGCAAATATGTAATATTCCAGACCCTCGTTCAGCTGGGTGAACAGCTCGGCAACCTGTACGTACGAATGTTTTTATTTGTTTTTTTCGTTTATTCGACGGCGACGAACTCCAACCGCTTTTGACAATTTACCTCCATTATTCATGGAAAATATGGTTATACATATTTCTTCTTGGCAAATCCACTGACCAATTATAATGTAAAAAAAGTGAATTGAACAAAAACGACCTTTGACACCTCACTCGAGTCATCCAGCGCCGCCGCCATTTGCAGATTTGCACTTGTCGTTGTTCCAAATTTTCAATACCCTTGGCAGGAGAGGGCTGGGAAGGGGTTACTACAGCTGATTGTTCCCCCTCCCCCAATCGCTCTGCAGTATTTAGGGCGAGTTTCAATGGTAGCTGCAAAAGCTCGCAACCACTTGTAGCTATTCGCTCTTTCGGAGGGCTTTAGGTTTCTCGAAGCTCAAAAAACTCGAATCTTCAATTACTTCCGGTGCAGAAAAAATGCATTTTTCGACCGGAAGTAACGTCATAGTGAAAATTCATCGTTTCCAATTCGAAAACAGCATTGTTCAACCGGATGTAAGGATGCATACGGAATGCATGATTTACATTAATTTGTTGACATGATAAATAGGAGACATACTTACGTTAACTAAATGAATCGAGTTATTCGCATTTTATTCATCGTCTATTATTTATTCATATATATTAATCATCAAAGCGTACATATGTTTATATTGTGCGTATGGTAGTAACATCGTTATTTGGTTGCCTTGATCCAATCGATTTCAAGAGCGGCTACACCGGCTTGATTGTCCGGCAGGTACGGTCCTTTGTCGATCTTTAGACCGATATTCGTAATGGCCGTTCGATCCAGCGGATTCTCCTCCAGCGACAGTTCTTTGCCACGATAGTACGGCTTGAAGGTTTCGAAAGGTAACTTTACTGTTGCAAATTCATTGGAAGGCGCCTATAGGAGTTAGCGTTCGTGAGCGCGTGAATCACGTAGTGTAATAAAAATATTTATGTTCTACCATTTAAAAAATGATTGTTACCATGAAAACTTGACCGTACACTAATGAATTATTGTGACCTTTGTGCCGCAATATCATTTTGTAATGAACGTTGACCCCTTGGGCACGGCATCTAATGCTAACGTTGTTGAACTCGCCGAGATTGAAATTAGTCTCGCACTGAACGGCGGCGTATCCGTTACCGGTTTTCTTCGGGTTCAATAGAGTAAAGAGTACGGCCCTCTGAAAGGACTGACTCTTCTGTATGACGAGGGAAGCCTTTGACATTCCGGTGCTGCTCTTCGTCGTGTCGGAGGTTTCCGTCCAAAGTTCACCCTGTGACTCCGAGCCACTCCGCGTAAAATCGAAAAGCGGTTGGGCGGTTCTACAAACAATCGAACAAAAAAAAAAACTGTACAATAAGAAGAGGCTACAAAGATTCGTCTGTGAGCTCACCCGGTGATCGAAGCTACCATATCATTCCTTCGGACGAGAAAGACCAACTGAGAAAGGTCGATGTAAGTTTCATAATAGTGAAATCGATTGCCCGTAAATTTTGTCTCTTTCGTGTCGTCCGGGTCGTCGCTATTTATTCGATATAGCCTAGGCGTAAGATTATTATTTCTCGCGGTACATGGTACACAGTAGAACGACCTCAGTTTCAATTTGTAGAGAGGACTCGTCGCTTGTTGTTGTTGTTTTCATTTTGAGGTTACGGTCGTCATGCGGGAATGCCGGACTGGAGAGTCGAGAGTAACTTGTGAATTAAAGTTAGGCGTTGATTGTCTAATACTTTGCTCGATAAGTTAATCGTTAATTTCTCGTTTTTTCGATAGACAGAATGCAGATGGACAACGATAAAGTTTCATTCACAACCGCCCCAGGCTTCTGTCCCGATTGCGGCTCGATATTGCCGCTCCTCGGCGACCAAGGCGGTGTAATGTGTTACGCATGTAACAGGCAGTGGGGCTCCGAAGGTATGGATATTGATAGTACAAACATTTTTTTTAAATAAGAAAAGTATGGTGTCCAGCGGTTCTTGATGTCCTTAAAGTTCTTGAGCCATCCTTGAATTTTACCTGTCCTTCAATTTTCCTTTTCCTTGCAAATTTGAACTTGTTTCAAATTGTATATTACTAGCGACAATCCTAAAAAAATGTGTATCTACGTGTCACTGAGATATACATTCATGCATAGTAAGTAGCTTTTTTTCTGGACCGATTACAATGTAAACGAAAATAGTTATCGAACTAAATGTTATTTTGTATGTTGGGCATGATATGCATATTTCTATTCGTTATAAATTTCCTGACATAATCTGAATATAGCCTGGAAATGGTCCTCGAATGTTCTTGAATGTCCTTTAATTTCATAGACTTTTTACTGGACTCCATGTATACATATAATCTCCAAATTAGAAAATTCTTGAAGTATTCGGAGATATGGCTATGTCATACACCATCCAGTTCAACACCAAAGAGACTTACGCATCTGCAAAGGACAAAGGCGAGGCTGATGAGGAGGATGCGGAAGGACCGATAGTGGACAGAAAATGCCCTCAGTGTCCCAATGACAAAATGTCTTACGCCACTCTTCAACTAAGATCCGCGGATGAAGGACAAACGGTCTTTTACACGTGTACCAAGTGCAGGTACGAGCCCTTCTGTGTCACCTTTTAATTCCCAGATTATTTCGATTCTAATCGTTAAAATAAAACGTTTTTTTTTTCAGATTCAAAGAAACGGAAAACTCCTAAATTTTATTTATGAAGTAAACAGATCTTGGCAATTGCTCAACGTAAGCGTAATACTATTTACACGAATAATAATATTACGAAAGATAGATAAATTATGTACAGGCTCAATGATATTTACAATCGGTCGGTGATTAGTACCCGCCTAGTACTATTCACTCCGTCAGGCACATTTAACGTTTTCATACGTCCGTTATCGACGATCAGGCCTCGAAGCAGCCGTCCAAAAAATTCTCCAACGAGTGATACAAATGCGCTCGAGTCTGCGCGATTCCGTGGTCCTCGTCGGTGTACGTCTGAAAGAATTTTAGGAAGCGTTAAGGTGATGTGAAGTACCGCAGCTGATAACAAAAAAACTGTAATGACTGCCGTTTTGAGACCGCAGTCCGCCGACGAAAAGGAAAATAATCTGACCCCGGGGAATCGACAAACGTAAGGAAAGGCAATTATCTTTTTTCCCGGTTGTTTGCGGTCTTAAAACCGCACTCTGTACAGTTTTTGTTACCGACTGGGCTCCGGACATGCATGAAAAATCGCATTTCTATCTCTCTTGCACGCACGCTTTGTCCGGCTATTGGCATGAGTCCGATCATTGCGAAGTTTACCTTAAGAGCATGTACAATACCGCAGTCAATAATGAAAAGTGTAATAAACTTTTCTCATGGATTCTGGCAGTCACGATTAAAAGAGAAGGTTCATCGAAAGCCGAGATGATATCCGCTTTCGCTGTGACTTGTCTTCCGACCGTACATACGAGCACCCGTGAGAAAAGTTAATTACAGATTTTGATACCGACTGAGCTCGGGCTTAACGAGGGGGGAGGTGTTTCATATGTTCTGAAAATTGAGGAATGAAATTCTGACATTGTTGGCGGCATTAAATTACCTGCTGTCTGAAGAGTATGTCCTTTTGCTCGAGAACTTTGGCCAGCATCAGAGACTGTTGATAGTGAACGTTGTCGTCCAATGTTCCGTGAATCAAATAATAACTGTTGGATTTTATATTTTCGGCCTTGTTCAATAGTTGAGCTTGCTCGTAACCATCGAGATTATCGGGTACGGTCGGAAGACCCATGAATCTTTCGGTATAAATGGAATCTGTGAAATGATGGAGGAAAAACATAATTTGTCATAATTCTCGAGCCGGTCGACGAAAAATACGGTTTTGCGAAATCGACGTTGAATACCATAAAGCGCCCAATCGGTGACCGGTGCGACGGACATGCCGCATTTGAACACATTGTCCGTGTCCATCGCCAGGCTCATACCGGCCGCGTATCCGCCGTAACTCCAACCCCATATCGCTGTTCTCTCTTTATCTATGTACGGAAAATTGTCCTGCAAGTACCTGAAAGTTTTCGAGGAATATTAGATACCTCAATAGTATTGTTTACACTTGTGACGCATAATGAAATTCACCTTGTTACGTTTATCTGATCGTAAATTTCGACGGTACCCAATTTTCTGTAGCCGGAGAAGAGCATCGCATTGCCCTTCAGACCCGAGCCTCTTCCGTCGATCGCGGCGTAAATGAATTTTTTGTTCGTTACCAAATATGTTCCCCAGTCGACGTTAAATTTCTCCGTTACTTGGTATGTGTCGGGACCTCCGTATCTAAAAACCCGAACGGATTAGAAACATCGACGAGACTTGGACGTTCGACCAATACAGATCACGTTACAACATACAGAGTACGTCAGCCTCATTATGTCTCAAACAAGTCAATAATGGGGATGTCGGATTTGTAAAAAACATCCTCAGGATGACTGTCTATTTTATTTTCCTAACGCATGCACGTAAAATCCGTGCCTGGAAAGCGTAGAAAGGCACTTTTTCGCGACGCGTGCGAGAAAAAGACTGCGCATGCGTACAACCGCAATATAGTATTTTTACTCGCAATAGTGCGAGAAAGTGTCTTCCTGCGCATACTTCCCAAAAACGAAAAGCATGATTTTGGTGAATTTGTTAGGAAAAATTATGTGAATGACATAGAAACTGGAGTTCTGACTCGTGTGAGTGCCACACTCGTCAAGAACTCCCCTAACGCGCCCTTGCCATGCAAATAACTATTCTGCATCGGGAAGCTCTTTCTGAAGCTTACACGTAAAGCAGCATTGGATATTTCGTTGCTCCGCTCAAATCGGCCCCTGGTGGCAAGAGCATTCGAACTTGGGCTTGAAAGCCACCAGGTACGGATACTGTAAGCCTCTTGACCAAAGGTTCCATTTTATTCTTCATTATATCTGCCACAGCTCTGTTGTCCTCCCACGTGCGTAGCTTGCTCGAGTTCTGATACACGAAATTTCTCATGAGAGTGACGAAATTTATAGTGACCGATAAAAAAAAAACACTTACCCTGCTGCTGTAGATGGAAATATCGGGAACGCCGGGACCAGCACACGTCAGGATGTAGTGACCGTTATTGGTTGAGAAGGTAGCGGTATTATACAAACAATAAGTACCTTTATCGGCTTCGCGCCTCACATTGCAACTGAGGCAATCCGATTTGTAACGAGAATCCCGAGCTGAGAGACGATACAAGTGTTGTTGAGCTGAGTCGGTCTCGCTCGTCGCGAGATAGTATCTGTGCGAATCGACTCATTAATTCGAGCCATACAACGATGAAAAAAAATGGTACCATTTCCTTCCTTTTTTTTGCTTAGGTAATTATGTGCTTACACTTGAAAAGTATCTTGATCCCAGGCGAGCACATCGGTCACAACAAATTTTCCGCGAGTCAAGGCTACGACTTCGGGTGCTTGACTGGTCGCATTCTGAACCATGACCAATTGTCTCCAGAATGTATTATCGCTCTGTTTCTGCGGTAATATCAAGAGGAAAGCTGTGCCGTCCTTGCTAAAGTGAGGCGCTTCGAATTGCTCGACCCAACCGTCCGGTTCAGCGTAGGCCAGGGCCTGTTGGCAGAAAAAAAAGAAAATAATGAACAGCTCAAAAGAAGGGAAAACGGTGGTCAGGCAGAGATTTCCTACCGTCGTGGCGCTCGATGTTTCCACGTTGAAGAGGCTGAAGTAAGCTTTGTTTTGTACTCTGTTCATCCACGTCGATGAAATCAATTTGTCCGTCGGAAAGGCGACGGTCGCGAGAATTCTCTCAGAGTGTAAAAGTTGCGACGGTGGTTTAATTTCGTGAAGCGTAAAGTTCCTTCGGATCACCGCTTCCAGATCAAGCCAGAAAAGTTTAACGGTCGGATTGCTAGTGCCGGGCTTAAAGTAAAGTTTTGAGAAAGTAAAGTGTGAGTGCTTCGATCAAATTGTATATTACCTTTGGATAATGAATCGGTATCGCCGATGTATATTGAAACGAGAGACTTCCCGGATATCCGTAGAAAGGTATGTTCATTATCGGCGTCGCGGAGTCGTCGATGTAAACGAATGCCAATTTTTTTGCGTCGGGTGAAAACCACATTGCCGTGTTGGAGCTGAATACCTCCTCTGAAATATTGGTAATTGTTATAAACGTGTCGAGGATCCATTGAACATATCTTGTGTATGCACTGACCCTCGTATACCCAGTCCGGTACACCATTGAAAATGGTTCCAAAAATGCCGGTAGTGGTAATCTGATAATCTAGGCTCATTTCCGCTTCGGGCCTGTAATATATATTGTTCTGGTTGACGTACACGAGGCCGTTGCCTTGCGGTGCCCATGTTGCAAGCTGGAGGCTCGTCGAATTCTCAACCGTCAAAGAAGTCTCGGCTCTGGAAAGACATTAAAATCGTATGATGAGTATGAAGCAAGTAGGCCGAGCTTAATTCATTTACTCACAGAGTTTTCAGGTTGACAATTTTGTATTGAGCAAAGTAGGTGTGACGAAAGTGCTGAAAGGGAGAAATTGCATTACATGTGGTTATATGACATTAGAGAAGCACATGTGAAGAGCAGTGGAGAATTGTCATGCAATACCGAAAGGTGAACATTCATTACTACTAAATTAAATGTGGCCATAGAGCACTGCGCAACCTGCTACTCACTTTTTGATAATTCGATGCCAATAGAAGATACTTTCGATCCGCCGAAATTTGATGGTCGAAACTCGAACTAAGAGCCTGAAAGCGAGTGTATTTAAAAAAAATTTTATTTTATCTAGTTGTGATATAAGTGACTCAACAGGAAACTACTCACTGCATTGGTGACATTGAGAATGGATCTTGATAATCCCGATGTTACGTTGAATACAATCAAATTGCCAACGTGGTCACGATAAAGAACTTCGTCATCTGAAATTAATAAGAGCCCGAGTTGATGTTTGGCCGCTCATAATCATTTTTGTAACTGTTAACAGGTCGAATCTCATTCGTTCTTTAATTGCAACCCACAAGCCCATTCGAAGTAGGTCAGCCCTGACTGTGTCTCGAAAAAATCTTTAGGAGGTCCAAGTCCTGAAGAAGCTATAAATGGTGACAAACTTCGTGAGGACGTTCTCAGTATGACTGTCAAATTTTGTTCTGTATGGTAAGGATTCATTCGTCACAGAGTTTCTGATGTTCGTTGAAATACCTACGAGCGTAGGCTTGTGCATTCCGGCTGCGGCCGACTTAAGATTGAGATAGAAACACACGCATTCAACGCAGCAGAAAACCTACGCCGAGTGCAGTCGGCTAGACCGACTCACATTGACCTCCGATATTTGCGTGGACTATTTGTCACGGACTTACGACAGCATAACACTGTACAACGCTAGCACGCCGCTGCTCACGAAAAACATTTCACGCTCAGCGGGAATCGAACCCGGGCCCTCGGATCCTCGGCCGTCTTACTGTACTAGCACGCTGGCCGCTGGACCACCGTTGCCGCATGTCGTTCGCATTCGTTTATACTGACCACTGAGCCAGGTGCCGTTGAAGCTTTTAGTCGAGAGGGAGCCCCAGAGCCACTCTTCGAGGGCGACGGCCGAACCAGTTGATCCGGCAGTTCGGGAGTCCGCGGAACCATTAGGAGAGCCGCTCAGTAGAATAATGGCTGCGATAACCAGGCCGAGGACGACGATCGCCACCAGTCCACCGAGGAGCAAGCGACGCCAATTTCGCCGTGTGCTCTTTGTTATGAGGTCCTGTCGATGTAAGGTGAAGGTGAAAAAATAAATCGTATGCGAGCGTTGGAGGTGGCAGTCGAGGTCAATCGAGAAAGGCAGACGGGAGAGAATAACGCAAAACGGGACCATGCATGTCCCTACATTATAATCATTGAAAGGGGATTGAAAAACAAGCCTTACACCAACGGTCAGTCCGCTTTCCGTCATGATGAAAAAAAAATGCGTTTAACTGGAACCACGTCAAAACTTCATCCAACCCATGGAGTTGGATTTTGTTATTGTAAATTATTTAATTTAAATCGATCGATATAGTTGACAATTCAGGGGTATATTATTTCCTTTGTTTTGCGCTTCGGTATGTGTATAGGCGATTTGTGGTGCAATTGTTTATTATGAATATTTATATTACAGGCTACAATATGTTGTTTCGACGATGCAAATGGAACGTATGGACGTAAATAGGTAAATTTCGCGTAATGAGGGTCACGTGGCCAACGGGATAAAATATGATAACACGAAACGACACCATCGACAAACAGTGGTCGACTGAGCATCGGCAACCGCAGAGCGGCTATCCAGACTGATAGGTGGTGGTTATGCGCACCGCGTCCGTCAGCACACACGTCACCGCGCAGATCCACCAGTTCCGAAAGACTCGCTGATTATTCCCTGCGCCGAATTAATCTGTGGTTGGATAAAAGTTGCATACTTCCTGAAGCGATGGTCATTCATTTATTTTTTTTTTATATTATTATTATTATTATTTTTTTTTTTTTCAGTTGTTTATAATTAGCGATAGGAAGTATCAGAAATGCATGGAACAAATTATAGGCCGGTGCGATGAGAAAGTGGCGAGGTCATTTTGGCAACGGCTATTCTTACCATCCAATCAGTAGTATTGTTTCGATGGGAACTAGAACGGTTTCTCCGAAAAGTCGAGTCTTCGTTCATTCGCATAAACGCCATTCCACTTTCCTTCATTTTATTGTCAACCGTCTGACCGATCAGTGGCAATTCCTCGACAGGAATTGAATTACTTGTGTCACTGTTATCGTTATATTCATCACTATCCGCGTGATAGTCGTGAGCATAATTTTGCACGTTCATTATTCTAATATTACACCGATAACAATAACGCGTTTATCGGAATTAGGAACTATCTAGGAAAATAGGATATTTGGTGAAAGTATGTTATGCCCTCTCTCTCCCTTCTGCCCTCGCTCTCTCTCTCTGTATCGTTTTTTTTTTTTTTCATCCATATGGCTCGGCTGGTACTGTTGGTCAACTTTCACTGTTGAAACGTAGAGACTTGTGGATATGTGGAAACTTCCGACATTAAATTAAAAATGGATTTAAAAAATCTGATACATATTATAGGACTGTCGAGAGGATTTGTATTATAAAGAATTGTTTTATATTTTGACTATATTATGCACTCGTATGATCACCAAAACTCACATATGAGAGATTCATTGGACGTTGTTGCTTAGAATCTAATATTTCTAGCCTCATGTCTCTCCTCGCTGAGGTGAAAGGCTGTACTGTAGATGCGACCGGCGCATGGAGTATGTGTCGTTATCTTATCATTGCATAATACAAGACAAGTGTCGTTAATCGGCATTGTGTTGACTTGTAGCGTCACATTTTTTTTACCCGAAGTGATGTCCCCTCGCTTGAGGAAACGAATACGAGCTACGGCAGCGCTTTTTCCCCCTTGGATACGGGATACGTCGCTTTCGGTGTGAAAATCTCATTTGTAAACCGGAAGTGACTTTGTCTAGAAGAAGACGTTACTTCCTGTTTGAACATTTTATTCAACCGGAAGTAATGTTATCTATGTAAAAGGTCATTTTCGGTTTCAAAGTCTCATTTATTACCGGAAGTGACGCCGTCTAAGTAAAACATCATTTCCGGTTTAAAAATCTCACTTTTCGATCGGAAGTAATCATTACCCTTAGATCATGTCATTTCCGGTCGAAACATGCTATTTTCATACAGAAAGTATCGTCACTTCCGGTTTGAAAATCTCAGTTTTTTTTATCGGAAATTGACGTTTCCCCTATATGACGTCATTTCTGGTTAAAAAAAACTGAGACTTCCGAACCGGAAGTGATGTGTCCTCTAAATGACGTTACGTTCGGTTGAAAACGATGTCACTTCCGATTGAAAAATGACGCCATTACCGGTCGAAAAGTAACAGGCGCGGATGAATTTAGAACCATAGGGTATACGGCTTAGAAATGATGGCGATATGAATAAAAAAATAATAAAAGAAACAACGAAGGAAAAAAAATGGCATAAAGTCTGCTATGAACCGGCGATGCTTCGTTGACAGTCACAGGCATTAGTGCACGTAACGACAAACCACTTTAAGAAAATGCAAAGTGTTCGCAGCTTAAATCAGTACGCTTGCTTAAACTATCGATAAAAGTTAAATTCGGTTCAAAGCAGCCTGACAGCGCCATCTACAGTAAGGTAAAAATACCAAAGGCCGAGCCAGACAACTGACGGAGCACTCCGTGACCGGACATGCATGAAAGGTTGCATTTCCGTCTCTCTTGCACGCCCGCTTAGTCCAGCCACTGGGACGTGTTCGGACATTGGGACGTTTGCCTTATACCTCATATTAGAAAATATAAGTTTGTGTTGAGTTTGTTTACCTTACATCAGATTCGGACACATTGTGTTCCTGCAATTCTTATTTGGAGAAAAACTGACATAACTTGAAAAGCAATACACAGTGTGCCTGAAACGAAGACAAATAAAGACATTACCGATCGATCAGCTGTACAGAAAAAAAAATTTGTAAGCTATAGCGAAAAATGATTAAAACTGTGTTTATCCATTTGCCACAGGAAATCCACTGTTGCCTCGCCAATGGATGTCATGGAGCCAAAGTTAGTTTGGGTCAAAGGAAGATGTTACAGATTTTACGAAAGTGACTTGTGGTCCGCCAAGGATCACGCTTCTACTCCATACGTCGAAGACTCAAATCCGCAGGAATTCAGTGACCTCAACGAAGATACTTGTCCCGTAGACATGGACATAGCATCCATCGACGGGGGCAGATACAAACATTCTTTCTATGTTCCGAAGTACATTTTTGAAAATTTTGTTGCATTTACGCCTTCATTGTAATCAAAATATGTAGATAATGTACAAGTCTTCTTCACCTTACAGATTATTCTTTCGCTTCCTCATAGGTTCGAATGGAACAGTGTGCAAAAAACTTGAACAAGAAACAAAAACATCTATAGCGATACCAAAATTGGGCAAAGACGGTGACATAGGTGAGGAAAAAGTGGATAGTTGTGCAACTGATTATATATTTTTCACTTGCTCCAATAATTTGCTATTTCTTATCTATGTTATGTTATGTTTCTTATATATGTTTACAGTGATAACCAGCTCCAGCCGCACAGCAATAATATCAGCCAGGCACAGAATAAATTTAATCATAGAGAGTTCCAGAAAGAAATTAAAACCCACCCATTTCGTTTCTATACCTATGAGGGATGAGACTATAGCTTCGAATTTTGAGAAATTTAAGAATACAATACTCAATGAGACCGGCAAAAATTCTAGAGGCGTGCATGACGGTATATTTCAAAAGCCAGAAAAAATGCACCTTACACTGGGTATGTTATTATTGGTGGACGACGAAGAAATCAAATCGGCGATCGAGGCCCTCAAAGAATGCTGCGAAACGATAATAAAGTGAGGAACTATCTCATCAGGAACAAAAAGCTCTGAAGAAAAAATGAAACAAAAATTACTTCAATTTTACATGTCAGACCAATTATCAAGAGGCATAATCCGATAAAAATAAAAGCACAAGGACTGGAGTATTTCAACGATGATCCGACGGAGGTGAGCGTGCTTTTCGGTAAAGTATCATCGGAGAACGATGTGCTTCAAGAAGTGTCCGAGAAAACGCTCGACTATTTCATACAAAAGGGTAGGTTTCATGTACTCATAATATCGCGGCAAACTTTGCCAAGTAGTTTGCATGGATTAAATACGTCATTTGTTTTTAAGGATTGATGAGAAAAGAACACGAGAAGTTAAATTTGCATTTGACAATGATGAATGCATCGTTTGCGGTTGATAAGGAAAAGGCGAATTTTCATACGATTAAAAAATTTGATGTTACTGATATAATGAAGGTAAGACAATTATTCATGTACAGCTGTACATGTTTTTCGGTTTTAAACGTCGTAATCTTACCGTCGTATGCGACTTATTTGTTTCAGATACACAAGGATTATTATTTTGGCGAAACCTTGTTGAACGCGATGCATTTATGTTGCCGCGGTGTCAAAGCCGCGGACGGTTATTACGAGATAACGTCGAAAGTCGATTTAGTGGATTAAAGTAGGAGGTTCAGTGACGAAGATACGAATAAGCTTGAAGGTAAAACGGTAATACATCACGCAGGCCGACGTCGCACGAAGAACTTATCAAGAGACGAAGCGTCGATCAAACGCTGACGTCTTGCCATCAATTAAAAAAGGCATAATAAGATGTATATACGATACGTACCGTATGCGTGAGTGAAAGCACGCAATAGCTCAAAGGACGGGACCTATTAGGGCCCTTATTTTCCAATCTCAAGAACTAACGTTGATATGACAAAACATTGTGTTGTTAAGAATAACGTTACATAGATATATTTTCAATGGGCATTTACACCATTTTTCGATTTTGATGTATCAAACACCGCGTATATAAAAATAGAACGACGATATTATCTGTAAATACTATCCATTATCTCGTTTATTTAAAGTGGACGGAAATAATTAAATTAAACACAACTTTCCTCTCCGACCGATAAAACACTAGTCATTGTACTCTGACGACGGCAAACATTCGATTTACAGTATAAAAATACTGAGGAGGAATATAAGATACGAATTGAAAATGATAATCTCTTTACGCACACTCTTTTATCAAAAATTCTTTTAACATCGCAACATTCTTGCCGAATTGTGCGGGACCAAGTGATTTATCTGTGATTCCAGCTGCCGCGGTCGCAATTGACTTTACCCAGTCGGCTTACGATATTCGAGGTAAAACGGTACTAAATCACAGAGACCGACTATTGCACGAAGAACTTAGAGAGGAAACCCGAATTAGACATAAAATATTATGTTGATAAGAATTACGTTTTATATTTTTATTTTGAATGAGAAAAATTCAAATGATATGCGGTAGCACAGCGTTAGAGTTCTACGATAATTAGCGCTACGTCTGAGCCCAACTTTAAGTCGTTACGTTGTTCTTTCTCCAAAGTGCGTAATATATTATCAGAATGTATCGTAAATTGATATAATTAATTATGATAATTCGAATCAATTTATTATACAGTAGAACCTCGCTTATCCGACCTTCGATCAACCGAGCCTACGCATTAACCTTTTGATATATGGCATAAATTTTTGTTTACAAGTATAAAGTTTCAAATACATCGGTTGATTATTAATAAATTGTTTCTGAATTCCAAGAGGTTTATCACCTGTGATAAACCATCCTTCAAAGGTTCAGCCGAAGTGTAGGCTCCGATAATACGAAAAACTCGAGTAAAGCGGCTAAAATAGTAATGAATGCCCACGCGTGGAGTAGTTCTGTTATCCGAAATTTCGCTTATCCAACGTACGCTCTCCGCACATTACCTCGGATAAACGCGGTTCTGCGGTCTTGCCAAATCTTTTATTCGGTACATGTTTGCCCAGCGTAAAAAAAGAATTTGTGTTGATGGTGGGATATTCCGTTGCTTCGAGGTAGTCGAAGCCGATCGAGTCTGCCCAGAAACAGCCCAAACAGCAATTTTTCAGATGCTACGAAAAAGTTATCCGTTCGTTGACTTATTACCGCCAAAATGTTATCGCGAGCTATTATAGTACCTCGCCGCGTTGACGAGCACGCGACTCATCTAACACCGAGCGTACAGCGCCGCGAACATCGGCAACGCGGCAGCCAATTAATTGACGAAAATAACAATGATGAGGTCATCGCTGCGTCTAGTGACACTTGAAAGTTTAGCATTACAGCGCAGTAGTGTTCGAGCAACATACGATTAATGTATTCCACATTCAATACCTGAGTAAAAGAACTTAATTGTTTAGATTGTACCCAACATATTGGGAGTAGTAAATTCATTACTCATCACACTAGTGCATGTCCAAACAGTCGACTTTGGGACTTGTGATAGCTTACGGATAACATTCTGGCGGCCATAAGTCAATCAACAGATAACTCTTTCAGAACATCTGGAAAATTGCTACGTGGCAGGCAGTCGTACTGCAGCCGCAGCCGAGAAAAACGCATCAGCAAAATCATAAATAAAGTATTTCTTTTGTTTGATACAAAGTCGTTTCATCCGTCGAGACTTGGCAACGAACAAGCTCTATCTCTCACAACCAATCTGCTTTAACAGAAATGGAAATAATACCCATAAATGGTGGCAGATACAAACATTCGTTCTATGTTCCCAAGTATATTTTTGAAAATTATGTTACTTTTTTTTTACCTTCATTATAATTAAATGTTTAGAACAATTTACAAGACTTTTCGTTACTTTACAGATTATTCTTTGGCTTTCTCATAGGCTCACATGGAATGGTACGCAAAAAACTCGAAGAAGAAACAAAGACAATTATATCGATACCAAGACCGGGCGCAGATGGTGATATAAGTGAGGAAATTGTGCTTTATGTAGCTCGGTATGAAAATCACAGTTTTACGCATGCTCCGCGTGCGTAAAACCCCAATTTTTCACACCTTGTGAAATAAAACTTTGTATGATACTCGTGCGTAAAACGTTTTCTTGACTCGTGCGATCGCAACACTCGTCTTTGGCTCCTGCTGCAAACTCACTCTTGTCAGAAAATGTTTTTTCGCACTAGTATCAAAATATACTATAATGTAACTCATGCATGAAAAGTGCGACTTTTCGTGCCTGCCGAGAATGGCGTAAGTGGCGCTTTACAGCCAAGTTTACTACAAATACTCAGCACATGCACACACCGGGCCGATTTTACTTTACCGCACGCTTCTCGTACTTTACGCACGCGTCTCGTACTTTACGCACGCTATTCAAAAAAAAATTCGCACGAGTATCCTACCAAATTTTAATTATCAAGGTGTGAAATAAAAGTGGATAGTTACAAAACTGATTATATAATTATCACTCGCTCTAATCATTTGCTGTTATCACTATAAACACTGTGTGTGTTCATAGTGATAACCGGTCACAGTCGAACAGCAGTAATGTCCGCCAGGGAAAGGATAAATGCAATCGTCGAGAGTTCGAGAAAGAAATCAAGACCCACCCATTTTATTGCTATACCTATGAGGGATGAAACTATAGCGTCGAATTTTGAGAAATTCAAGAATACAGTACTCAATGAGACTGGCAAAAATTCTAAAGGCGTGCATGACGGTATATTCCAAAAACCCGAAAAAATGCACCTTACACTGGGTGTGTCAGTATTGGCGGACGACGAAGAAATTAAGTCGGCGATCGACGCTCTCCAAGAGTGCTGCGAAACGATAATAAAGTGAGGAACTATCTCATCAGGAACGAAAAGCCCTGAAGAAAACATAAAAAAAAAATTACTTCAATCTTACATTTCAGACCAATTATCAAGCGGCATAATCCGATAAAAATAAAAGCACAAGGACTGGAGTACTTCGGCGGAAATCCGACGGTGGCCAGGGTGCTTTTCAGTAAAGTATCATCGGAGAACGATGTACTTCAAGAATTGTCCCAGAAAGCATACAAATATCTCGTAGAAAGGGGTAAGTTTCGATCTACTCATAATATCACAACGAACTTTACCAAATAATTTGGGGGATTAATTGCGTCATTTGGTTTTAAGGAGCTATGAAACAAGAACGCGAGACATTAAATTTGCATTTAACGATGATGAACGCGTCGTTCGCGGCTGATAATAACAGGGGGAATTTCCAAACTTTTCAAAAATTTGATGTATCTGATATAATGAAGGTAAGACAATTATTCATATACAGCTATACATGTTTTTCGGTTTTAGAAGTCGTAATCTTATCGTCTTACACGTGTTATTCGTTTCAGACACACAACGATGATTATTTTGGTGAAACCGTGTTGAACACGATACATTTATGTTCTTTCGGTGCCAAAGCCGCCGACGGATATTACACGATAGTATCAAAAGTCGATTTAGTCGATTAAAGTAAGAGGTTCAGTGACGAAGATACGAATAAACTTGAAGGTAAATCGGAGTAGTATAGCAAGAGGGGAGTAGACGTCGACGTCTTTCCATTAATAAAAAAAAAGCATAACAAAATTCTCGTACTTTTAATAGTTTAAAGGACGAGACCTATTGGGCTCCTCATGGTCTGGTTCCAAAGACTGCCATCGACATCGCAAAATATTGTCTCGATAAGAATAACGTTACATAGTTTATTTTTAATCGACATTTATAACACTTTTCGATTGTTCCTACATCTCGTAAACGCAAATAAAACGACCGGTAACGGCAGTTAAATCACTGGGTAATAGTGCACTGATAACGGAAAACATTTGATGTACAGAAAAAAAAATCGTATTTTTTTTTACTACCTCTCTTTCAGGCCAAATTCTTTCAATATCGCCATAGTCCTGTCGAATTGTGTGGGATCAAGTGATTTTACTCGTGTCACGTTTCGTCGTGTTTCTCTGGTGTTTTCAGCATGAAATAAGCCATCCGAAAGATCGATTGCACGGCCTTTTCCTCGAGTTTGTGAGAGTAAAATTTCACGCTCGATGCAAGCTTGTCGACGATGTCCAGTATCGATCTGCAATAATTAATAGTTTCGGGTAATAATAATTATTATTAATTGTTGCTTTCCGATCATTTTTTCGACGCCCGGGAAAAAATGATCATACATCGATTGTCTAACGCCAGAAGCACATAGATCATGCTTAAACAAAGCCTATATGGTTCATATATTTATATATATTCGTATATATAAATTTATTGTATATGAATACTATACAATTATATATGGATTTTGTACGACCTTCTTTGCAGTTTTGCATTTTTTAATATATATGATATTATAAATCGCCATTATATGATACATATGGGGCATTCCACGTTAAGTCGAACAGCTCAACACTTTGATCCTCTTAAATCAAGCTGAAAGTTCGTGATGTTATACTATTACATACAGTAATAGGCAATTGAAGTGGAACAAGGTTATTTTGGCGACAGTATACGTGAAAGGGTCCAACTTTTGCCAAAACAGGCAAAAAAAATCGCGTTCCACTTTAATTGCCTATGACTGTAGTCCGAGTACCGGGATTTTTTTCAGATTTTTATCAGCTCCCGTTTTCAAGTTGGCAGATAAGTGTATTAACATTAAAAATGATTGTATCTTGAAAACTTTTGGTTCGTACAAAAAAATGTCATAAACAAAAAAAGATGCTATTGCTGATCAACTACCTTCGTAATTTTTTTCAAAATTTTGCAGGCACGAGAAACTTTAAATATAACAGAAAATGCTTATTTATAAAAATGTTTCATCAAGTATGAGTCTATCTACTTTGCTTAAAATTTCACAGAGCGTTTGTTTATTTGTTTATTTATTTTATTTATTTACAGAATATACACATATATAATTTTTTTTTTATGATTAGATTTTTTTTTTTAATTTACTAAGATAGTTCATCGAAAATTGTATTTTTTTTTTGTACGCGACATTTTTTTGTACGACCAAAAGTTTCTGAGTTCGACTTGGCGTGGAATGCCCCGTATATAACTCATACGCAATTGTATGTGATTATAAATTTATTCATTTTTGCTCGGGCGCTGTCTACAAAACTTTCGTCAAAGCAACAAATGATAAAATGCCAACGCACCTGAAAACTTCGCTGTTCGAAGACCTCGAGCACTTCGCACAGAACGTAAGCAACGTCCGTCGCGATCAGCTGCTCGACAAAACTTTTTCGATCTCTGTCCGACGCTGCGGTCAATTCATTCTTTATCCACGTGACCGTAGAAATCTACGATCAACGAAATACATAGTCGGTAGATTTTTCCCCAATTTCGATGCAACACGTATCTACCTATGAATTTACACGACAATCGAATTTCTTTCTTTGTTCATGATCGTACGTAGCGTTCGAAGATTCTTGCCTGAGAAGTCAAATCGCCGAACATCAAGCATGTTTTGATCTGCGTTATTGTCTCGGAGGCAGAGGCGTTCGGTGGCGAACTAAAAAAAGTGCCTCCGAAAGTTTCCGGCTTCCTTTCAACCATTTCCAGCGACGATTGTTTACTTACGAGATCCCAGCTGACGAAAAGTCTTTCAAACCTCGGAACACGTCGGAGCGCCGTGCTGCTTACCCGCCGTTCGCAGGTTCTCTGTTCTCGATCTGGAAAAATCCACGACGTTAGTCAAATTACGTTTGCAACGATGCGTACCAAAGGAATTTTACTTTGCCCGCAACGAAATTGTTGCGTCGAAAATAAAAAATACGCCGGCGGGATTTAGAATGCGAGCCTGTAGGACAATACAACGTAGATTAAACTGTGCGTAAATTTACGTCAAACTAATTTACTGAAGTTCTCGATTGAAATATCACGGATCGCTGCATTACCATTGCGCGATAACTTATCGATAGTGTGACTTTCTTTTTTTTTATCATACAGTTACTCTCCCTTCTCGCGTGTCGAAGACAAGACGAAATCCAGTACCCACGTGTTAGACGAAACCGACGAGCGTGGTGCACGACATTTATTTTTTAACTCGTATTATAAACAAATAATTCGATAGATGTAAATATGTTGGTGGAGCCGGAGTTATCAAACACTTCGCCGAAATTCGGCGAACCTCCGGACAAACAGAATCCTGTATGTAAATAAATGTTATTTCCTTTTTTTCCTTGGTTATATTATTTGTATATGTAATTTTGATCGAGCGTTTGAGCGAACGATTCTTGTTGTTTTTTTAGTTGTTGCAATCGCTGGGAACACCTCACATAGATTCTTTCAATTATATGCTGGGAAACGGACTCACGGATTGCCTGAAAGACATCCTACCTGTGTATTTAACTCTCGCCAATGACGACAAGATTGAATTATGGATGGAAGACGCTACGATATATCAACCCGTCGTTCCAACTGGCACCGTCGGCGTCAGAAATCACAAAATATATCCTACCGAGTGTAGACAGAGAGGAGCCTCTTACAAGGGAAAATTGATTGTCAAGATCGGCTGGTCGGTAAATGGACGACTCCAGGAGCATCTCGAAAAAGATTTGGGCGATGTACCCATCATGGTGAAGGTAAAATAGTCAATGGTCAGCATTGCAAAACGTTAGTGGTATTGATAGAGAAAGATACGCTTTTTGAATAATTTTTATAATTTTTGCTTTCTCATACAGGAAGTTTTGTTTCATAAATTTTTCTTTTTTTTAGATTTTCATTTACACATGTTCAGAATGTTCCAAAGTACTGAGAAATTACATTTAGAAAAATGTCTGGATGTGTGTGTGTGTGTGTGTGTGTGTGTCTATGTCAGGCCTGCACAATTAAACTATCTATAACTCCAGAGTGACTTTGTCAATCGTGATGAAATTTCGCACACGAGTAGAGCAGTTAAATGCTTCTGTTTGTTATAATTTATTCAACAATGAAGACATGAGTTCAGATTTTATGAGATTTTGAATTTTTCGAAAAAAAACGTGTCTGTGCTCCAGCTGTAGCAAATTTTGAGTTATGGGGCTGAAAGTTTCCACAGAAGTAGAACATCAAACAATTTTTGCTATTGCATTTGGAAACAATCATTCGAGGGGTGCGATTTTTGTGACATTTTCAATTTTTTCGAAAAATATCATTTTTTGAAAAAGGTGTTAAGCAATTTGCACATCGTTTTCTCATTTATTCCAATTTCGCGCATATGAGGGAGCCAAAAATCGATCACACAGCTTTCTCATAGAGAGAGCTATGGGCACATTTTTTTTTTTTATTTCAATAAATATTTTATTTATGAAAATATGTTTCATAGAGCATTATGCATATTTTTTAATGTCCACAGTCTAATCGTTGTCACTTGCACAAACTGAATCCGCCTGAGCTGGTCAGGCACGGCGAGCATGAGCAAGAGTGGGGTGGATATTTTATAGTGAAGGGACACGAGAGGCTCTTAAGAATGCTGCTGATGACCAGAAGAAATTATCCGATTGCTATAAAACGTGCAACATGGAAAGGGCGCGGAGTACTGTTCAGCGATATCGGCATTTATTTGAGAAGCGTACGGGACGACAATACCGCGGGGGTAGGTATCGCCCGCGTGGCTCAATTCTAAAATTGTTTTTCTTTTTCTTTTCCTAAGTCAGTTTGGAATATCACAATTTTGTACTTTTCTTTTCTCTTTAATTTTTTCAGACCAACACGCTGCACTACGTGACCGATGGCTCAGCAAAATTTATGTTCACTCACAGAAAAATCTTGTACTACGTGCCGCTTATACTGATGCTCAAGTGTCTCGTCGATGTGTCCGACAAATGCATCTACAACGCGCTGATAGTCGGCGCCGAGGACGACGAGTACTACAAGGGATGCGTGCTTAACATGCTGCGCGCCGTGCACCAGGAAGGGTTGCACTCGCACGATCAATGCAAAATGTACATCGGCAAGATGTTCAGGATCAAACTCTACGAGTTACCCGTCGAGGCGACGGACATGCAAGTCTGCGATTTTATCGTGAAGTACGTTTTTGCCAGATCCTTATATAGACGCGTCATCCTGATTTATTTTTTATAGGACGATTTTTATATTACAGAAAATGTGTAGCGATACATCTCGACGATCCAATGGAGAAATTCAATCTGCTGGTATTCATGACCCGCAAGCTGTTCGCCCTGGCGAACAATAAGTGCGCGATCGAGGGTGCGGACGCGGTTATGATGCAGGAGTGTCTTCTCGGTGGCCATTTGTACCTCCAAGTACTGAAAGAAAAATTTTATCTGTGGCTGACGACTCTGAGGATGGTGATAATGAAACGCGCAAAGAGTTCGGGCAACAGGTATAAATTGACTGTGCGTAAGTATTTTTCGATCTCTCTCTCACCACCCTCCCGACTAAGCTGCTCTGTAAATTCGCGGATCAGCAAACAATCGAGATCGTGTTTTGCGTTCATTCCTTCGCAGAGGAGATGCTCGCCGCGATGAAACAGACTGGAACGATCGAATCCCAGATGGAGAACTTCCTAGCCACTGGAAACATCAAGTCGCCGACGGGATTGGGTCTCATGCAGAGCACCGGTCTGACGATCGTCGCTGAAAATATCAATAGGATGCGTTACATGAGCCATTTTCGGGCGATACACAGAGGATCCTTCTTCCAGGAGATGAGGACCACCGAAGCGAGACAGCTGCTGCCGGATGCTTGGGGTATTTCTTTACGATGGAGAACAGTTTATTTAGTTTTTTACTTTTTGAAGTTTACTGTTATATTTGTTATTTATTATTATTATTTATTACTAGTATTCCTTGTTATTATTAATATTGTTGGAGCTACTATTTCTATATACAGGCTGTTTTTCGATCAAATGTATGTAATGATACGTTTATTTAACAGTAATTTTGTTGAATATTTTTCAGGCTTCATCTGCCCTGTGCACACACCGGACGGTGCCCCTTGCGGTCTACTCAATCACTTAACGATGAACTGCATCGTGACCTGCCACCCGGAAGAAAAATTCAAGACATTGATTCCCACGATCTTACTGGACCTCGGAATGATTCCACTCGCGCTCGCCGACAACTGGAACAACTCGTACACGGTTCTACTTGACGGTAGAGTGATCGGGCTCATTGAGGATGCGATAGTTTCACGGGTGGTCGAAAAGCTTCGCTTGTTAAAAATCATAGGAGAAGAGGTGCGTTCATCTTCTCATTAAAAATTGTCTACTCGTTCTAATTTCTCACTAAATTCTCACTCAGGTACCGAACACGATGGAAATAGTTTTGATACCGAAGAAAAACGTGCCCGCGCAGTATCCAGGACTGTTTCTGATGACCGGACCTGCTCGCATGATGAGACCGGTCCTCAATTTAGCGGCCAACAATGTCGAGCTCGTAGGAACTCTGGAACAAGTTTACATGCACATTTGCGTCACTCCCGCGGAAGCTTATGAAGGGGTGCGTATCCCCATAAAGAAAGTGTTATCGATTCATTAATTAATATCTAATTAGGTTATTAATTGATAATCGATAAAAAAAAGTGTGCTGTCGGTAATTTATGATTAGTTAAAAATACTTTTCACATTGCTCTTTCAGTTGACCACCCATCAGGAACTGGCGAAAACATCGTTCCTCAGTAATCTCGCGTGTCTGATTCCGATGCCCGACTGCAATCAGAGTCCCAGAAACATGTACCAGTGTCAGGTGATTCTTTTTATACCGATCGGCGATTATCCGCAAAGATTGGGAATTAAATTAAAAAAAAAATTGATTAACATTTTTTCGACAGATGGGTAAGCAAACTATGGGCACACCTTGTCACACGTGGCAACTGCAATCCGAGACAAAATTGTACAGACTTCAGACACCGGGAACTCCGCTGTTCAGACCGGTGCACTATGACAACATTAATCTAGACGACTTTGCTATGGGAACCAATGCTATCGTGGCCGTTATTTCGTACACTGTAATATTCCATCGTCATTATGATTACTATGATTATTGCAAGAAATCATCACATGATTGTGCAAATGTTTTTTTTTTTTGTTTACACAATCACAGGGTTACGATATGGAAGACGCGATGATAATAAACAAATCGGCGTACGAAAGAGGCTTCGCTCACGGGATGATTTACAAGTCCGAGTTCGTCGATTTGAAAGATCCGAAGAGTTACTTCGCTCGCAATCCCGACAAGCCGGAGCTCGCGACGAAATTGGAATCGGACGGTTTGCCGATCCCCGGAACTCTCCTGCAAGACGGTGACCCTTATTACTGGTAACTAAGGGTTTGGTCGTAGAACTTCAATGCTCGATGCAGTTTCGTCCTTACGATGAGAGTCATTCCATTACACGTTATAATCTCTCGTTTGCAGTTTCTACGATGCAGAAAAGTCTAATTACATGATCGGGAAGTACAAGGGCAAAGAAGACATTTACGTGGACAATGTCAGACTCTGCGGTTCCTTGCAGAGCTACGTACCTCGCAGAGCTTGCATAACGTTCCGCGTTCCTGTGCGTGCTCTTTTTCTCATCGGCCTGGAAAGCTTGGACATGCATTTAAAAAAAATGTTTTTTTTTTCAACGTGCTTGAAATGATTATAATTGGCCGTTTTGTCTTGCAGCGTAATCCAAGCGTAGGCGACAAATTCGCCTCTCGAGCCGGACAGAAGGGTATATGTTCGCAAAAATGGCCAGCCGAGGATTTGCCATTCACAGAGACCGGACTTATTCCCGACATCGTTTTCAATCCCCACGGTTTTCCAAGTCGTATGACAATTGGTTAGTAATTCATCGATTATCAGAGAATAAACCCGAATACTAAGATTCAACTTGTGACGCTCTTGTTTCTTATTTCAAGCTATGATGATCGAAGTCATGGCCGGTAAATCTGCAGCGGTTCACGGTCTCGTGCACGACGCGACGCCCTTCCGTTTCACCGAGGACGACACGGCCGTCGAATATTTCGGCAAGCTACTGGAACACGGTGGTTACAATTACTACGGCACCGAGAGAATGTACTCGGGCATCGACGGTCGGGAAATGACCGCCGATATATTCTTCGGGGTCGTTCACTATCAGAGACTTCGGCACATGGTGTCGGACAAATGGCAGGTGAGGAGCACCGGGCCCATCGACGTGCTGACCAGACAACCGATAAAAGGAAGACGAAGAGGCGGTGGCGTCAGATTCGGAGAGATGGAACGAGACTCATTGATATCGCACGGCTGTGCTTTTCTGCTGCAAGACCGGCTGTTCCACGGCTCCGACAAGACAACGGTCGGTGGACTTAAGCTCTTCGGAAAATTATTAATCCGAAACCCTAAAATAGTATATTATGCTACGAGGGAGGCAAGTGCGCGATTTTCGCCAAGTGCAAAGTTTGCTGCGCGAGCGAGGCGAGAACAGAAATCACATGAGCTGAAAATCCACTCCCTTCCGCGTAACATACGATACTTTTTTTCGAATTACGTTAAAACAATCACATTCCTTGCGTCGCAACATCGTCGTATTCGCCAATGGTTATTACTGCCCCGGAAGTAATAAGCCGTATTACTTCCTAGGGAGTAATGGAACAGTACTGCGCATACGCACGGGTTAATAATAATCCTTGGTCAATAATAGCCGTTTTTTTCGTCCGTATTGCACAAAAGAAATGTGGTTAGTTTAGCGAAGTCAGGAAACAATATTATGTTTTTCTTTTCATATCAGCCGCACCGTGCAATATCTTGAGATATTATTGCTATAATTTTTCTTGCTCACCGTTGCAGACTCTGGTGTGCAGAAAATGCGGTACACTGCTCGGTCCCGTGATGGAGATGGTGGTAAACCATGTCGGCTTCAACGAGAACAGAAAGCGGTGCAGACTCTGCGGCAGCGACGACAGCATCGGCGAGATCGATATACCCTACATATTCCGATACCTCGTTACCCAGCTGACTTCGTGCAACATTAACATCAAACTCGCCTTCACGGAAACGTAACGATTTCGTTAAGTACAGCGAAATAAAAAAATAGTTATTAACGCTCAACGATACATAATGTTTTATTGTTTGTTTTCGTGTCTCCACGCGACTCAAGAACTTTCCATGTTTTTGAACACAATGAATGTCGAGGAACGAGAATAAAATTTTGTCCTCGCTAACGGTGATACACATTCATCGTCAATGTTAGCGAAGGATACTTACGATATAACCATTTTACTTTTGTTTATTAGATTATGAATACTTCAGGAGAAAAGAAAAGAGAAATAAAAGAACGAGAAAACGCTTCCTTAGATTCATTTCTACTTACAACAGCGTCACTAATAATTATATTACACATTCACCGTAACACGCCGCGCGTTAAATCTCCTTCTCTCTACGCAACCCTCTCGTCGATCCTTCTGTGCGTTAAAACGCCATGGTATCTTGCAGGATACTTCAATTGTGTATTTACATATTTGAACAATAATTAATTCAATCGTTTTTCTGTTGTCGACCGGCGAAAGTAAAATAAGAGCGTAATGCATTTTTTTTTTCCAAAGAACGCAGACACTGCGACAAGCTCAGGAGTGCGATTTTGCGGGTTTTTTTTTCTTCATCGTACATTTTTTCGTCGAGGCTTTGCTACAGCGATAATTTTCTTTTAATTTTTTTTTTTCTTTCGCTCTATTCGAATTCGAATTACAGGAGGCCCGTCGGGGCTCGTGACGAATAATGGAATGTAAACGTCGAATTGGGTCCGATCGGTTTATGGATTGTTAAGCTGCGATTCACCCGCATGCGAACTTTAAGAACGAATTGGTTTTTTGCCGTTGTTTTTTTCGGGAAGAGTAGGGGTTGGACACGACGCGAAATACTTGAGCGAGCGAAGAACTCTACGCTTTTGCTGAGACTTGCGCACCGGTCTTCGTGCCCGACGCTCCAGTTGCGCCCGTCGTTTCTTTCTCCAATTGCTTCCCGAGGTATTCCCTGAAATGATTATAATAAATTAGCACGATGAGCGAAAAAAAGCGAAATTCAGTCGGAGCAAATAGTCCAAATGAATTCACCAGTTGTGAACCATCAACTTCTGAACGGCTATGAGGGCTTCGTATCGCACGTTGGGATCCTCGTGACCGAGAAGCTGCATCACTCGTTGCTTTCCACCGAGTTGTTCGATGATGCTTCGGAGAGAACAGAATTACAATTGTAGAACAGTCATATTCATAAAAACAGGCATAATGGATTATTTGGGCGACTGTAATTTTTTTGCCTGCAATCGTTATTGCACGAAGTTAAAAAAAAGCTTTTAGCGTGCCTTATCTTGATTTTACGACATAAAAAATGGGTAAAATTTCTATCAGAATTTTTTTTTGCTCCATAAGGAAAATCACGAATTTTGCGTTCTTTTACGCTTGCTAGTAAAACTAACTAATAATGAATATTAGTTTGATTTCGGTAATAACTTACTGCTTGCCACGAGGATAATGACGAACGTATTCCCCGATATCGAAGGAAGCGACGCTGAGAACGAGCGCATCGGCGCTGGTCTCGAGCAGATGAACGAGAATACGGAGAAGCTCGTAATTCTTCTCGTTGAGACGGCCGGCGTTTTCGCGCCAGAATTTGCTGGACTTATGGACGGGTGACCACTCCAAACGTCCGGACTTCACCTGGGTCGAGTACTCGTCGAACGAGCTCAGATCTTGTACCGACGCCTGGAGCCTGTCGTTCAAAAACTCGATGTCACCGTTTATGTCCTCGTCGTCGAATTTACGCTGTCCCAAGATCGAAAGCTGCTTCAAAACTTTGCACTGGACCATCGCGATGCAGTGCTCCTTCGCCACCTGGTTATCCTCAACCTTCTCGATGAGGTTCTAAAAAAAAACAGTGTGAAAGCATAAAGTTACACCGAATGCAAAGAAAAATAAAATTATACATGGGAATATCCAAATATTTATACTACTTCTGTACAAAGAGAGGTTCTTAATAATAAATAATAATTATTATTATTGCTCTCATTATTTATTAAAGAAAATTGTTTTTCTACTTTTTTCTGATTGAACTTTCTTTTGTTAATTCGAATATTCTTATTTTCGAGATGAACATTGCTCAACGATTCATACCCTGAATACTGCAAGGATGATGCGGGTAACCTTCTCCTTGGCTGAGTCGCTGAGTATATCAGCGAGAATCGGTATGACGTTGAACTTGTTCATTTTTTCGGCAAGCAGAGGATTGAAAGTGAGGACCCAGAGGCAGAAGATCAATTGATATTGCACTTGGAAGTTGACGCGTCCCGAGAGGACGCTGAGAAGAGTCGAAATGCCGTCCACGGAGACGAAGGCGAAACGATACTCGTCGACGCGCAACATCATCTGCAGGCATCGCGCTACCGATTGGATGTACTCGTTGTTCTGTTTGGGATTCAAAGAAATTACAGTTGTAGACAAAAAAATACACATGGTGTATCAGAATCGGCAGAATGTAACGCTGCGTATTCAGGGTTCGAAATTGAGAAAATATATCCCAATAAAAATGCTGTCTCTTAGGAAAATAAATTAAAGCCAATGAGGCCGGATCGCTGAATAACGTGTGCGCATCATCGGAGTCTCCTCATTGGTTGAACTCGAGTTGCTCTTATATATAAGAGCAGCTTGTTATTGTATTTTGGTACACAGCTCTTGATTTTAAACTCAAGAGCTATGTACCAAAATACAATACCAACAAAATGTTCCCGATAAGAAATGTTTTTCTCAATTTCCGAACCGTAAATATGAAACTGCACTCTTTTCGCGAGCTAATCCTGCAACACCCTGCATTTGTCAAAAGTTAAAGAAAAATAAATTTAAAAAATTGTTATTCGAAAGATAGGAAGTAGCGCGAAATTGAACGAAGTGGCAAACGAGCAAAAACAACTGTGCGATAATTATTATATAACGCCTTATAATTTTTCTCACGAACGGTTCGTTGACTTAAAATGTTAACGGTGTTTCTACGGAACCAACCGGGTTGGACAACTCTTGGAGGTCAGTTGCCTCTCCAGACTCGGCTGGTGCGGTGTCTGGCGCAACCTCAGCATGCAAACTTGCCTCCTGTACGGCGTCAAACTAAAAAAACCCATTCGATCGTTCGTCCGTTACGTCTCTGTAGTATAGATTTTGCTGAGAATCCAATGAAAAATACAGGAGCAAAGAACCCCGCAAACCTCGCAAAATAAGCAACGTTTCGTTGTGCTGCAAGAACGTGTGATTTTATCGGGAGATAGATGGAGTCCACGAAACACCAGAGTAATGAGACCAGGGCGTAGAAAGAGAGATAATTTAGCTCGGAAAAGCTCAGCTGGTACGATTCGAAAAAAAGGCATTTTTTTTTTTAATGGCACTTCTGACAGTGTATTTCTCATCTCGATCAACGATCATTCGCATTCTTTTTTTGAACTCGCAGATAAGTAAAAAAAAGTTTCAAACTTCATATGTGCATATTCGAAATGGCAAACTCTATCGGAGTGTACCAGCCGTCTTTTCGCAAATTCATCCGCCACAGCACCGAATGATTGTTAGTCGAGGAGTTCCTGAGTCGCGGAATGACTATCTATGTAATCCTACGAAAGCCGGAATAAGGCTGGCAAGCATGCGGAGGGAAAGCGACGACACGCACGACTATACTATAATCTTAAATAATAACAAATAAAAAGCATTCTAAAGATAATCTATGAGTATCCTGAAACAAACAACGAATTAATCGTCCGAAGTTTAAAAAACCGTGAAAACTTAAGAAAACTCGTACATAAATTAAGTTAAAAGAAAGGTGGCTTTAGAATTTTTTTGTCACCACGATTGAGTATGGTGGTTCATACCCACGGATTCAACGCGTAACTTACGCTCAGCTTCAACTGATCCTTGAGCCACGTAAGATAGAACTGGAGATCGGCCTTCTCCATGAGTTCGTGACTCCAGCAAGCGAGCTTGCCGATTATCCGCGACGTCATGTTCATGATGAAACCGTCTTGTCGGTTCAACAGATTGAGAAACGGTCCCCACACCGACTCGCGCTTTCGGGTTGAGTGCTCGCGAAATATTTCGACGCGGCTTCGGTCCTCCTGCGAGCAATATGAAACAAAAAGTGTTGACGCTCCGAAAACTATAGAGAATATTATATTTCTAATTGGCGCTTTGCATAATGTTAATTCGCGTCAAAATATACAAATGTATAAACCTAAAGATATTTGCACGACTTTAGATGGAAAGAAAAATTGTTTATTCCCGTGCCTAGTTGTTATAAAGAACCGTAATAAATTTTTTAAACGAGTGCTAACGTTACGATCAAAAGAAAAGTGTCATCGAAAGCTGCCATGAAATCCGTCCTTGACGACAATTTACTTTTGTCCTTACCACTGTCCGAGAAAAAAAGTTCGTAACCGTTTTTATTACCGACCGTGGTATTTCATCTGCTCTCTCAATCAGTGGAGCTAAAATTTCGTTAATTTTCTTCACCAATTACTGCCCCCTTAATGACAGTACTGTGACGGTTCAAGTTGCAATATACTTTTGGCTCTGTTGACAATGTCCTCAATGAAAAATAGTTGTGATAAAAAAAATTGTTATTGAAATCATAAATCAAATTGTAAAAAATTGGAATAAAATAAAAACCATTAATCTCTATTCGACGACGAATTTAGATTAAATTGCTCCATCCTGCGTATTTGTAACACCTTGGATCTGGAAGGTAAAAATTCACCTGCAGCATGTCGTCGATCATAGTGAGAATATATTGGATGGTCTGATCTTTGGACACGTGTCCGAGCAAGTTGAGGAAGGTTTTTGCAGCCTGGCCAGGATTCTCCTTGAGCTTGGCGTCTCTGGCAGCCGAGTCGTTTGTGTCGAAGCCCACAATGAAGACATAATCCTCTTGAGAGATCATCTGCGATCTGAGTAAAGAGGGTGCCGATTAAAAATCAGTGTCTCTGTGAACGATTCGTGCAGAGACGAATACCCGATGCAGCTATTCTTACTGTAGATATGGCTGCCAGTTGATGCGCTGATTTCTTATGTCCGCGGCTTGCTGCTGGAGAGCGCTGGTCGCCGAGATGATATCTGAAGGTAGATCATTCGTCTCGTATTAATTTAATTTCTAAAATTCATTTATTTGCATAGATTTTTTTTTTTTTCATTTATCTCTCATAAAACATTATGTCAGTAGACAGGAAAAACCAAAGCTCACGCTCGTGCCGACAATGTTACGAAGAAGCGAGCAAAATAGCTTTGGTACAGTGGGAGTGGCAGTGTCATGTGTGCGAGCACAGAGAAGAGACAGAGGTAGATCCATTCAAACAATTACCGGTTTTCTCATCTGGCAGCGTTGAAATTATTTCGTTTATGCTAGGGCGAACCGCCATTTCGTCGATCTAACGTGTCGCACTGTTACGACGTCAAACAATTCGTCTTTCGAGGCGTTTCACTTGAGTATCAACTACGTAGAGCGACGAAAATACGGAACTCTTTTCCGTGCACCCCGTCGAACTGTTCAGCTGTTCGATCACAAGACCCAGATGATTCCACTGCTGCCACCACGACGGATCGTTCGGTTCCTGTCGTTTGAAAACTCTGGTCATTTATTTATTTTTATCACCATGACAATCGGCGGGAGTAAGGAGAGATCAAGATTTATTAAAATTTATTTGTTTGAGAAAGAATGTTCTTACAAGGATAACGAAATTGACGAAAAACAATCGACAATGTTTCAATCGAAGTACGGAGAACGGAGTATTAGCCGGCGGTATAATCAAATAAGGACTGAAAAAGTCGACACCCTGATAAGCGAACACGGAAATACGCTACTTCCGGTTCGAAAACTCATTTTTCGACCGGAAATGACGTATTTCCTGTATCACTTCCGGTCGAAAAATGAGATTTCCAAACCGGAAGTAACGTCTTCCCCTATGACATCACTTACGATTGAAAAATTAGATTTTTCAAACCGGAAGACGTATTTCCATTCTGACGTAAGCCCGGTAATTAAAATAAAGATTTTCATCGACTTTGTTGGTGTGCAGTCGGCTGGTGATAAGATATTGACTAATCACTTTCACACTGTAAACCCTTCGTGTTCAGTTGTCCTATTGTTGTATTTTTCCATGTTCACTTGTAATACTGCCCACTTACCTTCTAGAATGAGAATTCGAGCTTGCGTTCCAAGTGTTTTATTCATTGCTTGGTCGGTAAGATAGACTGTCACATCACCTTCCGGCCGTGCAGAAAACCTTTTATTTTTGGCCTTATTTATTCTATGTATATAACATGATTTCAACTACAGACTGTCTCCATAATTAAAGCAATGTGTCGCGTTTTTATTAATTTCCGGTTATACCAACCTTTTTCCACATTAAAACCGACGACGGTAGATCGTCCTAAATTTGCGATTGCTTTATTGTTGAAACAAATGAAGAAAATAAAGCAGGAAATAAAAAAAACAACACAGAGACGTCAGGAAATCGATAAGGCAATCGGATTGTGTAAAAAGTTTTCTTTTTTTTTTTATTCTGCAATGATAATTCGTATGTATAAAACTACGTTCTAGCTATTGTATTTGCTCGAATAGCCTTGTTTCCTACCTTGAGAACGGAATCGTTGATAACGTGGACCCAAGCACTGGCGGGAGAGCAACGACCACGTTAACTCTACAATGTCATTTAATGTATCAGTGAATCAGTCACATTATCAAAGCTTCTCTTTCGATATAATCTCTCCTACTTAAACAAAAAAATGAAAAAAGGAAGAAGAAAAAAAACGAAAAAGAAATCAATCTAATCGCTTGCTCCGTTGTTGTGGCGTATTTGTTCCGGTATCGTTAAGAAATACTATTTACGTTATGAGTATCTATAAAATCGATTATTACATAGAAAAGGGGGGGGGGGAGATATCGTTTTCCGTTTAATATTACACTGTTCTTCTTTTACTCTTATACTTTATGCGTCTTAATTGTATATACTATATTGTATTTAGATTTCTGTGTTGTATATAGTATTTCATATATATTCATATAATAATTGTCGTTACAGTCTGTTGTATTTTAAGCTCTTCGAATATCTAATATGATTCCTTTTTATTTTTTTCTTCTCTCCTAAAACACATTTTGCGTGTCTCTCTCTTGCTCTCTTTGAGTTGCCTAAATATTGTCATCGTTGGCGAAAATATAAAAGGCAATTTTTCTCGTAGCAACGGCTGCAAAACGAATTTAAGGTCGAACGAGTGGAAGTCGTTTAAAAAAAAAAATCATGTCGAACGATTCGAAACCGATAAATAATTAATTTCAATATTAAATTCCGCCATTTGTAGAATAAGAAACATTTTTTTTTTTTTTTAGAAATCTGTCTAGAATTGCAAATATAAGTATATTATGTAAAAAAAGATTGTAGAAATAGCTATTATCAAATACAAACATAGAATAGTCACTTTTCAACAGGCAAATATCTATATCTTAATTTCTAAGCGCGCATTCTCATCCTCTCGTTATTCTTTTCGTTTTTCTTACTCGATCTCGTGATCACAAAACGATCACGAAAAAGATTTTTCTCTCTATTGCAAATTCACTCTCGTCACATACTTTCTATCATTCACAATTAGCACATTGTAGTCGACGCCCGTACGTTCCGGCGTATTACAACGTTCTCATCTAGATCTCTTTGCCGGTATGATTTCATTACCTTTTTTTCTCCGTATATGTACATCCTCGCATTACATAACTAATCAATTATACTCGCGTTCAACGTTTTCATATTTTTTTTCTTTAATACGAATTCAAATATATGAATCATCGGGAATACTGGATTCTTTCATCTATTATCTTTAATATTTAAGTATATTATCATTACTCGCATGTCCGCAGTTGACAATTTTTGTTCGGGAAGTATATTTTTATTTTCCTTTTGTATGTATCTTCGTGCAAGGTCGATGTCCCAATGATTTGAAAATCACGTAGCAGGATTGTTTTGTTTACAAAATATCGTATTTTTCACGTTTAAAAAAATATTTTTACATAGTCAACTATGATTTGAAAAAAAAAAAAAAAAAGAAATTATTGTCACCTTCAATGCCTCGAAAGCGGCAACTTCGACGAATTTTTTTTTCCAAGAGATAAGACACCATGAGTGATGGATAATTAAATTACAAACTTAACGCAAGTCGAATCTTCCATCTATGAGGAAGCAAAACGATAAAAATTTCATTCGAAGTTATCTCGACGTTGTCGAATTTTATTTTACTGGAACATAGACCTTATCGAATATGAAATGATGTATCCGCGCGTACGGATAACTCGACGAATGTATCATCTATGCGATATTATGAAAAGTAATCGAATTGTTGGTTTTTTCTTCATTTTCTTTCGCTTTGCGAATAATAATGCACGTTTGTCCCCGTGCATGCATGCATATCGTGTTGGTCGTTTGGGCCTTACCGAGCTTTCTTATACCACAAGAAAAAGCTACGCCACCCATTACAATGCAGTCTTTCATCGGCATACACAATAAGGTACTTATTACTGCTTAAAGACAATTTTTTTTTATCATAAAAGTTTGTTCCGTATTTTTCATTAATTCCTACAAACTAGGTTTCGCCCGCTACCGACATCGCTGAGAATGCCAGGCGAGCTTAAAAAGGCCAACAACTCACGCTCGCAACGCGTATCGCGATAGATACGCGGCGCGTGAAACATATAATCGACACGCAATATAAAGACTACCTTTTCGCCGCGAGCCAACAAGGCTTTTTTTGTGTAATTACTCTGTCACGTACCACTTTAACAGATCTCTATCCGTAGAAGAAAAAATCACGAATGAAATTTCAAATATAATCGTTGCACACTGCAGGTGGTTAATTTTTATTTTTGTTTTAGATTCTTGAGTTCTCAAACTTTTTCTCGGCCAATCGAGTCGATAAAAAAGGATTCAATGCATTCAACGATTCAACCCTTTCTTGAACATTACTCCGCGCTACTTCCATTTTTCTTTTTCGACAATAATACTCCCAATTAAGTATACCCGAACTTTTCCACTGCTGTAGTGCAATCTCTCGGCTACGATAAAAAAATAGTTAACGTTCGGCGATATTTGCTAAATTGGGAATTCTATCGTTGAAACATTGATAATCTATGGAAGTACGCGATGTGCGTATGATTTCGCAAAGTATTAAAGGTAAAATGGCAAAAATATTTTCCGGTGATACGAAATCGTATCATCCATCAATTTAAAACTTGCCAGCGAAGTGAACGGTGGCCGCAAACAATATTGGAACATATTAGAGTTAGAGATCAATGGATCGCGATGTCATTAGTGATTCTCCGTTAGGATTATACACGCCCTAGACACTTTTGTTGTGTCGTGTAATTTTTTTAAAAATTAGCACGGAATTGCATTTTACAACTTCTCGAAAAAAAATAAAAATAAAATAATAAACACAATGTTTTCTTTACGTTTTTAGACTGCGCTCTTCTTGCATAACAAATTACAGTCGCGGATTGGCACGCTAGGCACGCTACAAAAAAGTATATATGTACATATATACCGTCGGCACAAATACAATCTCGTCTCGCGTTCCAAAAACCGGAATGCGCGAGGATCTTTATCCCAGGACATACATCAAGACTCGCACGCGAATTATAAAAAAAAAGTATATAAAGTACGGAGTACAGTTATCGAGAATTAATCATTGTTTTTTGTTTTACCAAAAAAGAAGTAAAAACGCGAAGGTAAAATTGAATCCCCCGCTTGCAATTAAGGAAGAATACAAGAAGCGCTACCTCGATAGAGGTATGCCGAAATACGTACGCGATTAAAATGTACAAGCATATTTTAAGAGTTAGATACTTCGTTTTCGCCGTCGATCCTTAACAGTGCTTTTTCATATAATATATATTTTTCTTCTTCATTTTAAGTACATTCTCGTTACCGGGACACAAGACAATTATGCATTGTTCTTAAGTAAATGTTGAGAAAAAAGAGAAAAAAAAAATTAAAAATAAAAGAAACGATACGAAAATACTGGTGAATCGTAAACGTCATTAAAAAAAAAAATGCAAATATAGATTCGACACAAAACACGCATGCCAGTTTGCACACTCAGGACATCACTAATGACAAACGTAACCGGCAAAATATCTCAGTTGCCGATTACATCAAATAACTATCTTTCTAGTTTTGTCGTGTGTTTTAATTTCTTTTTCTTACTTATCTGACGCTCTGGGGCAAAGTTTCAGTCTCACTCGCAACTTCTCGTACGCACGCTTGTAACGTTACGAACGCGTAAGGTGCAAATAGGCCGCCGCAGAAACTCCTGTGTATCAAGGCAGGAATGCAAGAGCGCAGGCCTCGTATGGAAGCATTTCGGTAGAAAATATATATATATGTATTATATATATATATATATATGTATCTATAATGTATATATATTATCGTATAAGTCCTCTATCAGCCTATACCTAAAATAGTTCTATCAGAAAGTAGTCCCCTCACCATGAGCCTAAACGCTATTACGGACTATGCGCGAGTTACCAGTCGTTTTTTTTCGTTTTTTCCTAGATATCTTCTCTTCTTAATAAGAAAAACATCGTCTTGCTTCTCTTACCTACTACAACCTGATTCCCGGAGCTTATGGACCCTATAAGCATGGAATCTGAAAAAAAAAAAACATTAGCGTTAGAACTGAAAAAATTAATGTAAGAATGGAAAATGCCGCCAATGCATTTTTTTTCTCGCCTCTTCCGCAAGGATTAAAAGTAAAATAGTAACAAAATACGTCTCGCGCGGATTAAATTTCAGCGTGATACTTCCAGGCGTTTTTGAATTACATGTTTTCATGTTTTTTAAACGCACCGATTTAGATGTTTATGTTGTTGTTCTTTCTTTTTACATTTGCCGATTGTCTTGAAAACGATAAATTATACCGTGACAGGGATAAAAATTGTAATACCTGCGGCAACGGCAGAGTCTGGACGTTTTAGTGATCTCCACGCAGCAATTCCATCAATAGATTGAAAGAACTGCCCTCGCCCTCGGCGCGCTTAGCACTCAGCAACTCCTTGCCGGCTTGGCAAGTTCTCTGCAGATCCGGTATCCGCAGAAGAAGCTCACCGAATTTTGCCGGCATTTCCGGATACTTGGCGATCGTGTACTGCTGTAGAGCCTGCAGAGCCTTTTCCTGTGATGCTCGTACTTTCTCGGGTTCCTTCAGTTCGCTCGTGTCCGAAGTCAACAGAACTATCACCTGCGGAAGAAAAATCGGCACAGATAAAAAAATAAAAAAATTAGAAAACAACATTTTAACTTTCAAATTTCATCGCAATTTCACGGTTGCGTGAAAAAATAAGACGTCGCGAATAAAAAATAAAACTGAAGCTAACCTTCATCGCTACGTATTCATACTGATCGACCCTCAGCCTCCTGAGATTGTTCGTGAACGCGAGCATCCTCTCGATGCAAGTGGCCAGTCCCAGTTGTTTCGCTTGCTCGAGGGTGATGGATTTGCCGAGCGAGACTCTGATCTCCCCGGGAGTGCTCATGCTCCTGAAGCAGCACGAGAACAGCAGGAGTTCGCACCACGAATTGATCAACAGGCATATCTGATCGTCGATCGATATATTTTTGAAGAGTGGCAAACTCTTGCACCACTTGACGATCTTGTACAATCTGTGATCGGCTATGTTGCAAAGGTTCGACAGAAAGTCGGGATTCTGAGTCGAATTTCCATTGGGATTCGCGGCGTTGGTACCGGCGCTCGATTGGTTGTTCGTCGGTGAATTCGGCTGCTGTTGCTGATGCTCGTTGTTGCCGGTGTTTCCGGGCGGGCTCGATCTCGCTGGTTCGCAACGATTGTCGACATTGCCGTTGCTACTCGCGCCGCTTCCACTGCCAGCACTGGAACTGAGACCCCCGGGTATTTCGTTCGTCATTCCGCCGCCGTTTCCACCGAGGCCGGAGTTCTGACTGCCCGCCGACGTCCTGTCATTGTCGTTGTAGTGCCATAGATGCTCAACGTCCATTATGTCCTGCAGCAATTGGGGCACGACTTGCATCTTGTGCGAGTGATTCCAGTGGTGTCTCGCGGAATGATGATGCTCGGAGCCCGGCGGGGCGGGACTGCACGTGCCTCCGGTCATCTTGTCGCCGGGCATTCCACCGGCCGAACTGCCGATCAGATTCGTCGGTAGGGTGTAAGTGCACTGATAGGTGCTCCTGCCGCCGCGCGTTCTGTCCTCCCGGATAGCCTCGAGTTTCATTCCCATGTTGAGACACTTGTCGAAGCGGCAAGCGGGGCACTTCTTTCTGGTGGCGACGGTCACCGGACAGCCAGCGCCGCGCAGGCAGACGTAATTCTTTCGATTTTGCACGGTGCGCTTGAAGAAACCCTTGCAGGACTCGCAAGAGAATATACCGTAGTGAAAGCCGCTGATCTTGTCGCCGCATATCGGACAAGGACTGTTTATTAGCTGCTGCCTCGTCGATATTCCCGATGGGGCCGATGGAATTTTGCAATCCTCCTGGTCCTCCGGATGGCCCTCGGAGGAAATTTCCGAGCCCGGTGTCGAGTAGTGATGAGCGTTGCTCACCGAGGCCAAGGGCAGATGCAAGGGACTGCCCTGCGGCAATTGCTGGTGATGATGATGATGCTGGACGTGAGAGTGTCTCGGCTGCTGGACCGGCGAGTGCGTCGGGGGACTGAGCGAGCCGTAGCTGTAGCAGCTGCTCGAGGCGTCGGAATTGTTGCGGGACAGCGAGTGGGACAACGACAGCGACAGGGAGGAAGTCGAGTTGTTGAAACTGTGACGGGAGAGCGACAGGGACGAGGACGGGACCGGACTGCCGGGACCGAGGGCGGAATGACGAGCGGCGTGCGGACTCTGGGTCGGCGAACTGAAGACGCTGTAGGCCGAGTGGATCGCCGAATCCGGCGATGGCACCTGAGACCTCGTGTGACCGTGCTTCGTCAGGTGATGTCGGGGATTCAGTATCGGACTGTGATTCGGCGTCGAACTGTTGTAACCGCCGAGGAGCTTGCCGACGAGCAGCGGCAAGTCGCTCTGTTGGGTCTGCTCGAGAGAGTCGATGCCGCGCTGGTGCTGCTGGTGCTGTTGAAGCTGCTGGGCGTGCGACAGTGTCAGGTTCACGTCGCTGTGCGAACCGAGCGCGAGGCCTGGACTCGACCGAAAATCCGGCTCCGGTTTTATCGGGAACTTTTGCTCCTGAGGTCCTGGACTCGCTCCGCACACTTGGACACCCTCCATCGATGTCTCCTCGTGGTCCTGAATAAAAGTTTATTGTTGTTGTACAAATTTATTGTTGGATTTTTTTTAACAAAATAATTAAAATTAAATATATACTTATATTGAATAAAATGAATAAAAATCGAGGATATTTTGGAAAATAGACGAGAGGGCGAAAAAAAAATTATTTAAGAAAATTGATTGTTTCAGCATTATGGATTAACGAACTGACCTGATTGGTGATCGTGTTCGATGACATTTCCTGATCGGAAAGCTCGCCCTCCCATGACATCGGTCTCTCGGGCTGCTGCTGCTCGAGATTGTCGGCGCCGACGGCGCCACACTCGTTCTCCGATCCGCCGGAGGCGTCGCGCTTCTTCTTCGTTCGCAGATTAACACCGCGAAAGTCAATTTTGCTAACCTCACCGTCGCTGTCCTCGAGATCGTCGAGCGAACTCGAATCCGGACACGAGGACGCGCCACCACCTCCGCCTCCGCCGGGTCCTGTGCCCATTCCGTTGCCGGTACCGCTGCCGCAACTCGAGACCACCGATACGGTCACGCCGTTCTGTCCGCCCACGAACTTGCAGACGCTTTTACCTATTAACAGAAAAAAAAACTTTTTAGTTATTATAAAAAACAAAAATATACTTATAAGAAAAGAAATTTACAAAAATTTAAATTTATATATTATGTACATTCGTGATGTAACAAAAAATTGAAACTCGAATAAAAATGCCATAAAGGATACAGCAATAAAGGTTTTTAATTTTTTTATAGCAAACAATAATTTTTTTCTTCATATAATCACGAAAAAACCATCAAATTCTCTGCTCGTTATTCGTTCAGCGAATCTTAGCTACGAAAAAAAACTTTTTAGTCGTTATAAAAAAAAAAAAAAAAAAAAAAAAGACACGATAATTAAAATTCCCATATTGCGTAAATTCGTGATGTAACAAGAAGTTGAAACTCGAAAGAAAATATCGTTATGAAGATGAATTGTGAAGTGGCCAATGGCAAAAAAGGATTTTTACTTTTTCAAATAGTGAACAGTATTTTTTTTTCTTTTTGTATAATGAGAAAAACCCATAAAATTCTTTGCTCGTTATTCGTTCAACGGAGAAGGGTGTAAAAGTAATAGTTTCCAACGGTGTACAAGTAGTTATTAAGGTTGTTGGAATCGCGTGGGGAAAGAGGCAGGAGAGTTTGCCCGGTTACGAGTCTCTTTTCTCTGTGGGTGTGTTGGGGTTCGCGGAATGCGGAGCGGTGCAGCTACCGACGGGGGTTGGTAGGTGGTCTCGGGAGGCTAAAAACACCCGGGAGTATCGCCCGGCGAGTTTGATACGCTGTTAAAGCATACGCGCGGGAGTGGAACGTTCGACAGTCAGGTAGGCAGTTAACCGTCCGGTAGCTCGATCGTAATGCGAATATGGGGAAAGCGAGACGCGGAGCTCGGTTAAGCTGAGCAAAAGGGAAACAAGACGACGGACGAGAAGAAGAGGAGAGAGAGAGGGGGGGGGGGGAAGGTTGAGAGAGAGGAGCTTGTAATAATCGTCGATTCTTTGCCGCCTCGCGAGGGCCCCGAGAGGTGGAACGTGCTTGAGAGACCAAACACGTGGCCATCACGCCAACTAGGCGCCGCGCCAGAGTAAACATTCCTCCGGCGATTGCCTCGAAGGGATACGCTTGACAACGATAAGAACGATAAAATTATTTTTGCACACTTCGAAAGGGCGTCGCGAATCATTTTGACGATTTTTTTTTTTCTTATCGAGGTTTTTTGTTCTTTTATGAAAAACAAACTTTTACCATGAAATTTTAGCAGAGCGACTACCGAGAATGACAAAATTCGGACCGGTAATTCCGGACTGAAAGTTTTTACGTAAAAACTGGTACATTTACTTTTGAGTGAGATTGCGATGAAAAATGAACGTACTTTAACAGTAAAATTAAATTGTTGGCAGTAAATTGTTAGAAACAATGTGCTTTTGTATGTAATCTAACAGAATGTAATGTAATAGAATTAAAATCAATGATTACTTTTTCATTGCGATTGTACATGATATTTAATATCCCAGTTTATGAATAAAATCTTCTAGTGCCAGTACATTAAATTTAATGTACAGTTGTCATGAAAAATTAATGGACCTTTAGAGTGAAATTAAAGAAAATGATTTCTAAAGTTTGCAATATACTATACGTTAATGTTTCATCACAATTGAAATTTAATATACTCATTTATGTATAAAAACTTCCAGTGCCAATACATTAAATTTCATACGAGATTTCTTTACTGTGTGCAGCTCCTTAGAAGTAAACCTTCGAGAGCTAAAGACAACACGGAAATTTGCGACAAAAAAAAATCCTCAAGCGTGTATTGTTATCAGAACTCTGAGCGAATTTAGCAGTTATTTAACAGGCCATTTTTTTTTTTGTTCGATTTTAATATGATTTTGTAATGTATGTACCATCGTGCATTTCCTGGGCCGGTGGTACGTTGATAGTCGTGACGGAAACGTTCTTTCCCGTCTCGAGTGTGCGGGACGACGGAATCGGCAACGACGACGATGTGGTGAATGACTTCCACGATTGTGCCGGAGACCACCAGCCCGGGCCCTCCGTGGGCCCGTTTTGCTCCGACATTCTCAGCTGGCTATCCTCCAGGCGATTCGCGCGTTATCGTCACGGGACGGTCTGTCGTTTCTCACCGGCAAGCTCAGCATCCTGAGCAGCCGCTCTCTTATACTTCCGCGAGCTTTCAATTTCTTCGAATAACTCTCTGAGAGTTATTGATTTTAATATATATATATATTATATACATATATGTATATATATATATTTTTTTTTTGTTTCCTTCTCTTTATGAAAATAAAATCTCTATGCTTCTCGAGTGAGGAAACTTATAAATCTACGATCACAGGACTCTTCGAACCTCGTTGAATTGAGATCTGTAACAAAAGATAAAAATAAAAAGTTATTAGTTAATGAAAGAAAGGTCCATTTTATTTTTGTGAAAATAAAATTTTGATATACAAATCAGACACTATTAAGCGTTACTATTAATATGGAACAGATGAGGCCTGCGACGCGCTTTCCGGCGAGCGTGCGTAACGGTCGTCCCGGACAAGGCCGGCCCACTTCCGGTCCACGCGGACGACCTTCGCCGCGGAAACGGACACGCACATGCGGGACAACGACGGAATCGGCCGCGCGCGACTCCTCGCGTTATAAATACATCTCTCTCTCCTACACTCTTTATTTCTCTCTTGTACACACGCTGTAAACAGTGTTGCTCTACGCATACGCGGGATTTGCGCCGGTGAGAGATAGGAGGCGCGCGCATTTCTGCATGGAGGCGAACGAGGAGGAGGAGGAGGAGGAGTAAACTGCGCGAATTCACGTGCCGAGAGGCATTACGAGACCGTGCGTTGTCGCGCGGTAACGTAAGATTTCGTTCGAGAAATATCCGAGTACAGGGTGGTTCACAATAAAAATCCGTTCGCCAGTCGGTAGCGCCTTAAAAAAGAAATTACCAACAGCCGATTGCAGTGACCTGTAATTACCGACGGATCGCGTTGCGAGTCTAAAAACGAAAAACCGAGGTACGCCGAAGGGACTCAAGACCGTTAAGCCAAGGGTAACAAGTTTCGCGAGGCGCGTGTGCATTCTCCGTTAACGAGAAATTGAAGTGAAACGCGAGAGGTATATTATACAAGCCCAGACAGACAGGCAGACTTGTGTTTTCTCAGCGACCGAGGTGGTTGCCTTGGCTTTAAAGGAATAATTTTAAACGATATTAAAAAATGACAAGAAAAAAAAAAGAACGAAAAAAAAAAAAACACGCCGCTGAACTCCCCGTAGATATGACGCACACGAGACGGAAAGGGAGAGCCGCTATGTTCCCTCTCGCCTCATTGGTTTTTCCTACCTCGTCGCTGTGTCTGCGCTCACGGCTGCTGGCTCGGCCACCGTTGCCGCGAACGCAGCGCCCCGCGACATGTATCACCAATCGAGAAAGCGAGAAAGAGAGAGGTCTTGACGCGAGGTCGACAGGGAGAATATTCTACGCATTCCTGAGCTCGCGCGCTCTCGGGGCCCGCTCGCGCTCACGCTGGCTTGCCGGTTCTCGGTTGCCGCTCGGTGTGCCTCCTTCTCTCTCTCTCTCTCTCTCTCTCTCTCTCTCTCTCTCTACGCCTCTTGCGCCCGCTCGTTTTACGCTGCGAACACGGCGACGTAGTTCGAACACATAGTTTCCTTCGGGTGGCTAGATCGATTCGGTGAAGGGATCCCGAGTGAGAACCCCTTCTTACTCTTCTCGAACCGATCGGACGAAGTGAAAGAGAGAGGAAAGTGCTGAAACTTATAACCTACGCTCTGTTCGTCGTAATCGAAAACATCGACGACTATTCTACCGGCTTTATACGCCGACAAGTGGCGGATTCCTAACCTCAATTTGTCGGAGAAAAATTGCGTCGTTCGAGAGTCGTCGGAAACCTGCGAGAAGCCACGGGGAGGTTTGATGAAACTTCGTTCTGATCATTGTTCTCGGAAAACGTCGATATATATATATATTTTTTTTCTACGTATGCATGAAAAGCGCTACTTTTCGTGCCTGCCGAGAGTGGCGAAGGTAGTGCTTTTACGGCCCAGCGTACTATAAATACCCGGCGCATGCGCACACCGGTACGACCTCACTTTACGCACGCCGAAGCGTGCGTAAAGTGAAGCGCATGCGCGATACGCCTTACGGCGCCACGATTGGCATGAACGAAGTAGCAATTCTCCTGCATTCGTTACGAAACCTATTTTATTACACTCGGTGCGAAAATGGCAGTTTTACGCACGCTTCGCGTGCGCAAAAGCTCCATTTTCACACCTTGCGAAGTAAAATTTGGTACTATAATCGTGCGAAAGTGGCAGTTTTACGCACGCTTCGCGGGCGCAAAACCCCCATTTTCACACCTTGCGAAGTAAAATTTGATACTATAATCGTGCGAAAAACTTTTTCTGAACTCGTGTGATTGCAGCACTCGTCTTTGGCTCGTGCTGCAAAGTCACACTCGTCAGAAGAAGTTTTATCGCACTGGTATTGTAACTTACTAATGAGATACTGGTGCGGTGGGACGAACATTATTCGCAGACTGTCAAGTGAGTAAAATAACTCACTTCACAGCGTGCGTAGAAAGTTCGCTTTACCTCCCTTGTATTGTAAATTATTATTGTGCTAAACATTAATAATCGTGGAGGAAAATAGGGAAACTGATTTGTTACCGACTGAGTCTGTATCAGATGCCCTTAACGAAGTGAATTTTAAACGCACAAAAATGTACGATAAACTTTCGTATTTTTTCATTAAAACGACTCTATCGGTTGAGTCGAATCGTCCGTTTTAACATGATTTTTTTTGTTTTTTTTTTTTCTACAAAGTCTGACGGAGGTTTCTCAAAGGCCAATGTGGAAGGGAATACGTGGCGCTGCATCGGGCGCGCCACGAAGCAACTCTGGAGTTCTTCGAGCTCTCAAGGTAGAGACGAGCGAGAAAGAGCCGATGTCGAAGGCAAAGGAATATTTGAAGGAGAGAGAACGAGAGAGGAGGCAGAGGGAGAAGGTTAAGAAATAAAGGAGAGGAAAGGAAGAAAGAAAGCGGGTATAACGACGCTCACGTACACGGCGAAGAAGCGTGGAGCGACCCATCGCCTCCCGGTGCGTAAGTGCATCACGCACCCACACGAGCTTCATCCACCGGCGTGCATCCTCGTCGACGCGAGCCCTGAGGTAGGGCAACAGTTAGGGAGCAGCGACGTGTGTTCTGTCGCCAAAGAAATAACTGCGCGCGCACACACACACACACCGCACATGCAAGCACGCTTAAAATTCGTTCGGCGAAGAGAAGAAATATAAAATGAAGAATGCAAAAGTGATGAAGAAGGGAGAATTCCACGTTGCATCCGATCCTCCGAGCGCACCGGGAGTCTCGATTGATACACGCTGGAGAGGAGGCTCTCTTTCCTTTTACCGTAGAATCTCGAGGCGACGAAAATTTCCGGAAGTGTAACAAATTTTTTAGTGAAAAAAATATTATGCGTATTATACCATATGCGTATTATACTGTAGAATGCAGACGAATTCAGGTAGATTCGTAATTCGGATAGTTTCTTCAAATTGTTTTATTTTATCGGACAAATTATTATTTTTTTTCTCGTCGAATAGAATTTCTCAACTTTTGATACGAGTCGGTCGGTAAGGCAGAACGACAAGTTTCTCTGCCCAAAGATAAATATATATCGTAAAATATATTTTTTTACACCCTTGCACGAATTCCGCAAAAATTCGGGGTATTTTTTCGCTCACCAGTACTGTGCAAACTACGTGTATTAAAAAAAAAAAAGTTATCTTAATTTCTTTGTTCGTCGTCCAACATTGCACTTGAAATTTAATTTCGGCGGTATGCAAAGATCTCCCGATCACGGGGAGCCCGTCGGTCGAGGACGTGAAAATTCTCGGGGGGAATTCGTGTGCGACGAGACGCGCTAAAACGAAGACCCGACACGCCTGCCGGAAACCTGTTCTCGCAGTTTTTATCGATTAATAAAATAAATAGATAATCGCGGGTAGCACAGACGGCAAGAGGACCTGCATTCCTGAGGCGCCACATCCCCGCGGGCTCTCCTCCTCTGCGCACGGCAAACTCCCGACGGTCCTGCCTGCCTTGCGCGAGAAACTTCTCCCGGCCTTAGAGAGCAGCAGCAGCAGCAGCAGCAGCAGCGCGGCACGTCGAGACGCGTCGAGAGCCGTACCTACCGGCAGTTCCGCGGTCGACTCTCGTCGTCGTCGTCGTCGTCGTTGCCGTCGTTGTTGGACTCCTGTCGCTCGGGCCCGAGAATGAAGCCGAGACCTCTCTCGCGCGTTCACAGCGCCGCTATCTCCATTGGGCGCGCGTTGTACACTCATGTCCAGAGCTTTCTTTTTCTCACTCTACGCGTCGCTCTTGTGCTTCTCTCCACTGCACACGCTGCGTTCGACGCGGTTGTTTCTCAACCGTCGTATTTCTTTTTTTTTTTCTTTTTTTCTTCTTCTTTAACTCCGTTACACCGTGTCAATGTATTTTATAATTATAAAGTATGGCACGAAGTATGCTGTAGCCGGTATAATACCTCGAGCTCCGAGCCACGGATAAGAAACCTCGCGTACCTTACAGGTCACACCTCGCCTGCGTGTACACCTCGGACGCTCGGAGAGAGAATCGTCTGTCGCACTTTGCTTCACGGTGGGATGAATGAAAGCCATTGTTCGATAGAGGCGACCCGGTTAATCGTAGCACACGTTTTTCTCTCTTGTGTTTCTTGTTCTGTTTGTGTATATTTTTTCTTTTCTTTTCTTTTTTTTTTTTTTTTTTTTTTTTTTTTTTTTTTTTTTCTTTCATTGTCGCCGGTGAGAGGCGACAGGTACCGATCCAAGGGTGTGGTTTGGAGCAGAATTCAGTACTGCGGTCTCAACCACTCGGTTTTATTTAGTGTTGTGAAGTTGCCGCTTTATAATGCTGGTTAACTATTTTTACTGGTAAAACAACCGACGCTTCCCAACCGACGAACATAAATTTCTAATTTGAGGTTGGACAAATTTCTACGATAATGTACATTGTTCAATGAATGTTCTATTTTTTTGTTTTTTCAATAATTCCAATTCCAATTGGAATTTTACTTTAAAAACATGGATTTGCTCAAATTTCTATGATACTGCGTATCGTTCAATCAATGTTATATTTCTTCAATAAAAGATTTTGCGTGATCGTTGTGCAATCCTTGGAGCTCAATAGCTGTTTAAGGATTGGTTAATTTGTTATCCACCATAAAAATAATTTTACATGGTCAAACGTTGAACGTAGAATTTGCAACGTTTGCGGTAAAGCAGTTACGAGGAACGAATGGCTCTAATTGAAATACATTAACGAGCTTATAGACACATCACCGATGTATGTCATCTAGGAAATTACACGTTTATTGAACGGTACAAAATTGAAAAATGGCACACTACGATTCTAGTGTGAAATCTTTTTTCTGACGAGTGTGAGTGTGCAACAGGAACCGAAGGCGAGCGCTGCAATCACACGAGTTAAGAAAACATTTTATTTCACTCGATGTTAAAATGGGTGTTTTACGCACAGGCAAAAGCGTGCGCAAAATTGCCATTTTCGCACCGAGTGAAATAATTTTTTTTTTAACAAGTACACGAATGAATGAACACTCTCCGTAGCAAGCAACTTTCGGATTATCAGTCTTGAGTCGCAAACTGATCGTTTATTCACGCTTCGCACTTACCCTTTCTCGTGAAGGCTTTCGAAACAATAGCTTTCTGCGGTTTTTCGACACTCGTAGGATCGAACCGGGAGCAGCTCAAGAAGTAATTATGCACACGCAACTTTCGCCGGACTCGGTACTGCCAATCACGCAATCAAATAAATTTTACCATCGGCAAAATATGTCGGTGGCCGAGGTTAATGAACCTGTTATTTGCCGACTTTCATGCCCAGTTTCATTGAGTTAATGACCCATCGATTTAGCTGGCAAATTTTTTCTTTGAGATTTCGTCGAACATGCGGATAACGTAATCTATAGAAGTTGCGGCGAGATCGAAGATTATGCTTCGGAATGTCAGTCATGACACGCAATCTAATATTCAAGCTTCGCATTTACCCTTTCTCGCGGGGGATTTCGAAACGCTAGTTTTTTTTTTTTTTGCGTTTTTCCGACACTCCTAGGATCGAACAACTTAAGTAATAATTAAGCATACGCAATTTTCGCTGGGCTCAGTACTGACAATCACTTTTATGAATTACTATCGGTAAAATACATTTGTAACTGAGGTTAATGAACCGGTTATTTACTTGCTTTCTATCCCTAGTTTTATTAACCCCTTAGTGTACACACTTCGCAACGTAATTTTTAGCCTCGAATATCTCGGTAACTATGCATTTTTCATAATAAAAAAAAAAAAAGGTTCTGACACTTTCTGCAGTGAATTGATCAAAAATTTAAGCTTGCGCGGACAGATTTCCAAAAAAAAAAAACTTTTTTACCCGACCAAAAACATGCTTAAAGTTGACATTAGGCAAAAAATGTTGGGGTAAAAATTGCCCCAAATGCACACTAAGGGTCAAGTTGATTGCCCACCGAATCAATTAGTCAAGTTTCCTTCGAGATTTCTGCCAAAATTCGGACAACATCAAGAGACGCTCGAAACTTGAAAAGAAGATTTTTATAAGTGAAACGCTACCGTGTAGTTATACTTCAGTATGCCGGAAGCAAAACCCTTCATATCAATTATCTCGGGAACGAATCATTGGATTGGAATTTTGACACTTCTATCATTGAATTTGGACACAAGCTTTCGAACGCGCTCGGTTCCTACTAAAACCGGACGGGTCATCGTGACCGGCAAAGAGTTCAAAAATACAGGGTAGAAAAATTCTTATGAAATTTAATGTACCGTGAGGCAATTTTTTTTGAAAAAAAAACTGGTACATTGAATTTCATTAATGTTAAATTTCATCATCAATAAAAAGGCAATTGTCATGAAAAATGACTGTTCACTGCATTAACAATATCAGAGATACTTTATTCTCAATAATTTGCATTAATTTAATTGCGAAAGTTTATTGCTTTTTCATCGCAATTGGACGTTAAATTTAATGTACCAGTTTTTCTAGAAAAAAAAAACTTCGAGACCGATCCATTGATATTTACAATTTTTTGTACAGTTTATCAAGCTATGGTGTAATGTAACGCAAGGTCTTCTCGCGTCTACTGCGCATGCGTTCGGCGCGCCACCTGGCACATCCGTCGACTACAGCGCGGTCAGTCGGCAGAATACCTGATCGAAATTTTTTTTATTGACAAATTGCTCTCTTTTTTTCTTTAATAAAGAAAAAAAAAAAACTTGTTTGTGATTGCGATTGAGGAAAGTGAAAATAACCTTTGCAGGTGGCAGCGAGATCAACGAGGAGGAAAAAAAAAAAAAAAAACACACTCGGCAAGCACAATGGAATGGGCAAAGACGCGAGATCTTCGATATAGAAAAATACGTGTATTATCGTCGAGGCTCCCGAGCCCGACACACCGGCGGAACACCAGGCAGCGTTTATTGCTCATTGTCCTTCTCGCTCTCACGAATTTCGAAGTGAAAGCGAACGCAGCAGCGGTTCTTTTTTTTGTTCCCTGGGCAGCTCACAATCTCGGTTTCTTTCTTCGAGTGACGCTACACCGCAGACGTTCGGACGGCGAAGAATAAAAGTAACAAGAAGAAGAATAATAATGAATAAGAGGCATTAAGAGACACACCTACGTGGATGAGACGACGCGAGAATAATGCCAGGAGGGCTTCGCTGCCGATTCAAAACTTCGTCCTAAAAATACGTTTCTCTTCCTTTGTTCTTTCGGCCGCTTCGTATAGAAAAAAAAAAATAATAATAATAATAATAATAATAATAAAAGTTTCGATATTACATCGTCCGAGTTATCGGCGGAGCTAGACGTCTAGCCTTGTTAGAAGTTTCTTCTCCATACACGTAGCACGTTTTCTCGTACAATCGAGGGGAACACATAATCGCTTCGGCTTTCGGCATAAGCGTCGAAAACGCCCATTCATAACAGATAGCGGTGTGAAGTCTTTTTTGGGGAGGGGGGGGTTTATTACTTTTTTTTTCGTTTATAACACATTATATACGTATACACGCTGGATAGAATGTGGAAACAGCTCACGTAGTCTCAACTTCAATGATACAAGTGAACGAAAAGTTTTTCAACACAATGAGTCTCCACGAGCTTGTCCCATCGTGGCGACGAGCTGCGTTTTGTTTTTTTTTTTTTTTTTTTTTTTTTTTTTCTCTCTCAAGCGACTTACAAACGCGTGCTTCGTGCATCGAGGAATCATGACAAAGTCACCAAAGTTACTTTGTTACTAAAACGGCATCGTACAAAATAAACTCAATTTTTATTTAAAGGAGAATTTTTATTTTATGCCAAAAAAAAACAAAAAATAAAACATGACGATCGACCGCAACGAAGATTGATTATTATTTTTTTTCCCAAAAATCTCATTCCTCGCGTGACGCTCTCGTCTTCGTGTGGTCTTAAGTTCGTAAACAGTAAAATAAGTGCCAAAGTTTTTTGTCCACGAACGTTCACAATTCGTTTCTTGTTAATTCCACAAATAAATTTTATTACACATCCAGTGAAATCAACAAGAAAACAATTGGTGAACGTTGTCGAACAAAAAAGTTTGTTACAAGTACAAATCTCCTTCGCTGTCTATTTTTGCCGAGTCTCGAACACCGAATATTTGGAAAAAAAAAAAAAAAAAAAAGCAATTCCCCGTTGATTCCCATAAAATCTCGTGTCGACGCTCGAAAATTTTGACGAAATAGCATTGAGCGAGGCACATTAATGCGTGAGGTGTGCGTGTAAGGTCTACGTTTTTGGATGTGAGCGTAGTGCTAAGTCGAGCGAGTAACATAGCGAGCTGGAAACGAACCCGACGACGACGGTGCCGAGCTTCAGTTTCAGCTAACAGCAGAGACGAAACGGAGAGAAGAACGAAGCAGAGAGAAATTGAGAGAGCGCGAGAGAGAGAGAGAGAGAGAGAGAGAGAGAACAGAGAAGAAGCGGCAGTAGCCGGAGGAGCAGCAGCAGCAGCAGCAGCGGCAGCGGCAGCGGCAGCCTCCTCTTCCCAGGCACCGGTGGTAAGGTCAAGGCCCTCGACGCCCTACCCCCTATGCACCTTGGGGGTCACGTGACGCGGCTCAAGGTCCCCTATCCCCACCACCGGCTCGTCGGGCCGCGTGCACTTGAGTCTCACCGCGCACAGTGCTTCGACTACAAACACGCGCATGCGCTTTACAATGGACTGTACAGTGACTGAGAGTGCATAAAAGCGCATGGTTACCCACCACTACAGCCGAATCCCATAAGCTCGAGTGGGGGGGGGAAGGGGGGAGGGCCGGAGCACCGGTGCATCAAGTTGCAATTCTTGAACGCAACGAATTCGACGTATAACGGGGGCTTCCTATTACTATCATTCGAACGAAGTTGACACCGTGGCTGAGCGATTGTAAAAAGGGAAAGCTTAAAAAAAAAAAAAAAAAAAAAAAAAAACAACTGACGCTGCGAAATTTGCAGACGTTTCGCAGACGGTTCGTACAGAAGAGGTGAATTTGTCACCGCAGTTGTTGGGATAAAAAGCTGGATGGAAAGTGTATATCGGATATATCGATAGAGAATATACGCTTCGAAGGGTTGACATTTTTTTTTTTTTTTTTGAAATTTCGTTCACCCGTATGAGATTCATACGAAATTATGTTAGATGAATTGTAATGAAATATTTTTTAAATAAATAAAATATTTAAAAATACAATTGTTTTTTCTTTGGGAAAAAAAAAAAAAAAAAAAAAAAAAAAACCGACTGAAAGGAATTGAGTTACTTTTTGCGCAATTTTTGTTGTTGTTGTTGCGCAAAGTAACGAGATCAATCGTTCGCTAATAATTTTGTCGAGCGAGCCGTTCCGTGAGACAAGAAATTACATTAAGCCAGCAATTAATTCGCGTTTTATGTAGGTCGTTACGTACACCAATCTTTTTTTTTTTTTTTTTTTTTTTTAATTCTCTTTTTGCATTTTACACTCGCAAATTCATTTAATTTTAAATGGGATAATGAACGAGCAAGAAATTGTGCTCCGTAAGAAAAAAAAATTAAAAAAAAATAAATAAATAAACAAAAAGGTTAATTATGAAATTCGATACCGGCCTTGCTTGTGTGAAACGGTGCACGCACTTTCCAGGATATTCGTGGAAGTGTGCGCGCGCGTGTGTGTGTGTGTGTGTGTGAGGCAGTGTCGAAGTACCATTATACATAGGTACATAATACGCGAGGAGAGTTTCATGAGTTATACTCGTGTACTTATCCGACGATCGTATATGGCGTTGCAGACTGCAGCCGACTTGCGCCTATGTGGTCTGTACGTGTAAGTACAGTCGCGTAGCCTGAGCGGAACGTGGGCTCGGGTTGAAGTACGAGAAGCAAAATGTTCCGAGAGAGAGAGAGAGAGAGAGAGAGAGAGAGAGAGGGAGGGAGGAAGAGAGACGGAGAGACATATAGGCGCGAGGCGAAGTACTGCACGTCCGTCCCGTTGAAGTTATAGGAGCTTGTATATGTGCGTAACATCGCGCCGAGCAGCTACCTCGGCGGCGGTGCTTTGGCTTTTGAAGCGGAGTAATATAAACGAAGTACGATGATTTATAACTGTCTCGGCTGCTGCAATTATCTCCGAAATACTTGCCTGTTAATAATTTCAAATAAATGCTAAGCGCTCATTTTCATCGATACATAATTTTTTTTTTTTTAAAATCATTATCAGAGCACCGCGATCAATCTTGGTTAATTGCCTATCGGAATCTCGTGTATATAAAGTATCTGGTGAGAAAAAAAAAAAAAATAATGAATTTATCGTCTGAGCATTGTAGTTGGAAAAAAAAAACGGAAATAACGGTAAGAAGTTGATCTTATTTTTGAAATTTTATCACGCACGAATTATTTATAATATACACGAAGTACGATGATTTATAACTATCTCGACTGCTGCAATTATCTCAGAAATACTTGCCTGTTAATAATTCTAAATAAATGCTAAACGCTCGTTTTCATCGCGACGTTATTTTTCAAAAATAATTATCCGAGTATTATTAATTGGAGGCCTACCCTAATTAAGCCTAATTGGAAGCTTAATTGCCTACCGAAATCTCGTGCATATAATGTATCTCGTGAGAAAAGAAAAATGTATCATCTGGGCATTGTAGTTGGCGACAAGGAAGGTGACGATAAGAATTTGATCTTATTGTTCAATCTTATCATGCATGAAATACTATTATAAAAAAAAAAGTTCAAGAAGAAATGACTCCGAATAATTATGTACTCGATCCAAATATTTGATTTGCGTCAATTCGTTCTCTTCTTTCTTTATAATTTTTTTTTTTTTTTTGCGCTTTCCGTACTGTAGAGACTCGACTATGCAGGCGGTGGATTAACTGAGGCTAGGTTCTTTTTTCAGTCCTTCACACGTGTCCTTCTTATCGGCGAGTACCCTGATAAGAATCTCACATAAACAAAAATCTCTTAATCGCAAAGAGGCTGAAAAATGTATTAAAATCATAATTCATTATATTGAACAATAAACTATTACGAAATATTTTTCTTTTATTTTAACCCACCGTATTTTTAATCATTAAAATGATAAAATTGACAAGAATAAAATGCTGGATCTTGGCGGATAAGAAATTATTGTTGAATGTGGAAACATTTTTATCAGACAGAACACTCCCTTTGTCGATATATTACACCTTCGGCAGACGATAACAGCGATTCCACGATGATTTAAGAAAAATAAACGAAGAAACGAATTTTTTAAAAATAGTTAAAAAAAAGATTACTTTTTTTTTTTTTTTTTTTTTTTTTTTTTTTTTTTTTTTTTTTTTTTTTTTTTTTTTTTTAGAAACGACCCTACGACTTTTGAAAAAGCCATCGAGTGTTAATTCTTTTCAGCACTCTCTACCGCGTCGAAGTCTTCTTCGGCAGTGTTGTTTCAGGATAGGCGATCGAGGTTTCCACTCTACGTCGATTAGATTCGAGTTTTGCGCCCGGAATACGCGAGCTATCGCCGATCGATTTAAGCTTTTCTGCGCCAATTGCGCGGGCGGAGTCGAGAGGGCTCCCTCCCTGTCTCGTCCGTGGCAAATAACAGCGAGAGACATCGACGAGAGGAGTGAAACGAGGGGAGTGAGAAGGAGCGGAAGAACACGAGCCGACGGCAGGTGGTGAGGACCCGCGGGATCGACGACCGACGAACACGACGTCTCTATTTTGAGGTGGTTATACAGCTATATAGCACAGCCGCGTATAGTGAAGTGTGCAGCGGCAGCACCGAGGGCATGCGCGAACGCAAAAGCCTGTGCGACGACGACGACGACGACGACGACGACGTACACGCGCTGCGAGGATCGTCAGTCACCGCGACTATTCGTCGCCGGCGCGCAAGCACGAGTAGTAAACTTTTTCTTTTCCTTTTTTTTTTTTTTTTTTTTTTTTCCAGAGTCTACTAGTATTTGGACGGCAGACGACACGACTGGGAGACACGCGAGCCACTGAACCGCACGAGCACGATCGAGAAATTGCGCACGAGAGAGGAATCCCGAGATGCAGCATTTTTCGGACAGCAGCGAAAGTCCATCAATCGATTCTCCTCGTCGAAGATCGACATTTTTTTTTGTTTTTTTTTATCGATTCAAAATGTGAAGACAATTTTTTTGAGGGGATTTTTTTTTTTTTTACACGCTTTGCAACGATCGTTACGACGACTATCATTGCCGGCTCGCAAGGACTGTTATACTTTTCTTTTTTTTTTTTTTCATGGTTTGGTGGAATTTAAATAGCAGAGGAATCATCGAGGAACGGCGCGCGAGACAGCAATCCGGAAAAATGCAACTTGGAACTTCTCGGACAACAGCGAAAGTCAATGCGTTCCGTTCGTCGAGAAACGATTTTTTTTTTTTTTTTTTTTTTTTTTTATCGATTGTAAATGCGAAAATAAGTTTTTATGAGGGGAATTTTTTTTACTCGCATCGCGAGTGGTAAAGTGTTTTTTTTTTTTTTTAATGTAGTTTAGTGGCGTTTGGAGAGCGGAAGAGACGACGAGAAGGCACGCGAGCGACCGAATCGCGCGAGGAATCATCGAGGAATGTCGCACTAGGCGGGAATTTGAAAATTGAGCTCGACACTCTTCGGAAAGCGGCGAAAGTCAATCTATTTTGTTCGTCGAATATCGATATTTTTTATTCTTTGAAAAATGTGACGAAAAAAAAGAAGAAACATTTTTATCGGAGGCATTTTTTTTTTTTTTTTTTTTTTTACACGCCTCGCGCACATAACACGTCCGTTGCGCAATTTAGCGGATAAGTGAAATTCGTAACGCAATTATGAAACTACGGACGAAATGATTATCTCACGGTTTCGAGCCGAGTGTATGCAATGGGATACGTGAATTACGTTTACTCATTGTCCAAATGCCAGATGTTCTGTCGGTGGGGTGTTTGTGTGTGTGTGTGTGTGTGCGTGTGCGCGCGCGCAGTTGGATACATATATCATTCTCAGACTAGAAGTGCAAGACATACGAAGGGGCCTCCGGACTCCGGTAAGTCCAGAGCTATATGCGCGCGCATAAATGCTTGTGTACAGGACGATTCAGTAGCGAGAATATACTTATTTTTATGGCGAGGGAATAGCAATTTTTTTTTGGGTTTTTTTTTTTTTTTGCAGAGCATTTTTATGTGATCAACGCTGGAAATTAGTGAATTTAGTTTATTTTGCGGCCCATGCAAATTTTCACAAAAAAAAAATTGAGTTAGGAGCGATATCAGCGAGATTCATGATGAACGGTCATAAACGAAACGATAAATACACGTACGTCGCACATTGTCCGGGGCTGCACGGACGTTTCGTGAAAATTGAATACGAACTCCAAATACAAGACAAGTTTTTATCGACATTTTTTTTATCTAAACCGCGAAAAATGACTTTGGAAAGAATATATGAAAAAATAGTTATTATTAACAACTTCTTTAAAGTAGATTTTTAAATGTACATTTCACGAATTCAGTGAAATCCTAAAAAAAAAAAAATTTCCCTGGTAGTTTCATCGTCTTTGTCCTTAATACGTTCGGCGTTGTTAGATTTTTGTTCCGTTCAAGCTCCAAAAAAAAAAAAAAAAAAAAAAAAAATGGGAATAATTTCTTCATGCTCTCGACGCTCGGAGCTCTAAACTTACTTGAACTAGATATTATCGTCGATTTCGATGAAAAAAAAAAAAAAAAAGGTTTGCCAGAGAAAAAAAAAACATATACGAAGAAACTAGGTCGTTAGATTTTTGTTCCGTTCAAGCTCCAAAAAAAAAAACGTGAATAATTTTTTCATGCTCTCGACGCTCGGAGCTCTAAACTTACTTGAACTAGATATTATCGTCGATTTCGATGAAAAAAAAAAAAAAAAAAAAAAAGGTTTGCCAGAGAAAAACAAAAAAAAAAACAAAAAAACATACACGAAGAAAATATATGTCGTTCGATTCTGAAGCGCACTGTAGCAAATGTAACGTGTGCGTGTTTTTCCTTTCACCGCGGGCGCGAGTTGGGCCTTGCCGCTGCGGCACCGCATATCTTTAATATATTTTTCTCCGTTGCTCTTTAGCGGAGGCCCCGCGGTTGTTACAAGACTCGTATTGCCGCTGACGTTGCCTGCTCGGTCGTCGATTCTCGAGGGGGACCGAGGCTTTAACGCTACGGTGTGTATAAGTATCACATAGTTGTGTGCCCAGTGGGCTGGTTCGCCGCTGCTGCTGGGTGTCGATTAAAATTATTATTACCCGGGCTCTCATGCCGGGGGGGGAGGGGGGGGGGGGCAATTTTTGAGTTCGCGGGTGCCGCGCGGTGCACCCGGACCGGTCGCCCCCCCCCCCCCCCCAGTCCACGGCAAGTATCAACCGGTGCCCCCGTCTCGTTCGAGCCCGCGCAAGCAGCAACGCCGCCAACAACCGGTATGGATCATTCACAAAAAACGAAATTTCTCTCGTTCGCCGGCAGCTTTTTTCTGAGACCCGAAGCGGTGATTTACAGGAGAGCCATTTTTCAATCTTCCCGCTCGAACGATATCGCCAGGCGATAAGAAAGAATACACTTTTTTTTCCCCCCCCCCCGTTTGCGCTCAGAAAAAGGGACCGAAAAAAAAAAACAAAAAAACATAGCGATAAAAGTGAAACCAATTCTTTGCCCCCTTTTTTTTTTTTTTTTTTTTTTTTTTTTTTTTTTTTTTTGCGAGTCCGAGGCCGAAACGTTGAGGTTAATTACCTTCGAAAAATAAATGAATTAATAATTCAACGATAAATGCAGCCGAATAGAATATCTAGAACCGTTATGCATAAAGCGAACACGACATAATAGACTAATATATGTATGTTTCTCACTGATTCTATTATAGCGAATCTTAGGAGGAATGCTCGACGAAAATTAATTGAGAATAAGACGCTTACGCAGAGCACAAAAAAAATACATATATATATATATATAAAACTCAAAACATTTATCACTAGAAGCGTAATAAATGCTACATGTGATACCAAAGATTTACAGTGGGTTCGGCGAACCTCGGTCGATGGCCCATTGGCATTATGTTTATTGCATATCGGTTTGTAAATGTGTCGTCATCAATATTGTAAATGCTAATGCCAATAAATACATTTATTACTCGCCTACTAATTAATGAAATAACAAATTAAACAAAAAAAAAAAAAAAAAAAAAATGAAATACTAAATGAAATAACAGACCTTCCAAAAGTAAATTCTCGAAATAAAAGATGATTTTCATGCCGACCAGCGACCCTCCGAAAGTCGAATTACGACCGGAAGCGGAACCAGCGTGGGCTTCGCCGAAAAGAAGATGACTAAGTTGCGATCGTCGCCGATACCGGATTCAATTCGGGTCACGCACCGTTCCTTTCGTGATTCTCCGTGTCCGTCGGCTATGCACGTTACGAGAGACCACACACACACACACACACACACACACACACACACACACACACACACACACACACACACACACACACACACACCAATTTAAAAAAAAACACGCACACAACACGGGAAAAACCTCGCACGGGTACGAGAAATAGCTTCGAGAGGGAAGAGTTGCGTAACAATCGTGAATACATAAATGCCGCTCGGAGCCGCGAGGACGATGTCAAAGTCGTAATCGAAAGGACGAGCGTCCTTCTTTCCGCCCCACTCTCCTTTGACTTTCCCGCGCCTCCGCAACATATTCACACACACACACACAAACACACAGCCATCTTCACAGTGTTATTTAATATCGAAGCTGCCCCGGATCGGTCGAGATCCAACGACCGGTATTGTCGCTACCGTTTATTCATTCTTCGCTACCGCGCGGTGCGAAGAAACGCAAGCAAAAAAAAAAAAATTTTTTTAAACAGGAATAAGGAAAAAAAAGAATGTTTTTTAAAGTACGTTATAAGGCACGGCCGTTGATGAAAGGACGAAAGAGGAGATGCCTATACCTTCCGTGTAGGTAGGCAGAGGGTATAGAGTCGGACGAGTAAACGGAATCGTGGGTCACGAGAGTGCTGGATGAAGCCAGACAGCGTCGTAAGGTCGACGGTCGAGTTCGCTCATCGGCAGAGAGAGAGAGAGAGAGAGAGAGAGAGAGAGAAAGGGAGGGAGAGATGACTCTCCGCGCTCTCACACCGGGCGAAGAGTGAGCAGAAAGTACAGTTACATGCTGAGAACACTCGCGGCCGCCACCACGGACGTCGGCTCTCTTTCGATGTCTCTATCTTTATTTCTCTCCTTTATGCGTGGAATATATATATATATATATATATATATATATATATATATATATATATATGTGTGTGTGTGTGTGTGTGTGTGTGTGTGTGTCGTATGGTACGGTACGTGTAACCTACACGAGGAGACGAGGCCGACGACGACGATGCCGTGTAGCCGAACGAAGAACCATCGGCAGTCTAGGCGGTGGCGCGACGTCGGCGGGGGGAAGCTGCCGGGCGTTACGTCGGGTCAGGACGTTCGACGTGCAGATATGTCTAGGAAACGCGTGGCAACCGATAGAGAGGCGAAAAAACAAAAAAAAAAGCTACCCACGAGGTGGAAGCCAGGATGCGAGTCGAAAGAAACGTGGAAAAGCTGTACACCGAGACGACGATGCGAAGACAAGGAACGGTTAACGTTCGTAACAGTAGAGCACATTGCGAACGCTACTTCATGCGGTCGTGATTTTAATTACTTTTTTTTATACAGCAGTTCTTTGAATTACGAAGGATTAGGACGTACAATCTCGGATATGGAAGATGTAGGGTAGTTGGAAAATTTGAAGAAAAGAATATACACGTATGCATATGTATGGCATACCATATATATATATATACGTATGTATATATAATTTTTTTAACAGTTTTTTTGTTGTATACGCGTATGTTTGAGAGAACGTTACTTTCGGGAATAGGCGATTTTTATTGTTTTTACATTGGCTGCTTCGAATTACGAACGATTCAAAAATAGAAGATGTAAGGTAGATGCGCAGTTTGAAAAAGCATATGTATATATATGAGTATGTATAGGGGTGAGCGGGGCAAAATGGGACAGTGTGACAGAACATAATTGTCCAATCATTTTTGGATGTGCCATTTTGCCCCGTCGATACATCGAGATTTCCTGTCCCATTTTGACCAGTTCTTACCTACGTACAGTGTACATACAAGTCAACTCTCCTTTCGCGAATAGGCGACTTGTATTTATTTTATTTTTTTTTTGCATTAGCTGCTTCGAATTACGGACAATTCGAAGACAGACGATATGGGACGGATGGAAAATTTTTTAAATAAAACAATATATACATGTGTACATGTATGGTATATAGTGTACATACGAGAGAACGGTACTTTCGCGAATAGCGATTATAATTACTTTTTTGCATTGTCTGCTTCGAATTGCGGACGATTCGAAAATGGAATATATAGGGTGGATGGAAAGTTTTAAGAAAAAAAAAGTGTGTATATATATAGCTTTTATATATATATATATGTAAATTCGCATGTATATGTATGGTATATAGTGTACGTACGAGAGAGGTGAGTGCGATAAGATCTGCTGGCGAACTTGCGCAACCGACGGGCCGATTACGGGAGCTAACCCAAGCCGGCGGAGAGATAGAGAGATAGAGAGAGAGAGAGAGATAGAGAGAGAGAGAGAGAGAGAGAGAGAGAGAGAGAGAGAGACTCGCAGCGAGCCTGCGATACAGCGGTGGGTCCACATAGTTCGTTCCCTACCGGTGGTTGCCGGGAGAGAAACGTCTAGCTCGAGAGGCGCGCTCGCAAGAGTAACGAGTAAACAAGTACGAACAACGAGAACACCGAACCGAGAGAAAGAGAAGGACTTCGAACAATTCCAATCAAGAATATCGCACACGATTTTTTTTTTTTTTTATTATTATTGGTATACCGTACGCGAGTTATGTACACCAGCGCAGAAACTCGATCACCGTTCCGGAGACCGACGCCGCTCGTGTGAATCAATCAGTAAACATAGATTCAAGAAACTGGCGAGGGACACATGTGTATGTACGCGTATAATATATGTACGTTTGTAAGTACGTATGTACGTATGTACGTATGTATGTACGTACGTATGTACGTATGTATGTATGTACGTATGTGTGTATGTATGTATGTACGTATGTGTGTATGTATGTATGTACGTATGTGTGTATGTATGTATGTACGTATGTGTGTATGTGTGTATGTACGTATGTACTAAGAGGGCGTTGGGGCAATGTAAATCGACGGGAGGACATACAAGTCAATGCCGATGCGAGCTCCTTTTTCCAGAGCATTTTTTTTTTTTTTCCTCAATGACCTTCAAAGGCAGAGATTAATTATTTCTTTTTGTATAGTTTCGTTCCCCTTGGACTTTTCCGACAAAGTTAAAGGGTTTTGACGAAAATAAAAAATTTGATATTTATTAGCGGTACACTAGTATAATGGTGATTGTTTTTATTTATTTTATTTTTTGTATCGCGATGAAAATTCTTCGCAGGAAATTTTCAGCATCCGCTTCGTTTAATATCCACTCACGCCGATTCGATTGTTCCGATGAAAATCGTGACTTGGATTTTTGAATCTATTCATTGGTATCCATTAAAGAGTAACGAGGATTATACCACGGCTGAGCCCCGTTGCCCCGTCGAAAGCTTTTAATTAACTTTAGAGCTGTCTATCGTTGTATCTGAGCTATAAAACTTGTGTAGCTGTTACAAGCCTGTATTCCACGATATGCGAGAGAGTTCGCACTGTTACATGCGTGTAGGGTGCTGTGCCGTGTTGTGCATACGATATGTGGAAGCCGAGGTAAGCAACAGCCATGAATCAACTCGGGCAGTCGGCACAGACTCAAGATTCAGGTTGCAATGCGTGTGATATTATAATACTGCATGCTGTATTGTATGTACGTGCATACGAATTTATGTATGCGCGTACGTATGCGTATGCGCATGTATGTATATATGTGTATATACTGTAAATCCAGCAGCAGGAGCGCAAGTCTGTACACTCCGGACTCACGCAACGATATACAAGCGATTGGCATGGCTATGAATCAACGAGCACGCGGTGATAAGTCGTTTCCCATACCGAAGTTAAAAAAAAAAAAAATCATCGAATTTATTGCGTTACATCGGTCGCCGGTCGGCGCAGCGTAGCGCGACTGCATCTCGAGATCCATGAAAAAGAATAACGAAAAAAAAAAATAGATAAATAAATAAATAAAGTTAAGACGCTGTGAAACGCACTCAGTCGGTAAGGAAAAACTATAAGGCATTTAAAAAACATGTCAAGGATCTTCAAAATTTTGTTGCGAACGATAACTATTGGCGTTTTCATGTAATAGGCAAGTGAAAGTTAATCATTCGGTTTTCCTCGGAAAAGCTTACCAATCTTTGAAAAAAAAAAAAAAAAAAAAAAAAAAAAAAAAAAAAAAATCGAAACGATTACAGTTATCGTTACCGACTGAGCTCGGCTCGGCAGGACGTTTCACATAGCCTTGACTGACTGCCGTTTACAATTACTCGTCAAATTATTTGTCTTCTCTTATTTTTATGAAACTTTCGAGATAAAGAAAAACACATTTTTGGATAATTAAAAAAAAAAAAAAAAAAAGTTCTCGCTGCAATAAAAAAAAAACTATAATCATTTAGTTTTGATGCAACAAGTCTCGAGCGACGGGGCGGTTGCGTTTCCGAAGAAATCGCATTTGCTACGCACGAGAGCTCCCACACGGGGGACGTGATAGATCGCGTGAAGGTACGGCTTAAAAATATCGTACGAAATATATATATATATATATATAGAGGCATATAAACAGAGAACCCGTGGGATCATCGAGGCATCTGCGATGCCTGGATGAACACATAGGCGCGCGCGCGCGCGAGACCTGAAACGATGAAAAAGCATCGAGGATCAACGGCAACATGCGGCATGAGTTTCACGAGAGAGGCGGAAGAGAAAGAGAATATACACGGTGAGGATAGTCGACAGTGGGTATATTGCCGCAGACATAGCTAACAACAGCGGGGAGTAGCCGAAGCCAAAGGTTTCAGGCGATAACGATAGAAGCTAAGTCTATGGTGTTGACGATAGATTTACGACGACAAGACGAGACAGCTTTACATTTATACATGTCTCTTTTAAATATATTGTGGAAAGTTTTTTCTTTGTTTCTTTGTCCCAATTTTCAAGTATCCAGCGGGTTCGTCTCAGGGCCCTCCATCCCAGTGCCCGATGACTATTTTCTTATTGCGTGTATAATTCTGGTTCGATTCTGTGCCTCGGTGATTTGCGCACAACAGCGCTGTGCACTATATTTGCGTGGACAACAAAAAAATCGCCCATAAATACCTTACTTCCGGTCCAGACAATTTATTTTCCAACCGGAAGTGGCGTTATACCGGAAATACGTCGATTCCGGTTCGGAAATGTATATATATTTTTTTTACCGGAAGTGACGTCATACCGTATATACTTCACTTCCGGTTTGAAAGTCTCATTTTTTTTTTTTTGAAAATAACTGACGGATTTCTGGTCTGACGTCATTTCTTGTTGAAATATGAGATTTTTTTTAAAGAGGAAGTGACGTATTTCCGGTATGTCAATAGCGAGGATATGCAAAGCCCAATAAAAAAAAAAAAAAAAAAATTAAACAAAAAAACATTAAAATATTTCCTACAAAGTTTCCTACAAAATAGTTGTTTAATTTTATTATTTATTTATTCAAGCAAGATCAAAATTACACGATTGTGCAAATGGAAATTCTGTGGAAATAGCTCCGAGAAACTCGCACGGCGATCCGCACGCACTTTTGTTCAACGACGCTTCGCAATTCCACGAAACCGTATAATCGTCGTCGTGTCTACGCGGGGCCTTCAAGTAAGTAGCGGAGCAAAACTGTCCGAGGAGGAATCGTGTTCGGATGATAGTCGCGTCGAGTTTGAACCAATAGGATTACCGTAACCGCGATATACCGCTAGGCCACCGCGACGGCGATCGGGACGAGGAGAGGACGGCGAACGACACCGGCGAACACGATGAAGACGCTACCGTCTATTCATTCCCGTTTTCCTTCCCTACTTCTGCGATCTCTCTTTGCGCGACGTTACATCCCATCACGGAGAAGCATGCTTTTGTTTCCCTAACAAAACGTTCGTCGTTAATAATCTATTGTTGCGGCAGTAAAAAAAAAAAAAAAATAAAGCATTACTTCCACAGCAAGATTGTCTTTTTATTAAGTAAACAAATTTATCTACTAAAATTGTAAATAAATTTGATACTTTTTTTAAAATATATCTTAACAAATGTTGTAACCAGTTTTATTTGGCTCAACATTTTTTCGAATTTTTTATATGCCTTAGTATTTTTTAAAGAAATTTGCATTCATCTAAAAAAATTAATAACAAAATATAAGGAAGTGTCCACCACTGTTAAGCGTGGAGAGAAAAACAGTGAGTGCCCCGAGGCGAGGGGGGGGGGGGGGGGGCGAAAGAAGAAAGACATAATCTACGAGAAGAGGCGACGAAGAACGGGCGAAGAGAAACGAAGATCAAGAGAGACCGGACGAGGATTCGTGTTCGGTTGTGCCGTGGCCTGTGTAGAGTACAGACTGTGTAGAGCGAGTATAGAGCGAATATGGAAGGGATGGGCGGACAGAGGGAGGCGAAGAGCCGGGGGAGGCTCAAGGCCGGTCGCACTGTCAGCCAGGCCAGAAGCCTCAGCGCGCCGAAATATCAACACGAGAGGAAAACGAGCCGCCTGCTTTCGGGCCACTTCCCTTCGCGCGACGTTGAGTTTCCTCTCTCGCTTCGACGACCTATCGGCCACATCGTTTCTCACTCGTCCACTTTATCTCCCGTGTCCTCACGATGCGTCTCGGATACTCGATCGGGTCCCGGCCTGGCTCTCGAATTCTATTAGCTACTCGTCGGTTTTTCTTTTTTTACTTAAGACGAATCTCGAAATTTAACGATCGATCATATTTATGTAGTAATTCGATTCGATTTCTTTTTTTTTTTTTTTTTGTACATGAGTCAATCTCCATTTACTAATTTAATTTATTTGACGGGTTTCTACTTTACAATCAGTGTACAGTGAATACCAATTTAGAGCTCTGAATAATAATGTAAGAACAATAAATTGAAGTGAAGTTATAAAACGATCGTAATTGTATTTTTTAATTCATATAAAAATACGAAATAATCGTTTTCCAAAATCATTGAATCAACCCGTTAATTCCATTGAGGATTTTAGTTTATCTCTATTACTTCGTGAAAGTACCTTAATTTTTTTTTAACAGCTCTAACAAAACATTAAACACATTTGTGCGGCTAGCTCGGAGGTATTGAGAGATAACGTAGTCTCGAGATATTTTTTTTTTTTGCGAAAAATTAATACCTTTCTTGTTAAGGCAATATTTACAAGATTTAATATTTCTCGAAGCAACATTGTTTATTAGATTTTTCAAAAGGTTAACTATAGAGCAAGTGAGATTATTAAAATTATCCCGACACCCGACTGCCGATCTCCCTAGTCTCGTTGCTCGCGCGATTCGAATTAATAACACTGTAATTAGCGATATTAAACTCCGTTACTTTCCCCTCGGGGAGCTCGACAAGTGTTTCACTTTCTCGTGTTTTCATAACTGAAAAACTTCGAATTCTTTACAGCACGCGTTCACGAAAGCCTCAAATTTTATTGTAGACCTTCGAAGACTTTTAAAAACAAACTTCATATTTATATTTATCATCGGCGGAGAGTCTCAACCGGTAACTTGTTTTTAAATTCACTGGCAAGCCTTCTCGTCCCTCTCTCGGCGCTTCGGACGTTCCTTTGTGATTATCCTTTCACCGGTTTGACTCGCAACATCTTTTCATCGTGTTATTTACGAGCAGCGGTAGAGAATCAAAAGTGTGGGGGGGGGGAGGGGGGTAGGGAGGGAAACGAGATCGCGACTTTTGGACAAGTGGCAGATTGTCCGGTAATTATAATATCAAGCTGTGAGCGGGGCGAGGAAGCGCATGCGCGAACACCGCTGTCAGGTGCATCACGTGCGAGAGGCTGGACATATGTGCAACAGCAGGGCGTTCATCGAGAAAAATTACGTTGTCCCAGTGTGTATATAACGAATTTGCAATAAATTACAGTAAAATCACGGTGTTACCCTGGTAGTACTTTCCATACCGTTCAGCTCTCGTGAACATACGACAAATCGTGACAAGTAAAATTCCAGTGAATTCGATTGCGAACCACTGTACGAGAACTACGATACAAAGACGTTTTTCTTGAAGCCATAAAGTTATATTATCTCACGAGTCGCCTGCAGAACGATAATCAATCAGCCATGAATATTCGTTAAAAAAATTAGAATTCTCGTAGCCACAGAGCATCGTATACTCTACGAAAATGTCCATTACCGTGCAAAGAATAAAAAAAAAAAGTGTGCAAATGAATGCTTCGTTTTTTTTTTAAGTTATGATTTTTCATGCCCAAAACTCTACGTTCCCGCGATAAAATTTTTTTTTTTCTTGTGTCATCCAATAAGTACGCATAAGAAACAAAAAATATCTGCCTCAAATTGTTCGTTCAATTTCGCAAAGTTTTGAATAAAAATTTGCTCGACGATGGTACAAAGAAATCTCACCGTGCGAAACGCAGCTCGGAGGAGGAGACGGGGGGGGGGGAGGGGGAATGTATTTTAACAGTATAATACACTCTCGAGAAGTCTCGGTTTAACGTACATATAATATGTATCCGCAGCGATTTCAGGAGCACTCTCACCTCGCCAGAGCTCGCGGGGGGATCGGCCTCGCTCGTGACTTACCTCATGCTATCCGTTGCTCCTGAGAACGTGTGCGCTTCGAGTCGAGCCGCGCTGCCTTGGCCAGAGCAGAGAGAAAGAGGCTCACACGCAGCGAGAGAACTGCTCGTGTATACACGGCTTACACAGATGTACACCGCGAGAAGAGAGCTGCTAAGAGCCACACGCACACGGCACGCACACACCCTCGGATTCTTGCTCTGCCTCCGTGCGCGCACAGGACACACCAACACTGTGTGACACACCAACCGCTGGACACGCGTACCTCTACACCGGGCGCACGCACTCTTTCCCTTTCCTTTCTTTCCTTCTTTCTTTCTTATTCCATCCTCGCTTCACTCTGCGTTCCCTTCGTTGTATCTCTCCCACTCGCTCGCATCACTTATGTTATACTGTTGCCACCACTGAGAAAATTATCCGTTTTCATTAACCTTATTTTGATATCTATATATATATATACATATATATATGTATATATGTTTCTTTTTGTTGTATTTTTTTTTCAAGCTCCTCACGCGCCTTCCACTTCGACGCAGCCTGTGCGCTCGCTGCGAGGTTAAAACGAAAGCGAGTTGCGTGTGTAGGACTATAGATGTATCAATGTTGCATAAACACTCAGGAACGTGACAATTGCCCGCGGTTTTTTTTTCGTTTGTTTTTTTTTTTTCGTTCTCGGCGATACCGCCGAAGGGTTGAAGTACGGAGCAGGTGAGACGGAGTGGGGGTTGGAGGGGAAATGAATAAAAAAAAAAAAACACTCACGCGAGGTAGCGGAGACACGGAACCACCGGAAACACCGAGTCGAAGTCACCGTTTGGAGAACGGCTGGCGAACGTTTATGTCGTTGTTGTTTGTTGGAATCGAGGGATTTTTATACGGCACAATGCGCGACACCGGGGTTGTTAGAATATTTGCGGAGGGGAGACGAAGCCAACGAGTCACGATGCTTAAACACCACCGGGGCTGATCTTCTCTCGAGCTCTTTTACTACCTCACCGTGTGTAACTCTTCTGGCGCGGCTCTCCCGCACCACCACGAGCCTCTGTTTCGCTGGTTCTACTACTCGCCTCTCAACCAAGCCAGAACGACGGATCCCACGTTACAGTGCATCGCCGCCAGAGGCCGACTGAATGTTGACTGCGATAGACGACGATTGTTCTCGGTCGTTACACACACAGTTCGTCCGAGGACAATAATCGATTGTTGGATATCGATCCTGTATCAGTATCGACTTGCAATATTTTTCTCTTTTCTTTTTCGTTATTTCTCGAAAATCGAACACCGCCGAGAAACATTATGCCTTTTATATTGTTAATAACAATTGTACCGTATATTGTTTTAATGCACACGAACATGAAAATAAATGTATTTATTAATTATTTAATATGAACCTTTAATACACGCTTCTGTCGTATTGAGCGTGCGAGCCGAGAAATTAACCGTCGTCAACATCGCATCTTTCGTTATGGGCGACGAAACCGTAAGAAAAAGAGAAATTCTATGTCGATATATAACTGCAATGAGACTAATCATTCATCTTCATTTGTATGTTATTAAAAAAAAAAAAAAAAAAAGTTTCGAAACAAAAAAGATACGCGGGTGGTTATATGACGGGTAATTTTTCCGAATCTTATATCGCCCCCACTCCACGCCCGGCCGACTCGTCAATTCCGTCTCGGATACGTTTCTCAAGCAACATCGACGATTTCGTGGTGCAATGGCAAAGGATTGCGGTGGCCCGACCGATTGCTAATAGCGTCTCTTCATTCGCGGTTACCATCTTACATGTTTTTACTTGATCGCCAAGAGAGCTCATCGTTAAGATAAAACGAGCACAAACATATTCGATAAACGGGCGTAAAAACGGATCACGTCGAAGGAGTGAGTATAAAGAGGATTTTATCGGCGACGCTCTGAACGGCGAGCGTCCGGCTATCGTTCTCTCTCTCGGTCGCTTCGTGTAACCACAAAAATAATCGTTGTCGAAACTGTAGCCCGCGTTCAAACGTTTGGTACGAAGAAAAACATAGCCGCTCAATCGTCTCGCCGGAACGATATCGAGGTTAACCTTATCGCTCGCTTACCGTCGTTAACGCTGCAACTTGCCCGAGACCCGCTACGGTTCGCATCGTAATTCTATCAATTTTGTGGCCTTGAACGTGTTTCCGATTAAGGTCCAATTTATACACCGAGTTTCGGCTGTGGGCGAGACACGCTATTGGCACCCACAGAGACACTTTTTTTTTGGCACGTTTGTTTTGGGTGGGTCGGCTCCAACGACCATCAGACATAAGAAACCAAAGTGTACGTTGGATCCGTCACAAGTTGGATCGTAAATTGACTCGTGGAATAAAGTTTTTTTTTTTTTTTCGTATTATAATTTATCGCGTGTGCAAAAACGAGTATACATTATCGTATGGCTGTAAAAAAAAATTTATACGGGGAGAGAAATTTGTTTTATAACTACCGGCGGTAAGAAAAATTTTTAGTTGCGTAAATAAAATGTGTGTTGTATCATTGAGAAAGAAAACTGGAAAACACTCCGAACCATCGAAGTAGCTCAGAGAAATAACGGTGCGACAATCGAAATTTTCTCCTTGCCGCATCGACAGTAACTTGATCACTCGATAATATACTCGGACAAGCTTGGGCTTGCCGCACATTGCATTGCTGATGACAAACCCAAGGAGCGATACGTATATTGCACGAAGATTCCATCTTAAACAGATTGTTCTTGTGCAAATTATATTTTTTATTTTACTGAAGTTTGTCTGCTACCGTTTGCTTATTATCGATTGTATTACAATTTGGAGTATTCTTTCATTTGAATCTTAAGCGTTTGAACGCCAGCCGCCATATTATAATCTCTGTAAAAATAAATTGCTGCGATTAAAAAATCAACTTTTCAAAAGAATGTCACTGCAGGAACTGCTCAGCTGGCAAAGCAGATTTTCCCTTGACGAAAAGTTTTTCCTTGACGAGTTTTTCCCTTGTATATCAAGAAATCATAATTCTGATAGAAGCTTTTTTTTTACAACCATTTATGGGATTAATTTAGTAATTTACTTGATTTTTTGTCTTGCGAACAGAAGTTATGAAATATTTACATTATTCGTTATAGTAAATTTGTACAGATGCAGTGAAAACCCTCATAGATTTTTAAAGTTCATTTTTTTACTTTTTTTTCACCCATCTCTCGCCTTGTTCCGATCGATATTATTTTTAATTATTTCCAATCCGAAGTATTAGTTCCAATAGATATTATTTTGCTCGTAAAAATTTCACTGTCTTCAGTGTAAATAAACGGACTACATAATAATTTTTAAAAAATTTGCAGGCATGAGGCGCAAAAGTGAGAGGAACAAGGCAAAAGCTTCACCGGAGAAGAAGGTAGAGAAGCCGACGCGCAAATCAACGCGCAGACGAGGAAAAAGATCGCCGTCAACCTCGCCGGAGCGGGACAACAGCAATGACGCCGGAGCGTTGTCGACGAAGCAGAATGACGGGGAGTCAACAACGACCCAGACACGTCTACAAGGGAGGGAATGCGAGAAGATAGACGAATTACCGGACAGCAAGGTGTCCTCTAGCGAGACGATATCGAAGGAGACGGCGCAACAACAGCAGCAGCCGCAGACTCCGCCTCACCCGCAGCAGCAGCAGCAGCAGCAGCCGGACGAGGAAGATGACGCCGGTTCGGTGTGGAAAGTAGCGCGAGCGGACGCGTCGCCGGGAGAGATACAGAAATTAAAATTATGCCGACAGCGTAACATGTCAGAAACGTCGGACGCGTCGTCTAGTAGGACAAGATCTAACAAGAACTGGCAAGATTGTGGCGAGGGTGTAGCGGAGGAGATCGACTCGGCCGACGAGCGTTCGTCAGTACCGTCGAAGACGGCTGCCGATAGCGTTGAAACGACTGACGAGATCGTCTCCGCTCCACCAGGTCGGGACTCCAGCGAAGAGGTAAGTGATAGCAAGGAGTTCCCGCCCGAAATCGCAACGGTCGAAATGTCTGACGATAAACCAAACGTAGATGACGATCGACAAGGTGAGACGATCGAGAGTCCGATATGTACCGCGGTTGAGCGTGTCGATGAAAGCGTGACGATTAAAACGGAGCCAAGCGGCACTTTAACGATGACGAATGACGGAGACACGTGCGAGGATCAAATTCCCAATGAGGACGCAACGTCAACTGTACCAACGATCGTCGAGACGAGTGTCGAGACGATTGTCGAGATGAAGGTCGAGACGAAAGTCGAGGATAAAGGGGATGAGGGGAATGATAAGAGCCAAGAGGTCAAAGAGCCTAAGGCGGCGGTGCCCACGGTAGCCGAGGCAACACCGCCGAAAGAAGCGAGCAGCGACGATGACGATGATAACAAAAATGGCATCGGTAACAAGCCGACGAGGAAGGGTAGCGATAGCTCGGAGGATAATTCCGATGTTGGTAGAAAAGAAAAAACCGCGAGAATACCCTTGCCGCGTACAACTAGTCGCCGAAAGCATCGTGACAAATATCGGGACTCATCGAATTCCGATAGCGGAGAGTCCGAGGATGATAACGAGAGGGACGATAACAGAGGCGGTAAGGTAGAGAAGGAGACTGGGGAGATACGCGAGGATACGAAAGTCGTCGAGGAGACAAAAGAGGTGAAAGAGACACCGAAGACACCCGAGACGCGACCGGAAACGCCGGTCGAAAACGACACTCCTCATGTGGATATGGTAAACGATAGTAAGATTGAAAATAATAAACCAAAGTCGGAAGACACGAGCGAACGACACGATAAAGTCGTTTCAGTCGCAGCGTCGGTTGTACAACCGCAGACCAATTCGAAACCCGCTAAAGTCAACTTGAAGAGATCATTGTGAGTTGAAATTGACAAAAGATATCCTTTTAATTATACTTTTTAACTTAGTCTCAAAAAAAATATCATTACTATTATTACGCTAACTGGTAAAAGAATATTGAATTTTCTATTCAATTAATTATGTCGAAAGATTAATATTGCAATACTTTATCTTCAAACAAAAAAGGACAATTTTCTTACTGTTTTAGTTAAAAACGTTTACGATTTTTTTACAGCTCTACCAGAATATCAGTAGACACCGTTGAACCGAAGAAAGATGTGACTGATAATCACGCCGAGGATATTGCCAATCAAGATAAGGTTCGATATTGATTTTCAGCGCAAAAAATTACGCTTACGCAAAATGTGCTAATCGAAATGAATTTAAACGTATTATTTTTTTCGGTGCAGGAGAATCAAGCGAGCATCGAGCAAGTCGACCCGAAGTCCATTCCAAAGAAGCGTCGTTGGGGAACAATTCTTAGTTCGACTGATGCGACACCTGCTTTTTCCGTCTCGACGGATTCACTGAAGGTTCTCGTGCCCGGTGCTAAGCCTCTATCGATCAACGAAGTGCGTCTCTCCAAGGACGACGATGAGGATCGTGAACGTCGCAATCGAGACAAACGTTACACCACGAGTGAGGCTGGTGGCGGCGATCACAAGACCCGGGAGGGCGGTGAGAAGCCGAAGAACTCTGAAGCTAAGAAAGATACTAAAGGAGACAATCACATGGGTAATAAATCGCAGTCTGTATTTCGTATATTTAATTACGCCTCGAATTTATAAAAATTCGGGTCGGATCAAGAAAGTCTCGAAAGCAAAAACAGAAAGCATGCAGCAAAATAAGAGTGGCTATGAAATCTTTGCTGCCGCTAAGCGACACATTTAAAGTAAGGAATTTGTCCTCGAAAAAAAAAAACAAAAACAAGTGAATAGCGATTAATATACGAAACGTTAACCTAGAATGTACGAAAACATACTGGAGGTAATAATATAAATTTCGTCGCTTTTTCATTCCGTAGAAAGTATTAGATTTTAAAACGTAACATTAGATTTTAAAACGTTATTAGTATTAGATTTTAAAACGTAACATTTTGTTTAAAGAACGGCCCACCCTGTAAAAAAAACTTAACGTATGACACTATATTTATATACAATCATAGCTGCCTTAATAATGGTTGTGCTGTGATACGAAAAAAACCTAAACCGTTTGTCATGCGATGTAATCTAAAAAAAAACTTTACTCCTTAGCGTCGAGGCGGAAGATCTCGATCGTCAAGGACACAGCACATACGAAGTCACCGAGTCCACCAGCAGCGGTTCCCACGAGCATTCTGCTTATAAAAAACCTGGTTCGACCGTTCACCTTGAATCAAATCAGAGAACTTTTGTCCCGTACGGGAACTATTGTCGATAACGGCTTCTGGATGGATAGAATCAAATCAAAATGTTTCGTGGAGGTATACACATCATGTTCAATCCGCTATTAAACATTTGCTAATTGTTCTATTAGTCGATGACGTTTAAAAATATTTTATACGATGTATTTAATATAACAACGTTTACCAATTTTGTTGCCGATTCAGTATTCCAACGAGGATCAAGCATTCGAGACGAGGCAAGCCCTGCATGGAATTTCTTGGCCGCTCTCGAATCCAAAGAGATTGCAAGTTGAATACGCTACGAAGGACGACATGGCTCTGGCTCGCGAGTTATCGAAGGATCAGCCGATATCGCGAAAGACCGAACCACTGGCGCCTAACGATGGCTGGCAGCAAGACTGGGCCCGAGACGAGAGACCGAATTCTGCGACGAAGGTGAGAAAAGTGAATAAACAATGTTTCTTTTTGTTTTTTTGTTTTGTTTTTACACAGTATGTATCGATAATTTTATATGTGCTGATCAAACGAATTTTGCGGTGCACAGGTCACGGTCGTCAGGGAGTGGGACTTGGGCAAGGAGGACGGCCAACACTTCGTGAAGGATAAAGAACGCGAGAAGAAGGAGCACGATAAGAAGAGGAGACTCAGAAGCAGAAGTCCGACACTGGAGGCGCATCTCCCGGCACCGGCGCGCAAGTTCAAGAAGAAGGAGGACGATCCACCGCCGGCTAAACTGCTCGACGATCTCTTCAGGAAAACCAAAGCTACACCGTGCATATATTGGCTTCCGCTCACAAACGAGCAGGTGAGATTTTTTTCTTCGGTCGTACTTTTTAAATCTTCGTCACCTGAAGGAGAATCGAAATGATTTTCACGTGGAAGAATCTTTGCTTTTCGTTTCTTTTTGTTTTGTTTTATTTCTAAACATTTTTCATCCAGCCTTCGGGATTGTTTTTTTTTCAGATCGTTGTGAAGGAAGAGATGCGAAGACAGCACATGGCCGAGCACGCGAGAAGACTTGAGGAGATGAGACGCGCGGAGAGGAATCGTGACGGACGTCGTCGTCGCAGTCCCCGAAAATAAAATCAGCACCGTTCCTCTTCTTTGTTTACCTTTAATCTTCTATTTCTCTCTCACAATCGTCACCAAGCCACAGAACCCACCGCCGTCCCAGACTCGAACGGAATGACGAGTTTACGAACGTTGACGAAAAAAAAGTAAACAAAAAAAAATATTGACACGACTCGGTGGGACTCTGCGTTTTTTTTGTCTTTCTCCGTTCGTCGAAAGAAACGCGACGCCGAGCTCCTCTACTTGACGTTTCACGCGGTATTGTTTCATTGCTGAGTTCACTCGAATAGTTTATTAATAAAAAACAGAAAAAGTCTTATTTCATTATTTGTATATCTTTCGCGCGCGGTTCTTAAGATTTAACCGATAACCAACAGGAATCTGTAACGATTAATTTATCATATGAAAGGTTGTTATTTTCCTGATAATTTTTTTTTATTCGTTATGATTTCAATTAAATTCGCTCGAAAATTCGGTCGAGTTTCTTTTTTCTTGATTCATCGGATCGCATCGTATTTTGTCAACTCTGAAGAAAATAATTCTCTAACACCGCGTGCATGACGCCGAAGGCCCTGAAAAAAAATCCAGCCTCTATCCAGTTTCCCGTTTTCTCAGCATTAAAGCGTGCTTCTTGCAGGTCGCGTCCGCCCCTTACTCTCGTCATTGGCGTCACATTAGTGCGATATCTCGCTGCGATAGGCGGAGGACCGCTATTGATTATTGCGGATTATCGTAGAGCAGCAAACAACGTGGGACACTTAGAATATTAAGAGAATTATATAAATATCGAAAAGAAAAAAAAAGCAGTAAACAGAAGAAAAAAAAAACGAAGCAAGTGTCGCGTACGCGTAAACAATTGGACTTAGCCGTACGGACGAACGAGTTTTAAAAAAATTGAACGAGTCGTTCGAAATGCATATTATAGATAGAGAGAAGAGGGTTTGTATTTCAAGAGTAGCTTCGATCACTCGCATGTCGAGCGACATTAAATAATTAGCAAAAAAAAAAAATGAAAACAATGTTATTGATCTTTCACACACGAAAATCATTATAGAACAAAGATTATATATATAAATATATCACTTTGCTGAATCTTGCGTAAAATACGTGCGCGGCGTGGAACTAAGAAATAAGTAATATTCGAACAAAAACTCTCGTTAGTTAGGGAATATGAGAAAAAAATGAAAGGTGATGTTTGTACCACTATTAATATTATAAATTAAAACAGTAAGCGATTCTAAATTTATTCGTTGTTTATATATATATATATATATATATTAAACTGGACTCGGCGGGCGAGCGTATATTAAATAAAACTGTGTAACTGCTGTCTGCGTCCGTCGATCGATCCGCGCAAGATACTCGCTCGTAAACGAATGTAGAGAGAGAGCTCTCAACGATGAAATTCATTGCTCAGTAGAATTTTCGTGATAAACGAATGTAATCGACGACGGTGATAATTTTGAAAGCGTCCGATTGCTCTCTAGATAATTGAGACTTGTAAGCGCTATCGCAATGACAAAGAAACGATATAAGAGAGAAAAAAATCCCGCTGTAAATAAATATGTCGGATATTCCATGATGTACGTGTAGAATTATCAATAAACACCAAAAACACGATAAACAATTTGTTTGCGATTTGTTTTTCGAAATATTTTCATGAAATTCCTTCCTATCGCTTAATTTTTCTCATCGTCACCAGGGATATTCCGTAGCGGGCAGGAAGGACTTAGCCGAGTTGCGCGCGACGAAACATGCCACTTTGTTTATCCCCTCGAAGGATTAAACTTATCGCATATCTTTATTTATATTATTAACATTCTTAGATATACCTGTTTTCGGTCGGAGAGGGATTCAATTTACAAAATCGACGAATTACAGAATGTGCATGTCCGCTACGAGTCGCAACACCCATGTTTTCTTCACTAAGGGCAACATGATCTATCGCGACAAGTATCGTTACCGGTGAGAGTAAAAAGATTCTTCGGAGTCCCGTATTGTACTTTAACGTATCAGCGATTTGTACAGTTTATTGTTATTCCGTATTTCGACACATATATTCCTTATGAATATAATATTTAAAACCTTTTAATATTAGAATGAAATATTCCCTATGCCTCTGCTCACGCTTCGTATCGATGTCTCGTCAGAAGAGGTTTTTAAGTCGTGGCCGGTTTGCAATTTTTTAATTTATTTTTAATTTTTTTTTTATACTTGTTTTCCTTATTTTTGTTGTAAATTAAATGTGTACACTGTAGATCAGTGTTTGCGCGTCTCGGCGTCGCGATCGGGCTGGGATAGAAGGCTTAATAGTCATTAGGTACGACGTTTTAATTTGTCCACCGTCACCCCGGTGTTAACAAAACTGATGGCATCGAAGAATCTTTGTGAATACTGATAAGAGACAAATTGTTCGGGCATGATTTTTTTTCTTTTTCATTTTCTTTTTTGCGTTGTGCATTTCCCGTTATAAGTGTGCACATTTAAAAAAGCAGAGAAGTTTGCGCGATGGTCGAGTCGAATTTTCGTCACGATAGCCCAATATGTAAGTCAGTTATTAAATCAGTTTTCACGATCCGACCGCGACTCGGGAGACGAGAAAAATATCAAACAAAACGCAAAGGAAAAAATATGTGATACATACATGCTTCGTCGGGGCCACTCGACGCAGGTAACACTGTTTCACAGGATTAGTTCGCACGCAATTTACTTCTCTTATCACTGTTGTTTCACTTTCTTCTTCTTTTTTTTTTTCAACGTTCTCAATCGACCTTGACGACGCTATAGATCTTTCGGACGAACCAGAAGCAAGCGAAGAATCCGATCGAACCTGAGACGAAAAATCAAAATTCAAACACGTTTCGTATTTTATTTTTCCCCCCACCAAAACGATATATAATTTTGCCTCTTCACAGCGAATACGTTGTCATGATGAAAAGAAAAACAAATTCTGAGACTGAACCAGAATACCCGATACGTTTTAAACATTCGGAAAAAACAATTTGAAAAAAAGAAATTCAAATTTTATTATAATCAATCCCTGTGGATATGACTTACCCGTCAGAAGGAAGAATAAGAAGACCATTATGAGCGTGTATCCGAAGTAGAGGAAAGTCGATGTTGCATCTTCTATGTTGAGCTTTGTGACGAAATAGTGTATGCAATAAACCAACAGATAGAACGCAGTGAAACCGGAAGTGAGGAAACTACGCCACCACCAGTGATAGTCCTGTCGAATGAGAAAATAATATTAAATAAAATCAAACAACTGATAATACATAATAACTTCCATCGAATCAAATACATCATATACACCTATTATTGATATGCTTACCTCAGCGCACAGATGGAAGTAGCAGAGCAGAATCGTAGTTTCCGAACAGGTGATTACGAGTATCAGAAATACCAGGAATAGGAAACCGAACATATAATACATCTGACTCGACCTGCAAAGCGAACGACGATAAGAATTTATTGCAAGTTCGTTTTTTTCGATCAACGAAATCCTTTCGTATCATTCAATTACCAGAGTGAATTGAGGATGAAGAAGAGCTGTATGAATATGCAACCGAACGGCAGAACACCACCCATCACAACACCCGGTATCGCCTGAGTGTAAAAGCTCTGCTCCGGTATCTGTCGTGGGATCTGATTTGTTCTGACCGGATGTTCGAGAGGCTGAAACACAAAAATTGGAAAAATTAATTAAAAAAAAATGTCCGACAATAATAATAAATGAAAACGAGAAAAAATGGTTTACTCGTTTCCTAAAGCCAAAGTAAGCTCCAACGAAGGTAAGCGGCACGGATACTCCGAACCAGAGTGCGAGAAGAGCGACGAGTGTGCTGAAAGGTACCGCTGCTGAACTTCCTTTGTCCCACAGGATGAGATTCAGGATGAAGAAGAGACTGAAGACGATTCTGAAACGGCAAAATTTGTACTGTAAAAAACATTCGATGCACAAAGGAACCTTTCAGCAGAATGCGTCATGTGAAAGTAACAATTTATCAAAGCTGGTAATAGTTTTCATCTTTTAGCGTGATTTAATTATCATATTAACTAGCAGGTCGTTGTGGCTCTGGCACTTCGCGCCCACACTATCGAGGAATTTAGGAACCGGAAGTTTATATTTCCGGAGATGTACCAGAATTACATCACTTCCGGTTTAAAAATCTCATTTTTTCTGAACTGACTGAAGATAAAAAAAATATATATAGCAACTCAGTTATTACAGCTAAAGATCTATGTATAATTATTGAGAATTACCCGGGACTGAGCATCGATGTGAGTAAAACGTTGGACTTCCATTTCTCACCACCGAAGCTCTTATAGATTCTCGCCGAGACGTATCCAGCCGGTGTTCCCAGGCACACGTAAAGTACCATCGCGCAGGTCATCAAAGCGCCGCGATTCGCGGGCGAAAGAAAACCCAGACAAGCGAAAGCTTCGAAGAAATTCGCGTTATTATAACCGATTCGTCGTCACATTCATAAATTTATGAGTTCGTATTGAATTCAAAAAATCACAACAGATTTACCGAAAACGACTTACCCAACGTTACCAGAGTCATGAAAAATACTTGAATACCGGACCCGAGAAGAACGGAGAGTAACATTCCTTTTCTCGGCGGTCGGAAGACGTCACCGTGAACGAGTTTCCAGCCGAACTCCTCCTGCGCATCCTCGCCCGATTCTATCTGAAAATAGGCCTGCGTTATCGCAACACAGACACGATTGTTATCACTAGTTTGTTAAATTATGCTCGATTTTAACATTCGTGAACCCATCACCGTATGGAGTTTTGTGATTTGGTTAGCAGATTCAATGATGAAACTCTCCAATGAGTACATAGTGATTCAATGATTAAATTGGCAAGACTGAAAGGAGAACGATTACGATGTTTCGCGTGACTATTAAATGTGCAGAAGATGTCGATAAAGACGGTGGCGATGATCGAAAGACTTTTTTCGTTTTCGGGCAAAATGTTTCGCGTACATTTGCGTTAATGACGACATACCTGATTGTATCGCGCGATATCTTTGTGCAACGTACGCAGCATGATCATCGCAACCATTCCCGAGAGGAACAGAACGATCACCAGTGAATTCAGAATACTGAACCATTGAATATTCGTGTGCGGCATCGATTCGAGAATGTAATCCCATCGGGACGACCATTTGATTGTATTGTTTTTCTGTAAAAGCATAGAATATTTAGCGCATCGCCCGTAATTTACGTGCCGTTACTAATCACTCATTAAACATAGTTTTTAACTCTTGATGGCAACTCTGGGCTCGTTCGTGAACGAATTCTCTCTTTCCTGGCTTGTTTTTTTTATTTTCAATTTTTTAATTAAATTTAACTTAATGACTAATTCCTTTAACGATTCGTGGATCGATTAACGTGCAATCGGAAACTTCCACATCTTTCATAGCTCATATTGGGTTTCGTTTACCTGGAACTTGACCGAATAGGTGTATTGTATTTCGAGTGGTTGACCGTCGGGTAATTTGCCGTACGGAATATCCAGAGGAGTTTTCGATGAACAGTCAGGCGGTGATGTCGTATGTTTGATACTTCGCGGTAGAACTTTGATTGCTAGACGAAAAAATAAAATCGAATCGTCATATTTTTCAATTTACATGAATAGGTTTTTTTTTTAAATAAAACAAATACCTACATATTATTCGTCCGCCATTTTCTTTGAACGTAGCTCCCCAATCTTCCGACGCACCGCTGTGATAAGTTATCGTCAAATCCACGTGATTGAAGATATAATAAGTTCTCGCTTTATTGTACAGTGGCTAAAAGATCCGTCGTAATTAATGACATAGCTTAATGCTAAATAAGCACAATGATAAAAATAGTGACAATGTATAACAATACAACGGTTCCTGAACACTCACGTTGATAGTGCAAGTGTCTTGAATTGCACGCGATTCGCGAGAGAAACAACCCATCGGGAATCCGGTACTGCAGTATTGTCTCTCATCTTCTAACTGATAACACCATGTCACTGGCATATTATCTAAGAAAAACAAAAACGAGAAGACAAAACAATTATTTATCGTCTTTTGATGTGAGTTTATGTCTATGGACAATCCAAAAAGTTATTATCGCACAAATCATACTCAGAATTTTTTTGATTTTTTCTTTACTGTCAAGAGCAAAACTGACATTTTTTTTCAAATTAATTTTGATTGCTTTCTCATCACATATCAAGTATGTAAGGAGAGAAAGTACTTCTCTTTTTTCCACCCAGAGGCGAATTGAAATTTTATTCCAAGTTAATTATTATTACTTTTTCATCGCGTACCAAGTATGTCAAGAAAGTTTTTTTTTTTATCATCGTACCGACAATCCAATGATGCTGATAGTTGAGAGCCATTCCCCTTTTCAGTTTTTCCAGTTTGTTCTCATCCATAGCGTTGCCACCCACATACTTTTTGGTGCAAACCGATTTGCAATCCACAGGTTTCAGGAACTCCAGCTGAAAGTCAATTAGCTTTGCTCGTTAATAAAATGACATAGCAAACTTTGAAAATAGCAAGAACAAGAAAATATATATATATACATATAAATATATCGAATACAGACCGTGTAAGGCGCCGGTCGTATGCGTTCCCCAAATACAACCTGCCCCAAGTTCTCAACGGGCGATTGGCCGCCGTCCTTCTCGCAGAAGTCGAAGCTGCAAACAGGAAACTCACTTGAGTCAAATGCAGTGCAAATGGCGTAGACATAATAAATACAGCTCTGAGACACGAAAGCTATTTTCCAGCAGTGGTATTCAAGAAAAGAAGAACTCACTAATTGTACTCGTACGGGATGACGGACTCCTCGGTGTTTAGGCGATTGACAAACATTTGTATTTTCGACTGAAAGACATTTTCAAAAGTTTATAAACATCGGGCAATTGGAAACAACATTGATAAGAAAATTAAAAAGAAAAAAAAACAAACTCGCGCACCTTCCCATCTTTCGGAATTCGTGCACGCGCTGCACTCTAAATTATTCTACGTATTTGCGTGTCGGACAGTTAACCAGCGACAGTTAAATTATCGCCGAAGTTACAGATAGTTGGACAGTGAAATTACGTGTATCGTAAAAAAAAAAAAAGAACGGTGAGGCTATCGTCGACGATCGTCCTTGGGCTTTCGTTAACATTAAATTGTGATCAATTGCTTTGTAAGCGACGTCACGTTACACCGTTGTGCACGTCAAATGACAAAAGGCACGTTTAGCGGAACCTTTTTTTTAACGGACACAAAAAACGAGCATGGCCATTCAGATTGATTTTTTTTTTTCATTCCGTCGACGGGGTAACAATAGCGACGTGATATACGAACCTTGCATGTTGAGGTCTCCTCTCTGGCTTTGCAAAAATTAACAGGAGCGAGACCCGGCAAATAAAAGGCCGAAGCGCCGTGAATCACGCACAGGGTACATAACAGCCGAATCGCCATCGTAATCTCCACCATCGTATCCGGGGGTTTGTGGTTACCACGTCTGACGCAGCACACTTTTAAACACAACCTTCTCTTGACACTCCGGCTACATAGATGATAATTGTTAAACGGGGAACTTCTTTTTCACTGAATATACCGGTGAAAGTTTTGGCAACAAGAGATCGCTCGGATATTGGGAGTGAACGGGTTAACGGCGGAGCACTACGACGACATTTCTCTCACACCACCTCGACCGCACTGCCATGACACGTCACGGAAGCTCGTCGTGATGGGAACTCGCTATTGTGTGTGACGTGTAGTTTGAAGTTGCCGCCCCCCGCGCACTGCAGGCTATCACTACGGAATTGGTATCTAAATAATTTTAAAAAACTAGACATCCCCAGAAAACTTGTGGAATTAGCCGTGACATTCGATTTCGATTTTATTTTGGATATTGCGAGAAAAAAATTGATAAGGGACGATTTAAAGAGATCAATCGTTCCGTCCGTATGAACGATGAGTTATTCCGTCCAACTACATCGCGCCGACCAATGGACCATTTTTTTCCCTTTTTCTTTCAAACTTCGACGTGCTTTCCCCCAAAATTCGGCTTCTCTTCTAGCTCAGTTTGGAGTCATAATATTTATATATTTACTTACCCGTTAATTTTTTTTTCAGTACAATTATTTGTCCGTATGAAATTTGTCACGCATGATTTCGATTTAAAACAATGATAAGGCACGTTGTAAAAAAGTCGACCGTTCTGTTCGTATGGATAGTAAGCAGTTCTGGGCAACTTTTATATCTCTCCGACACACTTTTTCCCAAAATTCGCTTCTCTCCTCAGTTCAATTTTGAATAGTTTATATATATTTACTTACCCGTTAATTTTTTCTCAGCACAATAACTGTTCTACATGAAATTTATCTTGCATGACGTTTTATCGACTAGGCGACAATGAGTTCAAAAAAGCGTTCTACAAAAGATCCGGCGTATGCTGAAAACAGTAGAGGAAGATGCGTCGGCGAGGACGACCAGATTGGATCGAGATGTAAATCGCTGTTTGCCTGCTGCTTTAAGAATACAGGGACGAGCATCGAAAATTCGTCTGATTTGAATTCCAACGAGTTCGACTACATAGTAGAAAAGCTCGTTGTAAAACGCGTGCCGATCAGTTTGTTCGCGACGCCCTACGACGTCTACGAGGACGCGGTCGAAGGTCGTCGCTCAGAACGGAAACCTCTCGTCGTGGTTTCCGATCCCCAGGCAATCTACTCCATCGTTCCCGCTGTTAATTCGTCACTCTTCTACACAAGTACGAACGGAGCCGGAGCGTCCGGATTTCCAACGCGACCCTCCGGCAAACCTCTTCGTTTAGCGAGAAACGAAGACGTGTTTGGCGACGACGATCCTATGAGCGCAGCAACCGCCAGCTACAGAGCCGACTTGGAACGTCGTTATCGCGAGGCCGAATCGCTCAATCGATTCACAGCGCTGCATCCTAATCTCAAAGAATCCGAGCGTCCTCCCAAAGATCCCTGCCCGTTGAACATCACGAAGAGCCGTCGATCACTGGCCGAGGAAATATCTGAAATAGCAGCGAAAAAAGATAAAACGGATGTGCGTTACGAGAATGCGAGAACTGAGATCTTGACGACCGGAAGTGTTTACACCGCTCAGTCCGGACCTTCCAGAGAACTGGCCACTGATAAAAATGGTTGCGTCTATTATTCCGCAAAAATAAATAGATAAATTAACCCTTCAAGTACTGGGGAATTTTTGCCGAGAGCAAACGACCATGCCTTCTTTTAAGCACAAAAATGATACGGATGTTCGTAATAAATTTTCCTCGGCTTTATATATAAAAAAAAAAAAATTATAACACTTCGAGATACGTATGTGAATTTTTCGATTTTTTTGGTACATCAACTTGTTATCCGGATCGTTCGAAGGTTGCGTCTTGGCAAATTCTGGCTGCTCATTCATCTCGGATCCCATGCGTGAAGGGTTAATATTTCTATGTAAAAACGTGTTATTTTTTCTGCATCTAGCTGTATCAGTTGTGGAGGAGATACCTACCAAAGACAGATCGGAAGCCGAACGATCACCATCGAATCGTCAGGAGGCAGCGAGTACTTCGTGTTTTCCATTTGGTTGGAAGACCGCCGAGAGCCGTGTCGCTGAAGAGAACGATGCTTCGATCTCTCGGACGGAAGGATCTCTCGAGGATGTCGGGGAATCGTCAGGTCCTTCGAGAAATCAGAATTTCACTGTAGCGCCGGTTCAAGTGCACTATGCGTCGCCGAACCTGGAAACTGTGCGAAAAATCATACAAGACGATCGGTGCCGCGTCGACGAACTCGATCGGAAGAAGTCGATTTCCGGAGACTCCGAAACGAAAAACGACTTGGAGACTCTGGCTGCGTGTGCGACGGACGGAGTTTCCTGGACGTCGGGAGAGCCGCAAATCGACAATCTGGCGGGGACAACGCTGCGCTGGAAAATAATCATAAAGCATCATCCACCCGAAAGTACGACGACCTTCGGCGCTGCGAGAGGAAACAATGCGAGCAAAATTCCGACCCTCCGACAAACCTTGCGCGACGTGCTGGAGGCCAAAGAACACAACGAATCGCACCATAAAAATGATCGACTCAGGCCAAAAAAATAATATTCGGAAAGTGTCCAAAGAATCTTTGTATATTGGAGTTGCAATAAACCTTGATGATTTTCCTGAGGCACGAGGTTTATTCGAAATTGGTGTTGAACAATACGAGTTGTGCTAAGAAAAGTTCATCACATTTGTACGGAGGGGCTACACGTGGGCCATACGTAGGCCTGTAAAAAAATACGGCACAATTTTCTTTATCATATATGTACATAAAAAAATGCGCTCGCTTACGTTTTTCCAGGGATGCAGTCTTGTTTTAATCAGCTTTGTCTAGTCATCACCACTCGATGAGGGAGAGAGACGAAAATCTTACTTTCCCGACCGATTATATATAAAAAAAGTGTCTATGGTGGCGTATGAATAAAACAATAATGTCTATGGTACGAGTCAATTAATAAAATTAAAACATTTTCCCATTTACGATTTGAGTCTGCAATAAAAAAAATACATGTATATATATGCGTATATTTAAGCATATAATTTAGAGGTTGTTTTTAATTTATCGATCATTGAGATCGTCGACTAATTGTAAGTCGCTCACCTTGGGCGCTTCTTCGGCTCCTCGATGCGATTGACTTCGGGCACGGTCTCATTGCTGAATAACGTGCGCACCGCCTTCGAAACGAAATATGATTGCAGATTTTTATTCGATGAATTGTTCGTGTGATTGCATCGTTATTATTCTTAACTCACATTTTCTTTATCCCTGTTTTGACAGATTTCGGGATTGCAATTGCAATTGGTACAAATGGAATTGTTCTTTCGACAAGTGCACAATCTGCTGGAGCAATACCCTTTGCACGCGCACTTGATCTCGCCGTCCGACGTACGCTTCAAAGGCAGCTGTGAGTCACGATTGTTCGCCTTAGTCGTGTTCTGAAACGTAGAATTGTTTGTATATTTCTCAATATAATTATCGAGTTCGATTGACCGCAAGATGATCGTACCATTATCTTCTGGACGCGAGCGTAAAGCGGAGTTTTCTTCCAATCTGGATCTTTGTCCACGTCGTCCTCGATTATACTTTCGTCAGTCATGTGATATGACTCGTTGTGCGTCGTGTCGGATAATTGTCGGACGCGCGGTTGGATCCTGGCTTTTTTGCGCTGTGCTTTAATGAGTGGCTCCGCCTTCATAGAAAAATAAGAAAAAGAAAACAAAATTGATGTTAGTGTGCTTCGGAGATAAATTTAAAATGTGCATGATCTAGCTGAAAACGATTTCCATGGCCAATTGAGGCGGGGCATAGGCCGAATATTACTGCTTATGTAAAGAATTTGAATAACTGGACTTTGACTATTTTTTGGGAAGCCTCGGAATCACAAGACAAAGCTGAACAACGCTGACGGAACATATCGAAACGCGCAACACGCTCAGATCGCCCATCTTCGGCAAACATCATGGAAATCAATCCAGCTAATTCACCAACCTGTTCGTCTAATCCATCGTATTTCTGTTTGTAGGCATTCAGCTCTGCTTCGACCTCGTTCAATTTTTTTAGCAAACTTGGAGAATTATTTTTCTCGCGCAGCTCGTACTTTCGTTTTTCCATTAAAGCAGCATCGTACTTTTCCTGAAACAGATGGTTAATGTATTTAAAAAATTATCTATGGTGCCAATTTTTTTTTTTTTTTTTCTTTACCAAAATTGTCGTTCGTACAAAACGCTAATTATGTTTGAGTTTTTCGAATAGAATCGGTTACGTATTTTCCGTGTTTATGCCAATTTATGCAATAATCTTTTATTACCATTAACTCATCCATTTCCTGAGATTTCATGTAACTTTTCTTTCGATCCGCTGCTGTCGTTTCGAAAAGTACTTTCAGAGCTGTTTTGGCATCAGCCATCGATTGTACGATGGTCCATCTGGTATTGGCTCGATTCTCTGAAAGAACCACAACATGGAAAGATAAGTTTAATTGTGTTGCAAGGAATCTTGACGATTAGGTAATTTCCTTCGTTCATCGATATTACCTTGATCGGATTCCATGATCTTTTGCTGAAGGTCGGCGATCTGAGCATTGCGCACTTCGATGTATTCTGTCAGCTCGGCGATCTGATTTTTTAATTCTGGATCATCCGAAGCGGAGGCCTTCATTTTTTCCAGATCTTGTGTCAATTGAGCTCGATCTTGCATCAATTTCTCCAAGGAACATTCAGCGTCTACCGTACTGACCAAAACTGCCAGCTCTTGTTGGACCCAGTTTTGAATTCCGCCCTCCTTGCTATTCGCCTGCTTTTCCCTCCTCTGCGCAGCTTTATGCTGCAACTCCAAGGCTTCCTAAAAGAATACCTTTTCTAAAAAAAATACATTTTCCTAAAAAATACATTTTCCTAAAAAAAAAAAAACATTTTTTTTGTAAGAATTTCTTTTTTAACATACATTTTTTTTGGAACGCAAAGATTCTGTTTTTGTAATATAATATTTTTTGTTTGCAAAATAAAAAAACGGTAGAATGTACTGCGAACCTTGAGCCTCTTGTTTATAGCTGAAGCCTCTTCCATCTTCCTCTTATAAACATTCTGTTGCTTGCTGTGCTGAGTCTGGAGCTTGACCATTTCATTCTGTCGTTTCCGGTCCTGATCCTTAAGTCTGCCGAGTTCTCGTTCGCTCGCTCTTTTCCACTGAGTGAATTTTTCTCCCTCCTTCCGCATCTCCCTTATCAACTTGACTCGCGCCTGCTTCAATGAGTGTATCTCCATCGAAAGGTTCTTAATCTGCTGATCGGACTTCTCTTTCGTTTTAATCACTCTCATCTGTTCGGAACATTTTCGCGAGAGTTCGGCGATCTTTTTCTCTAATTCTTGAACCTTTTTGCGTCTTGATTGCGCGAGTTTAGCGCTCGCGTTGTTAGCCTGTTGATTTTGAAGAGCCTGCAGAAGCTCCTCCTTTTCGGCCTGGAGGGTCTTTATTTCATTCTCCATGTCTTGCAATTCTTTTGACTGTTCGCCGGTCGGCAACGATTCCTTAAGCAACTTTGTTATGAGTTCCTCCCTGAGCGCAAGACACCGATTGATGTTCTGGATTTCGTGGTTTCTCTCCGATTGTCGCAGAGTGTGTTCGGTGTGTTTTTCATCCAGATCGCATATAACTTCGTTGACGGATGCTCGAGACGTGTCCCCGTCGACGGAAACCTGAGCCGGATCGTCGTCGCTGGTAGACTTGTTTGCGCTCAGAGATGCCGAGGTGAGTTCGTGCTGAATTATTTCCTCAGCCGTCTTTTTTTGGTCATTCTGCAGGTCCTGGATCTTTTTATAAAGATTCTCCAACAATGCTCTTTCGATCGACGATTTATCGAATTTATCGAGACATTCTTTTAATTCTTCCAATATCTTCGACATCGTCAAGTTCATATTCTCCCGTGCCTGCTCGGCGAGCTCGGCCCGTTCGTGCATGTTAACTATCTCGATCAGGTTGCTGTTGAGTTGATTTGTTAGTTCGCGAAGTTTCTTCTGTAAAGAACGGTTCCTTTCGAGCAGGTCGGCGTGCTCGGGTGGACACGACATCGATGTTCCTCGCTCCTGGCCCGCCATTGCCAGACGGAGCTGCTGCACGAGATTATTCAGCCGACTTATCTCCGCGGCCTTTGGATCTTGATTAACTATCGGCTTGTTCCTTATTTTACGAGCACGATCGGCGTAGCGCAATGTGCTCAGCGTCTCATCAAGATTGTAATCGGCCGGACTGACGCATGCGATCATAAGAGTCATTGAGTTTCCTCCCAATGAATCTTGCAGCAGTCTCGTTAGTTTGCTGTCTCTATAACCGACGTAGCTTGCTGCCCCGCCTTCTCCGAGTTGGGAAATCACGTTTCCAAGAGCCAGAAGGCCCTTGTTTATGTTGACGCCTTCCTTAAAACGCTCACCGGTCGCTTGCGTCTTCTTGCTTCGCTCGGAACCGGCCAGGTCGACGAGATGGAATTTCGACGTCGTCGCCGTGTTCGGATCGTTGTTTTTTACCTGATATATCATTATTGTAAATATCGCATGACTTCTGCTGCTCTGTGCGTTCATCGCCGTCGCGCCCGTCGCACGCTCGTTCGAGCCTCTGCTGAGACAGTCCAACGTGGCTTTCGCATCGGTGACTTCCTGCTCAGTAAGACCGACGATCTTTATACCCTTTGTGTCTTCGCGAATGTCAACGATTCGCTCGTTTCGATTTTTTTCCGACAATAAATCGTAAAGTTGCTCCTGATATAGTTCCATGAATGAAACGGCGACTTTGAACGTGTGGTCTTTCATCGTCTCCATTATGTCGAAAATTTCGTGGACAGCCCGCGGTATTACACCCATGACTTCCTCGCCAGAGTAATTCGTGCCCATAGAGTGGGTCTTGCCACTGCCTGTTTGACCGTATGCGAGTATCGTTACATTGTAGCCTGAAAATTCAAAGATTCACGCCTTAATTATTTGTCTTCCATGACTACCCAAGTAGCAATTTTTTAGACGTTACGAAAAAGTTGTCCCGTGATTGACGTGTGATCACCAAAATGTTATCCGTAAGCTGTCGCATGTCTCAAAGGCGACTTTCGGAGAAGCGATAGCTTATGGATAAAATGTTGGCGGTCATAAGTCAGCTTCTTGTGACTTCTAAAAAATTGCTTCTTGGGTTTTTACGAAACACAAAGCAACTCACCCTTGAAAATGTTGTTGACCATGCCACGAATAGCCGTGTCGTAGAACTTTTCTTGGTCGTCCTCCGGACCAAAAACGTGGTTAAATGTAAACGATTTGGATGTGTTTCGCACTTGGATTTGCTGTTCACCGGGAACGACTCCGATGCATGCTTGGCAGCCTTTCTCTGTCTCAGAAGGAACAAGCGGTCGGATCCGCACTGCCACACGAACCGTGTCGTCGCTCATTGTGACCGCTGTGCAAAGTTATTTAGGAAAAAATCACCATTGAAAATACAAAAAAAATCGAAAAGTTTTTCTCCTCTCATCAGCGTCTCAAAACATGCACAAGATTCGTCGAGTTTTACTCACTTCGATTGCAGATTTATACTCGACCAGCGAGATTATTCGCCGACTGCTTCTTCCGTCTTCGATATTCTGATACCGAATTTGCTACTTTTTAATTTCTTTAACATTAATATAATTCTATTAAACGTAAACTTGCGTTCCAAGCTCTTCGAGCCACAACCTGTCGGACGCGAAGAATGTGCGAAGAAGCCGTTCAAAGCCGTTGATGCTGGAGGAGAGCAACGGTACTTTTTCAAATTTTTCACTATCGTGAAGTTGGCCACGAGTCATCACGAACCGATCTCGAAGATCGATCAGTGTCTGGTGCTGTGAATCGCCGTTCGGAGAGAGCCGCTGTTTCAACTTCTTCTTAGTATTCCTTCGCAAATATGGATGGTTTTATGTCGTTGATGATGGTACTGAGGGACTTTAAATACCAGAGGTCCTTTCGATTTGGCGTTTTTTCGTTATTACAACGTGACTGCGCATGCGCATAGTCGTTTTCTGCTACGAATTTTCACGAAAAAATTACCATGCGCATGCGCTCGGCCGTTTTTTTGGTGGAAATGCGCACCAGAAAACGATTGTGCGCATGCGCACCATCATCATAACGGCAAATCGACAGCACCTCAGGTCATATACGATTTGGATGAGAAACACACCGAACACACTCTGTGGCAAGCCGAGGGAAACTACGAAATTGAAAACATCAATCAGTGGTCTTGTAACTAGCAGCTAATATTGGAATGCGCTCGAACACCGACTGGCAGTGTTTTGACGATACGGTAAGATGGCACTATTTTTGCCCGGCGCGCGCTGCATTGCTCCTGCAAATTGTTCTGTATACGAAACGAATACGAAAACGGGTTAAAACATGTAAATGATTAAGAATGGCGCGAAAGCCGTCGCCTCTACAAGGCTTACGATGAAGGCAGCAAACGGCCTTGTTGTTCGTCGCACCGTTTGTGCTTTTCTCTCGAGAAAAAAACGTTCGCTTCGACCACGATGATTTTGTATCCAACAGGCATTGTGTAGTATATTCTATCCCCCCCTCATTTCTCCTTAAGCCCCTCCGCGGTGAACATTTTCAGCGGGTGGTAATACGCGTTTTGGCGTTATTATAGTGTAAGATGGCGGTCACTTTTGATTACTTTCGTTCGACGCGCGCTGCATCGCTCCTGCGGTTTGTTAACTTTATCATAGTACGAAAAGTACTGAAAACTTGTAAATGTTGCAAATGCCGTCACACGTACATCAAGGTTCGCGATAAAAGCTATCGATGGCCTTGTTATTCGTCGTAACGTTTACTCTCTTCTCTCGGAGAAAAAAATATTTGTTTCGAACCACGATGATTTCGTATCCCGCCGGCATTTTCTAGTACATTCTCCGCCCGCTCTCCCCCCACACCGCCCCTTGAAACCTAGCAGTGACATTCACCGCGGGTGGTAGTACGTGTTTTGACATTAGTGTAAGATGGCGGTTATTTTCGGTCGACGTGCGTGTGATACCGCTCTCGCGATTTATTAACGTTGTTATAATATATCGAAAACGCGTTGAAGAAAAAATTTGTAAATAATGGAGGCTGGCGCGAGTGCCGGTGCCCGTACGTCGAGGTTCATGATGGAGGGCGTCGGTGCCCGTGTTATTCGTGGACCCGAATGGAAATGGGGCAAACAGGTTAGAAACAACGTTCGTCCGTTCGTAAACTTTTACCGTATATTCGTTCGATTAACGTACGTTGACGCTACACAAACGATTTCTCGAATGCGTCGTCGAACACCTGTCGATCCAAGCTTTCTGACAATGTTAATTCGAAATATTGACATCATTCCGAAAGTTTGATATTTTCGGTTTGACTGACGAACAATTGTTTGGTCACCGAGATCGGACGACGGGTCGCGAAAGTCAATGCATCGTCGATTAAACGATCGGCAAATTTACGAAAACTTTTCTTTCGCCGATCAACGCTGGTACTGGAGCGTGACACGTGCGTTCGGTGGAGCCGAACGGTTTCAATAAAATGTTCCTTTCTTTTTTTTTTACATTTCCTCGTTTTAGTTTCGTCTCTGAAGCATGTAACTTCTGGAATACCTACTAGATCGTTATGGCAGCCGAACGGACGTGTTGCTCACGTCCTGGCGATTCGGTTTCACTAAAATCGAACCGAAAAACATTGTTTTACATCGGAGTGTTGCAATGATGAATACTTCCGGTTCGCCAGATCGTGTGCAGTGGTATTCGTTTATAATGCTTTGTAATTTGGTGTCTTCCACGTTTCGGCGTCCATTTTTACAATTAAATTTTCCTCACAATGTACTGCGTCTAATGTAAATGATTCGAATTTTCTAACCTCAAAAATCACGCGATTTCTGCATCGTAGCACCAGCTTTGAGGTACAAAAAGAATAACATAAAATTATTTTTTGTGTTCACAGGATGGTGGCGACGGGCACGTCGGGACTGTGAGGAATTTTGAGTCCCCGGAAGAAGTCGTCGTGGTATGGGACAATGGCACTGCGGCAAATTATCGATGCTCCGGAGCATTCGATCTTCGGATACTTGACTCTGCCACTACCGGCGTCAAGCACGACGGTACGATGTGCGACACCTGCAGGCAGCAGCCTATCTTCGGCATTCGCTGGAAATGCGCCGAATGCAGCAATTACGATCTGTGCTCGATATGCTATCACGGCGACAAGCATCATCTGAGGCACAGATTTTATCGGATCGCCACGCCAGGCAGCGAGCGTGTTATGCTGGAGCCCAGAAGAAAAAGCAAAAAGGTATTGCGAATTTGCTTTGAGTTGTCCAGGGGCAAATAGCGGGGAGTATAAATATTAATCACAATAATATATGTTATATCACTGCTTTGCTATATGTTTTATTTATGTTGAGTTACTTATTTATTTTTTATATAAAAAAATACACATATTATTAATATTAACAATAGCAGAAATAATACTTTATCATTTTTTTTTTTTACATGATTTCTAATAATGTGTGTTTTTAACAATTATTTTCTCTGGGAAATGGTAAATGGTCTATTATTGACTGCAAGTTTTATATTTTATGTTTTGTCTATAAGAAGAGTAATCTGTGTAATAAACAAACGAAAATATTTTCCAGATTGCGATCAGAGGTATATTCCCAGGGGCCAGAGTGGTTCGCGGTGTTGACTGGCAATGGGAAGATCAGGATGGTGGGAACGGTCGAAGGGGAAAAGTAAACGAGATACAGGACTGGTCAGCTGCCAGCCCACGGTCCGCAGCTTATGTTATTTGGGACAATGGCTCGAAAAATTTGTATCGCGTTGGATTCGAGGGAATGGTGAGGCTTTCGATATATCACTCAGCGTGCTATCCCACGTATTTCATGTTTCGTTTGTTCCGGATTCTGCGTATTATATTTCGTTAAGAAAACGTTTGCCTATTATAATTTTCTTAGTTTTTTGTTACAATTTTTTACAATACATTCGCGGCCAATCGTCGGTAGCGGTTTTCATTTTTGTTACATTGCACCGAGTTAAATCATTTACAAAAATTACGTTTGTTATTAAAATTTAATAAAATTTCAGGCTGATCTTAAAGTCGTGAGCGATGCGAAGGGACAGACTGTATATCGCGATCATTTGCCGCTATTGGGCGAACAAGGTCCCGGACGAACGGGTCCGCACGGTCTTCAGATCGGTGACCAAGTCAACGTTGATCTGGAACTCGAGATCGTGCAGTCCCTGCAGCACGGTCACGGTAGCTGGACAGACGGCATGTTCGAGTGCCTCGGCACAACTGGAATCGTCGTCAGCATCGACGAGGATCACGACATTGTCGCGTCGTATCCGAGCGGCAATCGTTGGACTTTCAACCCAGCTGTGCTCTCGAAAGTCCAAGTGCCCGTTCCCGTTACCAGTGCGAGCTCTGACAATCAGAGATTCGCCGTCGGCGATTTGGTCCAGATATGTAACGACTTGGAGAAAATTAAGTTACTCCAGCGGGGTCACGGCGAATGGGCCGAAGCTATGGCACCGGTAAATATCATGCGATTAAATTATATTCATACTCAGCTATAATCGACTGGCAAGTACGGGGTGGTTCATTTTACGAACGTTTTTTCCGTTTGCACAGACTCTAGGAAAAATCGGTCGTGTTCAACAGATATATCACGACGGCGATTTAAAAGTCGACGTTTGCAGTACCTCGTGGACGTACAATCCTCAGGCTGTTATCAAAGTTGCGAGCAGTGACGGCAGCGCGCCTGGAATTAGCAGTGGTGGTCAGTATAATCGAAACAAGGCAGTCGATTGTTTTCTTTTGATTTTTTTATCACAATTAACGGCAATAATACGGTAGGCTGCCAATTTCGATTCTTGAGAGAGAATTATCGCTGCAATTATCGCGGTTTTAAATTGAAATTTGTCGTACAATGCTTCGGAAAAGCGTATAGCACGTGAACAATGAGACTTTCGAGCTGTAGAGCTGCAGTAACACGCGGGAAATGTATCGACGATAAAATGTTGAAGTTAACAACAATGAGTCTTTGTAAAAACATGTTTATTCCTTCCATTGCAGAACGCTTGTCGGCAATGCTGAAGAAATTATTCGAGACTCACGTGTCGAGTGACATAAACGAGGAACTGGTAAAGAATGCGGCTACCGGCGACGCTGTTAAATGCGAGGAGTGCTTGAAGCGGCCGGACGCCGATGTAAACGGCTCGTTCGCCGGCCACACCGCGCTCCAAGCGGCGAGTCACAAGGGCCATCTCGAAGTTATTAAAGTTTTACTGCGTTATAAAGCGGACGTGGAATTTGAGGTGAGCGCTCGTTCTGTATTATGCGCACTCGCATCCTCGTTGCCAGAAACGGGGAAATATTAAGCGGGGGGAAAAGTTAATTCGTCTGCTTATCGATATGAAAATCAAATTCCTCCATGAAATTTTCAATCGTGCAGGACGAAGACGGTGATCGAGCCGTGCATCACGCAGCGTTCGGCGACGAGTCTGGCGTAATGGCTCTCGTTGCTGGCGCGGGCGCCGATTTGAATGCTCGAAACAAACGTCGTCAGACTGCCCTTCACATCGCCGTCAACAAAGGCCACGCCGGTGTAGTGCGCACCCTCCTCGAGCTGGGCTGTCATCCGAGTCTGCAGGTAAGATTCATTGAAATTATTTACGCAGGCAAAATCATATTTCCCGGTTGAACACGCTTTATATCGGAACGATCGTATTCGGATGAGAGAAACTGACGAATGGACTTCGCTGGTAAATATATCGATTTACGCAATGTTAAATATGTGCACATTAATCCAGCGATCGTTTTTAGGGCATAATAGCGGTGATAATTCACGACCGGTAATTTTATGCCGGAATTTGAAAATAATACAGTGCACGCAATCGGCTATAATCGAGGAATTTCTTACATTCATGCTTAAACTGTACTGAGCCGACTTTTCGCCCGATTCGCCGATTTCTGTCGGATCAACGAATCTTGTGAAGATTTTGATTTGCCGATGGACCGTTGAATCCCGCGCAATACAGTCTGAGCTGTATTTTACAATGGGCGGGTGAGTGGATGAGGAAAATGCAGCCTCGAGACGCTTCGCGGTTGGGTATTTTATTATCCGCAGCGTCTCCAGTATCAACAGATACACATCCCCTATGAAAATGATTTATTCCGCGATGAAACAAAGGGAATCCCATTTCCATATTTTCTTCGAGTTATTGTTTCTTCTTTGTTAGCAAGCTCACTACTATCACCGACCTTGTCGTTGCTAGTTGCGAGTGAAAAATTTGACTTTCATGTCGGTGTATTTTTTGATGTACGGACCTTACCCTCTGGGTGTATTCTATTTGCATTACAATGAAGTACAATTCGTGCACTTTGACACCCATACAGTTAATGAAATGTAGATGAGATCGAACAGAAAGGGTAGCTAGAGAAAGATGACCACTGTGTGATTGTTAAGAATGACTACAGTAGAACCTCTATTATTCAAACCTGTCGGGATCGGGTCTAGTTCGGATAATCAAAAATTCGAATAATCGAAACGCAATTTTTGTTTTGTTTACGGTATTATAACTCGTACATAAATAAGACATATAAATGAAATAACAGTATATATTAAACTTCAAAACATATTTATATATAAACACTGGAACCTTGTTTCAAGAGCTCTGTGAAATAAAGTTATTCATTTTCAATTACCAAGGGCTAACTATGCGCTTTTGAGAAGTCTCGAAAGCCGCTTTATCATTAATTCACTCTTAAGTTCGAATAACTGAGCGCTCGGATAAACGGCTTCATCGTTCGGATAATTGAGGGTTCGGATCATCTAGGTTCTACTGTATCGTGATTGTCATCGTCATTACCACTGTCACAAAAATAACATGGGGCTTGTTTGTTTTAGCAACAGAGAAAAAACCTTTCATCCGACTTTCTTCAAATTTCTCATCACTGGCAACGTTACTTCCCGTTGAGCCACAGGTCAGCTCTGCCTTTGAAAGAGATTCAATTTAAAAAAATTGCATTTCTTTATGCCCAATTGTCCCCTGACAATTGGGCCTGTTTTCGAAATTTCGGGAGGGTAGAATTTCGTGATTTTCTCCCGAAAACAGCGGTGTGAATTCACCTTTGTTGGGGAACGATATCTCCTCATTTGCGGGAGTCCTAATTAATCCGGTTATTCCAACGAAGCCCCGAATTCGCGTGTCGTTCGCGACCTCGAAAGATGGTCGTGTTTGTGAATACGCGTCATGCATAATCAAGACGCACGCCTCGTCTACCAGTATGCGCAGCGTCTACCCGTGCAGGTACGTACGGTGGCTGCGCATCTGCATGCGACATGGTACAACATCGTGACCACTTTAAATTTTCCGTACAAACAATTCGAACGTCGAGATTAGGCGGAAGTGTCCCACGATCGGTCGCACATACGTGCCGCGCGTATCGAAAATTATTACCAAACTATTATGAAATTATTACTAAATTATTTCGAAATTATTATCTAAAGATTATCGAATTATTATCTAAAGATTATCGAATTATTAACAAAATTATTATGAAATTTCGACGAGGATCCAGAGAGTTTTTCGAACATCATTGAGGCGCAAATGATCGTATTACCATACGAGGATTGATAAATCCACGACGAATTTGCGTATTAACCTCGTGCTTTTATCGGCCATCGCTGGTGGGCTGCAAAACACTATATTTTATAGCGAGCTACATCGTGTTACTAAAACCGGAAGGACGTATTTTATAAGCTTAGTACGTAGAAAATATGTCCTTCTGATTTCAGTCACGGGATATATTTCAAAACGCGACGTCACCCATACGACCAAACGCGAATGTTTTCCAAGCTCGAAAACGTCTTTGATTTACGTTAACTGTTAATTTATACAATTTTCCACGGTGATTATGAAAACTGCAGGGACCGAGCGCCGCAGCTCTCTCGCCTCTATCTCTGTATTACCCAACTTTCTCAATGACTTCGCCGTTTCGCGCAGGGAAGTCGGACGTAGAGAGTTTTTGCTGTTCAAATAATTCACAACAATTGGGCATTATCCGTACTTTCGTAAAATATTTTTCGAACCATCGCCGTCAGATTCGAGTCAATTAAATGGCGAGGAAAAATGCAAAAATCGAGACGGCAAGTCCGTAAAGTGTTGAACTCCGACACGGCGAACTTCAAATATTCTCTTCAGATACTTTTTCTTCTTTTTTACTGTCTCTCGTTTCTCCCTCCGCCTCCTCGACGGATTGGTTTTCGTCAATCTCGTCACGTGCGGAGGAGAAGCGACGAAGCCAACGTCCAACGCACCGAGCCCTCGGAGGTCGTCGGGCGCACGGAACGAACTTCCGAGAATGCGGAGGGGCAACTCGTGCGCGGCGAGCCAATGAGGATTAATCGATTCACGCAGTCCTTTTAATTCTCCCCCGAAATCCTCGCAGTTTCGGAAGTATCCGAAAGGTACGCGATATATTTTCTAATCGTACGGGGGAGCGAAGAAATTAAATTTTTATTTGCCCCTAACTTTCGGCGCTCAAGGACCTTTCCTCAAGGGTATTGAAATTTTTTATCCCCCCCGTTCCTAAAATTATTTTTTCACTACAGAAGTTAGAGAATCGTGAATCGTAGGCGATTTTCGAGGATTATAATATATCCGAAAGTGTCGGGAAGTAGTTACGGCTCGGTTCCTTCGCTCCGTCGAATTTTCATCGAGAAGCGGCGCCTACCCCTTTTCACGATAAAGAGTCTCACGGGCAATTTCGATATGGAGGAGAAAAGCTCGAGGCCGTAGCTGCGGGTACGCCTATAGCCCGGTATGGCCCCTATTACAAATCCAATACCCAAGCAGCACCTACAACCCCAGCTTCATGTATATAATATATCTATATATATATGTATAAAATATTATATATATATACAAGGTAGCAGTGGAGGTGTCCTCTCTGCTGCTGCTATATATAATACTCCAGAAGCTATCTCACTGACTGGCTGGTTTGGCGTACGTCGTGGCAAAGACCCGGGAGTCGCGCATCGCGCTCCTATAAAACATATTTGCTGACAGGGACAATATTTCCCTCGGTGCCGTTGGGTTCTGCTGCAGACTCGACAAAAGTAACCGACAGTTCGTCGTTGCGGGAAGTTTGGGCGAAGTAGTTGTCGCGACTGGTTGGTAAATGTGAGGAAAATAACTCCTTCCGACCCGATCCTCAGGGGTGTCGAAGACGTATAAAACGAGTTAGATAACGTCTTCGCCAGCAGCACAGGAGCATTTTACACTTCTCGCCACACCTCGTTCCACTGTCTACATTGTAATTCGTATTTTACGGGGATACTTCTTGCATCCTGTGTAAATCTGAATAGCGAATTTTCTTGAAGCTATGGGAAACCTACTTCTCGATGGATCGGAACTCGGTCGGTAACATAAACTGTAATCCATTTTATTTTACTCCTAAATTTTTACGAGGAAGGGCAAATTGTTGGTGTCTGCTCGACAGTTAGTCGAAGACGCTGACGATTCGCGTTCAGCTGAAAAAGTAGAAGAGTCTGGAAGAAAATGGACTACAGTTTTTGTTACCGATCGAGTTTTGATTTTTCACTTCGCCTTCGTGGTTTGCGATATTTGGCGCTGACATTTATCAAGCTGGTGTTGTAAAGCTTGGAATTTTCCGTTTCACCATTACGCAAACTTGTTCTTTCCGTTGGCAACTATATTTTATTATTTCGCTCGAAGTTGAACTTTTGCCTTGATTTCGTTAAACTTCATTTTCCGAGCTCGGCCGACTTCGTGCCGATTCGTTATTTTATTTGCAAAACTTATCTTGCTCGTCCCCTGCGGCGGTGTCCTTCGCGCAACCGCGAGAACTCAGAAGTCCGATCGTATCTTTACGAGCACACGGACTCTTCGTACCTGCGATGCTGATGCATACTTCCTTCCTCGACGTACTTCATAATTTCCATTCTACGACCCTCTACCGTTTATCTTGTCTGGCACTCTGTACCCCGTAACTTTGTTCCACCGCGCTGGAATCCCCAAGTTTATATAGTATCTATCAACTTATTCACTATGCATCATGCATCAGCTGCACCTGGAGGAACTTCACGGCGAAAGAGCATTTCCACGACGGCCAAGCCACGTAGTCGATCCGGCTTACCTTTGACCCCGATGTGTACTTTCTTGCGAAAGGTGGTTTGCGTGGTTTGCTTTCTACTTCGCCATTTACCTTCTGCTTCTTCTTCCGAGCCCCAGTCAGCGACCTAAACTTCGACCTGCTCCACTCGAACTTCGTCGGTCAAGTCGTAACCTATCGAAACTTAACAGCGAACACTTGTCTTCACTTGCCGTACAACGGACATTTAACTGGTTAATGGCGAAACGAGTAGTCGGTCGGTAACGAAAACGGTAATCAATTTCTGCCACAGGTGCTAACCGTTTACAAGTAGAAGCAAATTATTACGCGAGACGGATATGAATTCCGTGTCACCTAAGAGTTTGTTTTTGAACGTAAATGGTCGGTTAAAAAAATGTATTACAGTTTTCATTGCCGACCGTGGTATTTTACTTGCTCTTGAGGTGAAATAACACGGCTGTCAAGACGGGAGAAATAGCTGCAATTTTCCCATTAACTTTTTTCAATGGTTCCAGTTTCTGTTTTTTCTTACATTTTTTTTGTTGCGAAAAAAGCGAATTCGAGCCGGACCCCAATTAGTTTTTTTTCATTAAAAAAAATCAGCACCATTAAATAAAGTTTATTGCAGTTTTTGATACCGACTGCGATATTTGACTTTTCCTTAAACGCAAACTCTCTATCGTGTCGAACGAGCGAGGCACGCGAAGCTTCGACAAGACTCGAACCATTTAGTGCAAAATCGAAATTTGCGGTAAACGGATTCGAAGTGCGGGCACAGCTTCGGAGACTATCGTCTGCGATTCGAGATAACAGAAGTTTCCGTCCGTGACGACTTTCGGAATTCTCACCCGTGTACAGATCGTAGAACACTATATCGGCCGGAACTTTGCAACCGCGACTCGCTGTCTGCCTTCGAACGTCCCACTTCGATCCAATCGTCCTCAGAGTAATTTATTTTTTTTTACCAACTTTGTTGAATGCTACATCGCGCGACATACAGACATACGTACGTTGCGATGAAATTCTATGACTCACGGTCGCATCGCGCCGTTCGCCTATTTTTACGACGTTCCTTCAAGATTGTACAGCAGAAAGTGTAATTTAACCGAACTAAACAAATAAACGAACATGGATGTGAAGAGATCGTATGGAGTATGGAGTATGAAGGAAAAGCACGTCCGATGTGGTACTTTTGTTCGTTCGAATTTTGCCGCAGCCTCGACACGTTTTTATCTTTCCTCGGTAACAAATTATACTTGCTTTCTCCGACCTACAATCACTATCATCGATGTTTTATAAAACATATTTCTCTGACATAAACCAAACAAAAAAACTACATCTCGAGGTCTTTCTGAATTTTATCGGACATTTTGTTTCGCCAATAAGAAACCTCTTCGCGTTTTCTTATTTGTAGATCCATAAACACCAATATTCCAATTTCGCACGAGTATTTATAATTTTTGTTTTGTTCTGTTTCATCGAAGAAACTGCGCTTCGGAATATCGTTTGAAGAACAGGTTTTTTGGTCTTTTACTGAACTCGTTTTATCGTACTAGTATCGTAAATTACTATTACGATGCTAGTGCGATAAAACTTTTTCCGAAGGTTGAGCTTGTAGCACGAGCCGAAGGTCAGTGTTGCAATCACACGAGTCAAGAAAAAGTTTATTTCACACGACTATCGTACCAAATGTTACATGACAGGGTGTGAAAACGGGGCTTTTACGAACCGTGCATAAAACTGCACTTTTCGCACCGAGTGGAGTAAAATATGGGATAACTACTGCGGCGTAGCGAAAATTGTACGAAGTCTCTGAAGTGAATCGCACTTCGCAACCTGCGTATAATGTTCGCTTTTCCGCACTCGTACTGCAAAGTACTACACCATTACCTTCGCCACTCGAGCGATTGGACGCAAGAGCGAATGCTTCTACGCTCGAAGTAAAATACCTGAAATATTTTTTGTGTCCGGTAGTTACCTTCATTGACCTGTGTTCTTCTCTTCGCAGGAAGTAGACCAGACGTTAGTGAAGAGATAAATCTGCGGAGGATGGGGTCGGGAGGTTCACGGCAGCGGGACAGCGTTATCGTATACGGTATCTCGTTGTGTAGCAGGGCGTGTAACGGGGTTTGGCCTCTCGTGAAAAGAGGATCGTAAACCGGCCATGATATTGCGTGGCTACTGGCTGGCGGCGTGCGGTAGCTCGGTACGTTGGAGAGTCCGAGGGGGTGAACACACGTTGATTATTCTTACCGTTATACGGTCCGTACGCTCTTTACAATGTGGGCACCGCGCGATCTGTACCGTGCGGCAGCGCACTGCGAACGGTTAGCGAGATGGACCCCGCTGTAAAGTCTGGAAATAGCCGTTCGTGTGTTGGAAAACTCGGGGGCGGGAATGGAGATAGAACAAGGGCGAGAGGTTCAGAAGGGGGAGGAGGAGAGTTAAAGCGAAGAAGCGCTGCGTTCTTTTCCTCGGTTCCCTCTTTTCCATTTTCCCGCGACCGAGCTCTCCGACCCTCTCTCATCTCGTATATTCGCGACTCGAATATATTATCGCGAGGTAAAAAAAAAAAAAAGTAGCGTCCGAGTTATCCGCGAACGAGTGATAAAACCATCCTTCGTAAATTCTGCAAGAGTCTTTTTATGCCTTTGATTCTCTATTCGCCTAGATAGGGGGTTTGCCTTGCGCTATCACTCGCGGGGAGCAAAGAAAAGGATGAGGGACGAGGGAACGTGCGGGGTTAGTCGTGAGAGCGTGAGTCCGGGTTTCGTGGCAATATCGTAAGAGGGGCGATGGAGCTCGAGTGGGGGCGGTCATCAAAAGTAGCACCGGCGTATTCTGGCAGCGACGCCGTCCGAGTGGAGTCCCGAGGAAGGTTCCTCGCTATCCGACACAATTTATTCCATATTTCGTGGATATTTGAAACCGCGAATTTTACAAGAGCGTCGTATAAGATGCTCGGGCCATCGTACTCTTTGCTATGTCGTAAGACTCCTCTTATCGGTATGCGACGTAAAATACGCCACGGGGAAACGCCTCTCTGTGCACCCCGGTCTTCTTTGCTCATCCCCACACCCGCTCGCACACCGAGACAGTGTCACTGGTATCGCCGAGGCACGTATCTCTGCCGCACGTGTTGCCACGTGCGTAACCAATATTCCGGTCGAATATTCTCTACGGCACCCCCGGCGTATTATCTCTGCCTCTAGCCCTATCGCTCCGGAGCTCTCCACTTCAACTCGCTTCCCTGTTCTCTTCCTGTTCTCTGTACTCGCCGTACGGTTGCGGTGGCTTTGGCGCATTTGGAACTATGAAATTGGAGGGACGTCTAAAAAATTTTAAATCATTATGATTCAATGGGCATCAGCGACTTTCACGATATTTACAAATTTTGAGCATTTTTTTAAAGGTGTAACATTTTTCAACTTTGTACACCTTATCTTGAGCCTCTGGACGATTTAATCGGTTCCCATTTTTTCAGTTAATCTTTTTCATGAAATCGTGAGCTGATGCTCATGATAATTACTAATTTTGAAAAGAAGAATTTTAAAGATTTCAAATCTTTATATTTTCTACACCTTATCTTGAGCATCATCGTCGCAAAATTTCTTCTATCATTTATTTGTTATGCCCATCTGCCGCAGGATACACCTTCGACACTAAAAAAAAGTATTTAATTTGTTTAGTAAAAAAAATGAAATATTTTCTTTTAATACCCAGTTTCGTTTAAAAAAAAAAGACATTGCTTTTGGAACTCGAAAGGGAAGTTGCTGCCAGGAAAGTAACGTTGGTAGGGCAGAGCCAAGTGTGCATTGTTCGTAATCTTCGGTCGGCGGGGAGGGTCTCTGGTGGATGCGGAAAATGTACTTTTCGTTCGCATGGAAGAGTACACGATTCGCGCGAGTTGGCGAAACTTTGCCATAGCCGTTCCCCGTACGTGCGCAGAGTCAGCGAAACATCGTGGAACCTCCTTGTGTCGTCGGACTCGGCGGAACGTCCTGTAACACGAAGGAATATCTAAAAAGCTTTCGGTGCTCAGGGCTGCAACAATGACGGAATGGACAGAGACGGAGGCACAAAGGAGATACCGCATTGCTCATACGGAGGGGGAACAACGCGGAGAATAGTGGAGGGAAACACGCCGGAACGAAAGAGCAAGTACGGAGCGACACACAAAGGATGTGTTAAGCTGAAAGCAACGTTGAAGTTACACCGGTTATTAGGGTGACGTCCGAAAGGTCTTCGCGGCAGGACCGACCGCAGAAGTCGCAATAAAAAGTAGCGGCACGATGAGAGCGAAGACAAGAAACACCAAGCAACAACAAGAAACAACAACAAAATATGAAATTTCCTCACCGGAAGGTTGCACCGGGAGTTTATTCAAGAGCCTTCGTCACGCACTCCGGAGTTTCCTGTCCTTCTTTACCGACCGGGGTTTGACGCAGAGACAACGGTACTCTAGCGGTGTCTTACCGGTGTACGAAAGTAACGAAGAGCGGGGCAAAGTGGGACGGTGGGGCAAAACTCAATTTTTCAATAATTTTTGGATGTCCTATTTTGGGCCAACGATAAATCCGGACTTTCAAACCTGTTTTGCCGCACTTGCCACCATTACCACTATCCAAAAATTATTACAAAATTGCGTTTTGCCCCATTATCCCGTTTTGCCCCACTATCTTATTTTGCCCCGCTCTCCCCTACGGTTTTAGGACCCCGTGCCTACGGGGGAGTAGAAGGGAAGTACAATAAACGTCGGTCGCCAGAGAATTAGAATGGGAATGCGCCCGGGCTCGGTCGGGTAATAAAAACTGTAATGCATTTCTTTCCTTCGAGGGCACTGAAATTTTCTGATAAAAACCAAAGTAATAGGGTCTGGTCAACTGTTGAATGCGGATATTTTGTGTTTGTGCCAAAAACGTTGAAGAGGCTTGAAAAGAAGAAAGTTCAGCTCTAGTAACCGACTGAGTATCGCGTCGCTTTGAGGAGTCATGGCCGGATTCATACGGAGGAAAATTCTTTTTAATACATTTCCTTAAATTGTTTAATACATTTCCTTAAATTATTTAATACATTTCCTTAAATTATTTAAAACATTTCCTTAAGTTATTTAATACATTTCTTTAAATCATGTAATAAATTTCCTTAAATTATTTAATAAATTTCCTTAAATTATTTAATACATTTCCTTAAATAATTCAATACATTTTCTTAAAACATATAATACATTTTTTTTCCATGTGCAAGATCCTGGTTTTTCCTGACACGAGAATCTGCCTCTTCGGTTTACCGCTACGTCATGAGTCGCGTGTTAGTATGAGCTGGACGATAAAAACGAGCGTCGGTAATAATCACTATTAAATTACCCGCACCCGCCATAGCGTGTTCGGGCATAATTTCAGCGCTCGGTACAACTGCATATTTAAAATTGAAAAGAAGCGATAACTTTGAAAATTCGATCCCGGGAAGATTTCGTACGATTACGTCGTACTGTGGTATTTGTGCCACTGAAGATGCCATCGCAGTGGCATCAGGTCGGAGGAACCGAGCTTGAAAGCTCTGCTCGGAAGCACAGTGCTTGTTTCGTGCGTTCTTAATCTCACCGTAAACTCAACGGTGTTTACGCTCTCAGAGTTCAGAAGTTGGTGAGCGCCGGGCTGGTGAGAGAAGGGGATAATGGGGATTAAGCAATTGTGAAATTATGTAGGATCAACATACTATTTTCGAAGTTTCTGGCGTATCTTCCAACACAGCGCCTTACGAGATCTGCTTCCGGTTCGTGCTCGGACAGCGTTCGCCGTACCGAACGTGCGTGAACATTTTTTTCTTCTCTCAAACTATCAATATTACTGCAGAATTACAGATGAGCAAATACTTATTCCTTTATTTAATTCAATTGAATAAAAATTGTTAGTTTTATTTCATAGTTGTAAAAAAAGTATAAAAATACTAACTGGCATAAAAAAGAGAGTGTTACGTCCCAAGTTCCGAGTCAAGGCTGTAATAACGTTGAATCTTCGTCGGATGAAAACGAGTATGAAAACTATGTTACGAGGGTTTAGGGGGATAAAGAAATGCTCTAATTAAAAGCCACTTTCAGATCCATTGTAATAAGTCCGAGGTTTCTTGTCTCATTTCTAGACCTCATTAAATTTTCTTTTTATGTTTTTTTTTTATTTTGAGGAAATGAGAACGAAGCGAAGAAGCCAGACCGAGAGTCTCGACCGAATCCGTTTGGCCGGAGTATCCGCGACGTCCCGGTAATCTCGGTATTTTCCCATTACGAATGCGAGAGAATTGGAAAATGTAACGATAGCGGGGTAGGAAAGGGAACGATAGATTTCGGGTGAAGTAGCGAAGTAGCGAACGCTCACCCGCTCTCCCGCGAGTAAAGTTTCGAAATGTGGAATGAAGTTGGCGGATCGAAGAGGCGCTCCAGGAATCAATGTTCGATATTCGGAGAGAGTCGTAAACCCAGCGTCAGGAGCAATATCTGTGCGCCCCGGTCCGCTCGAGCGCAACGAGAGCGGAGCTTTGTGTGTTCTGGGTACGTTCTACCGATTATCCGTGCACGCTTCAGGCGGGCTGTTCTAGCCCGATTGTAACGTTGCCGCCGCCGCTGCTGCTGCTACTTGACGCTAACTCAACGGCGAACTTGTAATGGCGAACGGAGGAGAGACGGAAAGGGAGAGAGCGAGAGAGTCTAGAAACTTGAGCCGTAAATTCGCACGGTGCACTCCACCATGAAATTTATACACGGGATATTAGAAGCTAACACAATCGGGACACGTACCACGGATTAAGCTTATCTCTGTCGTTCTCCTTGTACACTGCGATCAGTTTCCCCCTTCCTTTTCCCGTGTAGCAGTTGCCTCCAAACGATGGAAGGATGGTGCCCAAAAACTCTCTTTATTGAGCCCGGAAAAACTCCATTCTGCAAAGAATATTATCCTGATTGACACTTTCTTATAATCATAATGCGCAAAGTGTGTAAAAAGTTATGCATAGTATAGCGGAAGATCTCGTAAATTAAGAACCGATATTTTAAGCAACGGAGAGACTGAGAGGAGACTAAGGAGGAGACTGAGAGGAGACTGAGAGGAGACTGAGAGGAGACTGAGAGGAGACTGAGAGGAGACTGAGAGGAGACTGAGAGGAGACTGAGAGGAGACTGAGAGGAGACTGAGAGGAGACTGAGAGGAGACTGAGAGGAGACTGAGAGGAGACTGAGAGGAGACTGAGAGGAGACTGAGAGGAGACTGAGAGGAGACTGAGAGGAGACTGAGAGGAGACTGAGAGGAGACTGAGAGGAGACTGAGAGGAGACTGAGAGGAGACTGAGAGGAGACTGAGAGGAGACTGAGAGGAGACTGAGAGGAGACTGAGAGGAGACTGAGAGGAGACTGAGAGGAGACTGAGAGGAGACTGAGAGGAGACTGAGAGGAGACTGAGAGGAGACTGAGAGGAGACTGAGAGGAGACTGAGAGGAGACTGAGAGGAGACTGAGAGGAGACTGAGAGGAGACTGAGAGGAGACTGAGAGGAGACTGAGAGGAGACTGAGAGGAGACTGAGAGGAGACTGAGAGGATACTGAAAGGAGACTGAAAGGAGACTGAGAGGAGAATGGAAAAACTCACAATAGACTGAGAAAATAATGAGGAAAAACTGAGAAGGGACTGAGAAAATAATGCGAAAAAATCGAGAAAATACTTCATTGTTTTTTTTTATTACTCGTTTCCGAAGTCTTACGGGGCGGACCTGCGGTTCTTTCTTTCGCACTGCAAATCCCCACAGAGAATTCTCATACCACGTTCGGTTTTTGTTATTTCTGTGCTCATCTTTTGATTTCCAATTCCTTCTTGGCATCGCGTTTCACGAACCAACCTCAATTTCATCGGGAATAGGTGTCCACATTGTTCCCATACTCGGTTCGACGGCAGTTCTCTACACTTGCTGATCTGCGGTCCGTTGCAAGCAATACTCTTTCGATGGGATTCGTTTTCCCCTCCAGTCCAGGGTAACCCCCATCTGAACAAACGAACAAGAACCAATGTAATTACTCCTGGCGATTTAACGCATCAGCTTCCAGCTCGATCGACAGCGCTGTATCCACCCATTACAGAACCAGTCGGTATCACCATCACACCATTCTCGATTTCTCGATATCGCGCTTGCTTGCGCCTGGCGCGTTCGCGCGCTCGCTTGCTTACACCAATTCCCCACAGCTTCGTGTCCGGCTTTGCGCTGACCGGTCGATCGATCCTTTAACAAATTTGCGCAGATGCTTCACGCTCATACCGCAGAGACATACAGACACTTCCGAATTTCCCCGGGGGATTCCCCTCGCTGTGTGCCCTCATTGATACACTTCGTACAGAATTTATCCCCCAATCAGCTTCCGTACGTACCGATGAGTCCGGTAATCGCCGTCGTGCAAATTCGAACTTTGCACACGTTAACGTTTAATTATCGAAGGTTAAACTCGCAATGCGAGAGAAGTAGAACCTGAGGTAATGAGAAAGCCTCCCCACGCCCGCTTTCAGCCGGTATCAAAAACTGTCATTAATTTTTTTAACCGCACTGGTCTCGAACGGCCAGGACCAAATTCTTAGGTAACGCAGATATCAATTCCACTTCATGTAAGAATTTGTTTTTGAGCGGTCAAGGTCAGAATCATCAATAAAATTAATTGCAGCATTTATTACCGACTGAGGTATTTTGCATGCTCTTGACGTGTCATCAAAGAAGTATTGTCTTTAATCTATATTTTATTACCATCGATGAAATGATATAATATAAAACATGTAAGAATTTGTTTTTGAGCGGCCAAGGTCAGAATCGTCCATAACATTAATTATAGTTTTTATTACCGACCGAGGCGTTTCGCAGGCTCTTGACGCGCCATCAAAGAAATATCGTGTTGCAATCCATATTTAATTGCAATCGCCGAAATATATATGTAGGCCAAGTTTATTATACAAAGCCTTTATGGCTTTGTGGCATTGGGCCATCGGCATGTGTGTAAGCAGTTGGCACAGGCTCGTGTACGCGCTTTCATGAGGAATGAAAAAAAAAAAAAAAAAAAAAAAAAACAATCAAAATTTTATCATTGCAAATTCATTTTCACGCCCGAATGATCGTCGCGCTGCTGGATTATGGACCAATTCCCACGGAATTTACTGTTTGAAAATGCGATTCGTCGACGCGATTCACAGACTGTCACAGCAGCAGCGGCAGCATCGACGGAACGCTACATTTTTACAATTTTTTTTTTTTTTTTTTTTTTTTTGCTACAGTTTTTAACCGGATGTACAGATTTATCGGTCTCCGCGTCCGAATTTCCACCGCGATGAGATATGCCATCATTAATCACTCGGGCTTCTGTCAGTGCTCACACAGCTCGCTTCCAATGAATAAACGTTCGTTATTATTAATTCGATATTAGCGGCTCATTCCGTTTGTGCCTTTGCGAGATACCGCGAACATAGAATTTTACATATTCGATTGGAAATTTTGTCCGAAAAATTATCTTATCGAAAAGGAAACTGTTTTAATATTTATTTTTAACCGATTTTTGTTATCGTCCGGAACAAAAGTTGGGAAACAAAAGAAGAAAAAAATATTGCTCTTGGCAAATATTTAAAAAAAATCTTGTTCTTAACCTGTATAGAAACGCGGAATGGAAGATGCGATTGTTATGAGGAACAAAAGCATTCGAAGAACGCTACAGTGTCTCGAAAGCACGTTTCAAGACATTTACACTGTACTAGTATTATCGCATTTTCAAGAGTCGTTCGAGCGCGCGCAATCTGCATTCCTATCGCTTTTCGTATTGTTACGAAACTGTAAATTGTTCGCGAAGCTAAAATATCGAGAAGTACGATGGGCGAGAGACGAATGATGAAGTTGCGTCTTAAGTTCCTCCGAACATAAAACGGACGGAGGAGAGCGGATAAAAGTTCGCTCGATAGACCTCCGGTGAAGCGAAAGACTTTGCGTCCACAATGCAGTCGCTTTTGACCGATGATTCGTGAAAATTTCCGTTATAACTTTTCGTCAATTTTACACCCGATCCTTCGAAATTATCCGCGGATATTAAAACTTTCATTTTTTCTCAACATTTTTGACAATCTCATTTGGAGTCTTGTCTTATCAGTTTCACACTTCTTATCGCAGCATCGTCCTTCGAATTTTTCAATTGCGAACCTCGTGCAACTTCGTTGCCGACGTTACGTAAGAGTGAGAAGAAAAAAAAACGCCTCTGGGCGAAATGCAACGGAGAGCCCTTTTTACACTCCACACAGGTACTCGCTTCCGTTTTATCTTTGTCGGAAGTCCGCTTCTCGCCCGTTCTTCTTTTTATACTGTAATGTAACTACCGCTTCTGCTACTACTACCATCCACAAGGCGCGCGATGGTTCTACACCAACGGCGCAACACCGTGGGAGCGATACAAGGAAACTTTTGAAATTACCTGACTTTTCCGTTGGGAGATGATATAGCCTATTAAGGATAGACGAGGGAAAAAACCCTCCCCCCCCCCCCCGCCCCTCCCTCCCCAATCTCCAGCTCCCGATCTCCCGATCTCTGGCTTCTTGCTCGGGAACGAAGAGCTCGTTGAAAAACCATCCCAAGGATCGAAGTTCTATTTTTTTTCTTTTTGCTTTTTTTTCTACTTAGACGCACCTGTCCCACTGCGATAAGTTCGACGGATCGAGGATGTCGAGAAAATTCATTTTTGCTTTTTAGAAAAGTGCTCTCTAAGACAGAGTTCGAAGAAGCCTCGGGGATATTCATCGATTCACGGAAGATTCTCGTATAGGAGTCGAAAAATGTTTATAATTATACACACAACATTTTTCGCACGTATGTTTTTTTTTTTTTTTTTTTTTATAGGAAAAGTTTTTTTTTTTTTTACGGTACTACTGTAATTTCGTAAATACACAAATCATTGCGAACCTCGGTAGGGTGTCCCGGTGAAAAAGTTTTTACGATACCGGGAAATGAATAAGAGAGATAGCAAAAAATAAAAAATTGATATTGGCAAATTTACGAGTCACCGGAGCGACTGCACGCGTCATACGGATATTTGAAATTTCGGTGGGATTCGAGGGGGAGGGGGAAGGGGCGGGGAGGGAGGGGTAATGCCAATCGTGATATTTATGGCGTTGCATAACTGTTATCACCTCCGTGAATCGGTCCTTTTTTTTTTCTTCTCAGCGTTGTGCTTGTTACGGTCGAATAAATTGCGTATAAATTTGGAGGACGAAAAAAACAAAAAATTCTCGACTTCGGCAGAGATCGCTATCGAGTTCGGCCAATCGTGACCTACGCCGGAGAGGCCGATGCGAGAGCTGTTCTCCTATTCGGAGCCGAACAAAATTTACGATCAATTGCGGCGTGACGGTCGGCTCTATCGGTCTCGAAGTCTTTTTTGAAATACGCATTTCCTGCCGTTCAAGCGGGCATCGATGTGCGTTCCGCCATAACCAGAGAACTCGCGTTGCCGTACATCGGCGTCAATGATTAATGATAATTCGCCATTTTCCATGAAAATATATGTACACGCGCGTGAGCCTGACGGTCCCGCAGGCGCGACGAAACGCGCCACGGAAAGCCGAGCCACCATCATTCGCTTTAAATTAATACGATTTGCGTGGAATAAATCAAGCCGATACGCCCTCCCGGTTAGCGCGAAACCAAACTATATCGCCAATCCTATTTTCATCCAATATCGAATGAAATTTCATAATTTTGTGGTAATTGGATCAAGAGGAACCACCTCTAAACAATCAGGGACGTAGAGAAATATAAAATCGAAATTATCAACGCCGCTTCACGAGATCGACACTGAAAATTGTTCAAAAGAATGTTAATGACAAAAAATAAAAAATTGTTTTTAGCAATCGCCACAGTGTTTCGTTTGCGTCGAGATTAAAATTCATTAATTCATTGAAATTCATGGAAATTATTTCTACACATATGTGGTAAAAAATCTTCGGTAATCCTTTAGTTCCACACTAAGCTGACTAACAGTTTTTATGAGAAAATTGAAATTTTTAAAAAGTATATCCAGCTCTCCATCCAGAATCACAAATAGTATGTTATGCTGCAAGGGCGGGAAGTGGGCGATTTTCGCCGAGTGTGAAGTTTGCTGCCCGAGCGAAGTGAAGTCGGAAATCCCGCGAGGTAAAAATTCGCTCCCTATTGTGCAGCAAACAGTAATTTTTTTCCGACTTCGTTGAAATACTCACATTTTTTGCGTCGCAAACTCGTCATATTCGCCAATGAACATTACTTTCCCAGGAGCAATGAAACAGTCCTGCGCGAGCGACAGGTTAATAATGATCGTTGGTAAATAGCCGATTTTCCGCTCGTCTTGCACTCAAGGAATGATGTTATTTTAGCGAGGTCGGGAAGTTTTATTTTTTCACGGTGATTATCGTGGCAGAAAAATGATCGGGTTTAAGTTAAATTTAATACCAAATTTCCACTTATTTCCACTATAATATCCTACAGCTCGCTCGTCACGATACACACGAAGCGCGCACATTTGCAAACTTCTGCCCCCATTATCCACCATGCACGGTCTACTCAGCGGCACACCGTAGTACCATAAGCATCAAAGTACGATAGGTCTGAGGCATCTTATCGTTAAGAAGTTCTCTCGTCTCTTCAATATCGTTGAGAACTTGCCTCGAGAATAGTCGTGAAAGATAGCGAGCGCAGTTTTAGCCCCACTTCGGGTTCTTCCAACCCTCCTCTAAACACCCAGTTATAGAAGAATTTACCTTTCGTCAATATCTACACATAGTCCAACCGCTAAGAACCAAAACGACCCTACGATTTAACACAGCAGTTGCGCCCTTACGTCTTTCAGCACTAGATACACATATAACATATATACACATATACACGCAACTTTACATACACATATCTACATCTTGCGACTCTCCTTCCTTCCTATTCCTTCGGCTCTTCTAACTTCTATCACGTGAATTCCACTCGCGAATACTCGGAGCTAGACGACTTATCTAACATTCCTCATACCTCTTCCTCCCTCACCTCTCGCATGCCTCCTACTGTATTCCTCGACTCTGTCTCTGTGTGAGCGCGAGCGTTTGTATGCGTCTATTTCTCCACCGCACTCCGTGGAACTTCATGTTTTGCTGCGGTAATTGCATTTGTCCCAAACTCCTTACGGCCACGAGGCAAGACAAAGGGGGCGTTTGGGGGGATATCGAGTAGAAGAACGAAGAGAAGACGAAGTAGCGCGAGTCACGTATGTATGTGTCTGTGTGTATGTGTGTGTGTGACTGAGGCAGAAGGATATTCACAGATCCTCGAGCGGTTTCTGTTCTGGTCGGCAAGAAAGATAGTCCTCCCATTTGTCTACATGATGTATCCATCCCCACGAAGGTCCTGCCCCGAGGTCCTTGCGAGCTCGCTAAGTTCTGTTTTCCCTCGCACTATCTCACTCCTTTCTTTCGGCGGGTAACTCTCGTACCTAGACTTGGCAAAAACCAATACCCGGTATTCGTGGCCGAGGGGTGTGGAAGAGGTGTGGGTGGTGGAGGAAAAAAATGGGAGACGAGACATCGGCGGGACGTTCTCGTCGAGTGTTCGCCGTTTTTAGGGGTTTCCGAGGAAAGAAGCTGATTGTAGAGCCGGGAGAAGAAAATACTCGTGTATCCCGCGGCAGGAACTCGCAAGCCCTCCCGTAACTGGGGCGATTTCGCGGAACGGAAATGCTTTATAAACGAAGGAACTTGCACGGAGGGTGACGATGCCATGCGAGGGATCTCATAGTGGGAGAATTTTGCAACTTAGTCGCTGAATTCGATTATATTATTTACGAGGTCTTTTGATAATCGGTAAAAAAAAAAGATTGCATCGAAAATTCTACCGCATAGATCGAATTCTACCGCTGGTCCGAATATAACAAACTGTAGGAGTTAATTTTTTATGTTAAATATTAGTAGTAACAGGAAGGGTGTATTTATTAACAATACGTACGATGCATTGACGATCGTTACAGTTTTTAAACATTTATACATTTACAATTGCATCCACATAATATCAACGGACCATCGACAGAGTTCCTTCAGCTCCGGGCTTTCTTTTATTTGGACTGAGGTGTGACTGCAATTACGTGCGTTGGAATTGTCTATACACTTTCATTCTTCTTCTTCAACATTCTGTTTAGGTGTCGATACGTAGTATGTGTTGGATACTTGTGTCTTCGGGTGGTGTTTTGTGCAGCATAGCGCTTGGATGTTTGCTAGCCTATTCAATGCGGATTGTTTATTGAGTTATAGGAGTTATTCTCGTTGTTATAGGAGTGATGCTAGTTGCTTCATATAGTAGTGATTAAGCGGGTTGTGTAGCGGGTTATCAGGGTGTCTTATTCTTGTTGGACTCCGAATGACACGACGGTTTTGATTTTCTTAACGGCCGTTTCTTGAAATATTATTTTTTCAGTATCTTCTATTTTTTTTTTTTATAATAAAAAATATAAAACTCTTACAATTTTTTATATCTGGACCCGGTGATTTTTTTCACACGATCAGAGTCTCCGTATCGAACGCCCGATCGCACGAGATTTTTTATCCAATTTATTTATTTCGTAACGATGTTCCAAATAAATAAGTGCTTTTTGACCAAAATCGTCGAACTCCGCCTAATCTTTAATTCAGAAGAAAAAAAAAAAATTGTGTATTACGATCATTTGCTTGGCTTCTTTCCCGTTCGGGAGATAATAGTGTATGTCCCGTCTGGCAACCTGCTCGCCTCAGGACGAACCAGACATAGTTGGGGGGACTCCATCTCGCAGCGGGCACTGCGAGATATTAAGGTCGGCGGGGTTCGTACACATTCGTGCGGTCTGCGGTTGACACTTTTCTGTTCGTCAGGTAACGGCGCGGAAATGTCATACCCCGTAACATCCCGCGGGGTTGTGCAATTCTCGCGTCGTTACCTCTCCCCCCCCCCCCCCCCCCCCACTCCAACAGCGGCAGCGGCATCAGCGGCAGCAGGAGTGGTAAAACCCGACGGCAAATCTGAAATTTCAGGAAGGTGAATCCTGCGGATTTTGCCCCTGTGTCATAAACATGCCGCTGAACGTACGCGGTAGACGCGGGGAAAACGAATATACGGTGCAACATGAATTCTATGGAATCTCCACCTATTCCGAATCCTCAGAGAACTTTAACTTCCGTTCCGGTCCCTGTCCAACTGCAACTGCGGCTAACGATTCTATCAGGCATTAACGGGATACTTTATATCTCTTCTGTTTCATGTTTTAACGAGGGCATCGAACATTTTTTTTATTTTACAACCTTTTTGAGATAAGCTTTCGTGCTTCCGCGGAAAAACAGATTTCGCGGTTCGTACTCGGTTTTAAGCGATATGGAGTGTTCTTTTCACTGTGCGTTTGTGCACGTGGACTGAAATTTTTATACGAAGTCATTGCTGGTGAGACGGCTTAGCTTCGATTTAATCGCTCTGGGATGATAATGTTTTCTTTATTTTTATTTATTTTTTTCGTGGAGCTGCACTAAAATTGATGTTACAGTCGCACATTTTTTAACCGATGGTTCATTGCAATCTCATTCGAGTGACTAAGCAATATAGCAAGACACCACTGCGCTGCAACGTCAATTTTCCCCTGGCTAGGTGGATGTAGGGCTGTGCGCGACCAAACATAAACTTTTATTTTTGGATTTATTGACAACGATTCACGATTATTTGATAATTCAATTTTTTTTTTGTTTACATTGACGTGAAAGTATCAGAAAAGATTGTCAAATGAATTTGAAGTAAATTCGAAATTCAACAGAAAAAGTAAATTTTGTATGACGTAGACACACGGCAAATTTCGCCGCGATCCAAAGTGCAAATCGAAGAAACTGCTCTTTTATCGCGATCTAGGCTATGTACAAAAATATTTCTGAACCATAATCGAATAGTTGAATTTCTTTGATTCGTTACAATAATTCCTCTCCTTGCACACTTTCCAACGAGATGAGAAGATAAAAATACGGATGAAGAATATTCTATCTGATATCTGCTTTTGTCCAAGACGAACTAAAAGAAAGCCCTCGCACAGTAACGAAGCTTTCTATATATAAAACAAAAAAACCTCAGTTGTCCATAATTCTACAGTTTGTGGTCTACAATTGTCGTTGGTAATTTTACAATTTTTTGTTCACCAAATCTTATATTTAACCAAAGAAATGGTAAAGTTGACAAGCCAAATAAATGGCAGATAGACGAGAGGTCCTTGATAATAATACAGATACTTTGCACCCTGCGGATGAAAGCGAGCTATTTAGCACTCACAGAGCACTCCTGCTGTCGGGGACTTGCATAAGCACGTGTCGTACCGATGACAATTATTTAACCCCGCGACTTAACGTGGATTAATGCGTCTCCCGTGGGAGGCGGTGGTCACCAGGTCGCGAACGATTCCCCAGTGGCCCTCGTCTTTCCTCCCGCTCTCGTTCCGTCTGCCTTATTCCGGCAAGCTCGGGCCCCGTCCCGGGCCTTGAGTCCTCGTTTCCGGTTCGCCGGACTCTTCTACACGCGAGCGCGTAAATTTTCGGAACTTCGAGACACAGTTGAGATTTACCGTACCGTCGGGACTTGTGTGTGTCCGGTAACGGTGGGCCAAAGGGAAGAAGGGTCCATACGCGGTATACAACACAGGTACTGTATGCAATCTGTCCACTAGACCAGAGCAATGGATGAGCCATTTTCGTTCGGGCAAAAGTTCTCCGTCGGCCCTCGCCGCTGGAACACTTTCGGGATTCGTCCGGGCGAAACTGATGCGAGTTTCATTTTGTGGACCGTTGCCCGGCCATACTGTGCGCTTTTCTTACTTTTCTCTTTACTTTATCTTCCGTATCCTCGGCTAGCCCTCTCCCATCTTGCCTCTTTTCTCCACACTTGTTTGCTTCCCTCGGCTGTGTGTGGCTCGGACGTGTATCGGCCATTATTTCGAGGCCACCACTTCCGCAGTCTGTATCGCCGATTCTAAGGTCCAACTTGAAATTGTCTTCGGCTGGCGAGTTAGAGAGAGCTTTTCTCGTTGAGGTAATTCGATCTTTCGTTATTCGGAGCGAGTTCACAATTTTAGCGATTAAGACCAGCTGTTTCTTGAAAATATTGATTTCTTTTCTTTAATTCGTTTCAGATATTTTTTGAGCGCGTGTAATTTCTGTAATATTTACTGAATCGATGTTGCCGCCTCGACATTCATGTCGCTTACATCCTGGCGTTTCGATTTGACTACGATTAAACTTAAACGTGTCCTCTGTGCGAAAGAAAAATATTAATTTTTGGCACAGTTGCGCTACAACGAATACATCGGAACGAGCACAGACTGTCAACAAAAATTCGTATGAAATTTAACGCGCTGGTACTGGGAATTTTTATGCATAAACTGGTGTATCAAATTTCATGTACGAATACGATGAAAAATTGATGTAGGAATAAATCTAAAACTTTGTAAATACTTTACTTTTAATGATTTACTTTAAATTTACTATAAAAGTACATTAATTTTTCATAATTGTACATTGAATTCAATGTACCAGTTTTTGCATAAAAACTTCCAGTCCGGTACATTAAATTACAATTTATTTATCTCAAGTAAATAGTCTGTAATCTTGCTTGAACTTTTACAGACATCGACCTCTGTGCATTGTTTTTAAAATGTAAAAAATGTGCATTCTATCTAATAATCAAGTTCGTGCTCGTACAACCTTAAAAGTCGATTGCCCTTTTTGTTTTTTTTTTTTTTTTTTTAACAAATATGAGATAAATTTATGATTGTATTATTTTTTTTCATTTCAGGTATGTTTGCCAGTTAGCTATATTGCGAATCGTTCCTCGTGCGTTTCCGGCGTTCTTCCGGGTAAGTAACAATTATCAAAATTTCGAGAAACATTCCGAGCATGCACAGCCGAGCTGTGGCCGGGAGAAAAGCATTCGCGCAAGCACGGAGATAACTCGAATTTTCTGCATTGCTGTGAGAATTCACGTGTGGTGTAATTAGCGCGAGGAGTGACAGCGAGGGGGGTTTTTCGGAGGGGGTGGGGATGGGAAATGCGAGGGAGAGACTGGACGGAGGCAAAGAGAACCCTTTCGGTGGAGTGAAATTGTACGAGGTGGGAGGGAAAGCTTCGAGAGCAAAAGCGCGAGTGTTTTGTCGGTGAATCGTCGTCGTTACAGCTGCCCGACTAATAACCACCCTCGACCGTCACACCATAATACGTCTCTCGACTCATCGGTCGTTTATTTTAACGACTGTTTGCCCACTTTCATATTGTTATCCACGTACAAGGTACGCCGAGGGAACGCCGAGTACTTTACCATTTCCGGTTTCGTCTCTCTCTATTTTTCTGTTTTTTTTTTCTACACGAGAGTCACGGAGTCTTTCATTAAATTAATTTATCTTTTAATTACGCAGTGTAAAAACTGTCGGCGAGGACGTGCGCCGGTCGTTTATCGGACCGCGTCACCGCGACGCGAAAATTCACCTCCAAGAACGAATTTGAAACGGGAACAAAGTCCTTACGGTCGTACAACTGCGCGAGGATTTAAATCGTGAAATTTTTGGAGCTCATATTTTTTAAGTATATTTCTAATTAAATTCCCTTTTTTGTGTTTTTTTTTGTTTTTACATATATAATTTATGGACTTTGCGAAAGTTACGGAATGGCGAGCCATTTCAGCGGACAACGATCGAGCGAACACCGGCGGTGATAAACCACTGAATCACAGTTCTCAACGACCATTCGAGGTGTCATTTATACCCAGCGGGTATCGAACGACAGCCAAGCACCGTCCACTCTACCGCTACATGGCCGTACAAACGCAATTTTTATCACTTCGTACAGAGAATATAAAACATCGAGCAAAGTTCGCGTTACGCTGCTCCCGTCGACTCGTAAAGTTTCGATGCCCGAGCCAACGAGACATTTACGTGTAAAACATCCGAGATATGTTCGTCCCATTTTTTTTTTTATATTAAAAAAATACTATAATTTTTTATTGACAACATCAACAATTCGTTGTCACTGCAAGTCACATTTGCTCACATACGACACATATTTTGGTACGTTAGTACTACCTCATAGAGAAAGCTTTTTTTGATGCAAAAAAAAAAGATGTTCGAGATTTTCATGACAACGTATTCAAAACGTTCGAAAACATCGAAAAGTCACATTTAGAAAAAAATTTCCGGATGTGTATGTGTGTGCATGTATGTATGTGTGTGGCTTAGCCGCGAATAATTCAAACCGCTATAGGTGTAGAATGCCTCGACCGGTCAGGCTGAAATTTCACACAGAGCATGTGTGGTTAATATTCAATGCTTTTTTTTTTATTAAACAAGTCGTGAATCACTTTCTTAAATTATAAACATCGTCAAGTACGTTCCATAATTTTTATTCCAATCGGACGCGCAGTTTTCCAAATATTGTTTAATTAAATTAATGAATTAATGAATTCGTTTTGTGTTCCCAAAAAATTCTACAAATGTCACAACGAAAGGTCGACAATCATGAGTAGGATTTTTTTCTATTTTATTTTATTTATTTATTTTTTGCGAAAAAAAAAAAAATGATTTCCTATCGTGAGTCGATTCCTCGGAAATGTCTTGAAAACATACGGAATAATGTGGCCGTGCTACGGCGAGCATGGGATTGATTCCAGTCGGTAGAACTCCGCGGGCGAGGGCAAGACAGTGAATTTCGAGAGCCGCTATCCTTATCCGTACGATCCCTCCGACCGAGGGATCAGCGGGAAAATGAGTAGGAAACTCTTGGGGCCCTGCGCGATTGCCTCGGTGGAATCTCCTATTTCTACTTCACTCGATTGAGTCCGATACTAACAAAAGCTCACCTATATCCACCGAGGGGGGGGGAGGCTCTTGTTCGTGATCTCGGGTCCACAGCGATATCTCAACGAAGCTTAACCCCCTCCCTCCGGCTCACCGACAGCGACATCGACGAATCTGATCTGTATTTAGCATTAGCGGGTATTGCTCCCAGCTGTGCCGTTGCCAACCGGATTTCGAATATCCACGTAACTACTCGCGTCCGACGAGCTTCGACGATCATTGACTCGAAGAATGATCCCTTCCTGTGCTTAACTTCCAATAAAGGCAGATTGGACGTATGTGGAAGGTCTATCCTTAAGGCGACGCGAAATCCCTTCCTCCCCGCTCAACTCGGGCTCGATCGGTAAAAAAAAAATCTGTAATGATTTTTTTCACCGGTGCTAAGGACTTCCGGTTAAAAAGAAATCCTCACAAGAATCGGAGATTAATGCTTCGTCTGAGAATTTGTTTTTTAAGGTAAATGGTTCGAATGGAAACAAAAAAAATTACTACAGTTTTTATTACCGACCGCGGTATTTCAAATGCTCGTAAGACCAAGTGGAACATCCTTTCACTTACCGTCGGCCAGCTCGATCGGTAACAAATCGTCTTCCCCATTTTCTTCGAGGCTCAATATTTTGAGCCTTAATGTGAAAGAATTTTTATCCGGCATTTTATACTTCTTTTATAGAGAGGAGCGTAACTATTTTTTGATAAAATCGTGATACCGATTATCCAGGAAAAAATAAAAAAGATATAATAGTAAGGTAGATAAGGAAAACGTCTTTATTGGCGATATCAGATTAAACGTCTTTCTCGACGATCCAAGAGTTTCGCACTTAACGTTCGACAATTTCCCAGGTTTTGTATGCGATGCAGTCTCTCGCACGTACCTCGGTGCCATCTTGCACTCCGGTGCAGACACGCACGAGCGGCGAGAACGATCCTTCCATCCTCCCACGGATTCTGCACTCCGTTCCAACAATGGTTATAGCGCTCTCTGGACGATTACCGTGGGAGCGCTAAGCCGGTTCTCTTTAACAATATCCCCCCAAGTCTATCTTCTCGGCCACGGTAGAGTGAACGGCAGAGCTCAGTGCCGACAAGCTTCGCAAAAGGGATAGCTTCGTTTGCACGGGATCTCGAAAATTCCAGGGCGATAAGGGACGCACCAAAGCGTTAACTAGGATTTGCCTCGTACACGTGAATATCCGCGATTCTAAAGCGATTTCCACTTATTAATAAATCTTACTCGCGCCCGACTATTATTACTGGCAAACCTATGGTTGGGCACACGGTAAAAAAAGGCTGCAATATTTAACAACCATTTGTTCTCCACAAAATTTCGCAACTTTTATATAAAAAACAAGTGTTAAGTTTAAAAAATTGTAAAATTCACAACAGAAACAATTATCAAATTTACAACAGAAAAAATGATAAACTTTACAAGAGGCAAAGTTGTAAAATTAAAAAAACTGTAAAGCTAAAGAATTAAAAAAAGAAAAAATCTCGGCTGCTTGTGCTGAAGAAATGTTAAACTTACAAATCTTTTTTGATCTTGAGGCTGTTTTCTCACTTTTCACGAGCAATTTCTTTTGATCCGCGCCTACAATTTAATGTCATTAACTGCCGATAACTTTCTTGCCGGTGGATTAATTTCTCCACGCTTTGAAGAAATGTTTACATTGATCTGTAACAATGTTTGTCAATTAGTAGGAAAATCGATTTTTCTTCAAGGGCGCAAAAAAAAAAAAAAAAAAAAACAAATCTCCGAGCTGTCAAAAAAGAGCACTGTCGCTTTCGCGCATTTTGGTCATTACCGGAGTTTTCAATCTCATTACTCTCCGGGTGGAATTGCACTGTCTCCCTCTCTTTCTTTCTTTTTCCTAGAAGAAATGAGCTCTCGGAAAGTTTCTCGTCGAGATAAAGAAGATGAGACTTCTCGCGTCTCCGGGGACTGCATCCTTATTATTTGTGAGGCTCGTTCACTCATTCTTTCACTCTAACGACGTGCTTGATTATTATTATTTTTCTCCCTCCTCATCTCCTTCACTCTGTCGTTATCTATATATCCCTTGGATTCATTCCTCATCTCCTGAGCCGTGTTACTATACTCCGTACACTGCTCGGGGAGCCAGAACTTTTTAGCGAGTAAGCACCAAGCCTAACGAACCTGAAACCCGATTCACGCGAGTTTCTTCTCACTTTTTCATGTTATAATCATAAATACTATATGCATAATGAGTATTTCTCAAGATACATTATTCTTATTATTCTGGCATTATTTAATTTTTATACTCATCTCAGTCGTTAATTTTTTTCGCTTCGAAGAGAAAAAACCTAAAAAAAAAAAAACGAGAAGGGGTGAAAGACTGGATAGCTGAACCCCAAATTCGTTACATTAGCTATCCAGCAGTATGTTTATTCCAATGAAATGAGCGCAGCAGCGCCGTTGAACTTCTGTTTCCAGTTTTAGTCAAATTCTTTGTACCTCCTAGATGAAATTTAATATCTCGTACTTCGATTTGCCAGCCCTTAAAATTGGGTTTCCGTACAACGTCAATTATTCTCGTAATTATTCTCGTTTATTTCTTGTTCCAGCTTATCCCAGTCGGTAATATTTCTTTTAATTAATATTATTAATTCAATAATAATAATTCACTTCAATTCTCTGTACCTCCCAGATGAAATTTAAATTCATGTACTTAAATTTGCAAGACCTTAAAATTGGTATAATGAGTGATACTCATTAGACGTATGCCGTAGAAAATTTCGGGATCAACATTATAATTATTATTCTATCATAATTTATTTTTTGTTCTATCTCATCGTAGTCGGTAATATTTCTTTTTCGGAAAGGAAAGATTGGTTTCATTAAAATTTATTTTAATAGTTTAATAATAATAATTCACTTTTAATTCTTTGTATCTCCTAGATGGGATTTAATCTCGCTTATTTAAATTTGCGAGCTCCCACGTCAAGGATGACATTAGGTTCTCCTTACAATTTGAGAAAATCTCCATAAAAAAAGCATAACTGATGACGCGAGAATGATATTCAATATCTCCGCGATATTGCACTCTCGGCTGTTCGGCGAATTTTCCCCGCTCGACAATAAAATGTGCGGTGCTCGACACTCGACCGTAAAATCGGTGCGGTATATGGGACAAGCGGGGGCGCGGTGGGCGTCGCGGGCGTACCGCCTACGCCTGCATTCTGGAAAAAGCCTGTGTTCATCACAAAACAGCGATGAGAATTTCAAAGCTAAACGCCTCGCCTCGCCGCGCCCCTTCCGTTCTCCTTTTCTTCGACCGAGTCAAAGCTCTCTCGTGGGGACCTGAATAAAGCTTTGACTCTTATAATGTACACAGGCACGCCGCGGCTCGACCCCACTTTCAACCAGTTTTCATCGTCGCCCCGTCAATTAACGGAGTTTCTTCACCGATATATGACGCGGTACCGACTTTGACGACAAATAAAACTAAAGGTGGAAACCCGCCTCATGTCCACGCGTAGCGACGACAATTTCCACCCCCCACCCCCCACCTCTTTCCCCAACCCCTGCTACTAACACGACCGCTGTTATTATTTTCTGCGGTTTGTTTAATTGTTATTTTTTTCCCCTTTGAGAAACTTACATTTTTAATTAATTTTTGTAACGGGAAATCGAGAGAAGAAATTAAGTCGTAAGGGTGAAAAGTGCCGAGTTCCGCGCCTCGGCAAGCAATGTCTTTGACCTCGGCGCATCGGCAGACACCTGGAAAAATGAAAGAATTAACAGGGATATATTGATCAGGCTTGGCAGCAACCACACCGACAAAAAAATTATTGACTCGATGACACCGCCGGGTGAACGGTTTTAGCGCCATATTTTATTATTTCAATGCTGTCTTCAATTCTTGCTGTTTCACACAGTAAAATGGGTACCAACGTTCCTTATCCACAAACGTCGACAATTATTTTCATGCTAATTTTACAAATAAAAATCCATTTTACAAAAATGTCTGTTAATTTTACGAATGTTTTTTTTTTTTTTTTGTAGAATTAACAGCAAAATAATTGTGGACGTTTGTGGACAAAAAAAAGTTTGTTAAATGCACAAATATTTTTTACACCGTGCATGCAAAATTGAAAAACGTTATCGGTTCGTACTCGTATGAAATTTTACGAATTAGAAATAATAGAATCGATAATGTAAAATGCTTAAAATGAGTCGATTAATTTTTTTCGGTTCGTTTGCTGAGTAGATTTCATAGCATTTTTTTTCGGAGCTCACACGGTCGACCTACAAATTCCCGTAGGTTTAAAGATACTCCATAAAATTACTACTTAACTGTTATCTCATCAAAGTTCGGAGCCGGTAGAGAAATATGGCCTGTTAAATAGCCGCTATAGAATTATTCTTAAGCAAATAGCTTTCGAGATTAAACTCCGCCCCGAGAGCGATGGTTAGTTTATAATTATTTTCGGGAGAGCGCAAGGAGCGCGAAATTCGTTGAAAACGTATTAACCGAAACTTCTTAGGAAGATGGAGTGTTGCACACGCGAGGAAACCTCATTGGAATAAAAATGAATGGTAGAGATGAGCGGTGGTTATGACGTTGAAGGAAGGTTTTTTTTTCTTCTCTCCTTCCTCTCCTTCGCCCATTCACAGTTGTCTGTACGATGACGGTGACGCAATGAAAAGGGTCGAGGGGGTTTGCCGTAAAAGGAAATTATTTTCACTCTCCCTCTCTCTCTCTCAGTCGAGAAGATTATTTCCCGGTGGCGGCTGATGGCATAATACATATTTTTAGTGCGATCTATTTTTCTCGAGGAAACGACCTATTTCGTTCGTGAACATTCACTTTATATATATATATATATATATATATATATATATATATATATATATATATATATATATATAGATTTTTTTTGTACGGTCGCGCAACGGCTCGGCTCAAAATAATATGAATATACTTGCGGTTAAGGGTTGGCAATATTTCGCCGAGATCGGTACAACGAATGATATTATCCCGGGTATGTGGATATGTATATATGTATATACACATGAATGGTGGGACGATACTAGGAGGTCCCAGGAACAAGCAACTCTTCGCCCTCCTTTGTTTGCTCTCGAAATGGTGGCTTGACTCGTCTCATTATATCTTTTCTACTTTTTCTTACCGGTAAAAAAAAATATATATATATATCATTCTTTTTATTATTATTATTTTTTGTCTCATAGTTCTCCGTTGACCCCGAGGAAATACGACACGGTAAGTCGTATAAATGCGAACGAACATACATGCATAAAAAAAATAATACGAATGAGAGGATTTTCTGTATTATTTCGTAGCGTGAATATACACGCGGGATACCGGCGAGGGAGGAGGAGGCGGAGGAGGGGGGGGGGTGATGCTGGGAACTCGGCAGTCCTCGTATAATAAACGCGAGGGTATTTTGTTGGTTTTTCATGGCATTATACCGTGAAAGCCACTGCTACGAGAACCTCCCTTCCGCTCCCCTCTCCCTCAACCTCGCGGCTCGTTTTTATATCCGGAGCTTATACCGCCTACTTATAATTCCACGAAAATTGAAAGACTTTCGAATGCTAAGCCGCTCTCGGGCTCTCCGACGCTCGGATTGTACGTATTTTCTCCCCTGTTATTTTGCTATTTCTCGACACTGGTGAAAATTTATCATATTTATTTTTTAAACGGGCTCGCGTGTTTTATCTTGGGGGTGTGTGTGTGTGTGTGTGTGTGTGTGTTGAGTTTATTTTTCGCAAAATCGTTTATATCCGCTCGTTTATGTTAGAAGCGTGTGCAGTACCGCGGTCGGCAATGAAAAGCGTAAACATTTTTATTTTTCAATGACGTTCCGAGAATATGCAGTCGGAAGAAAATTCTTACTACACGAAGGCTCGATCAACGTCTGTTTTATGCTAGAATTTCCGTTTATGTTTCAAACCGGAAATGGTAGCAGTTTGCGAAAAAAAAAAAACTTAATACAGTTCTTTTTACTGACCGGGCCAGGGTGGAGTGGCAAAGAAAGGTGTCTCATTTTTTAGGTGGAGTACGTGAGTCGGGCACTGTATGGAAAACATTTACAACCGGAAGCTCTACAAAAAAAAAATGCAGTTCAGAATTTAAAAAATGGATTTATCAATTTTTTTCACAGAAATTTAAAAGTGTGAGAAAGAAGTCGAGAGATCGGACAGGACGATGAATCCCTAAGCCGGACGGAAGAAGCCCGAACCGTTTCCTGAATTGTAGTTTCTCTTTTTACCGGAAGTGGTCAGATCTAGCGAAAAAAAATGAACAGTTTTTGTTACCGACCGGACCAGGGTTGAGTGTGAGAGAAAGGTGTCGCATTTTTTACGCGGACTACGCGCCTCGACACTATATGGAAGACATTAACAAGCTGAAGCTTTAAAAAACATACAGTTCAGGTATAAAAAAAAAATGTATCAATTTTTGTCGCAAACAATGTAAAGTGTGAGAGAGGTCGGGCAGATCGTTGAATCCCTAATCTGGACGGACGAAGCTCGAACAATTTCCTGAATTTTTTTTTTTAAACCGGAAGTAGATATAGCGTAAAAAATAAATACATTTTTTGTTACGGCCCGGACCAGGGTTGAGTGGTAGAGAAAGGTGTCACATTTTTTATGTGGACTACGTGCTTCGACGCGATATGGAAGACATTAACAACCTCAACAACCTGAGCTCGTGGTCTAAAAAAGCGCAGTTTAGGATTTTCTTAATGTATATTTATGAGTTTTTTTTTTTGGTAGAAATTTAAAAACGTGCGAAGTCGAAAGATCAGCCAGAGCGCTGAATCCCTAATCTGGACGGAAGAAGCCCGAAACGTTTCTTTCCGTTTTGCGGCCCTAGCGAAGATGCACGACGGGATTTTGCAGTAGATGTCTGCCAGAGTGAGATACCCCGAGAGATCTCTTTCAGTGGCGTTTTTTTCTTTTTTTTTTTTTTTCTTTCCTCTACCTTTTCCTTGTAGCCTACCGCGGCGTCGCCAGCCTCCGTGCTCGCGCCGTCCAGGCGTCATTTCCGTAGCGAACAGTGGGAGATGTGTTTATCTCTGATGAATTTATGCCGCTTTTTGTAAGGGATATACACCCGCTCTCCCGGGTGGGCACGAAGCCCCGCTATCTTCGCTTCTTTCTTTCTTCTCGCTCCCCGTCGTGCCTGCCTCTCGACAGCTCAAGTGTCCGGGCTTTATTTTTTTTTTTAGTATACGCTCCCGCGGTTTTCTTGTTTATTCGCGATTCGTGAGTCGGATCGAGGCTTCGAGATAAAGACCAAGAGCCGGAATAAAGCGAGCGAGACTGTCGCAGAAAATTTCACGATTTACCAAAGACTAAGACATTATCCGAAAATCGTGCAAGACGGGTTTGCCGATGAAGAAAAAAAAGAATTCATTTTCATCTTGATCTTAAATTTTTATAGTGTATTATTATTATTATTATTATCATCGGAATTGATAATTAATAATAATATTAATTATTCGAATAATTTGTATTTAAACTTTTTTAAATGTACTTTTATTTAGAAGTAAGCATCTTTAATTTCGCGAAAGAAAAGAAGTCTGCATCGAAAAGTTATTAATCTGAAAAAGACGTGAATACATTTTTTTTAGACCTGAAAAAAGCCCACGATGCCTTTGGGGAAGACGAACACAAAAGCTCGACGGGCGTCGAATTTCATCGTTTTGTCGCGTCCCTGCGCACTTCTCCACGACGACAACGACTTTCCACTTCAGCGGCAGAAGGACTAGTAATTTGAGGATCGGATTATGCTGTATCTTCATTTCGTCCCTGTGTGCCTTGCAGTCCTTGCAAAATTACATCCCCCGAGGGCGGCTACTAGTCAGACCGAACGATACCTTCTTTACCGGCGTACTAATTGAAACCCAACCGGAGAGATGAAATGAAAGGACAAAAAGGACAAATGCGCAGTCGGTTCGAAAGATCTTCTTTGGAATTTACCGCGTAATTACGTATACTTACGGGGGCGAGAAGTTAACAAAGCTTTGCGAATTGAGAAGTTAGCAAAGCCTCGAGTCCATGGCCGTGCCGTATTCGATGTACCATTTTAAGGAAAAATTACCCAAAAAGAAAAAAGAATTAACCTTCACGAGGACAAAAAAAAATATTTTTGCTCTATTGCCATTCCGGCTTGATTTTCGGCCAAAGCTGATACCAAACTCGTGTTCAGCGCGCTATAACACATCGATTTTTGTGGTCCACCATTTTTTTTTTGGAGTCCCTCGATTTAACTCAAAGTCATTGCCGCAACATTGTCTCCTCGTCGTGGGTTTTTCACACTCTTTCGCATCGCGTTAGTTAAAATATCGCTGAATCAAATAAAAAAATTTGTGAATTTGTGAATTACCCACTTAGCGGCAGCTCGTCCTGAATCAGCAGCTCTCGCATTATCATCCTTTATCAATTTTCATTATATCCTTTATCGCGCCAATGAAAATTAAATTAGCAAAAAAAAAAAAAGGAAACCTTCCCAATCGTGCGAGTTTAATGAGATCGACAATAGGATCGTCTGGACTCCATTCTCCTGCTCTCGTAGTCTCTTATTTAAACTCCCTGCCTTCATTGGAAGGCTACGTAGTCGAGGCTATCCACCCGATGACCAGAAGCAGCAAATGAAGGCGAAGTTTCCTTCCCCCTCCGTCGCTAATTCGCGGGAGTTTCGAGCTTCTTCGTCCCATTACCGACAGTTTCCAACCTCTAATTAGTCGCGGAGCTCTCCGTTGACTTCCCCTCCTCGTCGAGGTTACCATCGGTCGGCAAAGGCTCGAGACCTCAGCTCTCCTACCCAGCAGTGACGGTACGCAACCTGACTCGCCCCAGATTAGTGGCAAAACGAAAATGACCTAACAGAGAAAGACCTCGAAAAAAATCTTCGCATCGCGTCGCTTTTCCCATTATAGTCGTAATTCGCATACCACCTTGAGTTTCTCCGCCCGGTACGCTTCGGACGTATCTGGAGAGAAAATTGTGTTGCCCGTATGCGCTCTTGTGCGAAATTGCTGTGCAATCTCGCAGTCTTTCCATCTTCTTGGATCTCCGGTTTCTCTAACCCACTCACGAACGCGCTTTAACCCTCCGACTTTCCCTTCCCTCCGACCCTTCGCGCCATTCTCATCTCTTGCATCAAGAATCTGGCGACTCTTGAGGGAATGATGTACCTGTCCGAGTTCGTCTCGGTCGAACGATAAGAAGCGATCGAGACTTGTACACGAATGGCTCCAGTGCTTGTCTCGCGAATCCGAGACCGAGATACAAATTCTCTGATTTGGCTGATGGCGCGACTCTTCTTTACCGACTGCGATCTGCCGAAGATCCGCCAGGCGGATGTGCTCCATCTCGGAATCCTCGTGCTCCGCCGTACTTATTACTTGAGCTTCAGCAACGTCAGCGTTTCCGGCTCTTTCGATGCGCCCGGAGCGAGTAAGAATTCTTGCCTCTCTCCGGTCTCTCCTCCGTCTTCGCAGCGACGTCGACTCTGCGATGGAAAGGAGGGAGATGCGTATAGTCGAAGGTACAACGTGGATGTTATACGAAGGTCCGAAAAGATGTGAGAACGGTGGAGAACGTGGTCCAATTCCGGTTCGTCGGTCGGGCGCTCTCGGAGAAGTCACGTACGAGACGGTCAACAGACCGGAAGCCGAAGACCACCTTCCCGCCAACCAATAATTTTACTCCGGCCAACCTCCACTCATTTCCAATCGTCCACGAAAGAGTCCGATTGGCACTTGAGTGCAGCGGTTACCCACTACGAAAATTACGATCGCGACGTTGCTCGGCCCGAGGTTTCGTTTCTAGTTTCCCAGCTCGTCTCACCGACGAAGTCGATTCCCGTCTCGACGTTCGCTGTGACTCGGACGTTATTGGGGTCAGTGCATCCCCGCTCGTGGAAACTCCGTGCAATTGTGTTGCAACTTCTCCGACACGTCTCTCACCTCGATCTTGGGTCCCTCCGCACGACCACTTTCAGAAAAAAAAAGAACCACAACCGGTAAAAAGGAGCGCAGGAAGAGGTCGTTCGAAGAGGTGAAATATGGTCTTTCCTAGCCGTTTGTATTTGCGAGGTCTCTCTTGTTATATTTTCATACCGCGTGCCGGAAAATCCAATATCGAGCAAATGAGCTCCCGTATTCACGGTGCCCGCGACGTCCCACGAGAGACGCGGGTTTTGGGCCTCTGCTGGGGAAAAAGCACCATACGTTGGGCGCAATCATACCGATGGATGGCGAAGAGCGGCAGCAGGAGGAATCGGAGGATTTAACGGGAGAATCGACGAGGCCGGTTAAGTTCGTTATCGACGTCCCAGTCCCATCCGTATTTAGTCCCGTGTATCGTTCCCAGGCTTCCCCGCACCGGTTCTTCGTCCCACCGGATTAGGGGGTTGACTTTGATCTAGAGGACGCGCGAGTCTCCTGATACAGTGCATTGGGCCGATCCTGAGTGCTTCTCTTTATCTTAATACCGACGAAGCGTAACGTTTGCCATCGTCGGTGACTACTCTCTGCCCCCCCCCCCCCCCCGGCTATATCCGCACTACTGGGACTCCTGTACACCGGGCGATCCCCCGTTGCGCTGTACCTGGCCAGGGTATTGGCTTTGGTCTTTGGTCGCCGGCTCTCGTAGATCGTCCATTGTTCGGAGCGAACAAAATAGCTTCCCGATGTTGCAATCCATTCAGCTTAGCACGGTTTGACTCAATGGACTTCGAACTCCATGTTTCCCTCTAGCCGTATCCAACTCACACTCTTTAATCCCTCGTGTTCTCAATCTTCCATCTATCGTGGCGCACAAGGTAGCTCGTTGTACGAATGGGATTGCTCATGGCACTCGCAGGAATAAGGGCCATCACGCTCGCCGTCCTCGGCACGTTAACTGTTGCTGCGTGACTCGGCAGCGGTGTTGGACAACGACCAAAGAGCGAACGAAGCCAGTACCTTCTGGTACTATCAAGAAATCCAGCAAGATGTCCAGTTCTGGATTACTGTCTTGATAGCTTCGACCCCGTTAAAATGTCCAGCAAGACAGAAAAACCGGAAAACCAGACAACAATGATCTGACTGTACGTATGACCAACACTAGTCGCTATCCCGCCCTCCACTCATCGAACTCATTGAAATGGATTCTCTCCAAGAGGCCTCAGGACCGAGATCAAGATTTTGCCGAAGTGGACTCAGTGTCCTGCACGAGACGATGATGCTTCTATAAAAGATTCGGCTTATCAGAGTAGCCCACGGTCGTACGGGTGTCGTACGTATCCGTTACATCCGGTATTCCAGTAACCGAATGGTAGCCAGCTACGTAGTCCGCATCCAGAGGCGGAGAGAAAAGGTTACATACCAGGTCTCCGAGGCTCCAGTCACGTGGAGGTTTAATCCCAAGCAATAAACTGCCCCGTCGCTCCTTTCCTCCGGCCAAGCCCCGCGCCCCCACTTGGTAACTGCGTCACTATCCGTTACGTCCGTCGTTCCATCAAGCAGTTCCTCTCTACTGTGCTCGCAACCGTGTCTCGCGTCGTTCCTTCCAGTCCGGAAGCGAGGCTCCCGCGCCATCACGTGCTAGGAATCTTGGTTCCTTCCTCATTCTTCTCTCGTGTCTGGTCCCCACCCATCCTCCCTACGTTCTCGCTTCCTTCTTACTCTTCTGGCGACACCCCACCATAATACCATAGCACGAACAACCATGCTTTTTCAGAGTCCTGCACTTCGCACGACGTTCAAACGAGTCAACGTCTTCGAGGGTGAATGGTCCACGCGCGTCCCGCGTCTCGCTACATCGACCACTCCACCCTGACGCTCATCACATCGCGCACTTCTTTCCTCGTGTAATAGTATTAAAAAAAAAAAGTGACGAGGGTCCTTTGTGCCTCTTTTTCCTCTCCCTTCCCAAAGTGAGAAAGAAAAAATAGTGGACTTCGTGACACACGCAAAGCTCGTTTTGCTCGTACACCTTTTATGTACTTTGGTGCCTCGGGAGTCTCCGCCAGACCCCGGGGATTTCTGGCTGCCCTCTATCGCCTCACCCTGTTGCGCCGCTACGTTTCGGGCTCCTTTCTCTCTCTACCGCATGAAACAATTGGTCAATTCGTGACCGTATATGACGCCTACACGTTCTTTGTCGTGTTTCGCTTACCTATTTACACAGCACGTCATTGATGCATAGTTCTTTCTTTTATATCTTCCTTGATGTCTTAACGGGACCGAATATATGAAACAGGACATTCAACAAGACTTCAGTGTTGGATGTCCTGCCGGACGTTTTGCCGAACGTCTTGCCGGACGTCTTGCTCGATATCTTCGATCCCATTAAGAAATCAAAGAAGATATCCAGTAAAACAGCCATCAATGGCGAACGGTGTACAGTTGGGCTTTCCTTAAGTTCGATCAACCGAACCGTCCGATTAACTTGACTCGCTATCATGGCGACAATTTCGATTTTCTTAATTTCCCCCTTCATCGGTTTGCCTCACTGCCGGTCTCACTCCGAGGGTTCGCCAGTTGACGACGCAGGAAAGAATTTAGAGATCGGGGGTAAAATGGAACCGCCCTCTCATTTTCAATGAACTTTTTTTTGGTCCTACGAAAAATTGGCCGCAAATAGACCGACTTTCCCCCAGGGTCCCATTCTGTCCCCCTCTCGCCCTATCGTGCTTACGAGGAAAAATGAAAACGCGTTGGCTTAAGGTGGGCTTTACTGCCTCGTCGATTGCTCATTCCCGCGACGGCACCATTGTTGTTATTACGATTACAAAGCCGCGCCCGTTGCAATAACGTCGTAAGGATTATTGGGCTTTGATAACTCCCACCGCTCTTTCTCATTTACTTTGACTTTCCTCATTTCGTCCTTTATATCGTGCGATGTTTCTCTTCCGTCTCGTTTCGCTTACAGTTATACCCGTCGTAGGGTCTCTCGGGCGGTTGCGCTGCAACAACCTCGTGATCTCCGGCTCCGGCATCGTCCTCCCATATAATTCCACTGCCTCCGGGTAGGACGGACGTATCTAATTCCCAAGGAATGTCGGCCCCTATCGTTTGTTACGTCACCTGCCGGCTTCGACCCAAGTCGCCCGAGATACTCGCGTGTCATCCCTTAGCCTTGGTTGTTCCGCCTTGTCTGCTCGCCCTTCGCCTCACCGTCCTGGGGTTCACCTTCTTTCACAGCTGAAATAATGAAACCATTTATATCATCTCTTTTCATCGCTGAGTTTCATTACGCGGGTGAAGAGCAAAAGTGCAAGCGGGGTATTTCGATCAAGCACACAGTCGGATTATTAATATGCCACACCGTCTCGTTTCTCGCTTATTATGCACAGTGGGATTCAACGAAGATTCTTCCACTTTTTGACCTGGTGACATTCATTACCCTGAGTAATATTACTCAGACATTTTTTTTTTAAGCAGAAGGTTTGGACCATTAGGTCGGTAAAAAAAAATCGCCTGCCGGCTGCCAAAGAAAAAAATTGTTATTTCAGTTCTACTTTCAATTCTCACAATTCCATATGATATTGAAATAACTACGCCAAGACTGTCAAGGTGACACGTTATCGTTTCAATCCCGTATGGAATTGTAACAATTAGAAGTGGAGTTAAAGTAACAAAAAATCTTTTTGGCAGTCCGCAAGCGAATTTTACTTGAGTCATTGATATTGTTTTTTTTCAGTGTATCATGAAACGACCGAGAATTTTTGCTCGTTGACAAAAATGTTCTGGATCACCCTGTACATAAATTTCCCTGCTGCCGTACCGCGTTGGCTCGCCACAGAAAATCATATCCAGACATCGTGGACTTAATATACAGACGAGCGACAGACGGAACGGGTATTCCCTTTGCTCCTGCGCTTCACGCCGTTTACCGAAGATGAAGCGGGCGGGCTTTGTGTTGACGAGCCCGAGGCTACCCGAGACTGATAGTATGGCACTATCTTCTCCAGCTTCCTTCCTGCCGTACTTCCTTCGACGGAAGGACTATACATACATACCGGCGCGTAGAGAGCCTCACAGCCCGGAGCCACCGCGTTGTCTCGACCACTTACGATCGGCGGTGGGCACAGAAACGCGACTTTATGCTCGGCGAAGAGAGCCGCGGGCCACCAAATTTCTCCAGATAAGCGGACGTCCAGGACGCTCCTTCAACCCCCCTCCCCCCCCCCCCCCCTCGCCCATACCTCGGATCCCTCGTAAAATTTCAATTTGCCAGAAATTTTAGAGCTCCGAGATGTCTTCGCTCACTTGGCCTCCCTCGGCGCCTATATAGACCTCTATATAGTGCTCGAGAATTCATACCGGTGCTCTGCTTGGATTATACGTATACATGGATCTACGTATACACGTATAGACGGCTGAGATGCAAAAGGGCTTATCTCACGCCATTTGACATGCAAAACGACGTGGTTTGCGCCCTTCTCTTTCTTAGCAGGCGATCTATAGCGGAAACTGGGCAAAATGGGCCCGCGGGGCGAGATGGGCTGGGTGAAAAAACAGGCCGACCCGGGGTGTAATGGACCACCCCAAAATTATTTTAAAACATATAAAAAGTTGAAAGGAAAAAATAAAAACCTTTCGTGGACAATGACAGAAGCAGAGAATTCGCAAAATAGGGAAGCGGGGCAAAATGGGGTATGCAAAAAAAAAAAATTTTACAAATTTACGGGTAGCCCGTCACGTCCCAGACAATTTTCTTTTTCGGACGCGTTATAAAACCTATTAAAATATCACTGTTGGGTGACAAATTATTGATTATACTTTCGGCAACGTTGTAGTCGCGTTATTATATACACCCAGAAAAATAATTTATTTGACGGCCACCGTCTATTTAGATGAAGTAAAATATTTATTTGATTTAAATAGATATTTATTTCATTTAAGTAACTATTTACTTAATTTAAATAAATATTTATTTAAGTCAAATAAATATTTTACTTAATTTAAATAAATGGTGGCCGTCGAATAAATTATTTTTCTGGATGTACGGAGACTTTTTTTTTTCATTCCTTGTACTATGTACTGATCAATTCCTCGCCGTTCGCCTCCGCCAGAACAGAGAGTAGTTAAGGTCTTGTTACGGACCATCTCTCACTGTGCGGGTTCCTGCGGTTGTTCTCTTGCCGTCCGACGGTTCTGCATGCCGCTCCGCTGTGTAATTTGGTTCCTTGATTGGCCCCACTCTGTATTTTTGTCGATCGAACAACCACGCACGCCTCGTAGCTTCCTCCCTCGTTTGCAGTTAACCACCGAGAAATATTTCCACTCTTTTGTGCATTATTCATTCGTAATCCATCGTGGTCCGTCTCGAAGGCTTTCTTCGACCAAATTCTTCGACCAAATTCTTCGACCACTCCGAGACTCGCGAAACCGTCGAAAGAAAACTCTTAATCAAAACGGGTTTTCATGTGGGAGAAAGCTAACAATTCTAAAAAAAAAAAAATGTAATTTTGATCGTCCTCGCGGGTTCGGGTAGGGGCGGGGGGGGGGGGGGGGTTGGGGGGGTGGCGACATGCTCGAACTTTGTCCTCGATGCTCGGAATGTGTTACGTGTCACCGGCTGCTCTTTTACACAAAAAGTCGAGAGACGGAGTGTCGAGACAATACGAAAAAGCTGAGAGGACGAAAAGCGTATAAGCGAGAACACAGCCAGTGGCGGCGGTTCTCGAGCTTCCTCCGGGTCGCGCCCTCCAGCTTACCGAAAACTTTTCGACAACGTCTTTTTATCGGTATTTTATAGCTACTTTTACGTCCCGATATGCCGGAGATTGGTTCTTCTCTCCGTGCCGGACAGATAGCGGCGATGCGACGTGTACGACAACGATGGGCCAACACTGTCATCTATATACATATGTACATACATATATGTACATATATATACACATGTATATATACATATATATACATATAAAAGGATCTCCGGTTATGTTCTTGGATTCTACGTTTTTGGACATCGTCGAAGGAATTGCTCCGATCTCCCTCGACGGAACGATCCGATTTGCTGCAGTTTCGAAAGAGTACCCGACGTATAGTACACTTCGCAATCGGTGGATCATCGTGTATGTGCGCTGCTATCGCACAGCCTCTTCGATCCTCCGTATTGCACCCTTGTGTACCAACTCTGCCTCTCCTACTCCATACCACTTTTGATAACAGAGGGCACTTCATTTTAATGCATTCCCATAATTCCGAGTGCCCTCGTACAAGCCCAGTTCACTGCGAACCTGTTCATTCTGCCTCGCTCGAAGCTCATTCAGAAGAGCGGCCAACTTTCTATCGGATCGTGCCACATTCCTGATGCCAATCGCCGATGGAATGCTCTCTCCGTCTCTCTCTCTCCCTCTCTCCCTCGTATATATAATCGGATTCCAATTAGTACCGTTGGACAAGGGAGCCAGACGATTATTAATCCAAGGAATATAGAAACGGGAATTATAGGGAATGTAGAAGAGCAGAGTAGGGGAGACCAGGGCAAAGTGGATCAGCTAAGGAATTCAGGAAGCTTTGTCCATTTAGACATGTTTTAATGCTTTTCGAGACACGAAATTATTATGTTGCATCAATTATGTCGTTCATTTATTTTCATCGTTTGACTCAATTATGTTGTTCATTTGGCGCGTTTGGAATTTGTTTTTAGTTTGGGACGGAATAACCTTAGCAGTTTTAGTGAAAATTTTAAGTGGGCCGGAACGCATTTGCTTCGGGGGCAAATGGTCCACCTAAGGACCATTTTTTCAATTTTTTCAAATTTTGTTTATTTCGACAACATGTTTGAATTTGTTTATCAAGATAAAATTTATATGTTACACCCATTTGACGAGTCTGAATTTTTTTAAATTTGGTACGATATTAACTTTTGTAACAGTCTAAGTGAACTTTTTAATAACAAAACTATTCATCCCTTCAAGTTGAAAATGGGCCAGAGCACCAGCGACCTCGATAATCTGAAATCAGCGTAACAGTGTCTAAAATGTACAACGTACAAGGCGAATCACATTAATCAATGTAACAGCCTGGTTTACTTTTTCCTAATCCGAGCCCTACATCCAGCTTCCATCCTGCGTAAGGGTCAAGCACATACTTTTTTATTTATTGAACATTCCTTTCTTCCGTTCGGAATGTGTTCAAGATGTGCGAGTGGAAACCAAAAAAAAAAAAAAGTATGAAGTTCACGATTGATATTCCTCTCGGGTACCTTCGCAGGTTTCGAGCGTGTTCCCCCCGTGGAATTTCTAATGAAATATCATAGATGTCTACATGTATACCTATATAAATCTTGAGTCTCGATAATTCACGATTCTGTCAGCACATCTGTCCTGAGCGGAGGGCGGTATGCGTCACGTAGTCTCCGGTCTCGAGGTAAACCTTGGTAGGGTCGGTGGTGCATGCCGCTTTTCCACCGGTATAAATCATGCAATCGAGTCGTGTACGTGGCGCTCGTGATGTTCTCGCCCGTCGAGACATTCTCGAGCCCATCGAAAATCGATTAGTCTTCCAATTAGAGGATTCCGTCAGCGTGCGGCTCTCCGCTGCCACCGGCACCTTCAACGATAACGTTAGCGCAACCCCTTCGGTCAAGCTGACGTCCGAGCATGTCATCAACTTTAGCCCGACACTTTTTCCCGAAACTGTCACATTTCATCACAACATGTTTTCACATTAAAATGCAGGTCCACATTCTATTCTACTGATCAGTGCGTTCACGTACAGTTTACCTAAAAACATGTAGCTTCAATATGATGAATATGGTTCCATCGACATGGGTATTCATGGGTACTCAATCCACATGGCTCAACGATCAGGGCAACGATAGGGCTCGAATCTCGGCGATCACCATATTTTCCACCATCCGAATTTGGACCAACATTTACATGATCGGTCCCGAAACGATCCCCCGAAGTCTCGGCCCGATAATCAAACACCTAAATCAATTATGTATGGACCGGTTCATGCACACCACTTTCACCCTATTAAGCAATGAACAACAAAATGAACAACACAATGGCGCAATGACGAATTTGATTTACATTCGTTAATGCAATTCAAAATTTACACATTTAAAAGCAAAACGTGTCATGTCCTCGTTACGCCCACACACGCATTCGTCACCGGTATAGTTCGGAACCTCGGGTAAATCACGATCGCTTTAATCCGGTAACTCAATCTTTGCCAAGCAAATCAATTTATCCCGTGCGGACTATGGAATCGCGTCAGTTTGCCACCCGATCGCACTTTCCGTCGGTTTTACCCCTTTTGCTCGTTTGGCTCTCCGACGGCCCGGCGGGATGTCACCCTTTCGCCCTTCGAGCTTCGTTCCACCGTTCGCATCCCAACTTCTCGTCGTCAGTCCTCTTCTCTCGCACGTGAGGACGGTCATCCCTCGGAGACCACAGCACGCGGGCTTCCCGGCATTAGCGCCAAGTAATCCTCCTCTAATCAGACCTTCGACTATCTTGGCCTGGCTACAAACGACTCGTTCGCTCCGGATCCTATCCGGTATAGCCTCATCCCTTTGTAGCCGTTCGTACTATCAAACTCGCCAGGAGTTTTCAGTTTTCCTCATCGCGCTGGATTGGATACGCCAATAATTACCGGAACACTTTTCCGTTAGTCAGCGTTTGTCAGTCGCCTCTATTATAGATCATTATGTCTGGCATTCGACTTCCAAGTTGCAGATTATCAGTTCGAGGCCCGGCGGCACGAGCGAACCACCCTTCGCGCAAAATGAAACGAGGATGAGTGTGCTGCAAATGATTTACGAGTTTCAATATTAACGAGGAAATCTTTGACGGGGCCAATGAGAGAAACTTCTCTCCGTCTTATCGAGGGGGCGATGAGTCGAGAAGCGGTTTTGTGCATAATCGCTCGTGACGCTGCATCTTCGACATCCCAAACTTTTGGAGTCATCGCAGGGAGGCTATTCAGCTTCCCCGAAACACTCCGCCAGTACACTTCGAAATACACTCCGCCAGTTCTGTGCGTCACGCTTCGAATTTCCGAATGCCAACGCAGCTACAGTGGAGTCTCGATTTTTCATTTTAATCTTTATACTTTTTCCGGCGGATTTATGTCTGGGGCCACATTAAAAAATAACATCGGTTTTTCTTGCACTTCGCTTATTTTTCACCAATACCAATAACAAATTTTGGCATGGACGTTGCATCGAGGTCCTCTACAAGCGTTGGCTGTGTGTCTTTTGGCCCCGATTGTTTCTCCACTACACTCAGAAACTGGAGGATAATCGAGGTCCCACTGTAGTGTATCATGGTCTTCATTAACCCGTTGTAAGTCACAGCCCAGAAGTGGCTGTGATTTACAATGTCATGGCTTGCTCTACCATAGCAAGACTTTGTTCCCACTCTGCGTCAGTTAGTCGCATTTTTATACGGTTTTGGACCCTGTGACGTATAAAGAGTTAATGGCTGGACAATTCGAATAGAACTGCTATAGGGAAACAGAAAGGGCATTTATGAAGGGCAATGTACATATTGCGACCTTCCAAGCTATTAGATTCCATAATTGTGGGAAGTTTATTGACTTTCAGAAATTCGCAAAGATAAGAAAATATGAAGCTTTGTAGGATCTCATAAATATGACTACATCGCTTGGGAGATGTTACCATTGCATATAGTAGTAGGGAGCTAGTGCGCCACTTATGACAAAACGAACCGAATTTATAAGAATTTTCCGTAGATATTATTGTAACATTTTTTGGATATTCTGGGACTTTCTGCCATAGGTGGCGCTCTAGTTGTATGTTACCATGAGCCATAGTAATTTTTCTTAAAAGGTCTGTAGTTTAATAAAACTATGGTACACTGAAAGAAGGATGTAATAACATCCTTCTTTCAGTGCACCATAGTAGAAATTTGGAAGGGTGAAAACGGAGCTTTGGCAGGATTCACACAGACCCTAGTTGGGATGACACACAGGACCGGTGTTGATCGACGTTGGGCGAACACTGGCCGACGCTGCGCCAGTACTGGTCCTATGCGGCGCTCCCCCTAGGGGCCTTAAATTTCTACACTTAGCATCAGTGTTTGATGTTTCTATCAAGTCTACGTTACAATCGAGGTAGAAAACTAGCTCGTAGTTTCACTTCTCGACCGCCCTTCTGGGGTGGAAAAAGCGGAAGGAACAAGGGGGCGAGTTGTCGGGTCATAAGCTCCGAGCAATTACGACAGTTAACTCGCAAAAGCAGTCCGGGAGCAGCGCTACCCCAATAAGACCGTTGATTGTCTCGAGTTATCCCGGTTACTCCCGCAGGACGTTTGGTGGTCTGGGGGTCTTATCAATTTTTTACGAGCGGTCGTACGTAACGTTAGCTGACCGCTCGCGAGGGTTCCGATCGCTCCCGCTTATACAGCTTGCAACGCTTTTGCCTTTGATACTATTGTATACGAACGTGCGCCCTGGGGAAACACCCTGAGTCCAAGTTTTTCCGCCCGCTTACCTTTCGTCCCAACTGACTTCACTTTGGTTCGTACTTCCATAAAGAAAAAAAAAATCAATCATTCTTGGTTCAACGAACCACGAAACGGAAACTTCTGTTCCAATTTACTGAGCCCTTCTTGTCCAACGTCTCTTGCATTCCTTCGAAAAAAGTCGTACGACATACCCAATGTATTTTTTAAGGCCCAGACCTGGTCTCGTTTGAGCCTTATTAGCCTCTGATGCAGAGTTCTAAACTTTCTACCAGGATAAATCCTGCACACTATAAGATGATGTAGGGAAGAGCGGGGCAAAATGGAACAATGGGGCAAAACACGTTTTTCCAATAATTTTTAGATGATGGCGGTAACGGTAAGTGGGTTGAAAGTGGGGTTGAAAATTCGGATGTACCGTTGGGACGAAATAGGGCATCCGAAAATTATTGAAAAATTGAGTTTCATCCCACGGTCCCATTTTGCCCCGCTCTCCTCTACATACCGCATTGTATAGAATGTTAAATGGAATGAAATTATTTCCGTTCGATGAAAGCTCGACTGTCGATTGGAGCTCGACTCGGACTCTTTCAGGATGCTGGATGGTTATATAGGTGAGATAGCAGAGCGAAATCGCTTCACACCGACACGACCACGATGGCGTCAACGACGCTCCGGTACATGCGTGAGCTCGAGCTTTCCAGATCCAAAGCTCATCGGAGTGGATGCAACTTTCGGAACGTGCAACACAGGGCCAGTATTGGTACGGCCTCGGCCAGTCTTCGCCCAACGTCGGCCAGTACCGCTCCCGTGTGACTCCCGCCAGGCTGGAAAGAGGGATGCGCTAGATCGGTTCTCGTTCATTCTCGTCCCATCGTTCTCCGACTGGCGATCGGAGCCTGCACGTCGGTATCGGCCCTGCTCTTTTCTACGTGTCATAAATTATACGCGACTCGGAGAAGCGGGAACTGCCGGGAGAGGCGAAAACTCCTCCTCGCGCAGACACGGCGAACGCGGGCACGTACGGAAGGCGTTTCAGAAATTATTCAACTGTCTCTGCGGGTTTACCGGGCAAAAATACAAAAGGCATGATTTATATTCGATCGCGTGCTTCTTATGCATTGAATGTTTGCGAAGCCGGTCACGTAGCCGGACCGCGATGCGCGCTCCGACGGAGTCAAATGAAAAGAACGCGTCCGCTAGCCGCTCTTTCGTCTCGTGTACAACCGAGTCGTACGTGCGCAACCCCCTACCCCTTCCCCTTGGGGCCTCCCCCGAGTTCGACTCTAATCCGATGTTTCTTGATCTTTTCGCTTTGCCTTTATTCGCCATCATATCGAGCAGCTTTTCCACAAAGAGTCGATTCACTCTCTTCGAGCCTGGTGGGAGCAACACACAGGACCAGTATTGGCCCAGCGTCGGCCAGTGCTCGCCCAACTTCGGCCGGTACCGCTCCTGTGTGTCGATTTCGACCAGGGATGCTAAGACTTTAGCATCGATCATCGGTACGTTAATTATTCATTTGATTTGGCAAACTTCCGCATCTATTGGTACGTTGTCTTCTGTATCTAAAGGTTTAAAAAGAAATTCCTGTAGTGTTCCTTCACATGGCTACCAGATCATCCAATGACTCGCTTCAAATTGGTGATGACTGACAAGATAGACGCATCTTGACAACACTCCTAAAAATATATATATATATATATATATATATATATATATATTGTAAGGAATATGTATGTATGTATTGTATGACTATTCGTTAAGGTATACGATATTAGTTAGGTTTGACAATAGACGAATGAATGGACGATCGATACAAGATCGATCGTCATGTAAAAGAGTCCGGGCTGAGACGCCTGAATGAACAGACGTGTGACAGTTCGTGCTCGAGATATTTAGCTGCGATTGTACCAATAATGTCCGCCCCAAACGCAAATACGCGCGTTATTCATTCGCTGGGTCGTTACGATATAGGGAAGAGTGGGGCAAAACGCTATATTCCAATCATATTCGGATGGGACGATGGGACAAAACGGGATAGAAAATCCGGAGGTATAAACAGGGCAAAATGGAACATCCAAAAATGATTGGCAACTTGCGTTTTGCTCACTGTCCATTTTTGCCCCGCTCTATTCTATATATACACTAAGAGAAGGATCTCGTAAATATGACTATATCGCTTGACAGAAAAATTACCATAGCACGCAGTAGCAGGGAACTAGGGCGCTCCCTATGGTAGGAAGTACCGGACTCATAAGAATTTTTCGTAGACATTGTGGTAAAAATTCTTGGAAAATTCGAGACTTTCCGCTAGTGCTCTACCACTATGTGTGCTATGGTAATTTTTCTTAGACGATCAATAGTTTTCATTAGATCTTTAGAAATAATAAATAAATAAATATTATAGAGTTATTTATCGAAAATCTACACATATAAAATTTCACATTAAATCTATATATATATAAAATTGGGATGAAATAAGAACAGCCTGGTCGGTATTAAACGCCAGTCTCGAGGAGCCGTCTTATGTACACAGGGGTAAAATTATGTCAGCGAGTAGCCAAGCGCGAGTACGACGAGCGAGTGCATAGCGGACGCGGTCTCGTGCGGAAAATGCGTGCGTAGAAAATAAAACGAACGAGCCGAGATGCGAGACGCAACTAAACGTGAGATATGCACAGAGGAGGCCGAGGAGCGCAACAGCCGGTTGGCAGAAAAGACGAGCATTCCACGAGCCAAGGAATAGCCACAACCGCAACGGCGCTCCTTACCGCTCCTCCCCGACATTGTTACGCTACGCTCGTTCGCGTAGATTATGCTCTGATTTGTTGAATTTTATGCACCGTAATGCTTATTCCTCCATAAAATGTTTACCGCGCGGAAAGACAACCGCCAAGATTCTCGTGCCGGTGGATCTCATTTCTCTTCATCTTCTTATCCTCCTCGTTTCTTTTTTGCGGTTCTTTTTTTCTTTCGTTCACTTTTTTATTCGTCCAATCTGCGTAGTTATATATTTCGTTCCGCTCTGTCCAACGTGCGGCCCCACATTGGCTCTCCCCGTTTCTCTCCGTCGCCGGTTCTTCTTCTTCCGAGGTCCTTCGCCGCCGCCTCCGCTCGTGACAGCCACATTCTGGAATCTCATTATTTACTTATATTGCACGACTTGCGTTTTACATTCTCCCCGCTCGGCCGTTTATATATCCTTCATCCTCCACATTTCTCTCGTTTCACAGTTAAACCACTCGACGTTCCGCGACCGAGTTACGCTCTCGCTTGTTATGTTCCCGACGAGACTCGGAAAAGAGCAGCTCGTCTGCTGTTTTTTTTGTTTGTTGTTTTTCCACCCACCATTCTTGCCTCGTCCCACTTGTTTGTCCCGCACCGATGTCCCTTCGCGAAGAGATCCTTTTTTCCGTCGTCTACGTCTCGGCCATCGATTCCTCTTCTTTAACTCTTCCGCTAACCCAGAAAAATATTTTGTAGCCCGCATCCGAGGATGTTGAAAATCGAAGTGATATACTCGTCTTCAAAAACGGATTTCTTTTGTTTTCGCGACAAATTTTTATTCTCCGATCGAGATGATGTATTTGTGGTGATGAGCGATTGGGTGAAAAATATGCACAGAGAAAAAAATATTTTGCTGGGTTCTCGACGCCTGCGTTCACAGACCTTAAATTAGATTTTTTCTTGCCGTAACCTAATAACAATAGTTTCGAATCAAAGTACTTAAAAATAAAAATACTTTCAAATAAAAGTAGTTAAAAATTAATAATGCTTTCAAATTAAAGGAGTTCAAAATAAAAGTATTTTCAAATAAAAGTCGTTCAAAATAATAAAGTTTCAAATAAAAGTAGTTCAAAATAATAGTAGTTCAACATAAAAACACTTTCAAATAAAAATTTATTTGCCTTCTCAACTATTTCGTGTTGAATGGAAACTATGACTGAAGCAGTCAACAATGTTGAGCTTCAAGAACAATTCATTTGAACGTCCGTATACAGTTGTTGGGCATCCAGCCAATTGTTTATATTTTTTGCCTCAGTCTATGTACTGCAGTTATTCGTCGTGTGAGACTGCATGCCGTCGCGCTCGCAACTTCTCAACCCCGTTGTTTCCATTCCTCGAGGCCACTGTGCACATTGGAGCACAAGTCTCGTGCTAACGCCCCGCGTCTTTCTCTGTTATTCCGCGGTTATAACAAGCGATACCCGACGCTGTTCCCAGCTGGGCACACCTGGAGAACACTACGACCTCCCCTGTATATCGCCGTGGCGCGAACTCCTCTCCAGGATCTCGCGCACAAATATCGTTTAAAATTACGGGCACGCTCAACGCAGCGGCGCTCGGCTGCTCCTCGGCTTGCATTAATCTTTTCATGCTCCGCGGCCTTCCTCGTGCGACCAACCCCGTTCCATCCCGTCGAAACGGGGAACCGCAGCTACGAACGGGCACGTTTCGCAAAATAATAAAATGAAACCGGATCGGCCTCCATGCAATTTTCACATGGACACTTTCGATCCGATGGTCAAAAATATTTTTCCCTCCTGGACTAATAGAGACAACGTAATTGATCGCCGTCGTAGTTTTTTCTTTTTTTTTTAATCCATCCTTTTTAAGACTTAGCTGAAAATAATGTCGTTCGACTTCGAATTGAAGTTCACCGAAGTAAAATTTAACCAGTTTTCCTTGCTTTTTATAATTTATATATTTTAGTATTTATATATATATATTTTTTAAGTTGCGAGTTTAATTAGTACATTACTTCCGCATTGTTGGTGGTCGTTGTGGCTTCCTCACAGGAAACTACGTGAATGATTTCAACCAATGATAAAGCAATGCACAAATGCAATCCGCGCATCCTTTCATTCCATTTTTTTTTTTTTTATTTCTGTATTAAAACCACCTTTTTTTTTCAAAGTTGCTGCGAAACGAGGTCGAGTACGCTATGGATTGATGCGAAGGGACTTAGTTTATAATTAATTATTCGCGGTATAAAAAGGCGAGCTAAAAGTTGCATAGCGGACAAACGAATGCGCGGAAACGTTTGCAAGGGTCTGCGGTAGGGATTCGCTTCACCGGCAACGAAACTCGTTATTAATAGTAGAATGAATCCCGCCCGCAGCCTTCTGTGCAAAGTTATCATCACAGAGAGCGGAAGGGTTGTAGTAGCGGTGGCTGCTCAAGCCAGCGGCAGAGCAGTAACGGCAACGCTTTTGACATAAGTTATCATAAACCCAACCCGACAATCTGCGAACCCGGCTAGAATTACGTCGCGCGCTTATTACAATGCTCGGCAATGTTATCGGGATTTGCACCTGCGACACACTCCCTGCAGATCGCGCGTGCACACGTTTACGTAAGATATCGTTATAGCGTCGCAGCGTACGATTGCGGTTGGAAAACCGCGGGGAGGCGAACTTTCCGCAAACAGTCATAGATGGTTAGTTCGGCGACTGGCATTAACGACAAATTATCCGTACAGCGCCACGGGGATGGTGCAAGGTAGCTTTATATGACCCCTACGTGGCAACGGTAGGCGAGTTGTTGGGCACCTGGGAATAATTCTTGTATACCTGTGCAACCGTTACCATCGCCCTCGATGCGGAACTCTCTGCGATAGCTGTGTCAACTGTACAGCCAGCCAGGGATGGAGATTTCACGTTCGCTGCGAACAATTAGCGTTGCATTAGCCGTACGTGCGAACGGAATGTAGTGAAGGATCGTTTCGAACATATGATGGTCGTTTTTTTCCTCTTCTTTTTACGGAATTAAAGGATACGGGTTTGTTAATTATTCTCGTTGCGATGAAAATAATTTTGTCGAATAAATGACAGACTCGTTTTTGGGTTTAAAAGCACAAAGTTGTCCTCGGTACTTCCCGTGTAGTGAATAATTTTAGTTTGTACTTTCGTTTCTAAAACTGGAGTCTGATGGTGCGATTGGAAATTTAAAAAAGTAAATAATTGTGAACTTTTGGGCTTCTTTACTTTCTCACTGTCTAACGAGCAATATTCCGTACCTTTGGCCAATACAAACTCAGTAAAAAATCGCAGCGAATCACTGTGTCTGTGTGCATCTCAATCGGTACAGATTCAATCGATAGCAAATCGATTTTCTTATTTTCTCCCCGACGGTTAATATTTCGGACATCAGGAAATTAGGATTCCACGCATCCGTGTCCACCCCACCAAAACCTAATTTCCTCAAGTCCTAAATATCAATGTTCGCGATGAAAATGAGAAAACCGATTGCCGACCGAGTCTGCATCACGCGCTCTTAATCGACCCTCGAGCGTGAACGTCGATAAACTTCGGTATACTGCCCGCCGACCAGCAATGCCTGCTTGCTTACTCTTCGATTTGCTCGAAACTCGTTTGGAAAGCTCGCCACAACAGAACGATCCTTGTGCAAACTCTGCGAAGCCTCTCTTGTCAAAGCCTTTGCTGTGTCTATCGGTACCATTCGCTGTGGTCGAGAGGACAACTGACATGAGCGCTCTCTATGTGCCCGCGGAGGGGTTCGATCCGGCAATTGTCGCTGCTCCAGCCTCTCGGTCGAACCCCTCGAGTATAACCGGGAAGATAATTCACCGGGTAAATCAGTTTCACGTGTTAAACCGCTGGTCGTTCAAATGTTGAACATTGTCAATTAGCATGGCCACCGGTCTGTCGCGGAGTCGTTTAAACGACATCAAAGGCCGCTGTTCGGTTCGAGCACAATTTTCCCTTTACGCGCGCTGCACTCGCTCGTCCGGCTCTTCGCCTCTATCTTATCATTCGCGCGTTGGGGCCGGCTCTCTGTATTCCTGGACGTAGCGTAAATTAGAGAGTCGTAAAGTTTCCTCGGGGATGTATCCATTAGCCGGCCCCGCTTCGCAGCGACTCGCACCGTCCGGATACCGCATGAGGGGAGTCGAGCGAAATGGCTTATTCGCGGGAGAATGGAGACTCACGGCGGATGGACGGAGAGAGGAAGCACCGAGTCTCTAAACTGCTGCGTGTTACATGAATCAACAATTTATCACGCTATCACCTCTCGCCCAGAGACTCGCTTCGAGAAATTTACATCTGCTCGCTCGTGTAACTTGGCACTTTGGGCGTTCGGACTTTTTCTTTTTAACTACTTATCTTTAACTGCACCACGAGTTTCATGCATTATACATTGTTATTAGTTTTATATATATCTGATACATGTTTATATATCGGTAGGTTGTTGTGGCTCAGGTGTGAAGCATTCGCTACGGACTATGGAATTTAGAAACCGGAATCTTAGATTTTACGCGCTTTACCGGAAATGCTTTACTACCGTATGACGTCACTTCCGGGCGAAAAATAGGTTTTTCGCCCGGAATAGTATAACAGGGGAATGGTTCATCAGGGCCTGGGATCGACTTGGAATACACCGGGAAAAATAATTTATTTGATGGCCACCGTTTATTTATATGAAGTAAAATATGTATTTGATTTAAATAGATATTCATTTAAATCAAATAAATATTTTACTTAAGAATGAGGACGCCATCGATTTTTCAACAATTGGGCCAAACGACCAAACAAACAATGTTTCAAAGTATATACAAGATATTATGTAACTCATGCATGAAAATTGCTATTTTTCATGTCTGCCGAGAGTGGCGTAAGTGGCGCTTTGCCACTTACGCCATCGGCGCAATTTTACTTTACGCACGTGTCTCGTACTTTACGCACGCTGGCTGTACAGCGTCACAATCAGCATGGACGGAGTAGCACTTCTCCTGCATTCGCTACAGCAAGTATTATGCGCTACTAGTGCGGTGTAGCGACCATCACACGCGGACTCTGAAGTCAGTCGCATTCACTTCACACCGTAAAGTAAAGTAAAGTTCGCTTTACCGCACTTGTACCGCAAATTGCTATTACATTTCCACCACATAAAAATCATACAATATAACATCTGAAATGTTACATTATCCAATACGGTGAAACAGCTTCGATTTGAAATGCGAGATTTGCATGATGCGGCATGAACGATTCGGTCCATCCGATGTTGAGCGCGGTTCGACCCGCGGCGGTGCGCCGAATTGCTAAGGTCGCGACGTCGAATGGATTTCCATATTATGGTACGTGAATTCCCCAAATATCTTAGATGATATATAAGCCACGCTATCGACGGCCATCAAGGGCCGTGGTATTAGCGCGGAGCGTTTAATTTCGACGTCCTCCATCGTGCCGTACGCTGAGGGAGAAGTCGGAGGGATCTGCGGCAGAAACGGAGAGAAGCGAAGATCGACGGGAATGGCAGTCTGGGGCCGATGGTGAGAAGAGGAGAAAGCGGAAGTGGTCTCGAGTGCTTTCGAAACTCGTTCGAGCGTGTGATATCAGGAAGGGTTACGCGGCAACGGCGGCGGCAATGCGGTAGCAGACCGGAGCCGAATGCGCTCGTCTTCCATCCTGGAGCGGAGTGTTAGCATCGCACTACCATACGAAAACGGTTACTGCGAGAGTTGCGGAGGTGAAAGCTTCCATCTTGCTTTGCCGCTCTCTCGTCTACGCCGACCGAGCCCCGCCAGCGCGCCTTACGGTACAGTGGAGCCCCAAGCGGAGCTTCGCTGCGCTACGTAGTCACACCGCTCTCCCGGGCATACCAGCCAGGCTACTGCATTAAGTATTATGTATGCAGCTGGAGATTCACCGGAACGACGTATTCGCTAGTTTAAATCCGTCAGGTTATCTCTCTTATAAGACGTTAACTTTTCTCCGTAGTACGAGCTCTCCATCAGCAAAATCCACTCGGTCCGATGATACGCGGATAGTCGTGGCAATTCTACTTACTCCAGATTCAGGAGTACAGGATTAGGAATTAAGCGTCCCGGATAAGGGACAAATGTTTGTGCAACCAAAGAAAGGGTATTCTAATTTACGCGAGAATTCTAATAAATTCGATTTCCGTTCCGTACTCATTCAGGCGCGAGTTCTTCGTGCTTCGTGCTATTCCATCGTCACATCGTCGCAAAGAGCTGCGACGAATTTTGTTGCGCTACGCGAATTGCATTCCGCGAGGGTACTCGAAGGACATTGCGGATGAGCTTCGCGGAACGATCGCGGAGGAACTGCCCGACGCGATAGATCGAATCAGCGAAACTGTTCGGAATGCTTCTCCCTTCTTACGGCAGTCGCGAACGGAATGTCGTTCTCAAGGAAAACGAAATTTGTTCCTCGGGAGTCTTTCCTCTTTTGTTATTTGTCACAAAGCATGAAGTCGTAGGCAAAAACGACGGACAACATCGTACATTCGCAACAACGGTAGATGTGTCTTAATTTTTTAAATTTTCATCTACTGGCAACTGTCAGGTAAGCCGGGTAGAGTTTGGTTCCGGCAGGCTGTTACGTGCCAGCCTTGGCGCGAGACTGGCCAGACTCTCGGCACCAAGATATTAATTGTTGTTTTAAATGGAACCAAAATGTTTATTACATATCACTGTAATAGATGCGGTATGATCTTGAGATAGCGCCAATGACGCGTTTTGCCAGTCATTTATGTTGTGAATCAAGTAGACACGTCCTTCACCGAAGTCGACGGATTCTCAGGCGACTCAAATTTATCGCCGTCTCTCCGTTCCCGAGCCGGCAGTCGATAACGGTACCACGTTTAATATTGGGGATGGCTCGAGGAACTGTGCGGAGCTGTCTGGAAGTACGGGCGATTATACAATAGACATGTGCGCGTGCATAACTAATATTACGTTCGGGACTGTCGGATAGAGGCGGGCACGTAGAAATTCGTCCCGCATTAAAGCTGTAGGTACGTGAGTCGCGCACATCGAGCCCCTGGAGTGCCGTAGCACGAATCCCGGGGAGCTGTAAAGACGAGAGACGGAGTGTGGAGACGCGGAAAGGGGTTAGTTAGGAAGCGCGGTACAGAGTCAGAAAAAAGATATAAGATAAGCGACGGTACAAGAAACACACTCGGAGAAGGAAAGATAAGGGTACGACGAGGGTCGGGGAGAAAAGCTGGGTCGATAGGTATGAGACGATATGAGAAATTACAAGGCACGCGAGACTGACGCTGTCCCTGGTCTCATCTCTCGCGGCATCGAGTACGCGGTATAAATTAGTGATGAGAGACGCTTTCCGTATACTCGTCCCAAAAGTATACATGGCAGTCTTCATTGCTCTCGAGCGTTCCCGGAATACGCAAAGAGTTTTTTTTGAGCTGCCGCTGCCTTCGTACACCAGCAAAATGTCTTTCTAGCAATTTTGCTAGACTGAACTTAACGGCTACCTTGAAATCTGCGGTAATCAAGCCAGGGCTAGAAAAATGCACTAAGTACTTGACGTAGCTGCTGAAGTACAAAGTACTTGAAGTAGGCGTTGAAGTACAAAGTACTTGAAGTGGGTGTTGAAGTACAAAATACTTGAAGTAGTAGCTAAAGTACAAAGTACTTGAAGTAGGTGTTTAAATACCAAGTACTTGAAGTAGGTGTTGAAGTATCAAGTACTCGAAGTAGCTGTTGAACTATCAAGTGCTTGAAATACGGATTGAAGAATGAAGTACTGCGTAATGTATATTACTTGAGTATGAACGTATCGGGTAATGGCAGAACTTAACTGCCGAAGTCTTGAGTACTGGGTACTCACTCAGTATTTGATACTTCAATACGTAATTCCAGTACTTAGTGTATTTGGCCAGCTCTGATTGAAGCTATAGTTTCACACGAAACATCCTTCATCGTTTTTGTACCTATTTCTCTCGCTAAATGTTCGTTTTGTTTTATAATTTGTCAGAGGCTCTCGCGTCCGTAGTGGAAAATACATGCCCGCATTTGGCCTCGCGTATATGAGCACACAGATGACGTTTGTCGCCGGAAAGGTAGCGAAATAGAAGATCACACCGTCTCTCATCTCTCGGCAACTCGCCAGTTTTAACATGAACCAAACCCTAGCAAGCGTTTATCGGTTGCGACTCTTTGATCGTCAAGAAATCTCAACAAAAATCGCTGAAACACAATGTCGTTTCAAGAAAAATCCCCATCGAATGGAGGGTTCTTTTTGTCTACGCGCACCTTGATCAGATCCGGTGAGGCACATTAATGAGTTCGAACTATCGGTTCCAATAAATTTAACTGCCCCTATCTCCGTTTACGCGGTAGAGTTGCTGAGGCCACGGGCTTTTCGGACAGTAAAGCGCGAGAGGCCAGAAAGGTGACGTAAACACAAGAATAGGGAATAGCTCTCATATACCGACACGTTGGGAGATGGGATAGATGGGCTATAGCACTGGAAAGCCGGTTGGCATATACGTTTCGCATTGGTGCTCGCACACTGGCCGTGCGAAGCTTGGGGGACAAGAGGGATGAAATAAAAAGGGGTTCCGCAACGAAGGACGGTGGAACTGGGAGAGAGCTACCACGGAACCGGGTAGTTGTATACTGCTGGGGTATGGGATTGTGTGCGAGTGGGTCCAGTTAGGTGCTACTTTACGGGCAGTAACTGCCGCCGTAAACATAGCGAACACACGCCGCACTGGCTATAGCGCGACTGTAGGATACGGGAAAGGAAAGGGAACTCGGTCCGCCTTTTTTACTCACACCCTCTGAATCTGTAACCCTAGCCGCGCTATCGTATGGTACACTCGTTCCGAACCTCCACCGCTTTTATTTTTATACCTTCGTGCACCGCGAATTTCTAATCGCTATAGATATATACGCACGTACCAACCATAGACACACACACACGTGCACACGCGCGTATTGGTAATTCGGCAGGTATGTTATGGCCGCCAGCTGTTAGCTCGTGAGATAGCTATCGTTTGTAGGTATCGAATAAACTCGATGACCCAACGATCGACAGAGGTGATCTTTTTGCCATCGAGGTTTAATCCGGAATCTCGTTAAATCAAGCGCCGAAGCTCCGGTACGCGGTGTGATTTTATAATCGGTTTTTAAGGGTCGAATGAAAAATCGATTAACACGAAATAATCGGTGAAGTGTCCCAGGTCAGCGTTGCTTCCATTTAATGAAAACGAGGCGTTACTCTTTGTAGATACCTATTATATATTTCGGAAAGTTCTGAATATGTTGGTATGTTTATCCCACCCTGTGGGGATGATATTAGGTCCCCTTAAAATATAGTACGCTGTGCATTATCATGTACAAGAAAAGCGAATTTTTGTTATTCAAGAAATGTCACGACTGGTTTGAAAATCTCATCTTTCGACCGGAAGTGACATCATGCCGGAAATACGTCACTTATAATTTGAAAATTTCATTTTTCGTCCGGAAAAGACGTGTTTCCGATATAACGTCGCTTCCGGTTGGAAAATGAGATTTTGAAATAGGAAGTGACGTATTGCTGGCATATCTCCGGAAATCTAAATTTCATGGTCCATATCGAGGGAGCAAAACGCCCGAGTCACAACAGCCTGCTAGTGTTATACAATTTGGAACCTTTTTCCTCGTCGCTCTGTGTGTCGAACATTGTTGGGTCCTTTGAGCTTCGTCCTCCTGGCTTGGTCGTCGTTCGCAGCGAACGGGTCGAACCGCTGTGCCAAGCGGTATTATCTCTGAAGTATATACTGCATAAATCAGGAGGCGAGGATTACGAAGCTACGACGGCGAAAGTAACGGGCTTAGTGTGCAAGGAAGCATGAGGAGGTAGGGCGAGCGAACTGGTCCTGATGCTGGATAGTTTCCGGGGTGAGAGTGTTAAGGGCTGAGGCCGAGAAGGAAAATTCGCTTTCGTGTTACAACGTAAAGTTCCAGCTACTTCCCTACTTCTCTAGTTTGTCGTTGCACCGCTCCGTGATTACGAGAACAACGTTATATGACTCGTTGAGTGGTCTGAGGGCCATGCGTCCGGGCGGTTTCCTTCGCTCCTGGGATTCACTGATGTTGTATATCGGTAAGAATGAGCTGTCGAGACTTTTGAATCGGCCTTTCGAGGGAAATCTTTGTTGGGTGAATGCTATTAGCAGCCCTTAACGCCATGTAGCCTTCTACTATTTCAGGTCAAATTTCAGGACATTCTGAGCTGATTTAATCACAACTAGGGCTTGGAACTTTGGTGATCAATTTCTCCCCCGCGTGGATCCATTGTGAGGCAAAAGGTCCAGCTTATGACACTTCTACGCAGCTCTCTCAGTGGAAAATCATAAGGATAAACAAGGAGGACCAAGAATCGCAGTTTGTGACACCCCGAACGCGCGCTACCCATTGGCTGCATATCAAATGGAGGGACAACCGAGGGTGTCGGAAACTGGGCCCTTTAGCTTAGTTTCCATGGTTTCCCGTCGACGTGCACTCGCGCTGCGGCACGACACATTTTTAACGGTGGGAATCCAGGTGCATTCATACAATCTTCAGGTACAATACCCAAGGATGTCGTACAAGGATGTTGTTAGAGCTGCGCGAGCCGAGCAAGGATATACATGTTCAACAGTTAACATTCGAGACCCGTCGTTCTCGCAGTTGCAAATACTTTAATCTCGTCGTCTGCCATCTCTTCTTCCCTTTTACTTCGTCCTCGGCCATTTAGCTCTTAGGTGTATACCTGAGTACAGTGCGAAGCAGCGAGCGCTGTTCTTTTCTTCCTTCTCTCGACAAGATTTCGCCAGTCCTCTTTCCCCACTTTCGACGTCGTCGTCGTCGTTGCTGGAACGTTTTCCTTCCATTCGAGATACAGTGGCGCAGCGAAGAATAGCACATACAGAGCCAACCCGGCAAATCCCCGACCACGGCGTCTAGACTCGATAGAAGTAAGCTGGTAAGCTCTACTTCTTAACTAGCCGAGGAATAGCGCCCTGGGAAGGTCGAAAATCCTTGGCGAGCGTGCCACGAGATCCCTATTAGGTATACGCTCGCACTTATACTGGCCTGCATTGATCCTGCATATGTGAGAACACAAACTACTCTTTCGCGGATACATCCAGATCGGTTTTTGCAAGCTACGACGCACTTCGTCCCCGCGTCGCCAGTATTTCGTCTCAGGTCCGCCATTTATTGTCGGTTGTTCCTTTCCTTTCGGAGATTAAAAGCGTCATATGATTTCATGATGCCACAGAATTCACCAAAAAGACTCCTTCAGTCTGCCTTATTCTAGCTGAGGATCACTTAAACTTCCGGCGAAACTATCGCCATGAACCGCAGAAGTTTCGAACACGATTTTTTGCAAAGGTTCTTTATTGCCTCGCCATTTATACCACGTTCTCTATTATTTCTTGGCGAGTCGGCGATCGTGGGCAACGTCTGTTCTCGTCCCGGATGAAAAGTGGATTACGTTGGTTTGGAAAATTACCAAGGAAGGATTGGCATACACGAGAGCTTTATCCTGTCAACTGTGCAAGAGACGGCCTGGAGGTCATCCGTGCTTCACCAGGCGGATGAGTCTTCGATGCGAGTCTTTCTATTCTCAGCTCTTTTCAACTCTCACCGACGATAGTGTCAGAACGTAAGCAAAGATGACGAATCTTAGCTCACCTCACATTCTCGAATGGGCCTGGTGACTTTTTCTGACGAAGTTTTCGGATCCCATCCAAAACTCCTCCGCTCTTTTCCTGATGGTCCTTTCTACCAAGATCGTATGTGCCAGAAAGGCGTCGCCTATCTTTTATTTTTTCGCACAGAATCCCTAGTTGCAGATACTCGCGTAGTTCGGAAGAACCACGCGCGCTCTGTTCATGATGCTCGAGAGAATAATTTAGTGAGCACTTTGGCGGTGGCGTTACCGGTCTTCTAGCATGAAACGCTGCGCACCAGCCCGCTTTCGTATACACACCTCTTGGTGCGCCGCCGTCTTTGCCTCGTTGCACAAGAGGTTCGAGAATCCCACTGACGTTACGAACGACGCCTAACCAACATCTACCGGCAGCGGGATCCGCAACGGGGCTCTGTGTATTTTGCAGCCGGGACGGGAAACTGCCACTGCCACCACCACAGTGCAGTCCAACCACCCGAAAGACCTCTCTTTTCCACCTTTTCTGTCTCGCCCATACTTCTCATCTTATTCCACTTCTTCGTCTTCCACTTCTGATTCTTCTTCTTCGTTTGTTACTTGCAGCTGCGCAGCTATAGTTCCTCCCTCCCCCGTCCATTTTCCTCCGTCTCTCGCTCTCTTTCGTGCCGGGGAAGGCACCGGAGGCCCTCTGGTTTATGAATTGTCTGGGCGAAGTTATGGCCGCACCAGGAACCGTAAACTGTCGAGAGCACCTCCACTGCCAGCAGGTCCTGCTGGAGGCAGAGCAGCGTGCTCGGTTGTCGGTGACGTGGCACTACGTCCTTGGCGAGATCCTTTCCTGCTCTCTTACTCATTTACTACGGTATATGTATCGGGCGCTACATAGTATGCGGTGAGAGCTCACTTTCCGGTGGTAAGATCCTCGTGCATTTCCTTCCTCTTACGTATTTTGCCGCTTGTGTCGCAGCAGCTCTCTCGCATGTTTCCCTTCATCCTCCCTATATAACCGTACTAAAGTGCACGATCTCCTGAGCTAAGTCGTCGGTACCGGGCACGATCGGTTTGTGTTGAGGTATCGCCTATTACCCGAGAGACCTTAAGAAGCTTCCGCCATTCATTGCATGAATGCACAGTTCGACTTGTGCCCTCCGAACGCGCACCTACCCATCCTCTCTCACGTTGGATTCTCCATCGATAAATCACAAACGCGATGTTGGTTCGGCTGGAGGCGGCGAGGCGGGCGAGCGGTTCGTGGGATCGACTTAGAAACAGAGACCAGACTGACATTGCCCCGAGTCTCCAGCGACGTTTCATTGATGGATGACGATGCTCCGGGTTCGGGGAGAAACGTACCAATAGACGCCGACAATGACGGTTTGATGGCCTGATCGACGTCGACGAGCTGGCGACGACGGAGCGAAGCGAGTCCCCTCCCTCCCCATCGCCCTCGCATCGTCTCTCCCGACCCCGTTCGTTTATCCGGTCTAGCAGCTACAGAGCGAGACAGCCCAACGTCGACGCCGCGCGGAATGATGCCATACCGGGTCTGTGAGATTCCTTGATGGATGATCTCGCGCGTAGCTGACGGCGTCGCGATTCCCGTCCCACCTCTTTCACCCTTCATTCGAACCTCGGGCGCAACCCCGTTCGCTCATCCCCTGCAGAAAAGTATCAACGGGGAAAAAGTGGACAAAACCTACTGCAATAACCGCTGGTAAGTCGGACGGTTTGCGATCGCTGCGATCACCAGAAACAATAAACGAAACTTTCGTTCCCCAAATGGAAAACTATCGCAGGTCTCGACAATCCTCTCGGTGGCCGGCATTAGCTCGCGTATGTCGGCGTGCACATGCATGGTGTGTACACTGGACCCACTCAACGTCTGCTCAGAAGCCTGTAATTCTCGTGAGCGGCAATTTATATTAATTAACGGGGTCTCGACGTATTCGTGCCCAACATAAATTACCGGGACTAATGATGAATGTCAGGTATAAACGTAACATTATGCGCCCGTGGCACATACGCGACCGAGTTTAATGCGTGCAGACGCCCGAACCGCCGGCCGTGCGAGTTAGTCGTGTGAAGCGAGACGGAAACTGACCGAGTCAAGGCGAGGAACAAGAGTTGATGCAACGGGAGTGAGCGAGATATCGAGGTTGTTGGAGTTGGATTCTGGTGGGTATACACGAACCGGTCATACGAAACGCCAATACCACGTAGCGTGGCGCTTACATATATACATATTCGAGGCCTGTTGGCGCGCGGGGTCAACATCACGCATGTCCTACAGTTATGGTCGTTACCCGAGGCCCGACGCGACTCGTAAAGTATCTTAAGGCTCCTCGGTCCATCATGTAACTCGGTAACAACCAACCCGCCGTTTAAACTCTCACGTAACTCCGCGTGCGTGTGCATACGCTCGCCTCCGGATGCTAATGGCCCCGCGTGTGTTGACTATTGTTATACTCGGAAACATATGATTAAGCATAGCGACACTTTTTCATCGCGTGACGAACAACGAGCTAGTCATCGTAAATCTCGGCGCATAGCTGCGTATCTCAGCTCCGAGAGTCGCTAGTTCAATCTGTAGTGGTCGAATGTCAAAGTAGGATTTTTCTTTTTTCGTTTCGATTAAAATATTATCCAAATCCAAAGGTCGTTCCAACTTAGGGATTTATCGAAATAACAATTGTAGCGAATGAATTTAATTTTCATCGATTCCGTCGAGGTCACGGCTAATTGGCTTTTCGTTATCTGTCGAGAACCTTTACACTGTCACGGGGATTGAATTATCGTGCGATTTCGCTGTACCTTTCGGCATGAAGTTCTGTCCGTCGATGTGTGGCATATGCGTATTTAGGTAATGCATACGTGCCCGTCTGTGCATCAGCGATCATTCCGTCCGGCAATTGGCTGAATGTTAATTGACGTCAATTATTAATTTGCATGTTTATTTTCAGTGTGTCGTGTTTGCACGTTTGGCAATTCATCCGTCATCCCGCAATACGCACGGCAAATACATCGTTCCGTTACAGTGACTTGTGCTTGCCTGAACTCAACGTGCTCCAACTGCCCGGTGCCTCGGCGTTCGTCAAACACCATAGCGACATCGTTTACGTCTGTGCAGTGTGCACAGTAGGGCGTTTACTTTACGCTTCGACTGTTTCATAACTAGCCTGCTTTACCCTTCCCCATCCTCCATTTTATCCGTCCATAATTTTATTTTATTGAAATTGTAATTACGGTACCGTCCAATAATTTGCCCAATCGATCGATTGCGGATCGGGTTTCCTCATAGAGCCCGCACAAATCCCCGGCAAGATCATGATCAGCGTCATCTGCCATACAACAATCGATAAAGCTCAACGAATTTCTTTAACGTGCTGCAGCCTTAGAGTGGTCCAATCTCTGTGCGTGTTCACCTGATATATGTTTTGCAGTGGTCCTTGTTTAAATGTGACAGCTCGGTTAGATCGATGTCATGGTCGCCTTCGTCTCTTGGGACGTCGATCACAGAAAATATTTTACATTTTGTTGTTATTTTTATGAACAGTCACCCAAACGGCAGACAGGCGATGATGTTTGATACGCCATGTTGGATCCCATGTTGGAAAGACTTTGGATCCAACATGGCGTATCAAACATCATCGCCTGTCTGCCGTTTGGGTGACTGTTCATAAAAATAACAACAAAATGTAAAAAATTTTCTGTGATCGACGTACCAAGAGACGAAGGACAACCGTGACATCGATCTAACTGAGTTTCTTGTCACATTTAGACAAGAAACATTACAGAACATATCACAAATAGACACACACAGAGAAAAGCAACCGAAACGAAAGAAACAAAATATTATGGAATGAACCAGAGAAAAAATAAACACTGTTTCTGAAGAGGAGCCAACGTAGAGATGGAGTCTCTTAATTAAAAAACAAAAAAGAAGAGTCCGAAATTAGACCATTCCGAAGCCGCAGCACGTTGAAGAAATTCATTTTCTCATCGATCACCGCATTCAACAACGATAAAATAAATCTCAACGACGATCGTTAGTTCACTTCCACCTTAGTCGTTCGCTGGCGTTCGATGCTCCGTCGAGTGGGTCTCATCAGGTAGCAACGGTGATAACGAAGACTTCGCGCGCCGTGAAACGTGAAACTATCCTCGATAATTCTGCAGCCTCTGCTTCAACCTAAGATCTTGTGGAACGCTCGCAATTGAATAACGGAGTCCCGACACGGCCTGTGTAACGAGTTGGACAACTCTTGTTCTCAGCACTTGGTCGGTATGCTTCGTACCTACATGTACGATGTATAACTTCGTTCGGTGGGTGGGGGTGGCGAGCCTGTGACGGGGTTGCGAGAACGATGGCGAGCAAGAAAGAAAGTGGAAGGAGCGCACAGCCAAGCCGGAATCCCTCCGGCTTAGGCTTCTTCTTCTTCTTCCACTTCTTCCTCTTCTTCTTCCCGCCATGTCGCGTACCGCTGGCCTCGGAGTCTCCCGGATAGCCCGCACCGTGAACGAGCAGAGCCGACGGCTTGGTACACGACCCGCATACCGGTTGTACCTTTCTTTGTGCCTCATCCATACCACTGTGCTCTCCAGACGCGGTAGTAGCGGATTCGGTCCGTATACCCAAGGCCTCTTCCTTTTCCTTTCCCTCTCACGTTCCCTTTCCTGTCGGCCACCCTCGTCAACCACCCAATGCCCTCAACCTCAACGGTGCACCGAGCAAAGGATTTCCCGAGGTTCCAGTTCAGCGCTGCGAATCTCCCCTCAAAAGTGCAAACTGAAAACCATCCCTCTCGCAACTTCTATCCGAGTTCTCCTGCTACCTGCGTAATGTCCGTTTCGCCGGAGTGGAAGCTTGCAATCAAGTGCGGACATGGACTTTCGGCTCCGTAGGTTTTTTTTTTCACTTCCTCTTTCCCCCATTCCCAGATGTCCCGATCCCACTTCACGGATTCTCCTCGCTTCCTTCATGATTTTCTCACAGTCCGGTATACGAGGTGTCTCTTCCAGCTCAGGGAGCTACAATCCTCCTCCCGATTGTAGCAAGCTCGTGGCTGGTACCTTTGCTCGGATCCACTGACCATTCAGGGGAAAGACAGCAGTTCGGTAACGATGTCGACTGGAGGAAGTAGCGGTGATATCGTTATCTGGCTGTGAATCCAATACCTCATGGAAGGTATTCAGGCTATAGATACGATGGTGAATACAACTAGATTATGGCGTTACCCTAGTGAGGACGAAACACAGGACCGGTCCTGGCCGAAGTCAAGGAAACACTGGCCGACGCCGAATACCAGTCCTGCGTGGAGTTCCTGCTAGGGCATCAACGCGACCACCAGAATCCAGGACAAAGTAAATGAATTCCAGGCACACAAATGCTCCTCGCGGTTTGTCGGCCTTCGCCAGCGTCAGAGTAGTCGGTCGTTGTAGGTCCCGGAGTCGATGCGTTACCAGCCGAGTATCCGCAACATGGATACTGGTCTATGAACTACCGTCGTATACATTCCAGCAGTTCACCGACTTCCAACCGTCTCGGGAACATCTTAAGGCTCTCATTAGGGTAGACTCGTCACCTTCGATAGGACGGTTCGCCTGCACAGCCGGAGTGCACGAACAAGAGGGTGAGACAGGGGAGATAGAATTAGCCGCGTCAATATTTGCGGTGCAATCAGCGCGCTTTCGATCCCATCGCGAGTGCCTTTAACCCCTCTTACACCCGCTCGTTTCAAAGCTCAAGGTAAATCTGCCGACTATGCTGCATCCCGTTAGAATCACACCGCATCGAGAACCACCCCTCCCAGTCACTATCGAGTCTCGAGCGTGCACAGCACTGATTGTAACCCACACCTCCACCGTGACCAGATTCTTTCAACCATACCTGTCTTACCTTTTTCTCGATCCGTCTTCTCGGCTCCCTCCTCCTTATCTTCGTCCTCTCGCATTGTTGCTATTGTCTTTTCCCATTTATAACTCCGCTCCCACTACGAGTCTTTCGCCCGAATGATCCAGACAGCTAGAACGTGATGTGCTACCGATTGTAAACGACCCGATGTGCGACCTGGTACGAAAACGGCGCAGTCACCATCACCGCACCTTCTATTTACACACTACGTTAGGTGCGCGGAGGTGTGGGAATGCTCGGTGAAGAAAAATTCAAGGAAAGATCGAAACGACCCTGGTCGGAATGACACGCAAGACCGGTACTGGCCGACGCTGTGCCAATACCGGCACTGTCTGGCATTCGCATTGGGGAATTGGCAAATGGTAATGGTTAGTTCGATTGTACGCCAGAACGCGTACGCTGGAACCCCGACAGATCTCAAACGAAACGAAAAAGGCTACGGATCAATTTCACGAATTCGAAATGAAAGAGCAGTGGTGGTGCATTTTTTTTTCACCCTATGAAGGAGAGCTCTTCGAATGATAGCGAACACTTCACGAGAAATAACTCAGAGTGGGAAAGAAAATAACGTTCGATGCTAATGCTCGTTGGGAAGAAACGAGGAGGTTCTTCGACTCCGGTAACTGGGTGGGAGGTACGGAGACTGCCGATGCAGAAGAGAGGCAAAACTGCCTCGTAAGTGCTCTGAAACAGGATATCAGGAGCTCCGCAAGAACGCACCGCTGGTAAAACAGCGGTGTCTGGAATAGCAAATTGAAACTTTCTAGACCAGTTTCACCGGCAGAGTTCGACAATCGAGCCGAGTTGCCTCTGCACCATCGTGTGTCAGCGTCGTCTCGGTTCAGCACGATCGAGGATCGATGATGTTCCATCGGGATCGAAGTTCGTGCGCGTCTCTTGGCGAAGTCGTTTCTTTGGGTTCGCCCGAAAGCTGCGCCTCCCCTTTCGCTGCAACGAAGTTCTCCTCTTTTCTACGATCTCTGCAGAATTTTGCCTTCCAGCGTGCTCGCATACAGTCATATATACGCCGCTGGTGCAACGTTGGTTCCCCAATATACGCGGTTGATCCCATCGTGTATCTGCACTGGGAAAAAGAAGTGGTTGGGTTAAAGCGCGATGAAATACGTTCAAAGATGTTATTTGGTTTGCGAAAACAAAAGTGTTTGTTTGAGTCAACAAATTTTGCATCGATCGAAGCAAATAATCACTTAACGAAAGGGTGCTTTATTTGTACCGAACAAATAACACCATTGAACGTATGTCATCGCGAATTTTGGTTAATCCAATCATTTTCATTTCTCAGTTTACACTTTTTGTATCAAACGCTCAAGATAATTGCTCGATGCACTGCGATTTACAAACAAAAGTACAAACTGAAATTGTTAATGGCACAGGAAACAAAAGGACATGTTTGCGTATTCAAATCTCAACAAACGAGTTTGTCACTTACTTAATAAAATTATTTTTACGAAGCTTCGTATTCCGATTTTACGAAATTATTTTTTACTGTGTACGTGGAGGTAAAATTCATCTTCAGGAACTCGTGCAATTGCAAACATGGATTCTTCTCAATCTATTCTTTAAAAAATGATAATTAAAAAAAAATCGTACGATACCGTTTTAAACAATTTTGTACGCAACAGTGACATCACTGATGACACCAGAGAGTCGTATAACACGGTTTCCGTTTGGTCGTTGCCTCTCTGTGCGAAAACGAGTGACACATTGCCGGCATTTATAGCGCGAGATATGAGCCCCGACGAGCGCACCTCGAGCCAAACCTTGCCCATTTCTTCCTCCCAATGCCTCCTTTGCGACACCCTGTATACCTATAGGACCCGGCTCCGTTCGAGCCGGCGAGCTCCCCCTAGATTTATATACCACGGTTATTGGAGTTATACAAAGGATTTTTCCAACTGACCCCATAAAGTATCTGCGTCTGATGCCTCTATTATTTGTCCAGTTGGGTTCCGAAAACTCTCGCCATTAGGAGGGGTTGGCTCGACGGTACGTTTTCCAAGGGCTCGCGGCGCTCTCTCGACTGTCCGTGCTTTTAAAGCACTCCCGGGTTATATATCCGGTAGAAACCGTACCGTTGTTTATCGTTCGGCGAGAGGGAATGACAGAAACATCGGGAGGGCCAGGGGAGGAGTGGTTTATGTTTCGTTGCATATCCCAATAATATGCCCCATCGTGATCTATATCGTCCACCAGACTCGATTCTCTGGATGCAATATACACCAATTAGCATATGTTTTTTTTCGTGTTTTTCTATTATTTTTTCTTTTTCATCCTGACATACGGTCAGCGGACGAGAGTTCACTGTCACAATAGGAGAACTGACCTAGTGTATCCTGTCCACATCTAGAATTAATGGATGGTCTCTGATCTCGTACGGTTCATCGGGAAAAGAGTGCCATACAACCACCAGGCTCGAATAATAGTTGCACAGTAAAAAATACTTTCGTAAAATCGGGATAGGAAGTTTCGTGAAAATAATTGTGTTGAATAAGTGACAAGCTCGTTTGTTCAGGTTTGAATATTACAAACCTGCCCTTTTATCTCGCCCGTCGTTAACAGTTTTAGTTCGTACTTTTGTTTGTACGAACAAACAAAACCATCCAGTCTAGAGCTGCATGGTGCGATCGGCCAATTAAGAAATTAAAAAATTATCGACAAATGCGATACAAGTTGTTGTAAAAAGTACTTTTTTTTAGTGTGTACCACTTATACGAAATCATTTTCCAACTCCAAAATTTAACATTATGAAAAAATGTATAATTGTAAAAAATGTTAACATTGTAAATTGTAAAAAGTCGTACACGTGTTTCTATCTGATAATTCGCAGATCGCAAGGGTCAGCGAAGGTTTGACGATTTGTCAGTTCCCGTACTTTGGTCTTTTTGTTCAAGGTGTTTCTTCTTTTCGCCGAAGTCGATCTTTTTTTTTTTTAAAGAGCTTCACTTGATATGCACTAAATAGCAAATCTTTTTTCGTGTTTTTCTGTTATTCGTTTTTTTTGGCTTGTTGCCTTCTTTCGTCACAATAGGATTACTGACCTAGTGTATCCTGTTCACATGTAAAATTCATAGGTGGTTTCCATTCTCGTGTGGTATATCGCGACAACAGTACCATATGATCCGACAGCAATGGTAATTACCATTTATACGAAATCCGAAACCCCTCGGGGCTGTTGATGTAAACATATCAAAAATTTAACTGGGCCAAATACAATATGTATGAAAAGGTGCATACATGTTCCTATCTCGTAGTTTGGAGAACCCAAAGGTCAGCAAAGGTATCACGATTTATAATTAACCGTACTTTGGTCTTTTTCTTCAATTTGTTTTTTCTTTTCAGTTCAATCGAATTTTTTTTTTTAAACTCAACTTGATAAGATTCAACACTTCTTCACTAGAGATTCACTGAAAATGATAACACAACCGTTTTGATGACAGCCCGACAATGTTATTTTGTTCTCTCAACGCAATTTGTATTTTTGGAAATTTTACAAATAATCGTCGGTGAGATAGTTAGAAAAGTTTTGATTCGATGCCGATTTCTTCAGCTTTATTGAACTTTAATGCGGAACAATAAGAGATCTTGACGTTAGTTTTTCAGGATTTTTCGAAAGTGCGACAACCTTACGTAGGGTAAACCAGCCAATGAATGGACAGGGCCAATGAACGGACACTTTCCATAAGAGCACGTGCATAAAAAATGTTGATTCATTGGCTTTTTCGTCTGCTTAACAGTCCATTGATTGGCCGGTTTACCCTATCTTGCATTCGAATTTGAGATATTTGCGGCGAGTCGCATGAAGAGAGAAATGAAATCGAGTTTTAAAATACAAGTGAAATGATGCTTTGAAGAGGGATAAAGAAATCTATGAAAATGTGTCGTTTCTTGTTGTTCGCAGGACGCCGAAGGCGACACTCCTCTCCACGACGCAATCTCCAAGAAACGGGACGACATGTTGACTCTATTGTTGGACCATGGAGCGGACATCACCCGCACCAACAACACCGGATTCAACGCTCTTCATCACGCAGCTCTTCGTGGAAATCCAAGGTGAGTGACCCAACAATCAACAGCGATATCGCGATATTTTCGATTCGAAGCTTTTGTATCGTCGACTCGGGAGCAAAGTTGGAGTTTCCAATCATGGCGGCCTTTATTTATCGTCGAGTATATTGCAAAGTGTATTTTAAATCGATACATCATCCTAGTCTTCGTGTAGTATCGGAGATCGTGCACGAAGAAATCAACGCTGGAAAACGCGACTCGCTGGAAGCGATGCGAAATACAACGGTCGGTAACAAAAACTGGAATTAATTTTTAGCCATGCTGACCATTAAAGTTTAAGCAAATTCATATCCGGTTCATTTGAGAATTTACTTTTACTCGGAAACGGTTAGCATCCGCGAAGAAAACTAATTACAGTTTCCGTTACCGACCGAGCTCGGCTGGGACGACGAGCAAACGACCAAATCGAATTTCGTTTTTGAATATTAAGCTCGTTACATGACGGAAAGCATTATCAGTCGTTATCGTGGCGAAGTTCGAGACCGCGAGAGCACAGTGTGAAATACAGCAACGAGCGCCAAATCGTCACTGAATTGATTGAACCCGGTACGCCCCGTACGTACGTCGAGGGAACGATAAAAAAGTTATTACGCTCCCCGTTCAAGCCCCCCCACCAACTTTGCCTCGCGAACTGGTTTTCACGAACAGATCAGGTACGCAATAAAACTTGCCGACCGTTCCGTGACTGTCGCCCGTGCGGTGTTTTCCCTATTCCTCCAAGCACGGACAAAGTACCGAATCGTTGTCACCCCGAGCATAAAACACATCGCGGGACGTTTTGCAAATCCCGTCGCATTAGAGACTGCGACACGGTTTGCCGATAGGTGCGCGAGTCACTTCGAGATCGTTTGTTTATTGCAAGCGGGCTTGCAGCTTGCGAGAAACTACTTTCACACATGAGCAGGACAGCAGTAAAAGTTTCACACATGAGCACGTTCACCGATAGCTTTATATTAACTTGCGTAACTATTGTTACATTTAACGGCCAAGAGAAAAAAAACAGTTAACTGATACACTGAAAGAAGGATTTAGTAAAAATGACTACACCGCTTGAGAAGAATTATCATAGCACGTGGTAGTACGGAACTATTGCGCCACTCAAGGCAGGAAGTGCCGGATTTATAACAGTTTTTCGTAGATATCGTTCATACAAAATTTTAAGGTTCAGGCGTTGAACTAATTATAATACAGCAGCGAATGTGTGAGTTTCTTCAAATTTTCTTTCGATTCGTTGCTGCCAGGTCGAATCCCGTTTGAGACACTTTAAAGTTTACCTGGGATTTAGAGCTCAGGAAGACTCCTTGACAAAAGGCTCCACCAGGTCCTTATCGATTGACCACTTCATCCTCCCGTTTCCGCTAATATCCGGTTTTCACTTAAACCTGAAAGTGTGAGTTGAAGTTCGGGCCGGTACAAATTTCCGTCTTATTTCTTGCATTATTATATGCGAAATGCAAACTACATTATTCTCTTGAATTACTTGATGTATATCGAAGATTGATAAAAAAAATTTCGCGCAAAGAATTCTGCGTGCGGAAGGGAGAGAAAAAAGAACCTATCGAATTGGAATGTCAAAAGCTCAATATGTTCCTCGCGGTCTTTCTCGCACTTGATATCCGGTTCTCGACGAGCCAGCAGAGTCGAAGGCGCGCTCGCGTTTCCCGTTGAATCGCGCGCATCGAATGGTCTCGTCGGGCAGGGGATGAGGACGAGATTACAGGCGGGAAGGAAGAAACCGTAAACGTTTATAATGGGGGCGACCGTGCCTTTTCAGGCATTCATTGAAAGCAGTTCCGTTCCCAGTTCGCTCTTCAACGTTCCCCGCAACTATAATGCCGTATCGTGTGGAATTTCAATCGGTAAGCGAAGTACACTCGTTTACTTTCAAGCTCGACATTAGAACTGAAACATGAATGCAGCTCGCAATCGCGTTTCAATTCCGCCATGATTATTCAGTTCCGTCTGGACGTCCGTCACAGTGTCCTCTTCTGCGGATGCTGGGAAGCTTTTTTTTTTCAAAGCGATCTCATTTTCTGCCCAATCAATTTGATGCTATGGCGTTAGCAAAATATTGAATACCTGGTGGAAACGGACCGAACATGATTTCGATGTCACTTTCTAATTTTTACTGAAGTAACTAAAGCTTTTTTTTCGATATTGTCGATATAAGACGAACATTTTGAGCTGGTTTGATGAATCATTTCTCATGTCGGACCGAGTGGGAGCAGCCTGAGAAAAAAATCGTTATTTTGATTACACGGAGTAATTCCCTAAAGAAACGTCCAAAGGTATCGTTTGTGTTGGAAGACGTTCAATCGTTGAAACTATAGTTTGAACGATTGATCAAACAACAACACAATTAACAACCGTGTGTGTTTAAACAATTAATAATTATAATTGCTATTATCATGTGTGATAATTGTCCTCATAATTATAAAATATAGACCTTCCATCAGGGGATTTTATTTTATAGCGGAGAGTGACTATGGTCACTATGTAATTTTTGCCCAGTGCACGTTCGAAGGTACCCGAAGTTGATTCGAGGAAACCAAGATTAACCCTATACCCAATCTTCCGCATCGTTTAGCCACGTCGCGTCGTCCCTACCGTTCGTTTTCAAATCGAATCTCGGATTCTTGCGAGCCACTGGATCCGGGTCGACTTTACTCGCAGGATCGTTCACCGCCCTCCCAACGCCACATTTGCTCACGAGCGGGCGATCGAACCTCGTAGTGTGATCAATTTCTCGTACTCATTTGTTTCCTCGAGTTTCATCGATCCTCGCGAGGGGGCAGAAACATGAGCTGGGCGATCCCGAGTGTTATTACACGGTGGTAATTACATCGGAATCCGAGAATAGGAATAGACGCAGCTTTCTTCCTTGGGAAGTCGCATTGAAAAACCGGAGCGTAAGTCCTTGCGAGTCTCGTTCTCTCTTTTGATTCTTTCCATCCCGGTCTTTGGCGTGTTTCGCCCAATGGTTCGGTTAATCTGCGGTTGAGGTTTCTTCCAAGGGCTTTTGTGCAAGGGTAAAACTAGGGCGTGCGTTACTTGTAACTGCCTCGATTAAGCGTCACGAACACGGTACTGGCGTGTGGTAGAGATGACGTGACCTCCGTCTCAGCTTCTCGGTAGAATCGCTCTAGAGCCCCCGGATATTACCTCCGCTCTATTTAGAACCGTACACTACGCGCTTATTAACTCCTGTAGACCCGCGCTGTAAAGCCACGTACAATCTTACTTGTACACTTCGAAACTCTCCCTAGTGGTACCGCATAGAGCAAGTATTGGCACAGCGTCGGCCAATGTTCGCCCAACGTTGGCCAGCACCGGTCCTGCGGCTCACTCCGACCAGGGCTCATGGACCCGAGAATAAACATTCAGGGTTGATGTGTAACGAGACTGTTGTTTACAGCACTCTGTTGTGCTTACACGCACGGTAGCGTATTAAGATGGTAGGTCTTGATATTTAATGAATAAACTAAAATAATAAATAAACATTTTCCATGTGAGAATGCTGGTCCAGTCAGCGCGACACATTTACATCTTCACCACTCACAATTCTACCAGATTACAACTTCACCAGATAACAGCTGTACTAGAAAACAACTCTGCCATATTAGAACTACCAAAAAAGGCAGCTCTAACAACTCTACCACATAACAACTCAACTAGAAAACATCTCTACCATATTACAATTCTACCAAACAATAAAACTCTACCGGGATACCGGTAGACTTTTTTTTTATCTCTGGTAGAGATTTTGCTAGAGTTCTAATATGGTAGAGATGTTTTCTAGAAGAGTTGCGAGTGGTAGAGATGTGAATGTGCCGTCTGCGCTGCCACTACGGTAGTTTCGGGATTCCCAAAAGTCTCCGTACTTCCTCCAAGTATTTGGCGATGCGATTTAACGGATAAGTGGACAATTTATTCATTTCTTTTCTCAATCTCGGTCGATCCGGGCTCTATCCTCTATAGTCGATCGGATTTCCTTGAAGGCCACTCGATTCTTCCATTCGCTCTCTGTGCTTAGATCCTCGCTATAAATAGTGTCGTCTACCGGTGCTAGAGGAGTCTTCTGGCCGGGAAGCAGATAGCGATCCTCTTTCCTGGTGAGCTCGGAAAAGCGAGGTACCTTCGCGCCCTTGTATTCTTTTTCCTTTGGCTGAACTGGACTCCGGTGGCACGGAGTTCTCTCTTGAGGACGGCACAGTCGTTCTCGTCCTCTGTGAAGAGAAGATCTTGCCGCTGTTAATGCGACCTCGAGCCTCAGACTCCATCCTCCTATCCGCTATCCTGGTCCATCGTTCTCCTCTGGATATCTCTCAAGTCTTTTGCCCACCAGACCGCCCACGGTACCGCCACCAGAGTGAGGGAGCCCGGTGTACCCTCTGAAGCCGAACGAACGGACGTCCGGAGACGTAATTTCCTGCCCTCAGCCCATCCTCCCGGATTTAACTCCGCCATCCCGCCCGGTCCGCTTTCCTCTCGACGCTTTGTAGACTACATTTTGCGGAGGGGGGTTTTAACCCTGCCGACAAAACTTTCCTCGTTTTCGCATGGGGCACTGTATCCAACCTGCTCCTCAACACTGTAACAGCAGGAACCTCCGGCTAGACTAAAACCAACGTGGACACGCACAGCAGGAGCCTCGACTCCGCTCGAGTCGAAAACTTGAGCTCCAAGTTTGGTTACAATCTTCACGAGAATTTATGCAGATGACTCCGTTGCTCGCAACTCGCGATGTTGAAATTATTAAGTAAATCGTTCGAATCTTGTTTATTTGCATCAATGGTTTTACAACGGGTTTGCATTAAACGGGAAGAGGTACGGCGATGCTTAAATTATTACGCGGCGTTATCGTAACGGTAGGAATGTTTTTACGTCACCCCCGCCGCTTCTTCTCTTCGCGCGGAGAATAATAATTAATTGCTCGAACTGCGTCGTTAGATACGCTTCAGGCGATTTACTTTGTTAGGCAAGAAAATAGCTGATTGCCAGCCGGGTAATTTGCTGGGCCAAACAATTAATTCGCCGAGCCAGCGCCGTTCGCTGGCACAACCAACTCTATTTCTTTCTCGGTTCGGACTTTTCTTTTTTAATTCTCATTTTGTTTATTTTTTTTAGTTTCTACAATGTCGAGAAGTAGAAAGCTGATGATAATGAGACACATATCGGTTTGCAGGGTAATTATTGTTTGAAACGCGCGAAGGCCACTGTAAGTTTTACCCTCGCCAGGATTGTAGGGTTTGAATAGGTCCAATAAAAATCACTGCACCCAGAAAAATAATTAATTTGACGGCCACCGTTTATTTAGGTTAATTAAAATATTTATTTGATTTAAATAAATATTTATTTCATTTAAGTGACTATTTACTTAATTTAAATAATTGTCTTTTTCATTGATTAATTCAATTGAAATTCGATTTGACACTTTAGTGGTGATATCGATACTAGATTCATTTTTTATTTATTTTTTAGATCCAACTATTTATACTTGATTCGTCGCGACGAATAGGCAAAAAAAATAGTCCGTTTTGCCCCGGTGTTCCGTTTAGCCCCGCGCTCCGTCCGACGGACTCGCGTGGAGTCTTATACCGTTGGAGCGTGCGGATTGAAAACTATTGGAACTTTCGAAAATTTTCAACCAATTACGTCTAACGATGAAACGCTTTCATTCGTAACGCGGCGGGGATAATCGTTTAAATGGGCGAAGAGCGAGGGCGCAACCGAAGCGTCTGCTGTTGATGCCCAGAGCCATTAAATTTAAACCGACGGGCGCGGCCCGCGGGTTCCACCGAGGCGAAAGCTCGGCGAATATCTAATTATTTCTAATAGTTTGTTAATTTCATTCAACTACTTAGCTGCCATAAAATAATTATTGCGGAACAAAAGGAAACGAGAATTGGCGCTAGGCGAAAGACAGTGCGGAGCGTTGGTTTCAGCGAGAGGTGGCACTGCTTTTGATACAGTGTCAAGGAAAACTAGAATCGGCTAGAACGCCACCGAGTGGAAACGTGGCGCAACTTGGTAGCAGAGAAAGTATGCAGAGGGGTGAAGGGGGAGAGAATGACACTGAAGAGGATTGGGGTTGCGGCGAGCGACGATGAAAAATGAACGGGTGTGTGGGAGAAACTAGAAAAGCGGTTCTTCGCACAATAAAAGAAGATATGCACAGCGAGGGGGGGATGAAAAAAAAACGGAAAAAGTAAATTTTCCAGCGTACCACGTATATATATATATTTTTTTAAATGCTTTATTTGAATATGCCAGGAGCACCGGTGGCAGCGAGAGAGCGCAGAGCTCTCGGCACCGCGTGCAAAATCAATCGGAAATTATTGCGCATTGCTCTCGCCGCGCGGCTCATGGAAACGGATATTGGATAAGAAATAAAAATGGGAGATGAGAAAGAAAGGTGCGGAAAACAAACATAAAAAAATCACGCAATTTTTGTGCACAGCTTTTCGAATACACGGTAAAAAAATTGTAAACTTAATGTACCCGGACTGGAAGTTTTTATGCGGAAACTGCTAAATTAAATTTCACGTATAATTGTGGTGAATAATTAATATAGTTTTCCATTGAAATTGACGTACATTATGAAAATGTTTGTACTTTCATAGTGAAATTAAAGTAAATAATTAAAAACAAAGTGTTCCCAATGTATTTTTAATACACCGAACATTAATTTTTCATCACAATTGTACATGAAATTTAATACACCAGTTTTCGCATAAAAACTTCTAGCCCGGTACATTAAGTTTCATAGCATTTTTTTTACAGTGCAATTATGAGCAGACTCGATAATCGGATCGACCATTTTCGTCACAAACGAAACTATTTCGCCTTAAGGGGAGCTCGAGTCAATCGTGAAAATACGAGTGAATTGCGATTGGGCGTTATGTATAGGTTTGTGAAAAACATTTGAATCCATCGCAAAGTGCAAATCTACTTAAAAACTATGTTCAGTCGACTCGAGATCCTTAAGGCGCAGCCGGAAGAAGCGAAGCGATGTGCAAGGTTTGTCGAACTATTCTTTTCGATTCTTTTCTTCTTTTTTCTACGTCGATGGGGAAGAGGCTTTACATCACTTCCGGGGTAATATACAACTCGAGTTGCCACTCTCGTACGTTTTCCGAGCGAAGAAGAAAGTCTGCCTTATCTAAAATGATGTCGGAAACGGTAATGCCAATTCGATATTCACCGTCGTCGACCAGAGCGAGCGAGTGAGCTAGCTAGCTCGAACGGAGTCTTCACGAGCGTTCTCCAGAACCTAAACTATATAATGGGAGGTTGTCTGCCTATATATATACGTATACATAGTTGGTGGTACCCGGAGAGTCGCATCACATAATAACCCGAGCTGGAGGATGGCCCTGCTTGGCGGTGATGGCGAGGCGGTGAGAGCCCTTCGGCGAGAGAGACAGATAGAGCAACCCACCGGCACCTTTAGCCATCGGTAAGCGACATTATATATCTATATAGAGTTATAATAGCCCTCGTGTTAAATCGTATGAGAGCCAAATCGCTTGGAACTAACGTCTAGAGCGCACCGCGCTAACACCACGAACGTCGTTCACGTATCTATTACCTTCGTGCGCACGTATATTCGCCATATCTCGCTTCTATCTGGATTATAGCTTGAGCCTGGCTCATCGTTGAAAGGACAATTCACGAATGAATATTATTAATTCCAATCGTATATATTATTATCGAAACCAGCTGCAAATACGTCACTTGCGATCTAAAAATGAGATTTTCAAACTGAATGTGACGTATTTCCGGTATGACGTCACTGCCGGTCAAAAAATATTTTTTTTTTCCCCACATGACGACAGTGGAAAGCGCTGTTGTACGCTGCATTATTATGCACGGCTCACCGACATAACATCCAAATAATCGTGCCAGAATAGTATAATAGGGGAATAGTTATCAGGGTTGGGAGCGAAGACCTTAGGGAGAACATTATACACTGAGAATGAAAAATTATTGGTTTAAACGAAAGTCGCAGTGGCATACATTTAAACCTGTTGTTTCTTTGGTACAATTAAAGCCTTATTTTCTTTGGTACAAGTAAAGCCATATTTTCGTAAAGGATTATTTGCTTCAATCGATTCAATATCTGTCGGTTCAAACAGCCATTTTAGTTGTATCAACCAAATAGCACCTTCGAACGAATCCAATAATTGTTTTTTCAGTATAATAATCAGGACCTCCTGGATTCTTGAAAATTGGGACAAATAAACAGCTTTCCAATACATATATGTTACATCACGATTTGAAAAAAGTACTACGAATGTCGAACACTCAAGAAAGCAATTTCAGCGATTGTATTCGCACCTTGGAAGCGTTCGTTCCTCCGTCGATTCTCGTGCACCAAAGTTCCTCGAATTTTTTCGTGTACCGCAAAATTCGCTGCACACCACTTCTATCCGACGTTCCGCAGTGATTGGTGGTTCCGCGATTCCGTTGGCTCGAAAGGTCTTGGTACCACTCGGCGTTGTATCTCGCAGCTTGTAGTAGGTGGGGTAGGCTTGCGTATTCGTGCGTATGACTACACGTTGGTACATGTGGCGCGGTGTTGTGTAGCGCTGTACCACCATCCATCGCGATAGATCCTCTCGTTGGAATTCCTCGAACTCGCTAGACTGCGGCGAGAGCTTTGTCAGCTCTGTTGGCGTCTGAGGTGAACGCAGCAGCAAGCAGCAGAACCGCCACGAGCAGCATTAATACCTTCGACCCCCCGCCTTCTTCCGTCTCAAGCTTCTTGCTTCTTCGGTTCCCGCGCTTCAACGAAACCCTCTCTACCCAGGTCTGGTGCATTCAACCATCCCTTCACCTTTACCTTCACCTTCTTCCTCGCTTCCCCTCCTGTCCGCTGCTCCGTTAATATTGAATTCTTTGGAGCAATTTACGGTGGAACGCTACAAATTCAACGTCGGACCTCGTTTAATCCCAAATCCACGGAACAGGGGAGGGAAAAAACCTCCGTTACGTCAGCGCCGCCGTACAGCGAAGGCTTAGAACGAGAATGCAGAGTGACGTATACGCGAGGCAAAAACGTTACGAGCGTTTTACCCCTCGATGACGGCGAAAGAGATTTATTTCGGAAGTGACTCTGCAGCACTTCGAAGCAAGAACCTTCAAACTTGTCCCGAATTTTTAGAACTTCAGTGTTGAAGGCGACTCAGTCGATATTGCGGAAATTATTGATACTTTTTTTTTTTTATTACTCGCCTAAACCGGCGGCATGCGATTTATATTTTATTCCCCAATTTTCACGCTTCGTTCGGAGAAGAGTCCGAGAAGAGACGCGGTAACACAGAACGGATTACAAAGTACCATGCGGTTGGTCCGCTTGCGCCTTCGATTTAACCGATAGGGATGAAGAATCGTGGCCGCGATTGGAGAATATAAAAATGTGACGTCAGCGTTTATCAGATGTGTCAAAGGTTCACCGCGGAGGAGGTGGAAGGAACGGAAAGGAGATGGATAGACGGTTTCCGGGTCAGCGACCCCCAAGCCGAATCCTTTGCTTTTCTCTTGCCTTCCGTCCATATCCATCCTCTTCGCATTCTTGTTTGTTTCGATTCTTCCTCGTTGTTCCCGTGGTCCTCGTTCTTTTCCAGCGAAATCGTTCCCAACGATTCGTCTCGCCTTCTTCGTCCCCCCTCGGTCTCTCGATCGGGTCCGCGAGAGGCCACCGTATTACACAATCCTCCTTGTCCCGTTTCCACGGAAATTGGATAGTTGCTTTCAATTCTGCTGCGGAACCACGTCAAGGAGGGCTGCACTGTGTATTCTGCTGCACCACCGCCGGACTGGCTTTAGCTCCAGCGGCGCGCGGCATTCCTTTGTTTCACTCTAATTTGTCTTTGCTCGTGCAGTAGAAACTTCTTTTTTTCCCCATTGCCGAGTTAGAGTTTTTCGAAAGCCTTTGTTGCCTTTCGCCACTGAAGTCCGATCGCGCTTCCGCTCTCGCATTTTCGTCTTCGTTTTTCCTTTCGAGTGAACACACACACACACACACACACGAAATGCGACGCGCGCTCGTCCGGCCGATTTGGCGAAAATTGCGAAACGCCAATGCGATTAAAGAAGAAACCATCTCGCTGCAAAAGACTCGATCGTGACGGCGGAGGATAAAGAGGTGTTCCGCGGGAATTCAAATCCGACTCGTGCACAGCCGCTCGAAGATCTACGGACGCAGGTTAGCATGTAGGCGGAACTTCTTGCCAAGAGGACAGCTTGCCTCGTATTTCATGACGTCCGCCAGGTCCGCTGGGAATCGTAAGCCCCTTCTACTCTCCTCCTCGTGGATAAGTGATTTTATTTAAAATTCTGCGAGTGTACCCCTAATTAGTTTAACTCTACTCGGAGAATTTATTAAGAAGGCAGGCGGTGGAACGAGACATATCTTCTTTGGGCTTTTTCCATCCTTTTTTTTATTCTCCAGCCTTTTTTTTCCTCTCCATCCTTCCACTCTGGACTCTCGGCGCTAGAGTCGTTCCCGCCCCTCGTGCTTTCCCCGCCGTACCCCGAAGGGTTGCGGTACGTGCCCGGAGATTTACTTCTCCACCCCGCCGGCCGCCTTCTCCTCGGCTTGGACCACCGGAAACTCCTGAGATCTAGAGCCTTCCCGAGCTAGGCGAGTTTCATACGGAATTACTGCGAGAGATTTTTACAGTTTCAAAGTTTCCCGTGCCAACCGACAAACCCCAAGCTCGTGTGCCCGGTGCTGCCCCCTCTAATGTCTCATCCGTTCGCCGCGTACACGATGGTCGCCTCTCGCTTTCCCGTCTTGCCCTTTTCTTCCGTCGTTCCTCCTCCCATCGCCGTTCCATTCTCGTTCTCGTGGATCGCTGGGATGAGAACGTGCTGGGTCGCGACGTCGAAAATTAAGGGGAATATAAATCGATGGCGAAATCAAAATGATCGGAAAAGGCGAACGAATCGTGAGCCAAGATTGGGATGTTTTTGTCGCGGAGAAAAATAATTAGTTGGCATTAGTTTGTAATCAGCAAATTGGAGCCCCGAGTTCGCTCATTGACAATTAATTGATCTACGTGATTGACGGATTGATAATCAAACTGATTACCTTCGTCCAAATGGGTTGTTTGACTGACATCCAAATGGGGTGTTTGACTGACAAATCATTGGTCTGCAACCGACGAATCTTCTGTCGCAACCAATTGATTCTTCACCCCACCAAATCGATCGCTCCGCGAGTTTTCAATCGCGCGCGGTTCAAGCAGCTAATTATTTTCTCCACGATCAATGATGAGCCCTCCGTCACCGATACCAAAGGATTGAACCGGCGAGGATTGAAACAAAAGCCTCGATAGATTGTGAATCAGTGAACAATAAAGAGGAAGCAAGACGGTCCGATCTGCTCGTCTAGATTGACGTTAATATTCCCTGATAGAATCAGCGTTCCTCGTTCACGGCTCTCCCTTATCCGACACGCCGCGCTCCGTTTCGAGGCTGCAATGACACCCGAGATACCAATAAGAGAGACGCACTCGCGGCAGCTACGAACTCAAAGGAATATAGCCGAAGGTAGATTCACCGGGGCGATAACGGCCCTCTCTTCCACGTAGAGGACGATTCTTTGAGCATTAGCGACTGATTGCGAAATTGCAACGGCGGAGTGATCTTTTCACAAGATTACGCTCCTCTTCTGGAGGACGAGAATTTTCACCTCGAAGTCGCTTCGGTTGGTAGTCGGAGCCAGAGGCGGCAATGGCGGGTATTTCCTGCTTCTGCCCCTCCCGCTATCGCTACCCCGCGCGCCCCACAGTTTTTCCTAATGGCAGACCCATGCCGTATAGGTGCGCTATATACGTACACCGGACCTGCAGCTTAACAACTCCCGGTTCTGCACTTAAATTTAAGTTCATGAGCATTTAAGTAGGTACCGACCCCTCCCATCCACTTGATATATATCTCCGGTTGGCGAGGCCTTTGGAGGTTGAACGGGCGGGAACCGTTGCTTGCGTACAGGAGTTAGGGTCGGAGAGAGCGGTGCCGAGAGAGAGAGCAAAAGAAAGCTATAGGGTTGCTAGGCGGGTGTCGGGGAGGGGGGGGGGGGGTGAGCAGAAAGGACTGAAGAGCCCGAACGGGGCGCGGCGAGGGCACATCAGGGGGCGAAAGAGGGAAAGCGATAGGGTAGGAGAGGATGAAGTGGAGCAAACTAGGTACAGCCAGAAGAGGATAAATATAGAGTGTATACGTGATGTTGCCGAGAAAAGGGCCGAGCGTCGAGGGTCCAATTACTCTGATAACACCGGGCTATCGAATAATATTATACCACCTGCCCGGGAAATTATCGAGTACATTATATTATCTCGGTACTCGCGACCGAGTCGAGGGGCACTCTCGGCACCGTCCCGAAAATTCTCAACTCATCCGCGAAACTTCTCGGCTCTTTTGACGTGTCATCGGGCGGGCGCAATTCGCGCATAAATTTCATTAGCTACAAAGCTCCTCGTCCTTCATCGGCGGCGGGGTCTCGAACGGCGCCTCACCGCGTCTCCCTCGCGCGGAAACTACGGCAGGACGCTTCGTAGCTTTTGGATTCTTATTTAATATCGCGGATTAGAGATAAAAAACGATGAAAATGGAAAGTCGAGTGGATAACGGAGGGAATCGAAGAGGAGGCCAAGGGTTGCGAGCCCCTCTTGCGATCTACCTGTTTTCCGTAGCCTGGACAATATAACCCATAATATTGCCGCCCCCGGTGGAATATTACTTTTTACCACGATTTATTACCCCTCCGGCGAGAGAGCGCTATAGCGAAGAGAATGTTCAGCGTCGCACGCCCTTCAAGTTCACGAATACACGATGATATCGACGATAGCCGTTAGCTATTATCCCGGGCCTCTTAGCGGAGCGGTTTACCTTTTTTAGCCCATATTGTATGAAATATTGGATCGTTGCAGGCGGAAAATGTGCAACACCTTATAGTGTTTACCCAACGACGTTGCCTTTCTGTTAAACTTATCACGATAATACATTTCCAAACATTCTTTTCCCGGAAGGTGGGTAGAAATTTTAAAGCGTCAAACTGGGCCCTGATAAGGTCCTGAAAATGCCCTGTTAGGATTTTATCAGGGCCTGATGTAACTTTCCAACAGTTCTAGCAGAAAATCCCATTTTCCCTGTGTTATCTGTCTTTGCGAGTGGTCGGTGAAGACTTCGCATCTTCACGGGCGTTCCTTTTGTCTGCGAAGATTCCGTCTTAGCGCAAACGTTCCCGTATTTGTTACAGTTGCTTTGGAGTGAAGATAGCCCGGAGTCTCGGTGTTAGCCGGTGTATAAAATATTGTACATATTGTATAAAATATTGGCTAGCTGCGGGTGTGCTTCTCCGTCGATATCTAATATATCGACGGCCTATCGCGCGACCGAAGCAAAATGTGCAACACCGTACAGTGTTTACCCAACGACGGTGCCTTGCAGTTAAACTCATCACGATAACAAAAAAAACGTTGACAAACATTTATTTTCCGGAAGCCCGGTAGCAATTTTAGAGCGTCAAACAGGACCCTGATAAGATCCTGAAACTGCCCTGTTAGGATCTTATCTTAGCCTGATATAACGTTCCAACAGTTTCGCCAGAGAATCCGCTTTTCACTGTGTTATCCGTCTTTCCGAGTGGCCGGTGATGAAGACTTTGCATCTTTACGAGCGTTCCTTTTGTCTGCGGAGCTTCCGTCTTAGCGCAAGCGTTCCCGTATTTGTAACAGTCGCTTTGGAGTCAAGATAGCCGTGAGTCTCGGCCTTAGCCGGTGAGACAAAACGGAATAGGGTAGGAATACGCGCAGTGTACGGATGTGCAGCTCTCTGCCTTACCTACCGCAGGTAGCCTCGGTAGCGTTGATACGCAACCCAACGCCGTGCTAAGGCGAGCGTCACTTTTCTTTCCGCGTAATCACCGCCGCTCCGGAGTAGAGCGGTCCTGGCTTGATCCACGATAACGCGAAAGCACCGGAACGCGACGTACCGGATATAGAGATAGAGACGCGTTGGGTCCGAGGCTCAAAGCCGACAGGATGCAAGAGGAGAATTGGCGCGTGCGAGTGAAGAAAACAGCCCGCCGCGTCCAGGACCTAAATGCAAAATAGAGCATTCTATCAAGGGCGAAATTTGCGCGAGGAAACTGAAATTTGTCCAACGTGGCGGAAGCCCCGGATTATGCGGGCGCGTCCCGTGCTCCTGTTACGGCTACCCTATATATATCCATCCTTCGCCCCACCGTTTATTTTCACCAGCACCTCCGCCGCCCCGAGCTTCCGGCCCGACCACCTCGGCCTGGCACTCGCACCCTCGAGAAACAGTAACGGCAGCGGCACCCGGGCGCACCGAGGGAAGAAAAAAAGTAAAATAAAGTAACAAAGTGTTAAAGTTTTAATCCGAGAAGAAGGAGTAGTTAAAGAGCGAGGGAGACGAGAGAAAGGTGGATAGGAGGCCCGAAGTGCGGGACTTGGCGGAACGAGGTAGACGGGAATAGCAAGGTGGAGGAAAAGGCGAGAAACTCACGGCGAGAAGAGGGAAAAGACGACGACAGGAAGGAGCGAACGCCGGAGTCCTTTCTGCGTTCATCTCTCGTCCCTTTTTCGCCCCCCTCCCCTCACTGGTGGTATACTCTGCGATGGTGGGGTGGGGATCGCGAGAAGCCCGGGGAAAGGTGGGAGGGTGGAATAGGAGTGGCGGGCATGTCGAGGCTCGCCGAGAGGGTAAGAGAGACCAGGGTGTGCAGAAAAGTCTTTGTAATCGCAGTTTTCCACTTTTTCCGGGAGAGGCGGGTGGAAGTGGCGTCGCCGGGTAGAAGAGGGTGGTCCTGGGCTTTTATATATATATATATATATATATATATATATGTATACGTATATATAGTTATAACTTGTTCGTAGCGACTACAACTAACCCATTGCAGTATATCTGGATGTGGAAAAGAGAAGGAAAAGGCGGAAAGAGTGACTCAAGGGTCGTGGAAGCTTTGGAGGGCTGTGTGGGCGTTCGACCACCCTGAGCAGGAGCCACCGACTCCGGGCTCCGTTCCTTCGTTCTCTCAGTACCTACGTACAGTAATGGCGAGAGGCCCCGAGGATGGTTCGCTGGGAGGCTCTGCTTGAACAGGGATTTACGGAATTTATCACTTGAATTCCCTGTAAAGGATTAGCAGACATTCCATCCTAGCGGTAACGCCGTTTCTGTAGGTAGCTTGAGCTGCGGGACCTTCTCGAGTTTCCCGGACGGTTACGTAAGAGGCAGAAACTCGTCGAAGGCGAGGCTCTCTATCTGCGTGAATTATGTATGTGAGATATAGCCGCTAAATCAGTGACTGGCGTAATTGTACTTTTTTGTGCATCACGATTTGGGGGTTTAAGTAAGAGAATGATGGGAATTCGGGAGCCTCAATTGAAGAGGGTGTTAGTTGTATATCTTGCCACATTGATTCTTCCTCATTGAATCTCCTCATTCTATTCGGGTGAAAACGTAATCTGGTCCATGGTTGGCTCGCGGAATACCCATTGTCTGCGTCTACCAAAAATCCGCTCACTTGGACGATTAGTCTAGTTGGGAATGACACTTAGGATCGGTGCTTGCCGACATTCAGCAAAGACCGGCCGAGACTGCGCCAGTACTGGTCTCGTGTGACGCTACCACTATGGTATAGACGTTGAACGTCATCATAAGAGATTCACGATGATTATAGATGAATTATGATTATAGAAATTGTGTCAGATTGCGCCCCTGAGTGGGCTCTCACGCTCATCGATTCCCTATCTTATGATACGTATGGCAAGCGTATCGCAGCAGTGCAATTCGGTCGTCGACCGAATTATTGGGAACGACAACACGCAGAAGACTCAACATCCTCCGTAATATCTGTTGATTCTCTCTTATTTCACGATATTTTTGTTTCATCTCTCGAATCCGCTTCTGTTTTTAAACTCCCGAATCGATGCCACTCGAATCTGCAGTGGCCTGCTATCTATCCAAAAGCGAGACAGTGCCCCGAGCCCGTTCCATTATTTGCTTTACTTTCTTTCCGTTCTTCTATCCTTCCTTCCTTCCTTCCGCTTCAATCGACGATACCAATACTGATAACCGGGCAGGGGAGTGGGAATCCTGCTATGACCCAAAGCAAACCCGAACCAGCACCCGATTTTCTTCGCGAACGTCGATTCGCGATCGTAAGCACGCAAGATCCGACTACTATCTCCGCATGTTCGGTATGAATGCGTTGTTTTGCTTCCTCGCAGAAAAAGCTATGTTTTCGTTAAAAAAAAATTGTAATGCCAGAATACTTAAAATCGTCTGAAACGTCAAGAAATGCAATTTTTAGGTGGCATCCAGACGTGTGCGTGTGTGTGACAGACTTGCATCTTTTAAAACCACATCTCATTTTGAAGAATAACAATCGCTATTTACGACGCGCAAAGGCGCACTTACCCAGATTTTATTTCCTTCGAAACATTCGGATTTGAATGAGCTCGCTGAAGATGATTTTTCTTAGCTCAAACGTACGACTTGAGGACTTTTCGATGCCCTCGCCTTTTCCGTCGATGAATTAAATTCAAATTTGTTTTATTCTATGTATAAATTATATATGCATGTATTCTGATATTTCGAAAAAAAAAGCTCGAACGACAGCACCGCGGGTCCGTGTCGCACGGCTGAAAAACGAAAGTGGTCCATTTCTTCGAGAGGTCAATAAAAGTATGAAAAAAAAATATATGTTAGGGTCGCGAAAAATCTTGATATTCCCGCGGCAGCGAAGAATCGAGCGAAGGGAATCGTACGAACGGAACGAAACCCATTCAACCTAACAGCGTCCCACCGATTCGGATACGTGCTTCCGTGTACTTCACGACCTCTGTATTATGTCCGTGCCGTCCCCCTTCCCGAGACAGTTTACCGCACTGCGGAATCATCAAGCGGGAGCGTGTTTTCGTTGACGTAAAATTCCCTGCGAATTTCAATCGGCCATATTCCGAAGATTGAAACTTTACTGCCGGTACGCTCGGAGAATCGGAAATCGTACTTTTGAACTGGACGTGTGCAATTCGATGACACAACCAGAATTTCGCGACGGAAAAAAGCTCCCCTAAATAGGACGAATTCCTCGCATGTGAATCACGCCTAGATCTATTTCTTTTCATGAATTTTCGTGCTTTCTTATTTAAAATTCCGGAACTCATTAATATACTCGTACTGCCTGGTGTCGTAAAAATTAAGTGCGCATTTCGCTTCGATAAAAACTGCTTTGTGTGTTCATTATTCCTAACAGATTGGAGATTGCCAGTTGACCATTGAATAGCATGCCCGAGTCGGATATGTAGTATGCCTGTATCGTACAGAAATGCAGCGGCAAATTTCTCTCCTGGGAACAGAAGCAGAGTTGCATGTCGGTAGTCAAGATAGGAGGGAAGGTATTAGGCACGAGCCAGCGATGTAATCGGAGGCGTCAGGAAAGCTGCGGTGTGCGGTGTATCGAGAGTCGTGCACGCCAACACCAATTGAAACTCAAAACGCTTCAAAGCATCTTCAATATAAGTTAGGGCAACTGTACTTGGCTTATAGGTTCGTTACCGGGTCCGCATACAAAACAGTCGTCGGTTCTGTTCGAGATAGTTCCTTATTGGGAATAATAGCTAGTCACGCGCTATTGTCCCGCGATCCTCGCCCGATCGAAGCGTAGGTCGTTAAACCCGGCCCTGGGCCAATATTGCAGTTCAGGTGCACGCTCGAATCTACGGCGCCATAATTAAATTCCATGGATGATCCGGAGCGAGCGTGATCGGCGAGATGAATCGCGAGCTTACCGAGATTCGTGCTGCAGTCCACGCTGCTACAGCGGCTGACTGGAAGTTGCCTTTCAATTTTCGCGTCAGAAATTCGATGGAATTAATCAAAAGAAAATAAAAAAAACTGTTATTAAGAAACCGGAGGATGAACCCTAACTTTTAGAATCGGTTGGATTGGACCGCATGTAGGGGAGTACGCGGGAAGGTTCATTCGAGGGTGAATGAAAATGTTTCAGTGACAGACAAACTTTTCTGAATAAGCCAGACATCAAAGGAACCCTTGAAATATTTAGGGTGAAAGTCCCGACGAGGTAAGACGGACCAATTTTTGTTGACTCAAATGCGAATTTAAAAGAGATCTGAAACTTCGTTCAATACTTTTATTAAAGAGCGCGAAGTATTTTTAAGTGTTAAATCTAACACCTAATGAGATTAAAAAATATCGCACGAGCTTCCTTTATTTCCACAAACTACCCGCAGTTCGGTAATATGGACCACAAATTTATCTCATCACAACATTAAAATTAATTTCATTCCCGTCAGAATTTTGTGTTCCAAATAAACTTTAATTCAATTATCAGTGTCCGAAGCCTTCTTGGGATATTCGTGGATTGTCACAGATTATTAGACGACCTCTACCGTTCATGTTATCAAGCAGTCGAAAAAAGCAACTAAGATGAACCACCGCGCACCCTCATTGCCAGGCCCTTTATCTTATTTACCTATTTTATAGATTTTGATTTATATAACGTTTATCATAGATTTGTTTCTGGATTTGGGAGATACAGACTATAACTTTTTAGTGGCCCATACTCACCAATTCTGCCTTACGGCAAGGTTCTCACAGGTCTATGAGTAAAATGATCTGCTGTGATTTCTTTCACAAGCAATGAAACTGAGCGATTGTCGCGCAGGTTCACTTAATCGATATAACAACAATCTCGTCCTGTCATAGAGTCATTAATAAAGTGTCATAACTAAATTACAGTATAATAGTACTTGGTGGCGCATTATCCACAATCTCATACGTGCAGGTAATAACCATGTACGGTGAGAAATACATTCTGGCATTCGGCGTAACTAGTATATGCCTCGTCGTGGTGCTACGCGGCACGCAGGATAATTATAATAGTTTACACTTTCCATACCGGTTGCCTCGACAGTTGCTCGTCCGTGTCCGCCGGCTCGTAGGTTGAGTACGGAACCACGCCGCCTTTCCTCGCTCCACCGTTTCGCGAGTATGTTGTATGTATTTAGCGACGAGCGCGCAGGCAGAAATCCTCGCCGCGAGTCACTCTCGCTCGTTCCCTATACGCTCGTGCCGCTCCAAACTGGATCTATATAGTATTCTCAGCACATTCGTCGAGTTATGTAAATACACGTCATAATGAATGCCGTCGGGCAGAGCATTGTGCTCTAGCAATTCCACCATTTTCCCCACATCTGACATCTCCCATGAACTCGTCGTTGCGAAGTCCTCCGTTGAGAGTCGAAAAAAAAAAAATAACTACGAAAAAAAATAACTAAACAAATAATTCATAAGGCATGGAGCATGCGTGTACTTTTGGCACCCATTTGTTCGGTAAAACGCGCCGAATTGACTGTTTGTTGATTTATAATGGTGGCAAAATTGCCGTCGCCAGAAAAATTCAAGTACGTATAGTTCTCTTAAACCGTTGAGAAGAATCCTGCGAGATTTTCAATTAATCCAAGCATGCATTTAATTGAAATATATCGCGTGTGTAAGAGTTTTTTTTTATGCATCCGATGTTGAGGCGCGGACAGCCCCATCCAAAACCACGCGTCGCAGGTCGCCAACGCGAGTCGCTAACTTCAGCCTCGTACAGCCGAAATGACAAACGCTATTTTTTTTTTTTTTTTTTACAACTAATAGCCTTTGTAAGAACCGAAATGTTTTTCATAAATTTGGATGCCGAAAATTATATTATTGTGGCGTTCGTTATCGGTACTTCATGCAAACTATAGAGCTAGAAATTGAATAAGTGGAACTTTCGTGATGAGAGATAAAAAATGTGAATATTTTTGAGGCAGCTTAACTTTTTCGAATTATTAGCGTTCATTTTTTTTTGGCATTGACGGGATACACTAAGAGACGAGGATCTTTTAAACAAGTCTAATATTCTCCAAAGCGGTATGGTTTTCCAACTAAAAGCCTCGTCTTCCTTGGACGAATAGTCTGTAAAAGGTCATCTACGAGTACGAAGTAAAAAAAAAAAAAAAAAGATTATATACAGAATTGGCATTCCACTAGATTCTGCTCGAATAACTATTTTTTCTCGCAGCAGGAACACGGAATCCTCCTTATTACGCTCGAGGCACGTAGTTCTTGTTTTTCATACTCTGCGTATTTCGCTCTCATGAGTAGCAGCGCTTCCTGAGCGGGAGGAGTTTTCGTATTACATGAATGAACCTAGTGAACAAGTCTGGCGAAGGGTGGAGAAGACGGAAGGACGCAAATTTTCAAGGGGCAAAGAAGCCGAGCTATTCTTACTTGACTGGAGAGGATTAGAGTGAAACGGAAGAAACAGCAGGTAGAGTTCGTAAAGTAAAGAGCCTCGAGAAGCCTAGCAGCAGGAAACATCGAGTAACACTCAACTTAAGTATTTATAGAGCAACGAGGGAAATACGGTTTGTTTGTTTTGGCTCGGCATTGGCACAGTAAGCTAGGATCCGGCGTCGAATTTGCGGGTCTGTCGTACATTCCTGTTCAACTAACAATTTCGCGAATCGATGCCGTCCTCGCGACAGGTTCTTAGTTTCGATACGTTCGAGCAACTTTTCGTCAAAATTTTATTTTCAAGTGACGTATTTCCGGTACGACGTCACTTCCGCTCGAAAAATAAGATGTTAAACTCGGAAATGACGTTACAGAGAAAATTTGTTATTTTTCTCTGGAATGTATCTCGAATGTAGCCAGTGACAGAAACATGTGCATTAAGGAGCACAGGAAAAGTTTAAAAGAACGTACGTGATACATCTTAAATGTATTTAGAGTGGACCCGGAGTGCACTAGAATGGACCCGAGACAAATTCATGCACTGAGGGAAGGATCTAGTAAATACGACTATATCGCTTGAGATTTATTACCATAGCACATTTACGCATTATGGGAACTAGGGCTCCACCTATGGTAAGAAGTACCGTCTTTATAATAATTTTTCGGAGATATGGTAAAAATTCTTGGGAATTCTGAGACTTCGTCATAGATGGCGCCCTAGTGCATTACTACTATGTGCTATGGTAATTTTTCTTAGACGACCTGTAGTTTTTACTAGATCCTTCGCTCAGTGTTGTGTTCGAATAATATTCGCAGAGCATGAATTCAAGGAATCGATCCCAGGCTCCAATACTGTGCCCGACACAGGCGCAGCGATAACATTTTTCAACTAGCCGATATGTTGGGTCCAGCTCGATACGGGCTCGGTCGGATACCGGCTTGAGCGTCGAATAGACCCTCCGCACCTGGTACGGTCCCATAGCCGTGCCGGTGGTAAAATCTCACCTAGGCACTTGGGCCCGGGTATCGTCCAACTTGCAAAAAGCATTCCCGTGCTTCTTCCTTTCGTCGCCGCCCCGGCATCGCGAATGTCCTGCCCCCTCGCTATATTCATGTATTCCTGAATCGAACAACTCTTGGGAACTACTTATTCGCCCTATACGGACGCGAACAAAAAAAAAAAAAAAAAAATAGTTACCCAAGAAGCTTTTCGTCTGAAAATTGTGTAGCTGCAGAGAAATGTCGCTCGTCATCGCCAATACATACTCAGCGAAGTTGAAAAAGTTGCAAGAACACGAGAGAACAACAACGACATTGACGTTATAAAAAAGAGCCTCCCACATGTGGAACCACCGAAGCTGGACGGTGTTTTGTGACGACGAAAAGTTTTCGAGTCCCGAGTATATCATGACTAGACATTCACTCCGGAATGCCGGGCTGGGGTAAGTTTCCGATCAGGAACCGCTTTCCGAAGTTGACCGACTAACTACCCTAAGTCTGTTAGCCGTTCTTCGCGAAATATTGTATCAAGTGCCTGTTGATGTTCCATCTTTGCGTCCGCGGTCGTGGATCGCGAAGCGAATGTGCTCGGAGAGATCGGCCGATGGCCGGACGAGGAACATTCGCGAACGAATGCGAAACCACTGGAGTCCGTTTCTCATTTTATCTCTCCTTCCGTCCTACGTTCCCATCTCTCGGGGGTTTCCCGACCTGTTTCCCTCCTCGGCCCTATCAAACGCTTTTCCAAAGCCCGCAACTGTCTCGCGCAGAGCATACGTCGCTATGTTTACGACTTTTGCGCGCATACGTCCAAACGAGTTCGATGCCAGCGGTGCAACTCGAGTAGATGGGACACTTGTTCGTCCCGTATCCTCGTTGCCGCGTGCAGACGGGAAAGCGGATGAAGATAAATAGAAAAGCGACTGGGAGTTAGAAGCGCGAGGGGGAACGCGGACCGACGGAGGAACGGGAACCGAGGTAAACAACTGGTGTGCTGTTACAGTGCTCTAGGTAAGATAGGAGTGAATCCCCATACGAATACGTTCCACTATAGGGGTGGATGTATGCACCCTGTATGCAAATACCCAGTTTGCTATCCCACGGGGAAATGGAACTGCCGATTATTTATTGCGTCGACTGTAAATCCGTGTCAGCGTTTGTCGCAGTTTCTCTCAACCTCCATCGCCTCCCCTCCCTTCATCCCGACCATGGCCCCGCTCGCTAACTCTATATTTGTGTAAATTCTCGTCCCTGTGTGCGCGCGCCAAGTTTAAACAGAGCTGTAACAGGGTTTGTTCAGATACGATTTCCCTGGATAGGATTTCACATCGAAATCACATTTACCGATGTGACAACCTTTCTGTGTTTCACGCGTCCCTGTTAGATGTTCGTAGCATTGTACAGCTCTCGTGGTTGAAAGATTGGTGGAAACTTCTTTGGTTCAATCAAAACCGGTCAATTAAAACCGATTATGAAGACTACGTGGTCCAACAAGTAGTCTTGATAATCAGAAGTATCGGAGAACGAAAATCTTGGCAGTGACTCTGAGGCACGGAAACCTCCTGTGGGTAATGAAAACTGTGTTAATTTTTTTTGCGACCGGATACCAGACTTTCCTAAGGAAAACCACGTTATCATCGTCTGCTGAAAATGTGTTGGACGAAAAGAGCTGACAAGTTCCGTTTATCCGGAAGGATCACTGAAAGACATGGATCAATGTTTTTGTTGCCGACTGAGTCTCAGTTTCACAACGCCTCGATGATGCCAGCAGCTACTCAATTGAATATTGCAGTGTATGTGCCTGTATGTGTCTTGCGTTCAGAAACTGCAGGTGGAATCGGAATTCTCTGTTTTGCCGCTGTTTCTTATCGGCTCAGGACGTTTTCCACTCGCCAAGAGAGCTTCACTAGCGGCGGGCAATTCCGCAGTAATGACGCGTCACCCCGTCCTCGCTTATGGCTCAGCTTCTGCGACGATCACATACTTTGAAGAGGCAACGGCGAATCACCACTGCCACTTGCACGAAGGAGCCCGTGCGGTGAAGTCAAAAAAGAAGAAAAACGACATTTCGAGGGACTTCCCGATGTTACGAGAAGCGACGTATCTGTCGACTTTCTTGCTACAAGTTGTAAGACGCGCGATATATAGTGGAGTACAGGTCAGCACTGAGGAATCGAGCGAATCCGCCGCAAGGAAGAAGCCACTCGTCGTTCTCATCCTCGTTTTCATTCCCATCGCCATCACCTGGATATTGGTCTGGTCCGTTTATTCCAACGACGCGTATTCCCGTCGTACATATACGGCTAGCGCAGGCTTGTGCCGAGCAGTCCGTCGCCGAGTTTGTATCAACTGTATCCGTTCCACGACGAAGGACATCGTTGCGACGTACCGCATTGTCGAACTTCGTGAAAAATAAATAAAAAGAGTTTCGCAGAGTCTCCTCGTTTTTTCCAGCTTCCGCTATGGGAACGAAGACCCTGGCGATGGTACTTCTGTCGCTTCTGCTTCTTTCAGACAAGTTCCTGGAGATGATTTTCTTTCTTATTCCTCATCTCCCCGCTCCCATCCCCGTCCCCGTGTGCGCGAGTATCGCCAAGTTGTTCGGTTGTTCCGCGAGAGGTACGAAGGAACGTTTCTTCCTCTTCTTCTGTCACGCGCTGGTCTCTTTCAGCCGCCATTCTGCTGTTTCGAAATCGGGCAAAGGACAAGCGGCAACTCCAGCAAGACAGTACATAGCCGGTTGTCGACAGACAGCCACGGCACGGAGCCCGATTTTCTCCGGGCTCCGAAACTCCGGCGAAACTTACCGACTTTTCTCTGTCGCTAAGTCGATTCTCCTCGCTCGATCCTCATCGTCCTTTTTGTCGAAACCCTTTTCATTTCTGTTACTCCTTTTCCCCATGGCTTGATGCACCTTCTGCGAATTTCTCTCCGCAGTCTCGCCGGCGAGAATCCATAGGGTTTCGATAGCTACCGACTCGCCGGAAACGCTTCGGATAAGCGAGGATACTGCAACCGGGCAAAGTCACTCGGTGTGTAGTTGGAATATTTTCTTCGAGTTTCTTCTTGTTCGCTGGCAGATGCTCGATTCTCCGATACCCCTTTGAGCGTTCCCGCTCAAAATCCGGCCGGGCTTCAATCGAATTTTCCATTTATCTGCGAGCACTCGAGAGCACTGTGCGGCTCGGGACTAAGTTCCGGTTACTTTCGAAATTATTGAGAATGCGGGCAGATAACGGGGAATCGTCTCTTCAACGTTTTTGGCAAAGTCATGTGAAACTACGATTAGGAAAGTTCGTGGAACAGAAACAAGAATCTAGCTATTTGTTGCTTGAATAAAAGCTCTTCTTAGTCTGCAGAAACTCATTGTAGAACCCCGAGTGGGAACGACACACAGGACCTGCACAGGCGGACGTTGGGCGAACAATGGCCGACGCTCTGCCAGTGCTGGCCCGGCGTGGCACTCTCACCAGGGTGGGTCCGAACTTCATTTATCAAGCACTCCAATATAAATGGCAAAACGAGCAAGTTGTCGGAGTTCGAAATCTTTCGCAGGGTACTTTGTCATTCGATGAATAAATCCAATGACGTTTCTTGGCAATTGAGAGAGCTGCACTTATGGTTACTAGATATCTCGGAATCGTGAAGTGAATGAACGGCGTTCGGTCATGGTTGCATAAATCTAACCGTAAAAATATAGTTCGGAGCGATGATTGTCCGAGTAACCCCGATCCATAGAATAAATTTGTATTCCGCACATTGGGTATGGAACTAGAGTAGATAGAAGATAAGTGCGATAGCGGATAGTGGAGCGCCCGTTGCGTGTAGTTTAAATTTTCACGAGGGAGTTTGCCTGCACTGGTTCTCTTTCTATAGTTGCGCTATTATCGCGACGAGTCTTGTGTTCGGTGATTGCAGCAGAGTCAGGACAGAGAGCTCGGTGGAGTGGAAATAAGGAGCTTTGTTGCATGCGCGGTAGACTCGAAACTCCGAACGGACATGGGAAATGCGATGGAAAAACTGTTAAATGTATGATAATATTTTTGCAAGTTAAACGCATTGAAAAAACAAAATTGGATGTACGTCGGGAAGACTACGTTTACAGCCGCTCCAACGAGTTTTCAGTTGGTACGACCAAAAAAATCCATTTGTTTTACGATTCGTTTCCGTTGACAGACGGATTTTATAATCATAATATAAATGCTGTCCCAAAATTGGGACAAAACATTATACTGGACTATCCAGTGTTCAAAACCGATTGATTTTTCCATTAGGCAAATCTTCGCACAGTGAAAAATGTTCGAGTTCGACAAGTTTTTCACAAACTTTTTATCCTGCCAGGGAAGCGCCCACCTATGTGCGCGATACGGTTGTTGATCTCCAAAACGGGGCAGCGTAGAAAGAGAAGAAGTTAAAATTGCTCCAGGAAAAGTTTCCTCAGTTCGCTTGCCGAACACTACTGCGCCAATTTCCTCGTTCCAATTTCGGTACACCCTGTTCACCGATACTCAGTCAAACAATTTCTTACTTTGCTCGCTATGGTTCCGGTGGCGCGCCACTTTGCCATAACGACGGGACTTGGCGCTCGGGGCTCGATGGCGGCGATTAGAAGTACACCAGCTGGAGGCTTCCACATTGCTAATAACACGAGGAGCGTCAGGCCTATTCGCAGGTATGACTGTGCTGAACCATGCCAAGCGTTGGGGCAACGGCGGTGGGCACTGTTAAAACGGCGAAGGCCGAAACGGCGGAGCTCCGGTAGGTGGTAGCTGTGGTCGAAGGCATTAGGGGTTTAGGGGCTTTAGAGTAGAATGTGACGGCGCTTGAACCTCCGTCCCTCTTCCCCCAGGGCCACCGTCGAGTGGTACCGGCGTGGGATTTTGGTCGGAGGTTGGAACCGAGCTTGCACTGTTCACGGCGATTAATTCATTGCCCCCTTACCGCATCTCACCGCAAACCGCCTTCTCCGCGGACGCCCTCGACGACGTCCATCCCCTTTCCCGCTGGCGCTGTACACAGGCGCGGAGGCTAGTTTCTCTCCATTTCAATGGTTTAACTCGCCCGGACGCATCAACCCCCTCAGGGCGGGGACGAATTCCGGCGTTCGTTGCTCCTTTGGCGCGGCCTTTCTCGAAGGACCGCGTATCCGAGCGATCTTCCTCGCCGAATGACGCCACTTCCACGCGAAACTCTTCTCTAACTGATGCGTCGCGCGGACAAGAGACTTATCGCGAGCGATAGAGGCGGAGGCGGGCAAGTAGGAGTGCTCTCGAAATCCTTTGGGACCGCGCCGGGCAGAGAATCTAACCTTCGTATCGTTTTATCGACGAAGCTCTGAATTCGGAAACCCGATTCGCATACTTTACTTTACCATCGGTCCACCGCGGGTCTCGTCAATGATTCAACGCTGAGAAAATGTCTTAACTTGCATGTCGGTGGACATTCACTCGCAAATAGAAGGAACAGATATTGTTGCGAATACGAAGATTAGGTCCTGAGGGAAACATGACACTTCGGCGATAACCGGAATAGCTCGGTTTGGGAATAGGGAATCGAAGGGACGATCGACCTCGGAGGATCGTCGTGACCGAAGGGTCAGCTAGGACGTCATACCGTACGGACGTTTGAGGGGTCGCGATCGGGATTAGATAATATTGGAAGTTTATGTAATCAATAGTATCCGTCCCAATACGAAAGATACGTGTTCGATATTTCGCTGCGTTGCAACAATATCTTTGGGAAAAGACAGCGTCTATCTGTGACGTAACGACAGTAATGGGATGCAAACTACGGTGAATACGTTCCGTGATCAGTTGTAAGATGTAGTTTGAGAAAGGGCTTTTATCCTTCGAGGTCTTTAAAATAGGGTAAATGAGATTGTACTGGAATACGAATAGGGTAGGGTAGAAAACAGGAGGGAGCAGTCAAGTCTAGCCTGATGTTACTCGATAGTAAAATGATTAAATCGGATATTGTTATGTCGTAAGGTGTGACACAAATCGTGTACATCCTAGCTGTTAATTTCAATTGTTTGAATTTTAAAAACTCCGGGGCCTTTGTTAACTTTACCTTATTCTATTATCATATTTATTCAGATAGAATCTGAATAAATTTATTATCTATTAAAATGCAGTAATCACTAACAACTCTACCAAAATCTCTATCAGAGAGTAAAAAAATCCTACCACAATGAAAATAAGACTCTACCGGAATACAGGGCTACCGTCTAGCCTTGTATTCCGGTAGAGTTTTATTGTGGTTTTGGTAGAGTTGTGAGTGGTAGAGATGTAAATGTGCCCTAAATCAGGATCTATTGTAAACTGATGGTAAAAGGAGAAATCCCTAAATTAAAAGAAAAAATATATTTTTCTTAACACTGAGCGTCGAGACGTGATCTCTTCGCTTCGCGCGGAGGTTCGGGGACCACTCCCTCGCGGGTTCGGCGTCGCTCTGCGTAGGGCGAGAGGTCGAATCCGGGTTTTCGGTTGAGCGAAAGGGGAGAAAAGGCTTCGGTGGGTCTATCGGCTAGCGGGGTTACACGCATCGAAGAAGCCCACCTCTCTCGTAGCCGGGGAATCAACGGGAATTAACCTTCCAGCCAATTTCGCGGCCGCTCGCCGTAAATTTGGACGGCGTGACCGATTGCGCGGCACCGCCATTAATTACCTCCTCCGCTTGTCGTCTCGCTCGCTCATTCGCTCGCCCGATGGCCCTATGGTAAAACTACCAGAGTTCCGAACTGTATTCTCCGCGCAGCTGTGCTACAACTACGGCCACGTCGCTGCACTGTATTTTACACTGTGCCACTGTACCACTGTACACTGGCACCGGACTCGACACTCGTGAATACTAGACTCGAAAAATCCTATTACTTTTGCTCTCCGCCAATTCCGTTCCGTCGTCCTCGATACAGGTCGTTTCAAACTTCCCATCAGCCGTTGCCAGTGCGAACGGTCTCTCCCATAAATTTCAACGATTAAACTCGCGCTCCGGCTGACCCGCTTTTTCCCCCATTCGCAAGCCGCTACACGAGTTGGGACAATTTTTTTAGCAATCTCTCTTTCAAACAACAGCACCCATGAAATTTTGTAAACCCCACAACTCATGACTTAATTTTTTTACCTTCAAACGCATGACTGGGCTCCGAACGCACCCCACGCCTCTCTTGATCATAAAACAAGTCATATGCTGATAAACAGACTTTCTCATACATGATTTTCTTCGTTTGTTCATAAGAGAATCGTGTACGAGAAATCTGACTTTATTTACACTTAGTTAATGAAAACCCCATTCGAAGACTGAAAACCGGAAAAAATCCGCAAAAAAGTTGTTTTTTTTTCGCGTTCGCGTGGGATGCGTTTGAACCCCAGTCATGAGTTGTAGGGTCAAAATAATAAACAATTAATTACCATCAATATTTCATACTCGGAAAATCAGGAAGCTTATTATTGAAATTCCGTGAAATACCGAGGACAAAAAGGAACGACTCTCGGCCGTCCTTTCGCCGGACTCAGGTAGGGTTGGGTCCGGTTGTCTGTTACATCCCAGCACTGGCATGAGACTGGCTGAACTCCTGGCTTGACGCGGCCTCGGGCCAGTGCTGGGATGTTAAACGCTGGCCAGACTTACCCAACCTGGGCACTAGCGTGTCGTATTCCAAGTCATGATTTTACGAAGCCACCTCCCATGAGTATGCAAAAATAAAAAGTTGAACGGAACGTGCAGGCGAATGAGAATGGTCAACCGAGGGGAACTCACGCCGCGAATTCCACCTATAGCTCGACGGTCGATCGGCGTTAAAGCCAAACATGTTTACGAGGCAGCAGCAGCAACGCGGCACCCGGCCACGAGCAGGTAACGCGATCATGCCACTCGTTGGATGGCCGAAGTTAACGCCGCGTTCATCGACCACCGTGCCTCCTATCGTCAGCGCCATTTCCCATAAAGGCAATTCCCTATGATCAGACCGTAAAAAGCTCGAACGCAACAAACATTAATTTCATTCCCATTATAGTTGAAACCCCTCGATCAACCACCTCCCTCCCGTTCCAGTCGTTCACACCTCCGTTTTTCCACTCGTTCCCCGTAAAACATCACTTCGACCCGACCTATCGTCTATAACCGTGCACCTCTACGATTGGCAGCAACACAAATGTGCATTCGAGCTTTCGACACAAGCATACACCTGCGTCATTTTTTTATCGCGCGGCTTTTTCGTACATTAGCGTGGAGTTAGCCCCCTTCATGGCTTCCTCTCGCCAGCTCGAGCGAAAGGTACATTGTTGACACTCTGATAGCGAGTGACACAGTAATCAATCGTGATAGATCGATTAATCACACTACGTTGTGACGCAAAGTGCGAAGGTTCGGCTCGCCGATCACTTTCTACACCGACGAAAGGATCGTTTTCCTTTCACGTGAATTGTCGGTTCCACAAAAGCTCCTTTTCCAATATTATCCAAATACTAGCCGTGTTAAAAAAACATCCTTAATTTCTGTTACCACGATAAGGCTACGAATATGGATACGTAGAAACGTAAAAGGCCATGAATGAGCTCTTTTTCGTTGGTTTCGCAACGACGAAATCCATCGATGTACACGATTCCCAAGTGGGCGCTTGTTACATCCCAGCACCGGTACAAAATCGCCCCGAGCTCGGGAGTCTGGCCAGTCTCCTGCCTGTAACGGCCAGCCGCACCCAAACCCTGCCCTGGCTGGCGCCTAACAAGCATATCTCATTGCAGACGAAAAGTTTCATAGCCCGTGGAAATATTCGCGACCGAAAATGATTTTGTGCCCGGAATTAGATTACGTGCGAGGTAAACGAGTCATCTCGGTCCTTCGGTCGCCGTATCTCGAATTCCGCTGACCGTCGCTGATTCGCGGAAGCAGCTGAAGCGAAACGGGACTGTTTCGAGCAGTGAAATGAAGCTGGCTTTCGGACAAATTAAATCGGCAGGTAGGGCGGTGATAGTGGTAGTGGCAGCAATTTCGAGAATATTTGTGGCAGGAGGACGGCGAGGGGTTCGGCGCTGATGACTTGGGCGAGAGTGGTTGGAGAAACTGGACGTATCATAACGCGGAACAACCCGGCGAGCCAGGCGTCCCCTCGCCGGAGATAAGCTAATATTATAAATTATTCGGATCCATTTGGAAAGTCTGACACAGGGTATAACGCTGCAGGAACCGCCGAAAGGACGAGCACGACGGGAGTGTAGGAAAGCCCGTGAATAGCGATGAAAACGTTGCGCCGAGGAGGATGGTGTGCCGGACAAATGAACGGGGAGAATCCGAGAACAGGAGTTACGACACGAAACTGTATAATAACTGGGAAACGATGTTCGGGCTCTTCATCACGGCTTGCCATCTCGAATTTGTTGAAAAATTATCACCGTGGTCGGAGACTCGGTGACGCTCATTCGCGGATACCCGCGAAGACCTCGGCTATCCAGCGAACGAGGGAATAACAACGTGTCCGGAGCGTTTTTGGATTTTCGCCTCCCGAACGGGTTTACATTAATATACGACGAGGTGAATGTGGAGCGTGAGTGTCGCGATGAGTCTTCGTCATTGAGGGGCGAGTCGCGCTGAAGCTTCAGCGAGCTAATATCGGTGAGAGCGCTAAGTGCGTTTCGCACTTCGAAGCCCTTCTCTTTCCCCCTCTCGATATCCGGAACTAGTGGATAATGCATGTACTATTCAGTCGTAGATGATTTATTTTCAAAAAAACGTACCCATAAAAGAATCAGAAAGTCACGTAGGGGCGATTTTTCCAGTGCTCGATGAAGCTCTTTGATGCTTTACGCTGGTACGGGAAACGCTTGAAGTTTCGTATGTGCGTGTGCCAGTCCGGAGAAACGGAAAAATCGTAAAGGGGGCGATACGAAGCGTCCGTGAGAGCGAAGTAGAAGGAGATGCACACGCGATCGTGAGATAGAGTTGGCTTGGCAGAGTCAATTTGCTTTATACTGATAACTAGTAGGTGGGTTTATTCAAGGGTATAGGTGGTAAACTTAGTGCAGTAGCACAGCTGCCTTATCGACGGTACAAAGCGATGGTAGAGTGCATACTCAACGAAATACATATGTATACAGAGTAAGGCTCTTTAACAGCATAAAAAATCTTTGCCGATTATAAAAATACGTTCGAACATCAATTAATGAAAATCATGGATACCTAGGTGGGATTTTGCTGCTACTGGAAAAAATGGTACATTCAAAATACTTGGCAGAGTAAAATAAAAAAAATTGTTTCTGTGACGTGACTTCCGGTTTGGAAATTTCATTTTTTACGGGAAATGACTCACACCCGAAAAACGTCACTTCTAGATGAAATTTTCAAATAAGAAGTGACGTTACACAGAACATTGGTTATTTTTTTCTGGAATGTATCTCGAACGCAGGTAGTTACAGAAACACGTGAGCAACACAGGAAAGTGGACGCGAGGTAGACTCGGTCTTCGAATGACATTCGCACATCATAAATCCACGGAATAGAGCACGCCAATACTGTGCCTGGTACGGGCGCAACGATAGCATTTTTCATCGAGCCGATATGTTGGGTTCGACTGCGAGCTGGGGTCGTGCGGACACCGACTTGAGTGGTGGGCGAATACAAAACAACTGGCCACTAGTACGGTGCCGTATCCATACCGATTGTTAAATTTCACCTGGGTAGTCTTCCCGAACACAGTAGCCACGGTGGACTGGTGTCTCGTAAATTAATTCCTTGATGTGCTTATAACAATAATCGTTTGATCGTCGTTGCCCAGTCGGCCGATGCTCGAAGGAAAGTTGGATCGCACGGTGAACCGTCGAGGTCGGTTACTGCGGTTGATGCGCATTGAGGATCGCTCGATTAACCCTACCCAGCGTCCACCAACACTAGCGTCCAAGGAGCTTTCTCAAGCTCCGCAAGGACGAAGCGAACACCGGGGAGGGTTTCACGCGCCAGAGGGAGATAGATCCTCTGCGGGAAGGTCTCCGACCGAGAGGAATAGTAGCGCGCCCGCCGCCACAACACCACAGGGCTCAACTTGGATAGTCGCATGGGGATTTGGGGCTTTAACGTTGGTCAGGTTGCACCAACAAGCCTCGAGGCCTTATCTCGAAATCGCGGGGGTTTGCCAACCGAGAGGGACCAAGCCCGTGCCGCACTAGACGCTGAGCCAAGACCTCAATGCGCTTCTCCGGCTAAACCCTCAGCCCTGAGTCCCTCTCTCCCCCATTTGGCTTGTCCGTACCTCCCCAACCGTTCCCGATTCCGTCCGAGTCCCTCTCGATTTTCGTACAATTAGATCACGATCTTATTGCCGGCTATAATCATTATCATGAATTCGAAGGAGGAGAGTCTAGTGGGCTAGATTGGGGCCCCAGAACTAGTACATTTCTATATGCGCCATTTCGGATTCTCTCAGGCTGTGAATGGGTAATATATTAAGGAATAATCATTCCGCCTCCACCATCTGGAAAGCGTCGAGGGTAGAGAGAGAAAGAGAGCGCCTCAACGGTGAACGAAAAAGCCTCTTGCGCAACATAGCCGGTAATAGCACTTCTACTGAAAGCCTCACAAGTAGCATCGCGGAGTACACTTTTCTCGAAGAAGAGATACTCTCCGAGCGGGAGCTCGCCGCTGTACAGCGGGTCTGCAACGTGCGGCGAATCGGCTGATTAAACACCGAGATGTTCTGTTTGGAGTAATTAAAGAGCCAAGCCAGGTACATCCGAGCGAGTTGGGAAAGGGAATCCGAAAGAGAGATAGAGAAGTCTGTGTACCTACCTCGGTGTGCACATAGCAGAAGTACCATCAGAGGGTGGTGTGGCGAGAGAACGAAATGCTGGATGCTACTGTTGCTAGTGGTGGTATCATCTATCGGGGAAAAGCTCTATACCCGCTACTTTCTCGGTAGCGCCGGCACGTTGCTGCCGGCAGCAACAGCAGTAGCGCGAGCGAAGTTGGATTAGATAAGTTTGCCGTTTAGCCGGCTCTACGAATGGTCTTGGCTTAGCTGATTTCCAGCAGCAGCAGCACCAGGGCCAGATACCCGGATTCAGTTTCAGTTTGGCTTTGGCTGTTCCCGCCAGGCGCAAAGCACTGCCAATTCCTCTAGTCATCTCGGCTAACTCTCTTCCACACAGAACCAACAGTAGCAGAAACCCGGCAATCTTCTTTGATCCTTTAAAGCGTCGCACAGGTCGATCTGTCGGTGACTATCGGCCCTCTCCAGTTCGCACCTCATCACTTTACGGATTACCACTGTTGCGTATCGAGCGTTTACCAAAAATCTAGCCCGAAGATCCGGGTCTTTATGAACGAATAGATTGGTGGTTCGAGTTCACCAGTTCGCTTGATTTTGGGTACATGCAGCGATAGAATTTCAACCACCGCATGGTTAAGGAAATTTCCGCACTTGCGACATGAATGAATTGAAGGAAGTGAAGGGCTCATATCGGTGATGATCACGTTAAGGTAATAACTCGTAACGCCACTAAACATCGTTATTTTTATACTTTGAGTCCTCTCCTCTACTGTTTCCCCCATGGATTCGATAGGGCTCTGTTGCCCGGGCTACAGTATATTTTGCAATGATGTCAACTTAATTTCCCGGTCCCTGGAGTAATTTGTTCCGGATAGAGCGAGGGTATCAAGTGTATGTAGAGCCACCGTCAAGGCCCCACGATCGTTCTCGGTGCGGCGGTGGCCCTGCGTTTCCACTGCTTTTTCCTTCACCCTCGTTTTCTCTCTTAGCTCTCTATCGCGGCGAACGTTCTTGAAGAAGAGGAAAGCAGGAGTAATTTTACGGCGGACGAGCAGGCCATCCCGTCATGACCTCTTTCCACTTGCACACTTATTCCCTTCCTCAGCCCTCAGGACCCTAGCGAGTCTCTTCTCCCTGTTCTCTTCTTTCCCCGGTTCCTCTTAAAGCCTTTGCCAAGCCCTAAAGGGCCGTGGAATAACGCCACCTCTATCCCTTTTTCACCCCGTCTTGCTCACCGCGGGCACGAAACTTAAGTGGTATTGTAACTTAAAATATGAGCTTGCCAAAAAAGGAGAATACGAGAAACGAGAGAACAAAGGACCTTCCGTTCGAAAGTACTCGTGTGTTATTTTTCCGAACCCTTTTTTTGGTAGCAACAAGTGAATTGGGGTGCAAGACAAGCCGCCGAGTTGACGTCGGTAAACCTTCGCTGGGGTTGTCGCGCACTTAATGTAGTGCTCGATTGAATAGTTAATTGTTTTCTCTAAACAATTTGGAGCTGCAAGTGGGGCGAATGAAATATTGTAGATTTTACTTGAAGTCGAATTGCTTATCAAGCAGCACGATGGTATTTATATTGCGAAGACTAACACATGCCAACACATCTATACTAACTCAGTTGCGTGGACTGACTTGATCTGGACTCCAATTGCCGTTCGTTAAGTTCGCATTGGCTCATCAAAAAGGTACTAAATTCGAAAAATGTGTCTACATGTGTGCTTTTCTTCAATTCAATTTTCTTGCATATTGGGCGCGACCCGAGAAGAGATTCAACATATTCTTCCTATATTTATATATCCTGCTTAATTCATTAGACTAAAAGCGAGCCTGTCGGTTACACCCAATCTGTTGTATAAAGGAGTGGCTGATGGCAATCGTGCGAAATAAAACTCTTATCGTTGCTTAGCGATCGTTCGTTAGTTTCGCTGTTTTATTGTCAGATCGTTATAGTCGTATACTTCAGAGAGGCCCCAGCAATTTCGACAGAGTTCCCGGGGCGCTTTCGATGGTATTAAAAAAAAAATGTTAATCTATTCGGTTGATCGGCTTGGGAGACCGAGCGAATTTTTAATAACAAAACAAACTAATTCAGTCGTCCAGTGTCGCTGGTAGTTAGCGTCACGCCAAATCTCGATTATTCCACTTACACCTCAGCGATCCGTGGCATTTTACCATTCTACTTGGCTACAGCTCTCGCTTCGCCCGACGTAGTCACCACTCTCAGCAGTTACAGTTCGTTTTATCGTCTCGGGGATAACGCCGACCTGTAATGGCCGAACATTTTGTGCTTCGAGACTGCCGGCTGCGCGGGCGGAGTCTCTCCACTAATGCGAGGAATAATTATCGTCGAACAGCGTGCCGGAAACGTAACGACGAGTTTCTTGCAAATTAAAGGGAATATCCAGAGGATAGTAGACGCCGAGAATACCATCTGCCCGGTATTCTTAGAGCTTCATCTTTATTTAACACTTGCTTTCGGAGCCCGAGACGGGGAGTGGTTTTCGAGCATCAGAAGAATCAACATTTTCATCGTCACATTTAACTTTAAAATTTTGTCAATAATGCGGCTGACGTCTGTTTTAAAAATTAATTGTGTAATCCTTGAGACCGTGCACGTTCGATCGGCAGTGTTCTTTTCCAAGTTGTGTCATCAATTCTTATTCATTATTTCATACGACATGTAATTCGCTGTTTTGCTCGAGACCAAATGTCGAATGGTTTGATTTTGAACGATTGATATCTTCGACCCGGTACTGGTAAGCCAATGGCAACGTCACTTTAATGAAGACACCTCTTAACAAACGTGCTGTTTAAATTTCGAGAAGTTCTTACCTTATCGAGATAATGGAAGAGCCACCTTGAACGGTTCCTGGATTATAAAATACGGAAGTAACGGTGGTGTTGCAGCGCCTAGGGCGAAGCGCCCACCGCTCGGCAACCGCCATTCCCAGTTCCGTATTAACATAGCTTTGCAGGTGAACGTTAATAATTACTTAGCAGGCTTTAAACTTGTATCGCCCGACGGGTTGCCGAAGCTTAGTTTTGTTCGAGATTTATGGCCGAGGCTCTGCGCGCCGAGTTTCTCGCCAAGTACACCATCACCCTCGTCATGGTGTATGTGTCTGTGGGCGGTTTCGCAAAACGTGCTTTCGGCCCTCCTCGGGAATCTTCCTTATACACTCTGTATGTATGCATTTGCATGCATAAATCTGTTGGGTTATGCAATTCTCATTCCGGGCCGTGATGGAAATTTTCGTGCTGAAATGCCGGCACTGGTCGGTGATTGTAATTACTCCACTTAAAGCACACTAGTCATCTACGAGCGGAATTTTGCCCGTTTTTCCGGAACCTCATTGGAACCATGAGGTAAAAATTTTGGGTTCGGTGTTCAACAATTTTCGGATTTGTTTCGGAATATTCTCTTTAGAATTTTGCATTAGCTTTGGAATTTTCTTTTTGGAATTTTGCATTGGTTTAGAATATTTTCTTGGAATATTCCTGGCTGGAATATCGACTGGCAATCTCGAAATTTTGACACGCTACACGCCGAAGCAAGTAATGCCTGGTGGCCCTTTTCTTCCACTGCTCTTGCTGCTTCCGACCCCGGCGTGCTTGCTCGTCCTTGCAGATCTTCCAGAATAAGCGAGGGAAAACGGGATGATGCATTGCAGACGGGTTAGGGAATACCCGCTTGGTATTTGCATCTAAAAGAGTCTGCCAGTAGTTTATATGAAAATGTAAAATGAACAGTGTTCCACATTGTATCCTTTCCTCCGTGTGTACATCTCTTCCTTCGCGGACAATTTTTCCAGTATTCTTTCCCATTTTCGTGGCCCTCCCTAACTCTTCGCCCAGCCGGACTTTACAAAGAATATCGGACCCCTCTTTGTTCGAAGTACTGCGATGATTTTCGCTGATAAATCCGCAGAGAGTGAACCGTGAGCCGGCAAAAAATTCTTACCTTCCGCAGAAAATATAGATCTTCCTTTATTGAGGAAAATATCAAGAAAAAGGTAAATCTTGCCAAATCCCGGTATATTTTTAAAGTTCAACTCATCACGTTTATTGTTAGCCTAAAGTTGTTCTCAAATTGTTAGTGATACAAAATTACGCTCAATCAGATAGCCATTTTTCAATTTCTGAAAATAATTATAATCGGTGTTCTTTTTGGTACAATTTTTGGAACGTCACATTACCCCACTAGATTGGGGGATTTCCAGTGCTCGTCGCGCCTCTTGCGGCTGATGAGTGAACTTGACTTCGGGATTGCCCCGCAGTCTCTAACAAGGAACTGTCTAATCGGTACCACTTACGAAGTCAGGAAACGCAAAAAAAAAATATCAGAGTCGATCATCGACCATGAGAGAAACGTCGTTACATCGCAACGACCTTCGCATGTTAATGCCGCAAGCGGTCCAATCAGGATTTCCATAAAATTTCTCGTTCCGAGGCCTCTAAAATTTATTCCCATGACTCTCATTATTCGCTAAAGTAACAAGCCGAGTACTCGGCAAATCCGGTATACCTGTGTTTAGTAGATTTTCTCATCCGTCGGTAGTCCGTGGGGCTCCGTAGACTGCTCGGCTGCGGTTATATGCAACGCGTTTCGGATAAATGACCCTCCATTACGTCTAAGCGCTCCTCAGGGGTGGTTGATCGAGGATGTGAGGATGGCCCCGTGTGCCGCACAACGGGGTGAGGTGTGTACGATGCTGCGGTACCGAGGGGACGTGTGACCGAAGGAGAACGCGAGAGCGATTTTGATAACGCGCTTAACTAAGCGACTAAACGGATGTAAATCTATGCAGATTGCCTGACGACAAAAATCTCCAGTCCTCCGGAGCAGTCTGCTGGCTCACTGGGTAGTTTCCTGGCTGGCGAACAAACAAGCCCCTCGTTCGTTCGGAGTCACGTAGAGGCCTGCGATCGGCCGTATCGTTGGCCACCGCCAGTCGTTGACCGACCAATCGCAGTCTAAAAAAGAATCTATGTAACTAGTCATTAGCTGGTCCTCATAGGTCTCACTCAATCCGTTTGCCAAACGATCTCTTCGAGCCTCGAGAATCTTTGTGTAACGTCCCGGGAGTCAAAGTAACAGTCGGCAGAGCACCCGCGGGAGGAATTCGGCTGCTAATCTCGTTTCCTCGACGAATTATCCACGGAGTGTGCGAGATTCGCGTAGGTTTCGAGGAGATGTGTCTCATTAGCGTTTGCGCCCTTTCTGAAACGGCTGATTCGTTTTTATTGAAGAGCTTGTTCGCTGCAAATTAAAATGACCGAAGTCAAAGACAAATAAGGTATTACAAGCGTATCAACCACGGGACACGGCAAAGAGCCCGGATTTGCCTATCTCGCAGGCACGTATCACAGTAGCGAGGTTGGGATTGCAGCCGTATCGAGAAACGGGCTTGTATTCGCTCCGTAATTCGCCACAGCGATGCGACTGCGAAATGATCGCGTTCCAATGACCGAACGACGAGTTATCGCTGTAACAACGAGCGCGGAACGTACAATTACCTCCGTGGGTAACTCGGCCGTTTTAGGGTCTATGTACGTTCGCGCATTTGGTACTTCCTACCCGAATACAGAAACTGATAGAGCATTACGACTGCCCGCATTACAATTAACGCGAACTCAGTGCAGTTGTGTTTTGTGCGTTTCGAAACTAGTATCGTGGACTGAAAATTATCACGCGGAGTGTATGAACCTTGCTGAAGTTGGACATTAACTTTCTCCACGTTACGTACATAAAAGAGCCCGACAAATGGGATAAAGTAAGCAGGCACGAAAGAAAAAAACGTACCTTATCCCAGGTTACCAATACCGAAATATTGACTCGGTAGGTCTTTCACTGTTCCCGTAGGAACCGGCGCTCGGTTGCGCTAGTGTTTCGGTCGTTAGACGCCAGCGAGCAGGAAACCGGTATAAATCAGGCTCCGGGTCAGCGGCAGGAGCGGAGTGTAATTACACGAGGGGGATGATTATACGTCGTGCGGGGGCGGCGAAGAACGAGAGAAGAGACCAGTAAAGAGAAAGGGAAGGGAACCGTTCGGAAGCTTTGGTCGTCGTTGTCGTCGTCGTCGTCGTATTCGCCGTCGTCGGTGCTTCTGTGCGGTTAGCGAGGGCGTATAAACTCGGCTGGTAAAATAGAGAGGAAGAGCCCACCAGGAGCATGCCGATGCTTCTGATGCTGCTGCTGCCGCTGCTGCTTGAATGCACACACGGGATGCGCAAGCAAAAAGTGCGAGCAATCTACATACATTTACATTGCACGGGTTTTGTTACCGGCGGGCACAACCGCTCGCCTCCTACCATTCCAGGTACGCTTCACTCTTTCTGTCCCACAGGCAATGGTTTTCTCTTTCCATCGCTTCCGGCCAACCTTCCACTTTCGCACGCTTCCATCGGATTCCACGTTGTCGCCTTTTCCTCATTCATACACTTATAGGTCGAAAAAGTAGATCCCCAATCCGGAAGTGACGTACTTTCGGCATGACCTGACTTCCGATCGAACAATGAGATTTCCAAACCGGAAGTCACGTATTTACGGTATGGCGTCTCTTCCGGTGAAAGGTGAGATTTTCAAACCGGAAGTGATATCACACAGCATTTTAAAAATTTTTCTCTGGAATGTTGCAGTTTCATGGTCTTTGAATATTCGCAGATCATGAATCGAAGAAACAAAGCACAAACTCCAATACTTTACAGGCGCAGCGATAACATTTTTCGTCTAGCCGATATGTCGGGTCCGACTCAATAGCCTGGGCGCACAAGACCCTCGGCAACTGATGCGATTCCGCAATCCTGCCGATGGTTAAATCCCACCTCGGCTATGACATGTCTACGAGAGGCGTTACTGCATCAGCGATACCGGGAATTCTCCTGCTATTACTCGGTGTACCGACGTTTCCCGATTTATCTAGGTTTTTAGCATTCGCCGGGAACAGATTTCACGTCTCGCGTTTTCCATCCCCCAATAAACTGCCGCGCAAGGGGTGCAGAATCTCTCGTTTCCTCCTTACTCGTTCTCTCCATTACTCTAAACCCGCCCTTCATCCCGATCCTTCGGCTGTTCCTGCAGGAATCTTGGAGATGCAGAGGATTCAGGAGCTGTAGCTCCACCGTCTCTGTGCTCTCGCGTTAGTACTTCCACACGCCCGCGGATGCAATTCAGTCGTAGGAAACTCCATCAATCAAGCGCAGCCCCGACGCTTTAAAAGCAGTCACTTCCTCATCCCTGCTGCGTCACATCACCCACTCCAGAACGCACGTTATAGGCGCACCACCGCAGCCAGAAATTTCTGCAAATCCGTAAACTCTCGGAAAACGCTACGGTGCTTTTGTCTCCTCATTCGCGGAACAAACGACACCAAAAGTCGCTATACATGAAGCACCAGCCACACAGTAAAATAGGTACCTACGTTTCTTGTCCACAAACACGCCCACAATTCTCTTCATGTTACAATTTTACAAAAATGTCCGTTCATTTTACGAATATTTTTTCTAAAATTAACAAAATAATTTTTGACGTTTGTGGACAAATAAGTTTGTCAAATGTATAAATAATAGTAGTAGTAGTGAGTTTCTTGCCAATATGTAATGTTACAATTTTTGATACCTAACAAACTTATCTCTGTTCACCTATATAGCATATTACTAATTGGCCATCGACCGCAATCCTTCAGCCACCGTACATTTTAACTGTACATATCTTTTTACTGTGTACTGTAAAGTAGATCATCCTTCGCGATGTTCTGCCAACAGGGCATGCGCCCAAATGCGTCATTTTATGTGATTTTTTCTTCGCTTGTCAAATTTTCTTCGTCTTTTCTTGCCTGACACCTGGCGAACGAGTGATTCGTAAAATTGCCAAGATTCCATGTCTCAAAAAAAAAAAAAAAAAAAAAAAAAAAAAAAAAAAAAAAAAAAAAAAAGAAAACGATACGGAATCCTGCGATGCACGAGAGAGCAATCTCAATGGAGACATCACTTGTCGAAAAGAATTATGACTCATAGACAGTGTGCGTGGTATAAAACGTTCTTATACTTCGGCGTATGGCACTTCAAGTACGCGAAAATACATTATGTATGCGCAAAGTTGACTTTGGATCACTTGCGGAACTCGCGTCGTTAAATTTACGCTCTCTTTGACTCTCATTTTATCTTACTATCTGTCCCCGGGGAGGAGATTCTTGCATTTTCCATATCCTTATCCGACCCCCGTATACTTATATACTTCTATGCACAGTCTTCTCCAAGTATATTCCACGGTATACGCTATTTCATACTGCCGTTATCGTAAGCGTCTATCGATCAGGGGGTGGCACGAAGGGTTCGCTCGCACGGGCAAATAAGCTCGCGATGTGAAACTCGTCTATCGGCGAAAGTTTCCCGGTCACTATATGCCGCACATTTTTAGTTTTCCTTCTTCGCTTCTCTATCCTTTCTCAATCCTCTTTCTCTGTGTCTCTCAGAACCCGGGGAGCTTCTTTCGCGATTCCTGCTTCTTCGCCCGTTGAACCGACCTACATCGAATATTAAGTTTCGACGTCGTGGACGATTCTTCTCCGGGAAGTTGAAATATCCTTTTCGGGGCCAAAAGTTACGAGCCGCCTCTCGGTTTTCTCTCTCTCTCTCTCTCTCTCTCTCTCCCCCTCGCTCGCGTATGACAAAATTGCGATGTTACAAAGGGCGTCGTTGCCTCCATTCGCCATATCAGGACTATTTTCCCCCATTCACGTACCTCTCTGATACCCTACTCTCACTTAGTGCTCGCTCTTTTCTGCGTTATACTGCGCGGCGTAAAGTTTATTCCACGATAACTTTGTAACAACGGAGAAATCTACCGAGGCTTTTTTGCCACTCCGATGCGAACTCCAGTACGCCAGCGATGAAAAACGACACTTTCGTCCAAAAACGCCAAGTCAGCACTTTGCAGTTTTTTTTATACGTTCTTTTTTTCACATAAATTTGCACAAACGTGATGGCAATAGTATTTAAAATGATGTAAATCGTAGACAGGAAGGTCAGCTATTTGGTTATAGGAATTCATATAACTCATGTAGGATAAAAGTGGTGAAATTATCCATCACGATTAGGACGTAAATCAGTGATATATTTTTAAGACCGGGCCATATTAATCACTTTCACCCTAACTGTTTTTCAATCCTAATTAATATTAAGATCCTAATTAATTTAATAACTAACTCTTCGACTTTATATGCGTCGAAAAATTGAGTAGGTAAAATTTATCAAATCTTACCGAATTTAAAAAACACATCCTTCACCAAAATTCGTTTCGACAACTTCTTTGGTGTCGTAGAAGAATATCCACAGCGACTCGTCGATGACTTTACATTATTGATAATTTGGAAATCCGTTGATCGCTCGCAGTCTTCATACGAGACGGTTACACAACGGCGATGCCGACAATGATAGGGCCAGATTACCGGAGCCAGGCACGTACGAGCCTTTACCTATTTGCCGAGAGCCATTGTTCGTGCTCGCAACGGTCGTTTGTCTTGCGCCTAGATATGAGAGCATCGAAGCTCTCTTATACCATAGGCTAGAACCGTCCTGCACGGGATTCTCATGCTTCCTGTGTCTGTGTGTGTGACCCGCCTCGGGCTGTTCCGCAACTCAAGCGAAATTAATATTACGTGTACTACGTACATCTCCCCCTCTCCTGTCTCTCTCGGTCTCCCTCTGCTTGCTCACAAAGCTCATCCCTTCGAGGAATTCGTACAGGTATGTATTACGCGTGGAAGGAAGTTACATGCCGAGAAAAGTTGGAATTTCTATTCTAGTATTATATATTCATAAAGCCCGGTCTGCAAACAATATCTACAACATCAATGACGCTATATCATGTTATTAATGTAGCACTCAAATTAACATTTCTTTATTTTTCTCGTTTTTATTATTTACGTAAAATATGAAATTTCCATTTTTTACGAGTGAAAAGAAAAGAAGTAGAGTAGTCAGTCGAGCCACATTTTTTGTGAAAAGTCGGTCATATCTCGTCGATGGACGGCCCCTTGCATCCGTGACGTCTGACGGTGGTCCGGGAGATGCTGTGGGTGGATAGCTACGACTATTATCGTTGCAAAGACGCCCCCCTGCACGGAGAGCGGTAGACATAAAATTCTTGATTAAAATTTTAAACAGCCCTCAGCTTCCTCGAACCCTGCATTTTTGAATTCATATATTCCGACTCATCCATATATATATGTGTGTGTGTGTGTGTGTGTGTGTGTGTGTGTGTGTGTGTGTGTGTGTGTGTGTGTGTGTGTGTGTGTGTGTGTGTGTGTGTATGTATATACATATATAATGCAATATAGTAAAATATGAAAATAATGAAATTACATAACATTTTGTTGGGAGTTGCGGTTGTCCACTCGAATGCATGCACCCTGATCCGGGTTAGTTAACGGCGGTTGCATTTGGCACATTTACATCTCTACCACTCACAACTCTGCCGGATAATAACGCTGCCAGAAAAGATAGCCCTAACAACTCTATCGTATTAGAACTCTACCATAATCACTACCAGAAAGTAAAAAACCTCTACGAGGATCAAAGTAAAACTCTACCGGACTTGAAATAAATCTCTACCAGAATTGAAATAAACCTCTACCGGTTTACAATTTTTATTGTAATTTCGCTATAGTTGTATTAGTTGTATTTCAAGTATTGTATTTCATGTATTTCAATTATAGTTGTATTTCAAGTCCGGTACAGTTTCATTTTGATTTTGGGAAAGATGTTTTACTCTCTGGTAGAGATTTTTCCTGGTAGAGCTGTTTGAGCTACCTTTTTTAGTAATTACTATCCGGTAGAGTTGTGAGTGGTCGAAATATAAATGTGCCGATAGCTTATGTCTGCCGGCGTCATTTATTTATGACTCAATTTATCATTTTAGATTTTTCGTCTCTCAGTTAATTTCCTACCTATGCATTCTGCAATCTGGAAATTTGTTTCTCACTCCCGTACGGATTCTTCGTCTCAATACTCTTTCGCGAATACTTTGCAGAGTTCACGCCTATCTCGAGCCATTTCAAAAGGTAATTTCGTCGCGTCGCAGGGGGTCACTCCGCGTGATAGAATTGTCGTCGAAAAAGTGGGAGGCAGGGGAAAGCAATAGGGCACAAAGGACAAACCAATGCACCGAAGAAATTCCCTCTGATCTAAATGGAGTGTCGCTGAGGAGAGAAAGACGGAACTGTGTCAAAGAAACCCTTGCGATATTGTGAAAGCGATTGTTCGGCAGTGAATTTATTAGTTTTATGAAATTAGCGAGATTCATTTCTTCATTCCTCGTACCTCGATGCTGTGCTTCACGCGCGACGGATAAAAATTCTCTTTTATTGCTCATTTTACTCGTTTACCTTGTATATTTTTTTCGCCCTAATTTACCATTCGGATGAAGGCAAAGCGTCTGCGAATGTGGCATGTTTTTCCAATCAATTTTCACGGTCTCCTTCACAACGCCTTCGTGACTGATTTCTTTACCGACCGCAGTAATTCGCATTGTCCTGACGAATCAGAATTAACCGGAGTTTTTCGTTTTCCTCCCTTTGTCAAATATGTCGTGAGCAAAATGTCCTGATATATGATTTTTTTTTTTTTTTTCAAATTCGTACCCGATCTCGTCCGAGTTCGAGAATTAAAGAGTTAGAGAGATAGTTACAGAGGGGTTAAATCGGCCTTATCGATGCGGTACACACGCAACTTTCGAAAAGTACCAACGCACTCCCAGTACAGTAATCCGAGAGGGTCCGCGAAACTTTTTGTTTGTTTTATAGCGCACTCTCCTTGCTCAATATTATACGAGGCGAACACTTGCGCTGCTCATTCCATGTGCGTGCCATCCTGCTTTCTCATACCCCACCGCTTTCTCTCTTCTGATATATATAGTAAACTTTTTCGCAACGACCTATCCGCCTCATAAAACAGCCATGAAGTTGTTACCTTCCAGGCATATACTAAACTGTAGCGGCAAACTCGAGTCGAGAGTCTTAAAAACGCGTGAAAATAAACACCGAGAGAAAAAACAGTTTTCAACGTGTTCGAAACTGCCTTACTGCACTACACTAAAATGCACTGTGCTCAACTAGCTTGTACTGTACTAAAATCTTCGAGGTTCGCAATTTTGTGCGTAAAACTTCGCACGGAGGTGTGACATTATAAAGGGAACTGTTGCCGATGCTGACCTACCGGCCGTCGATACAGAGTTACTTATTACTAGCTGGCTCTCGTGACTCGTGAGTTCGCAGACAGTAGTATAAATTTTATAATCTTCGTATACGTGAAAATATATTTAAAAAAATATTAACTTGGGTATGTCCATCGCATCTATCTCATATCATATGAATTATCTTGTATATATTCTGGAAAATTGTGGATTCGTTTGTTGGTTTGGATGTATGTGAGTGTCCCCCCAGCTGAGTCTCCCAGTTTTCATAGAATATAGAATGGATTTCGAAATTCTGAAATTTTATTCTATATGCTATAGTTTCGGAATTTCGGTTGTTATAGTTCGTATTTCCAAAATCTATTCCATATGCTACACAGTAAAAGAAGTTTGTACCTTTTACAACTTATTGTCCACAAACGTCCACAATTTTTTATTTGTTATTTTTTTTATTTTTACAAACAAAAGTACAAAGTAAAATTACCAATGACCCGGGAAATAATAGGATAAGTTCGTATATTTAAATAAATGACAAACTCGTTTGTCACTTATTTAACAAAATTATTTTTACGAAATTTTGCATTCCGATTTTACGAAATTATTCTTTACTGTGTATATTTCCGAAAATTCTGTTTTCATGGCATATGGAAAGGAGTTCGAAATATCATTTCATATGGCATGGATTTCCATATACTGTGAACCATGCGATCCATGCGAGCGCAGGAATACATTGTTTCGCGAAAAGTATATTTAATACATGAAAAATATATTTTCACGTATGCTTTTTTTCCATGGAGGAGCAGCTGTGAGTATGTGTGAGTGTTTATATGAGCGACTTTGTTAGTGTCTGTCTAAGGCAGACAAAGCGAAATCAAAGACCTCCATTTATATATTGAAACAAATATGCAGACTTACAATCTACATATATAGATTAGATATTTTTGTAAGTATGTAGAAGTACATTATTTATTACGACGGTCGTATATGGTAATTAGGCGATAGGTTTCGAAGATTCAATTGTATAGAAATCGGCAATGAATTGTTTTCCTCCATTAAATCACCGAACGAAACGGGCAAATATAACATTCGTCGGTGTGTGTCAGCCGGGTAGCCATGAATTTTACGAAGCATCCCCGACATTTCACAGCCCCGCCCGATTTAACCCATGTAAATTTTCGTGATTCGTTCACTATGTCTCGTCGGCGGTATAAATGGTACCAGCAATAGCGCCAATGGTTGTGCAAGCTGACAATGCTCGCTCAACAATATGAATACGTCCGGGGGTACACAATGCGTGGAATACGCGTTTTCACCCTTGCCGAACTGGATAACGAATGTTGTAAGCTTTTCACAGGCACCGACTGTGCCACGCAAATACACACGAAAATCTCGAATATATCGTCGTGTTTGGCGGGGTTTAACGTGTCCGAGGTCCGTTATAAACTCCCTCTGTGCAATATCTGAAAATTAAATTGTCTCACCATTTTTCTTTCCCATTGTTTTCTTTTTACTTGTTTGAAATTTGGCAAAGGGTTGCGGCAACGTAACGGATATGCAGACAAAACGACGGAATCCAAAATTGCAGTTGTTAGTCGCTTCCAGTTTCGCGATTAATATGAAGCAGTTTATACGTTTCCTGCCGTACAACATGGCCTTAATTCACCGTCCAGTGCATCCAGGCATTAGGGTCGAATTATGCTTTAAACATAATTTATCGAGTAATTAGTTAAGCGGCATAGCGACGAGCGCCCCGGTAATCATATATACATCTCGCAGCGTGGCACTCGAGCGAGCGGGACAAAAGGAGAAGCTCTCACTGAGCCCAGATAAACAGATAATACATTTACACCCTTTAAGTCTCGTCCGCATCCTGAGCGGGCTTCCCCCTTTCGGTTGGCAACAGAAAACTCTTCCTTGCCTCGCGCAACTGAACTCTCGGTTCTTGACTCTCAGCGCTCAGCTTTGCTCACCATCACGCACTAATCCCTCCCCTTTATTACGGTTGTTCATCTTTATCATCCCTTAAGGCCACCTAGCTCTACCCTACTAGCTGTCCCCGTGAGCCCCGACTGGATTAAATCTCCCCGAACTCGCGCTATACTAGTGCTCGCAGGGCTTAAAAATACAGTCAAATTATGGAGAGGAAAAAACAGCAGAGAAAACCTGCATCTTCGTTGCCGGGCTCGGCCATGTGCCGGAAAATACGACCAATATTAACAACGAAAAATTGTAAAGTATGGTCCATTATTTTGTAAAGATTATCTCCGCGAATCAGGATGGATTGAGGCGACGTGGCATTCCTTTGCACCCGGTCGGTAACAAAAATAGACGTCGTAGGGGATAATGTCACTTCCGGTTTGGATATCGCACTTTTCCACCAGAAGTGACGGTATAGAGGAAAACGTCACTTCCAGTTCAAAAATTTCACATTCTCGGCTACAAGGTCACTGTCGGTGGAAAAAGAGATTTGTAGACCGGAAGTGACGTTTTCCTCCACGACGTCACTTCCGAAAGAAAAGTGAGATTTTGAAACTTTTTCTCCCATAACGTAACTTTGGGTAGAAAAGTGAGATTCCCAAACAAAAAAATGAATCTTTACCCTATGAAGTCACTTCCGGTAGAAAAGTGAGATTTTCAAACCGGAAGTGACGTTTTCCCCCATGACGTAACTTCTGGTACAAAAGTGAGATTTTCAAACCGGAAGCGACGACTTCATACACATGATCTGCAATACTTTTGTGACGACGTCACCATCGTGTTCATTCTTTTCGTTAGCTAGATCAGCTAACTCAATCGCACTGACGGGTGTGTAACTAGACGCGAGACGTGAAAAAATATTGGACGAGCGCTCGCGGAGCGAGCACTTCTTCGCAAGTAATTGATTGATTTTTTTTTTTATTTTTATTTACGGTACGAGGGTAATGCTGGCCCAGTGAACAATTGAAATTCCAAAGAAGTAAACAGGAGCGGTTGGTGTATGTATAACAGAAAGAAATAAGTTCCAACAGAAACCCCTAGTGTTGACGTAGCTGTGATGTATGAACCGACATGAGTCGGCGAAGTACAATACCGTGTTTTATATATTAGCAAGAAACCACCACCACCAGCGCCGGTACCAGCGCGCCAGTACCAGCAGCGGCAGCAGCAGCCGCCGTCACAGCATCGGGGTGCGCGTTTCTCCGAAGTTCCACGGAAGTTTCCATGCGAGCAGTTTCTCGCTGACAGAGGAGCTATCCCAAATACAAATCTCCACGGTCGATGGCTAAGCGTGAAACTTTGCGGTCGGGGGGGGGGGGGGGGGTATTAAATTATGTCATAGCGGGCGCGTAGACGGTTCAGGAAGTTAAGTTGTTTATATTTATCCTGGGTGCTCGTGGGGTACTCTGCTTCTCCATTCACGTGATGGCCCGCCTACTTGTGCACCGTTTCACTTGTGGTAGTGGTTTCTCCCGATGTAGTTTTCGCGTCGGCGAGGAGTCGAGAGCCCAACACCGAGAGAGACTCTTGGGGCGCTCGCGAATTGCCACTCCCAACAGCGAGCGAGCGGGAGCCCGAGCGACGAGCTTCGCTCCCTACCACCGCGTTTACAAACTTTCTACTTAGAGCTTTTTACCGAGTTGCAATTTTTAGTATTTGTCGCGGGCTCTCCCGTATATTATCCAGATGTCAGAGATATATACCGCGATGCGGGACTTCTCACAGATCCACTTACTCCTTCGCCACAACGCTCAATTTTTTTTTTTTACTTCCCTTTATTTTCGCTTTTCCTTTCTTTTTCTTCACTCTTGCAAAGTTTTAATCTCATCGTTTCTCACTTTTACTCTTTCTCCGCGCTTTCGAGAGGAGAACTTGATTAAGGCATGTTTCCAAGGAGATCGCGGATCGATAATCGCTGGTTGCACTGTAAAAAATTTCTGCGTGAAAATTAATATACCGGTAATGGAAGCTTTTATGCATAAACTAGTATATTAAATTTAATATACAAATTTTATATAAAATGAATGTACGGTAAAAAAAAAAAAAAAAAAAAAAAAAAAAAAGATTAAAAAAGAGGTATTTTTAATAAAAGTTCATTAACGATACTCAAAGTATTTTAAAATTACTTAAAAAGTACTGTAATTTTTCATAATATTTGTACATTAAAATTAATATACTGTTTTATGTATAAAAACTTCCGATACATTAAGTTTACACATTTTTTTACAGTGTCAATTGACAATATTTGAAATCAGTTATTGTTTTGCGCTACTGAGAAAATTATTGAAAATCGCCCGTAGTCACCTGCCTATTTTAATTGCACGAATTTTCGCAGCGTTTCATTAACTGGATAGTTGTTTAATAACCAACGTCAATGTTCCCTAATGCATACTGGCATTGCACATTTCGCGGTTCCAGCGTCACGATGCATTCATGCAATGGAATGGGATATTATGTAAGCAGGGTCCGATCAAACAATCCACCGAATTTGTTGATTATTAAACGTCAATTTTCGGACGCGAACAAGGACCGTATGCCATATATCAATGCCTGGTCTTTTTACCTCGTGCATTCCTGTTCGATTCGTCCAAGCGTTACTGAATTGGAAGTGGCACGATATCAATATGGACAAGAGTTTCCCTAGTGGATATTTTAGAGCGTTATATCGGGCTCTCGTCAAGGCCTGATCGGGTCATTTAGCGTGTCTTTTCCGGGTTCTAATCTCAGAACGTTAAACGCTCTAAAATGTCTACCAGATTTCTCAATGGATTTTCCATGTTAATTCATCTCACCACATTCGCCACTTTCATCCTACATTATGAAACGAAGATCACGTTAATTATCGGAATATATGTAAAAAAAAATAATCTCGCGAACATCGCAAGGAACAATTTATTTTCTCTCCATTATATTTAAAAAAAAGTCCATTTCGGTTTTTTTACCCCTATTTTCTATTACATCCTAAACAAAACTGACAACGCTTCCGTATTATTAAACGCGATTATTCATAGTTATTCCGCATATCGCGAGCATGCAAGACAGTGTGCTCGTTTCACGCTATTATATCGTCCTTCGAGTGAAACAATAATTCGTTCCCAACTCAGTTTACCGTTATAAGCCCCCCTCTCCCCCCCCCCGGCCATGAGATTGTAATTTCAATCCATGCGAACGAAAAAAAAGTTAATGTTATCATTTCTGATTTACCGTCGAAAACACCACGCGGTCGGGACATTATGACTTGTTTGCCAATCAGCCTCCGTTGTCCACCGGCGCCCGGGACGCCCGGGTTATACTCATTATCACGCGATTTATGCGTTTAATATCGTTACATATTCGTATTTAACAGTGGATTCGACCATTGCCACTCCGGTCCAACTGCACTTCCAGTACGATTTCCAAACCTCCTCGTTCGTTTTCCCACTCGGTTGTTCCCATTCCAACCCACCTTATATACCATTCCCTCCACCTATGCCGCCGCTCTCTACGTCTGCCCCGAGAGTTTCCACCGCCGGTATAACTGGCCCCATGTGCGTTTGCTCAGCCGCGGAGAATAATGTATACACAGAGGCGTTAATGAGATTTAAAAATAATGGTGATTACCTGCATTACTCAAGCCTCGTGTGGCCGGAATATAAACGGCTTGTGTATACTTACGCACACCTGCCCTCCTGTGTACCCGACTGTTTTTCGTTTAGCACGAGAGCCGCTCTCTGGCTCTCCGTTGCGTGTTGGTCTCTTCGCGCCCCTCTGCAGCATCCTCCACCCGCGAGGCACACAGCCGCCACCTGCAATATGCCGGTGTTTTTCGTCTTCGGCTACCGCAATAATCCTCCCTTCGTCGCTGCGACACAAGATAGTACTTCTCACCACCGCAGCACTTGGGACTTCCCTCTTGTCGCTTGCGTCGCGTAAATAACGCATAAAGTAAAACTAAATTACTGCGATTGGTGGATCGTCGATAACGACGATAGCCAAGTGTATAGGGTAAACGTGGTGAATATGGACCAGCCCGATTAACACATAAATCAATGAAATATGGACCGATCCATTTTTCCCACTTTTACCCTAGGTAAATAAGAATTCTCTTAGAACACACTCATACATTCATTCGCAGACATACACATTAAAAATGCATAAATTCAAAAGATTATAACAATCTATAGAAGATCGCGTATTTTCAAAGGTTCTCTTAAGGTTCTCTAAGATCCTCCATTCACTGAAAAAGAAAGTACCGACGATTGGCACGCAGATGTTTTATTAGTGAAAAAAACCAATGTGTCAGTCTCGGGCGATCAAATGTTTTATTACCGGTTGACCGTCAGGGCTATTTCCGCCAGTCCACGCTTCAAGACGCTGACCCTTAACGCCAATCAGCTAAATAGTCATGCCCTGTACAAAAACTGAACCAATGAGAATACGCGATGCAAACGCTTGAAGCTTCTCCTTCCACTGCAAAAAGAAGCGAGCATTTTTGAGTCTTTTCTATCTTTCATCAGTCTTCAACGACTTGTTGCCGAGTCCACTTCGAGAGTTAAACTAAGAGACTTTCGACACATCCGGACATTTGTAATTATTTTAATCATAAAGTTTAAAAATATAGTTCGTGTTTATTGTTTTCCTTAATGTTGCATCCTTCTATTTAATCAGTTACGCCTTTGCACTCCCATTGTAATGTTGGTGATTTCTTGGTTTCCATCCTAATTCTTCTTCGGAGCTGCAAACCCGTTCTTCTGCATCTTGCACATTTTGCCGTTCGCAGTTAATTGTTATTAATTTTTTTGCTGGAAATTTTTCTGTCATTTTTTCTTCAACTTTCCCTTCAGTCATTCGAATTTTACGGGGCTTGCAGTGTAAGAGACGAGCGTTGGGTTGTGCAAGGAGTTGGTAAATACACAAAGTCGTTTCGTCGCGCATAAAGCGAACAGGAACCTATGTTTTTCATACGGCGCGTTGACATGGGGCACGTCAGCATCCGCGTCGTAATTCTCGGAAGGCTGAGCGTGGCTAGTCTGAGCATGAAAGTGCCCTCTTTGCTCTCAACCCTCGTAGAGTTCAAGCTTGCTAATGAACAACGTCTATTAAATACCGAGTACGTATATCTACGTGCAACGCGTTGCTGTTGGTGGTTCTCAGGGACCTTTCGTTAAGCCATGTGTTTATTCGTATTCTTCGTATGCTTATTTAGTTACAAAAAAAAAATATATATATATATACTTTACCGAAAGTAATCAAATTCAATGATGGATGAGACAGAAAAAGGTGAACAAATTTGTCGATTAGAAAAATGCTGCTTGACAATGAACACGGTCATCGAGGATGTGATCGAACTCTTTATTAGCCCCAATCGATTCACAAAATCAAGAATCAAGATTCCACTATACACTGCCCGTCATTGATGGCTGGTATTTCTGGTTTTTGAGTCTTTCTGGATATCTTCTTCCTCGATGTCCTAATGGGATCAAAGATATGAAGCAAAACATCCGGCAAGATATCCGGCAGGACATCCAGCAGAACATCCGGCAAGATTCTATGTCTTTCTGAATCTCTGACGAATGTCGTTTCTGACGTAGTACAATAATACCTCCTGCCGATTAACGCGATTCGAGAGAACGGTTTATTCCGGCATATGGTACAAATTACTCCGATTATTCAGAGCCAATCGCCACATCTATTGTTTTCCTTGGAAATCGAGAGCGGATAAAAAATTGCACATGTGTGGGTGATGTATTCAAGTATGAGCCTCTATTCGAGCGTATCACACACGCGCTCTAGAGTCCACCACGTATTCGAGTACCGTGGCAGCTAACGCGTCGGTTTGAAATCGCAATCCCAGTTATGCGCAAGGTATCGCACACGGCAACCGTTTGCTTATTGTATCTCTCAGTGATGTACAGCGTCGCGCACGGCTTCTGGCTAGCCGGTTTCCACGGCCCGGTAGAACCAACAGAGTGCAGATCCCCACCTATCTCTGCCCCTGGAGCCCGAGTCCGCATACGCAGTCCGCTGATATATGCTCTCAAGAGCGACAATACTTACACAGCGTACACCCTATTATGCCCATAATTCATGTTGCTCTGGGCATTCCGTGCAAAAATATTGATCCAAGCACTAGGTTCGCGGTAACGATGAAAGACAGCGAAATTTATGTCTGGATATGGAGAGAGAAAGAGAGAACTAAACGAAAGAGTGGAGAGCACGCTCTTCATTCGATAGGAGTGTCGATACCTCCGAAAATAAAACGTTACTTGACAATTGATAATTTATGGCACACCATCCGACTGTTGCGGCCCGCTCGCTTGCAGTGAGTATTTATTTTTATATACAATTAACACGGCCGCATCACAACCCATTTGACGGCTGAGGTTATTCTTACGGATCTCTTTGGAGCGCCTTCGCAGACTGAGAATAGTCAGTAACTGGTTCTATTTTTGAGGACAGACAGATGGGACAGACAGACGGTCAGACGGGCGGACAGATATTTGAACAAGTCGTCGAGCACACGCTTCACTTGTCAACTCTGCCGAAAAGGAAAATTTCTGTAGTGTATCATGCCGACAGGTAGGTGTTGCGAAGGTTGCGGTATTTACCGATAAAATGGACCGTGAACTCAATTTCCGATTTAAATACGATATGCAAAGTTACCCGCTGTGCCGCACGTGGCGAATACAATCACGGAGCTTTACATACTCGAGTGAGGCTCCTCGGAGGTCTTAGCGAGACTTGCCCCGCTGTGTCCGCCTATACGTACGTACGAGTACTTCCTCCCCTCTGCCGTAGGTGTTCCCGTTTAGCCGTGTATATTAACAGTTCCGAATCCCGTAACAGCGGCGGGAAAGCGAAGCGCGAAGGAAGTCTGAGCGTGATACATGGATCCCAATATAACAAGGGTGGCGGGTGGGAAATGGGCTTGGTACCTCGTGGGGGAAGGGAACAGAGGTGAAAACAGGGACGACCGGGAGAGGATGGCTGCGCCTTGCCATGCGAACAGCCATGGAACGGAGGATGTGCCGGGAATAGGGAATCGCCCCGACCGTTTTATGCATACCGAATGCATACCTGCGCATTTTGATGCATCGCATGCATGGACAATTGATTTATAGATGAAACAAACCGTCCTCCTTTCCGATAAATAAAAAACTGTCCTACTGCTCGACTGCCTACTGCATCACCTTTTTTTCATCCTGAACGTCCTTCGCCCTCTGTACAGCGAGTCGGTCGCTTATGTGTGCAGCTTCAAGAACGCCACACTTCGCCGACATAAGCATTTTCTTTATCGGACATAATTGATCGACTGAAATCGCGACTCGAGAAAGAGAAAAATTACTTTAGGTGATTAACACTCTTAAAACGAACAAGAACGAAATGGGTTGATGCTGCGATGACCTAAATGCTTCACGTGTATTGCGATCTACATTAATGTTTTTCTTTATGTTTCAGGTACGTGACGACAGTTGGTAAACTATCTATCACAACAAAGCCCAAAAGTTTCAAGTAAGTGTTGCGCAATACGTAATGAGAATCGTTACCGTATCTCGAAATTTTTACGATGATATGGATTGAATTTTTACCGAACCATGCATTGTGCGTAAAATTGATCTACAGCATAGCTCAAAAAGCGTCGGAAATTTATTACTTGTCGATATGATCCATAAATTACCTGCGTACCGTTTTTGGGAATTCTCGTTTGATTTGCGACCTTACGAGAGTGTCTGATAGTCAGAGGCGTACAGAGGAAGGGGAGGGCGTTCCAGTTCTGGTATACACGAAGACGTGAAAGGGGTGTTGGGCGGAAGGGTCGATTCATGCTGCGGATGTGCACCCGAGAGTCCTTGGATTAATGGCGTCCCAGTTTGGGTCACGTCCGCCATCGGGCTCGTAGGAGGATGCTGCTGGCTCATCGGGGGTGTTCCAGCTAGGTAGCTGCTGCTGGCTTCCACGGCTTCTGTTTGGTGGTGTGGATGTAGCTGGGGCGGCAGAGTGAGAGAGCCAGAGAGAGAGAGTGAGAGAGAGAGAGAGAGGAAGAGAAAGAGAGAGAGAGAGAGAGAGAGAGAGAAAGAGCTTCGAGGGCAAAAGTTGGCGCTATGGTAGGCGGCAGCGATTGTAACGTATATTAAAATTCCAATATCCAGACTTCGCCGGATAACTTCTACCGTATATCATGAGAAAGCTTCGGTGCTGTGTGCTCCTGCAACGTGTAATATACGTTGAACTCCGACTGCTACGTAGCCCCGGAGCGACCCTCATACCCTCTCGTGTCCTCGGAGCCCTCTGGTCTAGCTCTCCCCAGTCGATGCCTTCAACTCTTCTATATAAATTTATATACACATATCCTATATAGATTTTGGAAAGTTGTTTGTTTGTCCCAATTTTTCAAGAACCCAGGAGGTCCCGTTTGGGGACGCTCGGGCTCTGATTATTCCCCCTAGAGGAACACCTTCCAAATCCTGATTATTCTAAATCGCCTTACGGTCTCCATTCTAGACCTTGATAACTACTTCACCATTACACGGTTCTGGTTCTATTCCATGCATCTCGGTGAATTGTATTTCCGGTCGGCAATATTTCCGGTACAACATCACTTCCGGTCGAAAAATGAAATTTCCAAACTTGAGTGACACATTTCCGGTATATTTCCGGAAATCTACATTTTCGGTGTCTGAATTCCATAGTCCATAGCAACCCGTTAGTACAATATTTATCTTTGCAGCCATATATAGCAAATGCAAAAATAAGTAGGATTAGATATACCTTGTCGAAAATAGTTGACTACTCATCTATGATCGTAAGATAGTCGAGTATCAAACAAGTCTGAAGATCAGGATAGAAAGAGGATCGAAGGATTCTGTTAGTCCTAAAACCAACAACAATCGAATTCTCGGTAATAAATTTACGGGATATGTCAAAGAGAAAGTGTGGTTCCATGGTAGAAAAGCTGGCGATACGATTCAATGCGAGAAGCTATAATTCCACGGTGTCGACATCCCAGGCTCGGCTCGAATTTCTTCACCTGTGCATTATTGACACGGTTCATTCTTCATACTTTCACCATAATAGATCGGGTTTGTGGAATAAAAGTTTCGCCAACGTTCTCCCACCGTTATGTACGTCAGACTCGGTGCAGGATACAGGGAGAAAGCTTTGTTATGTCGGTAAACATTTTTCTTGCATCTGGCTTGATTTTTATCTTCGGTAAAGTGTACATATACAATGTATAATGTATAGTGCAGTACCCGTCGAATGTATTGTTTCGTTCGAGTTACTGTTTTCATAAATCTCATCGAAGTCTAGGCGTCCCTGCATGTGCCTCTGCCAGTCGTATATATACGTGAGCATATACGTATATCGTATATACATATATCCTCCAAATCGATTAAACACGACTGTTGATTCAGAGGTTCGGGTCGAGGTTGGAGGTCCGGGAAACATGAAAAATTGATTCGCCGAACGATTCGAACGCTCCGCGTCTCTGGCGGCCTGTCGTTTCGCCGGACATCTATAGAATCGAGCGCTGAAAGGGCATAATGCTCTCTTAGCACAGAACGAGTCCGCGATTTCAGTAATACTATCCGAATTTTCACAATCGATGGAAGATAGGTGGATTCACCCCTTTCATTCTTTATTTCGGAAAGCTATAGGAATTTTCCCACCGATAGATTTACCGTTCGTTTTCTTGCTGGTTGCCTGCAACCTCGACTCGCCTTGCCCTCCTTTCGTCTCGTCGCGTAGATATATCTGCAATCTGTATTATACTCCTCCGCTCCAACTACTCCACTCCTTCTCGTTCCATTTTCCTTCACGAGTTTCTGTCTTCTCTTGGATCACCCTCGGAACTTCCGTACCTTGGTCAATCCCCGCATTCTTGTTACTCCTACACAATTTTTCTGTCTTTCCTTCGTTTCCTCTCTGGCTATCATCCCCCAAAATCCCAGGCAGGATTATCCCCCCCCCCCCTCACTCTCTTCTTCAAGACCAAAGAGATCTGTGGAATCGACAACTTGCAGCTTTCTATACTTTTTCCACATCCACTGTATTTCTCGAGGTTTTTCTACCTTGGGAGAGGAGAAGGGAGGGCGACGGTGAAGGAATAAGAGGAATGGACCAAGTCACGAATCTACTTCACTGTACAACTGTCCTTCTTGATTTATTCCTAAAGTTCATCTTCTTATATTTGGCCCAACGGAAACAACAGAGATCTATGGATTTGTTCAGTTAAGGATGTCGACGATGTTATCTTCAATGATTTACTGATTGTTTTTGCTTTTCGTCCCATAGACGAAGACGAAGACCCTATATGTTCACATCGGCGTTTCCGGTTTTTGGGAGGATCGACGCGGTAGCTTGTCTTTATGCAACGCTTTTGCTGGGGTCGTAAAGCTCAAGCATATACTCTCAAAAAGTACTTCGATCTCTTCTCCCGAAATCGCTCCCGAGAGTAACGAATGGAAAATCAGATTTAAAAGGGACTTACAGATTCATTAAAACTCACTGTATTATGATTTGATAAAAGGTTAAATATTACAATATTCTATAAAATTTGAGTGTCAATGTTCTAATGTATTCAAGCTTGGTTCTCTAAACAAGAGTGCAAGTTAAAAAAATGCTATTGGTCGAGTGTGTTTGAGAATGTTATAATAATAAACATTCTTAGCCCGAAATATTTGGGTCCCTTTTTAAGTAAAGCCAACTCTTCACATAGAGAAAAGTGATACGATTGTTATTCACTTTTGTGATTTATATGTGATTTATATCTTGTGGCGACAGTATTAAGGATCTAGCCATGAAAACATTCAAAGAAAGATCCGATTACTTTTGTTTTCTTATAAAACCTAAACTACTTCAAAAGTGAAAACTACAATGTTCAGCACTGAAGACTGAATACCGGGCGACAATCTAAAGTCCGGGCTTTTCGGATTAATGTGTCCTTCTGGTATTATCATCATATCATATTATAACGTATTGGTGACCACAAATAATATCATCACATGACATCATAATGCAATGGTGACCATGAACATCTTCATGAATAAGCATAATTAGCAAAACAAAAAGCGTGACAGATGCGTGAACGAAGGTGCTTATTAATTCGACGTGGCGTAAATTTTTGCATCGTTTTCGTAGAAAGTGGGCAGTCACAATTGCGGAGGTAAATTAACGAGACACTCGTGCCCCGCCAGTCTTGTTACCTTCGCTCCACATGCACAGCCCGCTAACAGTCGAAGTGCTACCAGTAGTAGTAGCGGTAGGAGCGTTGGCACTTCGCTTCTGTACCCGCGGCCTCTTTATGCTTTTCCATTGCTGTGCCAACAGGTGACTACCCAACTTCGTGAGTCCTCTCTCTAATCCCCCCCCCGCCTCCCATTACCTCCGACGCTTTTAGTCTTTGTCTATGACCGCGAGCCTTTTACACCTTCAAAACCCTTGGCCTCTCGGGCCTACCCCGTTTTACCTTTTCGTTTATTTTTGTTTTTCGCTTTCCCCTCTCACTCACTCCCGGTGCGCTTGTTCCTTTTTTTCTTTCTCTCTGGCAATTATAATTTGCGATTACCAACACGCCGCGACAATGTATAATTACGTCAACGTCGCTTTGCGACATTATTGCGGCTAAGGTTTCCTCGCCACTGCCGATCTTACAGGGGGCGAATGCGGCGAGAAGTAAACCTTGAAGAAATTCTGAGGGAAAAATTGGAGGATTGTTCATCGGATCGTCGCGGTTCTTGGACAAATTCGTTGAAAGGCTGCTGAAGCATCAGGCAGTTTTGTCGCATCTCTCTTTTTTTTTTTAATAGCCATTTTTGTTTCGGGTCACCGTAACGCGTTTCTGTCCCCGTGATGGTTCAACCCCCTCAACTCTACTTCCCGCTCGTTCGCTCACCCCGCATTGTAATGTCACCACACATTTTTCGTGCGTGTGACGAGGGAATGAAAGGGAGCGAAAAAAAAATGGATAACAAAAAATGAATGAAAAAAAAAATAAACAAAAAAAAATTGTCTGCGTCATGTAGGTTTTGCGAAGCGTGTCCGACGGGGTGGCTGACGCCCGTCATCGTCCATCGTGAATTACTCGACCGCGACATTTATCATTTTCACAAAAGAGCTTGACGACAAAAAAAAAAAAAAAACCGATCTTTAACCCGAATAAAATCGCTTCGTTGATTAACAATATTGGCACAATGGCATTTCGCGTGTGTGTATTCGGGCTATATCGGCTTCGTGCGTCAGAGAAGACACGAGTACAAAGTATGGACAGTAGTTAATAGAATTAATTTTTCTATGTTATTATTTTTTGTCTCTAACAAAAAAGGGCTGCGTTCAATTTTGGAGGACGCTATTTGTCGGCTTTCCTGCATCGATGCACCGAAACTGACAAACCATTCATTTTCAATTATCGGAGTCTGTTGACCCGCCTGGAAAAAAAAGTGACACATTGAAAAATATGTATCCGTGATATATGGAATATTTTTTCACGAAAAATGTTTATATTTCAGATGTATCTTATTATACATTTCATAAAATATAATAAGGCAGTTAAATCGCCAAAATTGTATAAGCTAGCTTATACATACTTCGTACGCCCTTTTTTATTAGACCATCGATATTTCAAATATATTTTTTACAGTAAAACCGTCTTTATCCGGCCTTCGATTGACCGAGTCTCCGTGTCATACGAGCCAGGTGTTTTCCCAGATGCCGCAAAAATCATATAAAACGAACGGATCAGTTCTGCTTACGTGAGGCGTATCTAGTCACAAATCGGGTATGTTTTCCGTATTCTCCAAGATTTCACCCAACCACGGTACGATCTCCCCGCATTACCTCGGCCAAACGAGGTTTAAGGTGGGGCAAAAAGATCAACAAAACCTCAACATCTTTTGAACCCATTTTTCCCCGGAATGATTTTATAAAATACAAAATGAAATGTGTATATAATTTAGCTTGACGCAGTGAGACGCCGCGATTCGTTTTTCAATGTATAGAATCGTTCGGAGAAAAATGGATTCCAAATTGTTAATTTCTCTCTCGCACTCATGTCTCATCAGCCCCTTAACTGTAGCAGAACCACTTGCGAGAAGGAACTCACCAGATTGCAAACGCGTGACCATCCAGCAGCGATTGCTTGTACCAGGAACGATCCTTAACGTTATCTACACCCAAAGATCTCCGACACGCGCGATCTCTCCCCCCCCCTTGTTTCGAATTACACCATGTGATATCCTTTTTGCTTTCAGGCGTATATTAGTAGTTTCCCCAGAATATAGGTTTTCGAGGAAGCACGTATCCTCCGTGCTTTTTGCCACCGGCATTACCAGCCCCATTTCGCACCCCCGCGGTACGCTGTTACAACCGTTGCAATTCTCCATCATTTCCCTTCCATTTCCAGACACTATGTTTCCCGCTCCTGTGTTATACGTTCTCACGCTCTATCTACATCGCTCGTTCCCTTGTACACCTCTTCCGTCCCCCTCGACTCTCCACATCGTAGTTCCGGAGCTCGAGTCCTCTATCTCTACCTCGCGAGCCCGACCGCCCTCTCTCGCTTCTTAATTACTCGCACGCCACACGCCACGAAATTATTGCCAGAGGATGTCGGACCCGTGAGCAAATGCTGGGAGGAAATACGAACGCAGGAGCGCCGGGCACCCGAGTAACAACGGGTAGAAGCGGAAACACAATGTCTTGGCGGCTTGGCGATGCTCGTCGCGCGTTTCCTACTCCGCCTTCGTGTTATGCACCAACAGTTCAGACTGCGTTTAATCAACTGAGCATCGCACCCCAATTGTGCGAGAGTTGGGCCGCTGCCGGTGTGCTGCGGCCCCCTCCAAACCGAACCAACCCCCCCGACACCGTTGAAACTCCTGTACCATTGCTATGCTTCTGTTTCTCGTTCCTCTCCTCTCGTGCACTATAACGGTATACTGCCGGAGCACGCGGCGGTACACTGCACTGTAGTGGTTTGTTACTACCCTCCATTGCTAGCGATGTCGCCCCCAAGATGGATTAAACTTTTGTGATGCGCACCTTCGTGTATGCATGTATCGGGCATTTACCTACACAGGTTATACCGTAATTGAACTCGCTCGCGGGACCAGCCCGAATTAATTATGCGGGCGACCGGAAACACCGGATGACCGTGTCTTAGTCGCATAACGTTTTGAACTCTGTACAATGAGGCGACCCATTTGGTCGGTTGACCTGCCGAGGAAAACGACGGTCAAACGGTGGAAGGCCTTGCAATCTCTTGTCGGTGGCTCGTTTAGATTGACGAACTACTTTGCTTGGACGAATAGTTAAGATCAAACGATAATTAATTTTATTTATTGTGGAAGGGACTCGTTCACTAAGAGATTTGGTGAAAGCGGTCAATAAGACTCGCTCCATATGTCATTGATTTAGATAATAATGTAATCTAATATATATCTGGAAAATCGTTTAAAGGAAATTAGTTCGAGTAAAATATAAGGTACGGTCGAACGGAGATAATAAGGTTTCATTCACTAAGATCGAATCGACATGCACGAAGATGCGAATCGAGGTTCATTCATCTTTCTGATCGAACATTTTTGTTCTCTTTTTCTTTTACTCCCTCTGATGTCTGTATTGAAATAAAAATTTCGGATTTAATGAATTTTCTAGCAGTAGTAGTAACAATGCATTTATTGACAATATCATGTAGTTTATACAATACCTGACTCATCTCTCTATGTAGTAGTTGCAAGGTTCGCATAGATGATGCCATCGACCGGAGTCCTTCAGCCCTGAATTTTTTATTAACATCAATTAACATCAAATAGTTGAATCCACTGTTAGAGAAAAAAAATTGAATTCCACAACAGTTCTCTTAATTTTTCATTGTGTTCAAACTCACGTACTTCCCCATCGATCCCCTCCACATACTTCACCACTTACAGAACGAATGGAAAACGTGTTTTCAACCTGCCGTATTTTCCGACGTTTGTATCGATTCGGTATTTTGCCATTTAGATTTTAATTATCGGTTGGTCGGGAACTACGAACAATGGTCGTTTGAGATTCCCCTCTCCTCTTGTGTATGCTACATTCCCCCCGGCTATCTCTCCTCCTCTCTTCACATCGCATCACATATATGCATGCATTATAATCTCACAATTTTCTCTGAGCAGCGCCGGTGAACTCGTTTGATTCGCGACCGAATGTGCGCATCTCCACTCTGTGTGTCGTATACAACTTCGACACTCTTTGGTGGGAATTTCACCGATACCCGCGCCGACCCAACGGCGAGAGCGGGCAGCGGATGGGTTATCAGTTTTCAGCTTTAATATACAAATACTGAAAAACTCGGATATTCAGAGACAGCGAAAACTTTTGAAAAATGTAATATAACAGCAGTTTGTTGTGGCTCGGGCGCTTCGCGAACTCGCAATGAGTGACCAATTGCAATTGACGTCATTATAAATCAGTTTTAATGAATTTATCCCAAATTCATTTATACTGTCATACGACAATTTAAATTTGTTCTCATACAAATTAATCGTGTGGAATTTGTTTACTTTAATTACCTGTGCGAAAGTAATACGAACATTGTTTTCGGGCGATGAGATTCATCATATCCCAGGGCTTTGCAGGGTTGGGATGGGACGAAAACATTATCTTCCAAAATATACAGAAGATTTTATGAATTAAAAATTCCCAACACTTGGGAGTTTCGAAACCGGCCTTTGACTAGGATAAACGTGGTCGTACACGGTAAAAAGTGTCTTGTCTATTAAAAATATATAATATAATATTGCAAATAAAAATAAATTAAATATAATATACAAATGTTTTATCCATACAAAGTGTTTGTCTATTCAACAAACATTTCTGGTCCACAAATTTTAACAATTTTTTTTCTTGATAGTTTCACAATTTCTTTTAATATAAATTCCGGTAATGAGAATAAAGAAGAAAAAAAATACATAACTAACAAGAATACCATAGTCGATCTTTGTGACCAAAAAATGTTTCTTAAATTTACAAACCTTTATTACACTTCGTGTGCGCCCCCCATTTGCGCACGGCTCTTTAATGTTCGATCGAGCGCTCTTATTGATATCGGACACGATAAAACACCGTGAGAAAGCAATAAAATTGGTTAAAGTCTTGAGACAAGACGGAGAAAATAATCTCGTGTAGACGACGCACATGTAAGAATTGGATCCGAAGGTAGAGAAAGGCCAAACGGGGTATCGAACTTTAGGTAGCTATTCCTTTTCTTCTCGTTCTTCCTCTTCCAACTTACGGGCTACGACCGGCAGAGCACCACCAGCTCAATCAGACCCTTGTTAACCCCCCAGCTGCTGTTACTACGGATATTGAAGTATTGATTTCGTTCCACCTCACCCTAGAAATTTTATGCCAGTGTGGTGTATACGGATTTCATGCGACGTTCTCCCGTCGATCTGGCTTTCCTCCGGTCTCATACTCGTTATATATTGTCTCGTTCATCCAACAAGCTAGGGCTGCCGGAGAGGATCTTTCGCCAAAGACCCGCTTCCCCGCTTTTCCCCGCATTGCTAACTCGCGATCTCTTGCGTCACCAGAATAGATGTCGCTGTCTTCCTTTGTCCGTCGGAAGCTCGGATTGTCGCTGCCGCTCTTCGCTGTCCTTCCCGCGATCGAGAATATTTGCATTTCAATGTGTTGATTAAAAATCTATAATTATAGCTGAAGCTATCGGGGGGCGGCAGACAGCTCCGCAGAGCTTGACGGACGAGAAGAAAGAGGAAGCTTTTCATGTTTTTTTTTTCACGTCTCGTTTGCTTTCTGTTTGCCTGGCAGAAGTTTTCTTGTTTTCTCGGTGGGGCGACGGGCGTATTCTTGAACGAGCTTGAGCCGAATGAAACTCAACGGAGAATCGTTGTTGCGCGGTGGTTCGTTGATTATTTCAGGAGGGTAATTAATCGGCACGCTTCATCGGCACCTAATACGCCTCGAAGGCCTAGAGTTGATCGTTGCTTAAGTGAATAATTCGGGACTACTCGCGCCCTCGCCATTAGAGTTGAGTGAAATTCGTTGTACGCGTCCCACTTTTGGCGAGGGCGCGTGTGCTCTTTTGTAACGAATGATTGATCCGCCTAAAACACGACTGTTACACGCTCCTGTGCCGATTGAACACCTCGCCTTCGGACGGGAAAGATGGCATCATTTTTACAATGTCTTGTATGAACTGTCTAAGGAGATAAATTATTGTGTACAAAAAGAAGTCTGTTGTCGGATTATGGTCAGAAACATATTTTTCACATACTCTAGAATCGGAAACAAAAACATTTGTCCATCTTTGCATTTCTTTTTTTTTGGATTTTGCATTTTTGCCAAATACAATAATCCAGGTGGCATTGCTCGACCGACACTGGCTGCCGTACGTCGAAACGTGTCAAATAAGTGACGTCATAGAGAGTAAAAATATTTGTACGTTTCACAAACTTTTTTTGTTCACAAACGTTCACAATTATTTTGTTGTTAATTTTACGAAAAAAATATTCGTAGAACGAACAGACATTTTTGTTAAGTAGACAAGATTTTTTTTTTTTGTAAAACTTAACATGAAAAGAATTGTGGTCGATTGCGGACAAGAAACGTGGGTACTTACTTTACAGTGTACGGCGAAACGTTACGTTGCTTTGTGAAAGTGTGAACGTGTCATCGGCAGGTTTTTTTCATTACCATTTTGTCAATGTGCGTTTCCAATTTCTCTGTTATAACCTTTTCGGCCGAGGACCTCTTACTCGCCTTTTATTCGAGCGATCAATCATCAAATTATTTTTATATTCGAGAACCGTAAAATGCTCTTGTTCGACAGATTGGCGAACGCGCTCAGCCGTGAGAATGTAACTTTTTACATTTTAAATAAAACAACCATTGATTCCCCCTCCTGCCCCTGTAATTTATCAGTGAATTGAGTGGAGCGAAGAGGTCGACTAAATTATTGAAAGAGCTCTTTTCAATCGACGATCGTCGAGGCGAAGGTGAGCGGCTCCGATGGATTCTCGGTGAATCGAATTAAAAAAAAATAAAGTCGGCCGTGTAAATAGTGACTAATAGCATCGGCAAGGCGGCCAGAGTACCGAGCGAAAGAGGATCGTCAAGGCTCGTAATTCTGTATCGGGTATTCACGGACAGGCGCACGAATGAACGAGCACCCCGGTTATCGCGAAGTTGGAAAAGAAGAAGGTGTGCGGACTCTTCGTTCCTCTTGCGTATAACAACGATCAGGCGGAGATATTTGAAGACGAAGCGGCTCCTGCTGGTGGCACTGCTCATGAGGATGAAGAAGTACGACAGGAGAACCGAGATGGGGAAAGAAGAAAAGCGCGAAAGGGATTCACTAAGAAACCGAAAGAGGTCCGTAGAGAGGAAATGAGAAGAAAAAAAAATAAAATAATCGCATGCTCCTCTATAAATGGAGAAAAGTACCCGGCAGTCAAGAAAGTCTGTATTGCGCGCACGCGTTTTCCCTCGACGCAAGCGGTGGGGAGAAGAAAGCCCATTCCACGGAAAAAGTTATCATAGATTCCAGCCGTGTACCGCGAACGGCGCCGTATAACATCTTAAAAACCTTCGATTTATCGAACGAGATTGCGTTCCTCTCGAGTGCAATGCCGCGAGAAAATGAAAATGGAAACGCCACGCCACGAAGTAATTCTCTAACGTCCGATCGAGTGTGTACTACTGATCTGCGAAACCATTCTTCCGTATTTTTATCTCTGAGTCATCTATCCATGGACCGGATATTTTTGCTTTCTTATAACGTACGAAGTATGTAAGGAGAAAAATTATTGTGATACGAAAAAGAAAATTGACTCAGATTATTGTCCAGAAATGTCTAACTGCGTAAAAGCCTTCACCAACGAAAGTTACCTCCACTACTACATTTTCCAAACCTTTACGTTATACCGTAGGGAACCCTAAGTAGAAACTCACTTACTGGCCACACGCAGCGTGGCGAGCGCTCAAGGTGGGACGTTCAAAAGTTCTACCGCGGAACGTAGATTACAATTACACGTGATTGAAAAAATGTCGATCTATTTCCTTCGTAATTTTATTTCAATAATTTCACAGGAACTTTAGGCCCAACAAATGTGATAAGAGTCGCGAATTACCGTTACGCCACTAGCAGCTGAGTTGCAAATGTTCTTCCTTTGCCTTCTCGATCCGAAAATTGGGTCTAACGACCGCATCGGTCCGCCTGGTATAATGTGAGATTCGTTTTAGCTCGACCTTAGGATCATTTTCCTCCCAACTCAGCTTGCCGACACTTTCCCTCGTTCGTTTCCTTTCTATTTCCAATCTTCGCGCGGCAAGAATTTCCTCTCGAATCACCGACCAGGATCGTATTAATACAAATGCGAAAGTTGGCGGGAAAGATCGTCCCGATAGTTGTCGGGAGCGCGGGGCGCCGCCGCGGTGGGGTCGTTCGGAAAGGTGTGCACCGGAGGATAAACGTGGCGTGCCCGAGGAAATTGCATTCCCCGCATCAATCTCTGTCGGGATACGAAGAGCAGCACTGACGCCGCCGGCACTGAAGCCAGCTTCGTCTGCCGGCCGGGATGTTCGCGCGTTTGCCCGAGCTCTTTGGAATTTTTCAATATACCTATCGGCGAGGAGGGAGGCGTTGGGTCCCTTTGAGTGAGAACCAGAAGGTACGCGGATGGCGTCGAAGCGAAACTGCACGCTTTTGTTTCACATAATTACGAAAGGAGGCGACGAAGAAACAAAGACCTTTCGTGCAAGGAAGGGAAGCGGGTGTTTCGAACGACCGAGCACAGGATGTTGCACTTTCGCCGATATCCATCGTAAAATCCCAATTCCCCGCTTCCCCGGCTTCTTCGATCCCGGGTAATGTATAGCTCGCATCTGGTATAGCCGATCCGTACGGCAGGGCTCACCGATGTTCTACAACTTCTGCTATTAACTCTACAGGAAAAAAAAAAAGAAACTGCAGCAAGTCGTTGAGCTTTACTGTACGAACGGAGTGTAATACGAAGGCGATGCAGCCGTCCTATCCGCGAAAGTATTCTTCGATCCATCGCTCTTTGGGAAATCTACCGGCAACTAAAAGCTGCCGGTGCACACGGCGAATAAAGTACGAAGTAGCGGTCGGAGAAAAAGAAAGAGCCAAAAGAAGCTTCCTCGAAAGATTCGAAAAAAGATTCATTCATTGTCGACACCGAAGTTCAACTTTCAAGCGACTGAGAATCTGCGATTCGTCGGGACAATCGGCAAAGCGACAATGTGTTTTCATTTTCTTCAACACCGCCTCGGACTTTCTTTAATACAAAGACCGGAAAGAAGTGCAAAGCGTAAGAGCTTTCCTCGGTCGAGAGGAAAATGATAAAACGGGAATGGGAGATACGTGGAGTACAATTGGCGCTACGCAGTTTAGAGGCAGCAGCGTCAGGAGAGGAGCATCGAACAATAATAAGAAAAAGAAGAGAGAACAAAACGTGGTTTCGAGGGTGAAAAAATTGAAAAAAAGTTGGAGCGAGGCCACGGAAAAGTGAAGAAGAAAAAACAACAACAAAAAAAAAAGAACCAACAAAACCAAAAAAATAACAGAAAGTGGGCACCGAAACGAAGAGAGAACAATTGATAGCTCGCGCGAGACGTCTCGGCGGCGGTATAGTGCGCGAGGGAAATTAAAAGGACACACAGCCGAATAGGCAATCGTGCCTCTCGATACCGTGGTATATGAGCGTTTTTGTGCTTGAACTATAACGGTATACAGTCAGCGATGTGCGGTGTGCATGTGGCAAACGCCCAGCGCGCACACCTACGGAACAAACGCACCCCCGCTGGAGTGTTCTCTCGCAATATGCCTCGCCGATTGTTCGCACAAGTATGTATATACAAGTGTGTGCACGTGAACGACAAGGGGTGAAGCGAAAGACTCGAGCAGAGAGAAAGGAAGAAAGTAAGAGTGAGTTCAATATCGGCACGTAGACCAGTTTGTTCTTATTGTAATGTGTCGCCACGATTATTGAAGAGAGTGGAAAAGCCGTCGAGCGGCGTTCTCTTATTCCCTCGTCCGCCACCGAAGAAATGAAAAAGGGGACGAAAAAAAAAGGGGAAAGAGGGGGAGTGCTTCTGATAAAGCTTCGACCGTCGGTGGGATATCCGTTGGACGCACGCCGCACGTTCGCGGTGCTGCTGCCGTTCTCAGTTTGTACACCCCAACCAGCGAACTCGAGTTATATCGGCTGTGTTTCTTCCTGACGCCATCCAATATCAAAGTTAATATTGCCGCCAACAACTCCTTGAGTGCGGTCGGTGTGATTAGGCGGGCCGAGGGTTGTTCCTCCTCCCAGCTCTGTCGCCTGCTTAGGGGTGATTCTTTACATCGTCCTATATAGCGCTTTGTGCATGCTTTCGAGGTTCTTTTCACCGGCTGGACATTGGCGACCTCCAGTTGTGTGCATACTGTTCTGAAAGACCACACTTATGATTGCACCCCTGACAAAATCAATATCAATGCCTATGGAGGTTTCAGTTTCATGCGGCGAGGAACGTAAAAGTTTCTGACAAAATCAATATCAATGCGAATGGAGGTTTCATTTTAATGTGGCGAGATACATAAAAATTACTGACAAAATTAATATCAATGCGTATGGAGGTTTCATTTTAATGTCGCGAAAAATATAAAAGTTACTGGACCTGGAAGTTAGGGGAGATCGGGGCAAAATGGAACAGTGAGGCAAAACGGGACAGCAGGAGCAAAACGCAATTTTCGAATAATTTTTGGATGCCCCATTTTGTCCCAACGATACAACCGGATTTTCAACACCGTTTTGCCCCACTGTTCCATTTTACCCCGCTATGCCCTAAATGGTCCGGTGCCAACGAACCCATGTCTGGTCCTTTCGAGTTAAGAGCTAGGTGTGGGTACGCTATGTTAGGTATACCGAAGATGGCACAGATATAATTTACCAAAGCGCGCTAGCATGCAGTGCACAATTTTCCATGTGGAAATCTTGAGAGCCTTCGGAACTTGGATATCGAAATGGGGAATACTTGAATCCTTTTCATAACAGATATGAATGCATGAAAAATATTCTAGATATCTGAAATGCATCGCTGCAGTGAAATAGTGCGATAGGTTTATTTGTGGTAACCAACAGTACGAACAACAAAAAAGAGGAAATCTCCATTTGAAAGGCTCCGGCTGATGATTTTGCAAACGGGCATCGCGTTTCTTGGCACATAGAAATGCGGTACGTACCGTAGTTATTTCAGTATTATATAACCGTAGATCCACCGCAACCGAGAGCTCGCTGTAATACACCCGCATCGGCAAGCTGCTCTCTTACACTTCTTCAACACTAAGAATTTCGCAATTCAAAAATCTTTCGCCCTTTCGCGTACCACTGTGCATATACCATTACTGAATAGTTACATATTTCGTAGCATACAAACGGGTAGATTGAAGATTTTCCACTCACATCATTTCGTTGTAGAAATTCTGTCTGTGAAAGAGGCACCATTACACCCACCTTTAATCCGGGAATTTGTTACCTCTTGAACAATCTCGATCCGCGGTGCACCTTTTTATGCCTTCCATTTGCGGGGTAAAATATTTTTTTTGGTTCGTCGATACGTTAGGCAGATTTCTTATTAGGAATCCAATCAGGAGATAAGAATCGTCAGACGAGAGTCGGTAATCGAGGGTCGAGTCGAAAAAAAATTATATGCGTAATGACTCATCTTTGTATCTACTTTAATGTAGACTTTGCAAGAAATAATAATTCTGGAGTGCTTTTCATTTAAGAAACGTTAAATTTTGCTAAGTGATTTACAGAAACTCGGATAACTTGAAGTGTAAGCAATGGTGACTTCCAAACCGGACCAGTTATTCAACATGTGTTTGCACTTCGGTAGGAGTCAATACCTTAATTAATATCGTTCCAATAAGTACTGAGACACTAATTGGCACTTTGGGCTAATGGAATTCACAGTGTGCAGTCAAAGTCTTATGCATTTGTGAGTTACGATCTTGTAAAGTTTACAACAACTCGTCATCTCTTTGCTCTGAAGGTTAATTACGTTTCTGAGCTTCTCTTTGCGACAATCTATTTTTGTTGCTTCAATGACCGTAAATGGAGTGAACCCGATTACTTCAACAGAGCGGGCAATGATCGCCACATTTAGGTGATATGAACAAAAAAAACAACAAGCTGCTTATTTCACTCAAAGTCCTTTGATTATCTTGCAGTACACATTCCAAGATTCCCTTTGGTGGTTCGCTTATTGAGAAAAATTCATTTTTTACTCAAATATCCGTATTCTCTCTTAAGTGGCCGTTCTCTCCGTTGCCTGTTTCTCCTCTATCAGGCTTGACATGACAATGTGCCTTGTTTTCGGACCCCCAGTTCGTCAAGATTTTGTCTCGTCATCTAGCGTTTTACCTTTCACAAGAAACTATCGCTCCGACGCGAAATTATTGGGTGTTTTCGTTAACGTTCCCTTCGTTTGTCGAGTGTCCGCTCATCGACTGGACTGACTTCACGACTTTAATATTTTTCCAAAGACCTTTCGTACGTACAGGATATATGCCAGTCTCTTTATAGCCGTCCCACTGTCTCGTTATTCGATGTTTTTCGATCCTACGCTCGTACGAATAACAGGATATGGCGGTGGCCGCTATTCTGGCGCCGTTACTGCATAGACCCAGTTACCCGGACGGAGAGGGAGAGACCGGGGCCGCCAACGACATTCCCGATTCTGTACCAGCCCGCATTCCTCTACGTGAAGCTTTCGATGTACGACGCGATCCCCGCGAAACTCTCGACTTTTCGGACATTAGTCGGCAGCGCACGCCTGACTCGCCCCAACCGGGGGGCGGTGAAAAAGTTTCGGTGGAATTATCGTTCTCGTTTCTGGAGTGGTTCGGTTCCCGCTTCCTTCTCGCCACGTTCCCACACCAGCCACTGAATTTCTACGTTCTACATATATGTGTAGACATATATAAAGTTCTTTTTCTCGCATTCGCGTTTATCTTCTAGGCACAATTCAGGAGGCCCTTTTCAGCGTATGCGAGTTCTTCTTGCGGTATACACAGCATCATTATTCTTACGGCATACGGGAAATCCGTCACTCCCAGTTGGAAAATAGGATTTTCAATCCGAAAGGGACGCATTTTCGGTCGAAAAATCAAATTTTGCAATTGGAAATGACATTTTCCCCCATAACGTTACTTCCGGTACACTGAGAGAAGGATCTAGCGAAGACTACCGATCATCTAAGAAAAATTACCATAGCACATAGTAATAGGGCACTAAAGCTAAGAATTTTTACCATAATATATACGAAAAATTCTTATAAATCCGGTAGTTCTTACCATAGGTGGCGCTCTAGTTCCCTACTACTATATACTATGGTAATATCTCTCAAGTAATATATCTATATTTACTGGATCCTTCTCTCAGTGTGAAAATCAACAATTTCTGAGCAGAAGTGACGTTCTCCAGTATGGCGTCACTTCCGGTCAAAAACTGATATTTCAAAACCGGAAGTGATACGTCAGAAAATTTTTAAACATTGTTCTTTCCCAAGCAATGGCGTAGTAGCATTATCCACTATTTAGTAGTGCTCGGAAGTTGTCGCCTTGCTCTGGCCACCTACGCTGGCAGGAGAAGGACCGATATGGCGTTTTGGCGTATGACAGCCAGTGCGGAGCCTACGATGTGCCATTTTTCAGTTGCGTGTGACACCTCTTAAGGAATATTTGACAATTAATCATTGACAATCCAAGTTCTTGGTAATGTTTCAAGACGAATGGTTCACAACGATGATTAAAAATGGCAGTGCATTACCGTTCCGACGTCACACTGTGTCTATCTGTAGTCTGATGATCTTCCGTGGTTACACTGTTCGAATTGCACGGGACTGCATTACATTGACACTGCAGGAGGTTTCACTGGTATAATTGCACATACACCGTGACCCAAATACACATCTGGCTCTGTCCGATACATTGTACCGTGGAGACTGGAGAAGAACCGCAGTTTCCGTAAATTTCGAATAAGTACGTACTGTTGGAAGCGTAGTGCGTAAGTTTGGTGGAAAAAGCAATTGCCCTCTTAGCCGACGATATTTTTCCCTTGCGACCTCTTAAAAATCCTGCGGAAACTGCAACGCTCTCTGGCGACCGTTCGTCTGACTATACGTCGAGTTCCACCACTGCGAGTTCATCTATTGCCGCGATACCAGGGAGCCATGCCCAGAAGGCCTACATTTCTTCTTCGTTTCTCTCGTCCAGTCTCCGAACTTCTCGTGGTAATAATTTCCGACGAAAAAAAGAACCCAGTAAAGACCAAACGGAGGATGAGACGAAATTGAGGGGGGAAAAAGCCAGTAAAAGCATCCCACGAAACTTGGGCTATTCAGCATTACATTAAGCGGAACGGGGAGAGGCACGAGGCATGGACCGAAACTTGGTACTTTTTTCCGCCAGTAGTCGTGCCACTTTGCTTCGCTCCTCCTCTTCTTCTCCTGCTGTTTCGGTTACTCTCTCCCTCTCGCTGTCTTGAGTTTTGCGAAACGTACAGAAGACCAGAACGAATTAAGGGAACTAGTGTTTTGATGAGAGCGCACAATTTAAAATTATCGATGAACTTCATTGTGATTCCTTTACTTGTTCATTGATCGTGTTAACTACTGATCTTGCTCCCCCTTTATTCCCAAATTTTCACTTATATCTATAGGCCTAATTGTAAAAATGGGCTGATAGTAGCGATGAGATGAACACGAAATATCTGAATCGACCTCTACCTGGACCGCCGCGAGCCTCAACACATGGCGAGGCGAAAAAAGTAAGCGTTAAGTAAAAAATTACACCTGCGGCCGCCTAATCGAATTCTCCAGTCAAAATGTGCTCCTCTATCGAGGTAGTCTGGCACAATCATTATCAGGAAAGCGATGGAGGCTGTCCAGGCCTCCGCTCTGCAGTGTCTGAGTTACGAGGCAATTATGCCACGCGGATAATACCCATACGTCAGGACTTAACGGGGACTTCCAGATGCCTCGAGTCGTCTTCCCTGCTTTCCTTCGTTTTATCTTAACATCACGTGAGCTTTTCTTCCTTATCCAAGTGTTCATTATTCCTTCCTCGTTCCCGCATCCTTCTTGGTCCACTCCAGCTGCTCCGATCCAAAATGTCTTCATCCATCCGCGCTGCTTTCCGCTTTGGTCAGCTACCGCGCAGCCATTGCGTAGCTGCTCGGCCGTTAAAAGGAAAATCGAGTGGTGCGCGGTTTTGTCTCCTGATGAATAAATCATCCGGTTTTCTATCGACTCAACAGGTTAAAGGATGTGCCCGTCTGGCAACGACCACGCTGGAAACGCCGCTTATCCGCAAGGATATCCAGTGAATTTTCCAAGACTTCTTGGACCTTCAACTGCCCATCTTTTTGCCTTTGTGCATTCCATACAGCGGAGATCGGGACACGATCAACGGTGATCGAGGTAATCCGTTCTTAGCCTTCTTTCATGAGTTCGGGATGGATCTGCAATTCGAACTTTCCCGCTTCGATCCTTGCAGGATAGTCAATGTCTTCAGCCACGTCTTTGATGTCCATTGACGTCATACCAGGATTTTTCATCTAGGTCCATTTTTTTTTCGATTCGCGATTCTTTTCCGTGGCCATTGAAACGGAACTTTTTCCGAGATGAGATTGTTTAAAGTCCAACCTCTCTCGCCACACACATTGATCGCTTATTGCCTCCGGTACGTAGACGCCAGGCGCCTTCGAGCTATATACCGCAAGGCGCAAGGTTTCGCTCTGCTAAGTTTCAATGAATCCCCCCTATCTATCTCGCTCCGGTTCTCTGTACTGGATCGCGTTCTTTCTCTTTCCCGATCGAGTTCAAGCGTCGTTAAAAACGAACAATCGAGCGAAACGGAGGAATACCCTGGAGCAACCGTCTATTCTGCGGAGTGAACAAAGAAGAAAATGGCGCAGGAATCCGTAAGAGACCGAGAACCAACCGAGAAAGACCGTGATGGAGAAAGGGGAGAGAAAGAGACGAGGAAAAAAAAGAAACTTCTTCCGGCAGCTCGATCCATGGTTTTCCTTGATAAGAAACTTTCCTCGCGTTCATTATTCGCTTATCGTCGATCTTGTCCGCCTTCCGATCGAGTTTCTCGGACGGTGAAAGCCGATGCTCCTCACTCTCTCGATTCAAAAGGAAATACGCTAACGCGCTTATGCTCGAGATCCGAAAGCACAAATGACGAATCTTGTCCCCCTGCCAAGTATAAGATAAAACCTACACCGATTTTCATTTATGTCGGACGCTGTTTGGTATGCACTCTGAATGAAATCCATTTGACGCAAGAGGAACCTTTTGCAGCAAGTGGATTGTCATTCCCGGCAGATAGAATATTCTCGCATCAAATGGATTTTATTCAGTGATCGGTGTGTCGAGTGATATGGCCAATCGAACATCATGCTAAGACATGCAATGGGTGGAAATGCTCATCTGCTCTGCATAAGGTGCATGAGACATGAAAGGATTCGACCTTGTTTTACATTTCTTTTGATGTTTGATATTGATCCATTCGCCATATCGTCCATAGCGCCCAGGTGATAGATAGATCGATAGAGTTTTTGTATTGCACCCTACGATGTATTCTCTAAGGACCAGCGATACAAGCTGAATAGTTAGATTAACATTACTACATATAGTATAAATAGGTAGCAAAGTAGGCGTAGCATAATAAGCTGGACAGGCTAGACCGAAATAAGCGTAGCATAATAAACAGAATAGTTGCAATTGCAGTTGCGTAATAAGGAGATAGTGTAGGTAGAAATAAAGTAATACTTAAGATAAATTGATATGCGGATCGATAGATAAATAAGTAGACGTCGGGGAATGCGCATGGATAAAAAAAAGTTCAGTCTCCCGCCTCTTCACGTTCCCGGGAGAGGAGGAAAAATTATCGAATATTCCGCATGAAATTCTCAACATCGGTCTTCATAGAGTCGTTCACGACCAACCTTCGCTTCATGTTTCGAGAACGTATCTCTCGTTTTGCGCTTTAAAAAAGGGAAAAGAAAGAGTCACCATATCGCTCGGAATGACTCTACGAGCAAAGCATAGAAGCGAATCTCGGAGGTCTCGTGTCTCCTCGGCAGCTCGCACCTCCAGGGGCGCAGGAGTGCACCTGATATAAACCTCACCGTTGGCTATCCGGTAGCCGATCCTTGCGCACTTCTACCAACCCGAAGCGAGACCAGCTCTCGAGTAGATCTTACGTACATTTGAGTCGCGTTTCACACAGGTCGTCTCGAAGACCCCGGACGATGGAGAGTAAGTTGTTATCGCTATCACGGTCAGATAACTCGTTCGAAAGTGCATTCGAGCGACGTACCCGTGAAAGCGAGGCGCCAAGAAGAGAAGCGTTACCAAGTTAGCGGCTGAAGAAGCCGGCAGCGATTCATCACCTAACTCTACGTTATGTTTAGATAAAGTGCAAACTCCTTCATCCTTCTTTCCCCCCTCTCGTCTAAAACAGTTCTGCCTCCTCGCGTCCTCTCCCGCTCGCTCGCTCTTTTATTTTCCGGCTTCCTTCCTCACTTTTACGCCCGGCGTGCACACTCGACCTCCTTCGTTCCGTCCTGTCTCACTTCCTATCCCCGGTATTTCTTCGAGCAAGCTCTCTCGAGCGCACGAGAAGAGTGGTACCCTATTTCTCAGCGTCATCAGGCCGCGACGGCTCACCGCTCTTATCGCGTTTTGCATTTGACTTGCTCCTCGCAGCGTTTCCCCGTTTTACCTCGCTCCCTATCGTCGTTCCCTCTTTCATTCCCACGACACGCATACTTCTTTTTTTCTCTCTCGAGACCTCGCGATCGCGCGTCTCAACCGCGCGACCGAAGAAACTTTGATGAAAAAACGTTAACCACTCTCGTTGCTCTCCGGGGAAAGACGCCTCACTATCTCGAACCTCCTTCGTATTACCTCCTTCGACGAGTCTCCTCAGCATAGAGCCAGCCGCGGTAATTATTTTCTCGCGGATCTCACACTCAGTAATTGGTACTTGTTGCTGTTGTGCTGAATTATGGTTTCCTCGCGCGAAGCTGTGAGCTCGGAGAGGAAATTACAGAAGTAAACTTAAAAAATTGCCGATTTTTCGGGGATGAAGACATACGCGACCTGATCCGATAAATATCATTTCTGCAGGCGCGAAGCATTGTTTTTTCTGAGCATAGTTACGGCGAAATTCTCCAACTGGAATTCCTTGACTTTCCCCGGTTTTCCAGAACAAAAATTTAATTTTTCGACTCTGTCGATCAGGGTAGGAAAGGACAATTAAAAATACCGTAAAATATTATATATATTGATTATTGTCATATTAAACTCAGTTCACAGTATTAAATATTCCCAACGAAAATAATATCACGACATAGCCATATACATGCTGTAAATCATCGACAATTTTCCTGAAACAAAAAATGCAACGTCCTGCAGAACGGAATTAAACGAAAAACATCAGATTCAAAAAGCTTCCAAGGTTTAATAAAAATTCCATGACTTATCCATGACTTTTCCGGGTCCAAACAAAGCCCGCGACTTTTCTCGTTTTTTCCATGTTTTCCAGGTCCGTGGCGACCATATCTGCGGCGACTATCAGTGGCGAGACAGTTGACAGAGGCATCGCCAGTAACGCATAAAAATTACTGTCAAGGTTATTGACAGCGACAAATGCTTGTTCGCGTCGCGGTGGCCGTCGAAACCGATCGCTGGAATTTCTCGGTATTGTCGTACGATGTTTGTCTTCGTCTCCCTCAGGAGAACTCCGTCCCGCCGCTTTATAATACTGACGAATGTGAATCAGGCTCCTCGCTCTTTCGGGGTTTCCTCGTCCTCTCATCCCGTCCACTGTTCGCTCGGCGGCCCTGCCGCGCTTCGATGCTCCTTCAAGATTATGCAGATCCGTCTCCGCAGCCTCACTAACCCCTCTTTGTCTTGCCTTACCCCTGTCGCGACAAACCTTCGACCCTCTCCGGCATCGACCTCACTTCGCATTTTCCTTACTCGGGGCTGAAACTTGGGAAGCGAAAACTAGTTTCCCCGCGATTTCCAGAGCTCGTCTCTCAATCAGCGGACTTTCTCGCCGACAATTTTCAACCGCAGCAGCAGCAGCAGAATATAGCAGATGGTGTTCATTCGACAGGAAAAAATGAAAATAAAGTGAGGAGAATATTAGATATCCGATTATACAAAAATATGAATTATCATCCGCAGATAGTAGAATTCTCGGTGAGCGTTGGATGAAAAATTATAATTAACCGACATCCTCGATGGAATCCTCGTTCCGGCGATCGGGTTGACGGAGGATTAATTTGCGATTCGTAATCCAAGGACCTCGCGCTGATGAAAATGTCGGATAAACAGCAAGCGACCGCAGGAGCGAATGAGTGGGAGAAGAAAATAAAACTTCGCGCCGCCAATCGACAATTAATTAGTGATCCGGGGGTCTCGTAGACGGATTCGAAAAGGAGGACGATGAGAACGAGACGAAGCAAATCTGCAGGAAAAGACTTCATCTGGGAGACGCGCTCTCGCATCTCACGTTGTTAGAAGAGCGAGAATAAAAAGATCTCCCGATGCAAGAAATCGGCGAGACCGGCGGATGCCGCGGAGCGTCTCCTCGAGCGTCAGAACAGATGTCAAGCCTTTACCTGAAATTTCGCTAACTACGTATTCAGCATCATTACCCTTCGCCGGACTCTCCGTTCAGCCCGGCCCGGGCGAGTTTCTCTCACTATTACTTTCCATCTAGTTCCGACTCCGCTGGTGAAATTTGCTTTCACGGCATCTATCTTCTCCGTGCCGTTGCGTGCCCGCTAAGCTGGAGTTACCCGAATATCCAGCACGTAATTGCTGACGTGTGCTCGCCCCTCCCGCTGATGGCACGCTGATTCTGCGGATTCTCGACGATCTCTGCACCGACTCGACAGTAACTGCCAGACGAGCGGACCTACTCTCAAATGTCCGGCCCCAAGCTTTGCCCATCGCTGGCAACGATCACGTAATATGGCGCTATTTTCATCGCGTAATATTTTTACCCGATATCATTTGGTCTTTTGTCGTTGAACTAAATCATGATAGTTTAAAATTTACCTCTGGCTCGCCTTCGTTCTTTAAGTTAATTTCTTTGTTTCGATACGAGGTTTTCACAAAGTCGCGACGGAACGTGGAACGAGCGATGATAAAAAAATAACACCGAACTCACTTCCTTTCTCCGCTTCGGTCGCGTCCATGCACGGAGTCGATAACTGGACGGAGAGCTGTGTATGGCCCAGTAAACTATACCTGATAAACGTGACCGAATACACACCGCTACCGAGGCCATTACCATAACGATTAGCATAATTAATACGAACTGACGGTCAGCCGGCCGTGTTATCGTCAATAATTAGCGTTGACTTATCTCTCGCTGGCATTATGATGTTGGCGAGCTTATTAGGGAGAAACAGTACCGGAAAGGTCTTGACTTCCGATGCTGCTAATTAATCTACTACCCAATAAGACTGCAAGACCCAGTAAAGATATCATCGTAAAATATCAATCGTATCGCTCTTGCTTTGCCATGTAACATTATTTCCCGAATTGATGAGTTCTTTTTTTGCTTCCTCATAGACAAAACTATGTTTTCATAAAAAAAGGAAATCGAGATTTTAATGTCAGAATAATTAAAATAGTCTGAAACATCGAGAAATGCGATTTTCAGTTGGCGTTCGGATGTACGTGTGTGTGCGAGCGACAGACTTCCAGCGTTTAAAATGGTATCAAGCTTAAATCGAGTATTAAATTTTGCGAAAATTAATCTAACGGTTTAAATTTTATGAGTTTGAAAGTTTCAAATTTTTTTTATAAGAAAAGTTTACGCCTGACACGAGTTTCTGTATTAAATATCAAGCTGAGAGTAAAATGAATCACAGTTTTGTAGTCAGCAGTGACGCGTTGATCCAAAATTGCCTCAAAACAACAAAATTCACAAATTTCAGTTTGCGATACCCTGCAATAAATTTTGCGGGCAATTTTGACGGAGTGAATTCTATGAGATATAGAAGTTTTATATTATGAGAAAAGATGTAAAATAAATTGCACATGGCTTTCTCATTTATTACAATATCGCGCATAACTTCCTCATTGAGGAGGCCAAAACCGATCATCGAACTTTCTCATAGAAGAAAGCTATGCGCAAAGAAGTAGTAAATGACGGAGCCTTGTGCAAATTACTATGTACCTTTTTTATCTGCTGCAATCAGCAAATTTATTCCAGCTTTGACGTAACAAACTTTTCGGTAAGTGAAAGATTTTACATTGGCCTTCGTCAATCCATAGAGAGCAGAGTTACTCAATCCCTGTGAGACGTACGTAAATTCAACCTACCTGAACTCCGTCGACTGTCTCTGTGTCAGCATTGGATGCAGCCAAACGTCGCCGAGAGACACGACGAGGAACGATGGGACGGTGCGCCAAATCGCGCCGACAACTGTAATTCATTGACAGAGCGACACGCGATTAATTAATCCAAATGGGAGAACAATTAGCATCGGGGTTCGTAGACTGGTGGATGCAGGGTAGAGATCTATTGGGTAAGTTATAAAAGCCATCGCTCACGTGTGTCCCATTCCCCGACATTGCCTCGAGCGATGTCGTCAGACAGATCGACTCACTGAATTAATTGATTAGTGAATCTCAATCGGATAATTGAGACCCTCGCGATATCGGGGTGAGAAACGTAGGATGGAACTGCACATCGACGATCTCCCGACGCACTTGAGGTAACACGTGTCTGGCAGTTCTCGTTGTCTCCTTCGAAATCAATTAGTCGGAGGATCTACAAATTTATGCGCGTACAGATGCAGCTTCCTTGTTTCCTGAATCGTTCCTGTCGCACTCTCCGTCCGGTCGTCAATCTCGACGAGAATCGATTGGTAGGAAGGCTTGAAACGACGATTGCGCTGGTGGAAATTTGACCGTGTTACATCAGGCCCTGATGAGATTCGAAAAAGGCCCGATGAAGTCCTGATAAGGCTTTTTCAGTGCCTCATCAGGCACCAATCTTTAGGCAACGCTCTAAAGATTCTATCGGGGAGGTTTGATTATCCTGTTTTGGATCTACGAACCACTTCCGGTACATTTGAGATGAATTTCAAATACATTTGCAACGTATCACACGCGTTCTTTTGGCCACTTTCCTTTCTTTATGAATTCACACATTTATGTAACTGGCTGGATTCGAGACCCATTCCAGAGAAAAATAACAAACATTTCTCCGTAACGTCACTTTTGGTTTTGAAGTCTTAGTTTCCGACCGGAAATTACGTCGCATGGCGTTTAAAAGTAAGATTTTTAAACCGAAACCGACGCTACGGAAAATCATAAAATTTTTCTACTGAATTTATCTTGAATTTTATTCGTCCTTTTATGCGTACAATAATTAGTCGGCGTCATATTTTTCGCGTCAGCCTTAGCCAGCTGCACTAGCAACAGGCGCAATTCCCGATGCAGCAGAATTTGATGGACACGGTTATCATCCACGAATTTGGCGTGTGAGGATGCGAGGGATTCTCGGCCATTCAATGTCCAAGATTGCACCGATAGATAGGTAAACAGAGGAGAAGTACCCGGAGAGCAAGCCCGCAGGGTGTTCTTGGGCAACATTGCCCGTACAGTACAAGGGATGCGAACTGAAGTGGAGAACACTAGCTGCGAGAGCGATATGGTCGGCGCAGTGTATACACGTTGGCGTAACTGTGAAACGCCGGGAGAGCCGTACAGGGGGCGGCACACAGCCTCGCGTTGCCCGAGCAGTAATTAGGCTGGCTAATCACCACCAGTCACGTTATCTTAATGGCTCCCCGTTATGCCATGACATCACAACTGCTCCTGATGCTGTGTCTCTCCTGTGCGCCAAGGGCCGCGGGGGGTTAATTGCACCGATAGGTTTGTGCTCTCCTGAGCGGTCGCGCACATCGTTTCGGGGTTCGAAGGATTTGACGTGGTGTAGAAACAGCGGTGAAGGAAGTGGCGGAAGATTCTTGTGAAAAAGTCTTGTGAAAAGGTTCCATTTAGTGATGGTTAGAGCAAGACGGCCGGCGAACCAATAGGGGGCTTCCTAATTTCTTATACAATTGGGAATCATTGATTATCAGAGATTTCCAAAGAGAGATCTAGCAGTGACAAAGCAGATACCGCATGCAAACCGTGAAATACCTTGGTCGGTAATAAAAAACTGTTATATATTTTCTCAACGATGCCGACCTAGGAAGATCAAAAGGAAAATCTCACGCGAAGGTGAATTGACATCCGTGTCACGTGAGAATTTGCTTTTGATCGGAAATGGTTAGCACCCGAGAAAAAAAAATCAAGTACAGTTTTTATTACCGACCGGGTCCGGGTTGGGCGGAGTAGGCGGAGTGTCGCATCTTCTCAAAGAAAGACTCAAGGACACTTTAATCATCGCACCCAGAAAAAAAGTCCATTAATCATCAATAAGATCGGATAGTAGAATATTTTTATTTGAATTAATTAAATTTTTATTTGACTCAAGGATATTTTTGATTTGATTCAAGTATGTGCGATATTTAACTCTAATAAAATTCATTAGATTTCAATAAAACTCTATTAAGCCCATATTTAAATAAGCAATTTTATTTGGTTTGAATAAATTTTTTTTCTGCGTGCGAAGTCCCTTCAATCAACCCGGATATTTATTGCTTCTTCCTTAACTGCAGATTTGATTGATTGTAAAAGCTGTTTGCTCGGTTTCGTCGTCGCCGCTTTCGTGTCTATGATGACAAATTCTACATTCCAATTTTTCGTGCAGTATCGGGTCAACCATAAGACTCTGTTTCGTATCCGTCAAGTTTGAAGGTATAGTCGAGACGTAAGATTTTTATATCGGCAAAGTCACTGGGGCGTGTACACGGTTCGGATGAGCCCTACCTTCCGGCGTTTCGATCTCGTTTCTCATTTTCTTCGTTTTTTTTTTCCTCTCTCTGGCCCTAGCACCAGTGTCTACCATCGGCAGCAGAGTCCGCGACGGAGGAAGCTGTGCGCTTCGGATTCTCGCGCTCGGTTCGACCCGCCGGCCGTCTATGCATCCAATTCCATTTCCCATTTCAACTTTTCTCATCTCTAACAGGACGGCGCAACCCCTTGCGGCACGAGCTTCTGAAGGGTGGAACACGGTCCAAGAGGTAGAAGTTAAATACCGTTACCGTAATGTTCAATCATTATTTCAGCCATTAAAATAACTCAAAGAGTGAGAACGAGAAGTGCAGAAACGGGAAGTTCAGAGAAAGAGAGAGAGAGAGAGAGAGGGAGAGTGAGAGAAACGGAAAGAGAGAGAGAGAAAAAAAAGTATCAGACTCAGCAATTCGACTGTTTCTCCGTCCGCTCCGGTACTCTTTGCTTTCTCTCCAGTCTGGAGGAAAAGTAAAGCCCGGGTTGGCGCCGACGACCTGTTCAAGTCGGAGTGGTGACTCATTCACTTTTTTTCCTCCCTGCAGCAGCCCAGGGACAAAATGTTTTTCTTGGATCTCGAGATATCGACTCGTCAAATGTCACGAATGGACACTCGTTGGCGATCATTATAATTGCCGGAGAAATTGAGCTCGTTACTACGCTGAATTGCTTTCTCGTTATATGAAGAGGGAGAAAAAAAATATTTGTCCAAGAATTGCACAAACATTTTCAACATCTCTAGTAAAACTGAAAAAAAAAAAAAAATAGATAGGACGACTCGAGACCTCGTTGATGGAAGGTCAAACGCGCGGGTTTTCGTCCACTCTCTCCTACGTGAAAATTGTTTCACGTCTGTATCAGCCAAAACCAAATTTTTACTCCGGTCAATGGTGCAGTGCGATAGAGCTTGAAGCTTGCAACTCGAATGACCAAACAGGAACACGAAAAAACAAAAATGATTTTTTTTTGTTTGGCTTTAAAAATTACGGATTGTGCCAAAAGTTCTGAACTTTCGGCACGGAATGGCAAAGCGAAAAATCAAAATAAAATAACAATGGAAGTAACACGACGAGCGAGAGAAAGAGAGAAAGCACAGCTGCCCGCGCGATCGGGATTAGTCGCCATGATGCGTCTGCCTCCTATTAATATTCATAAAACGGCCTGCCACGAGGCATTTTATATTTTATCATGTACGCCAGCCCACGGTGGCGCGAGTGTGCACCCATGAAACCGCTCGTTCATCGTACAACGGTACGCCGCCGGATATTATGAAAATTAAATTCTTGACTCTAAATTTTACAGAATTATTACGAAGCGTCAAGCCGTCACGTCCGTGCGTTAAAAAAATAAATAAAAAACAACCATGTATTATTGTAACGTAGAACTCTCATGTATCTTACTCTGATTCTTTTTTATCTACTTTAATGCAAGCTGCGAGCGGAGAACAAAAGTTATTACAAAAAGGATCAATAACGTAATCCGGATAATCGGATAATTTTTGTTTTTCTTGCGTATAGTTTTTTTCATTTGCAACAAAAAGTAAGTCAAATTCTACTCCGAGGCATGTGCGGCAATATTTAGTACTCTTCGGAAACAAGCCTGTGGGCAAATCGTCGTTTCGCCCTCGGCGATAAAAATTAATTGACCTCCTGACGGGAATAAAAGCTTCTCGGAGCTTTCCTTTATCGAACAGGAACAAATTGCAATGCCTCTATACCAGAGGCGATTATACGAGAACTCCATGAAAGAGCAATTTCTCTTGATTATAATGAGAGAAGCGATGAGGTTGCTAGAAAAAATATTTTTAATAAATTCAACCGCTACCGCTACGTACGAGCTTAGTTAAAGCCCGACTTATTCAGCGAACGATGTCGACCACGATCTAAAAAATGAAACACAGATTTCGAGCTTAAGCCCAGAGATCGATCTTCGGAGTACCGGAAATTTGATGTGATATCCAATTTTTCACCAAAATGTACAGCGATGTTTTTCAAACGATTACGAATTTGTTAATATATTTTCTATCGCACGGTATATTTAGCAAAGCGTATCCACGATACGCCGAGTCAGGCTCGCTGTCGAAATCTCTTTGACGATCGCCGACACGCAGCCGGCTCGCGATAAAAGCGAGCGATCACGATAATGAAAATGCAGCTTACCCACCCCATTCGTGAAGATTAAGATTAGGGAGGGTGACGGTACGCTGCCGGTTTCGTCGAGATTACGTTTTAAATACGGATACCACATTACCCTCCGTAGGTATACGATGACCTGAGGCCATACTGGCTGCAGTCCTCTCGTTGAAGCATTAAAGCTCTCGCGACAAAATTCATCCCTGTTTCCCTATAAGTTATAATTTAGGTAAGCTGCCGGAGGGTTTTCCTCAGTGGCGGACGAATATATCAGAGACTAATGATCCTTAATGGTACATGGGTAGTTATGTATAATTAATACGGTCAGCCGGATGATCGCGGTTGGGTTTTGGGTGGCGTGTCGCACCCGCACACACACACACACACACACACGTAGAGAGAGAACTTCAACACACTGATATGCTTCTCTCTGCTTTTAACTCACAAGATGAAGAAAGGAGACTCTCCATCTTCGTCCATCACCTTCGAAAGCGGGGAAACTTAATGAATAGAACTTTCTGCAAAGTCTGCAGATCCCGGGGATAAGGACGAGGGGTCTCGAAATATAGTTCAATGGCGAGAATTAATCATTCATCGTTACCCAATGTTAAACGAGAGACGAAGGTGGAGTCTCTAGTCGGCGGGGTTGCACAGATCCATATCAAGCGAGCTAAATCAGCGGATCATTAATTAATTATTATGTTGATAACAATAACGAAAAGGAACCCTACGCAGGGTTCTCTCCGGGATAGAGGCGATCATTGGTGTGTGGGAGTCATCCTTGATACAATTAATTCACAAATAATGTCGAACTTGGACTTTTCGTGGGCTAGCAATCCTGAGCATTGTCTCAAGTTTAGTAGGGATTTTAGTAGGGATTTTAGTGGGGTTTTTCGTAGGGATTTTAGTAGGGATTTTAGTAGGGATTTTAGTAGGGATTTTAGTAGGGACTTTAGTAGGGATTTTAGTAGGGATTTTAGTAGGGATTTTAGTAGGGATTTTAGTAGGGATTTAGTAGGGATTTAGTAGGGATTTTAGTAGGAATTTTAGTAGGAATTTTAGTTGGAATGCTCGTTTTCGCCTGCTTTCATGTAAAAAAATAAAAACTCCACGCTATGCCCAGGTGATTTGCAGAATCTCATCGAAGGAAACTTATTTCCTTCTCCAGTTTGTTAAAAAATGTTCGAGAATAAATATTATAATAGGTAACGTTCAAATTCAACTACGGTGAAGAAACTTGAACAACGTATAGAGAAGACGCTGGAATGGAGTTTGTCTGAGAGGGAGAGCCTCTCGTTCCAGCATCACCACCGTCAGACTCGGGGTTGGAATGAAAACAATTCAAGGAATTCCCTTAGTCAGGAATTTCACTTGGGATATCTACCGAATACCGGAAATTCGTTAATCTCAACTCGATTTCCCATCCATACCGACCTCTGTACCCATATTATAGGACAGAGTATAGGGTAAAACTGCTGGACATGGCGATCCAATTTAACATGGAAAAGTTAGCAAAAACGGTGGTCCGTATTCGCCACTTCTACCCTATAAGGAGCGGAGATTGGAAACAAGATGGAGTTGAGGTCGCAATGTGCAATGTGCAGCGAGATACTGGACGACAAAAAATATTTCTAATGTTAAAATATTGAGCCAAGTAGTTTTTGAGTCGTTTCTTCCGACGGAATAAAAAGTATTCAAATTTAGTTAATATAGTCAAGAATTACGACTATGTATATACGACAATTGTAATTAGTCTTCCAGCGAAAAAATAAAAAGTAAACCTTCTTGATATTCGGTCGCGAAATTCGAGACACGAGAATCCTGCGTTGCAAATAGATGTAATTAAGATTCGGGCAACCTGTCGAGGAAACACCGTGCCAAATGTAACTCACCAGCACGTCTTACAGTAGTAGTAGCAATAGTAGTATTATTAGGAGAGAGCGGGGCTAAACAGATTTCTGGGGCAAAACGAACCCGCCTATTCCATTTGAGATCGGACTTTTTTTTCTTGATACCTTAAAATTTTTCACAAATAGCACAGTTATACTGATTTTAGCCACTTTCGGTCCAATTTAGCCCCAGCGTCCGATGGGACAACAACCTAAATATAGTGAAATCGAAGAAAATCATATAGATAATTCTGTAAATAAATAATAGTGAAAAATGGTCATAAATAGTAGTGTCGAAAACCAATGGCCCTGGTTCCTGGTTCCTCTTGCCTCGCAACACCCTTAGTGGTGGAAGTATAAGTGGAGATCGCACTTCTACAGTAGAAGCGCGGCAAGGTAACGAAGGAAATGCAGCTGGGTTCTGAAACAAGTTCTGGCACACATCACTAATACTTCCTCGCCTGTACAAGTTCGCTCGTAACGGACGATCGTTAAGTCCCCCCCTGTTGGAAAAGCAGTAGCCGCTTCTACTTTAGAACGGGCACAGCTTCTCTTGCCATTATAGCGGAGCCCGAAGATTTCGTGCCGATGTCGTTTGTACGGCGGCCCCGGAACGATATTAGGCGGGATCGCGCGACTCGAAGATCCAGCAAATTTCACGGCTTAACGGCTTCACGGCGTCCTAAAATCCTGTTCTTCCGATCGGCTATAATTTCACATCATAGAACGACCAAATCGTCGCACATTATGGTCGCTCAATTTCTAAACAGTGTTTGACGTTTTCATGTACACACTTTAACTAATATCGGCATGTTTCGTACGAAATTTCTCATCATATATTTTGCGATCATGTACGATCCAGTTTGTATTGTTATTGAAAATCTGATGACGAGCTGTTGAGACAAATATTTTATATTATATATGAGTATTAAAAAAGCTATTTGACGTCATTATCGAAAGCTCTCTCCTCACTCGGTCTATATTCATCGAATGTACACAATTAATCGTGATCTAGAGAGCGGCGCGAGAGGTAACTTAATTTCTTTGGAAAATTGTGTTCCAAAGTGATCAACCTTCCACGCGAATGTGGCAAGCTCACCGGAGCGCGGTCCCAGCGCATTATATGCACCGACACGTGCAAGAAAAACGTTCGACGCAGAAACACATTCGTTCGGGTCACGATAAAATATTTCGGATTTCCAGATGCGTTTGCACAAATGAAACGCCAACATTCGTGCGTAAGAATTTTCTTGGATTCGTTTATGCAAGCACTTTCCATTGGAGTCCTCGGCAACTGTTGGTACAATAGAAACATAACGCTTGTCTGAATATACAATTCGAGATAACAATGTTTTCTCGTGTTTGCACATAACGAGCGTGCGAGAGAATATTTCTATGATTTTTCATCGTTTCTGTACAGTTCTAGCTGATGGGTGTTCGCACCACGTGCACGGACACACTGTGGCGCTGTCGCTTGGTCAAATTTATTGACAGATTTCATTTAATTGACAAATACACTTAATTGATAAATTCATTTAATTGATAAATTCATTTAGTTGACAAATTCATTTAGTTGACAAATTCATTTAGTTGACAAATTTATTTAATTGATAAATTCATTTAATTGACAAATTCATTTACTTAACAAAACTGCCGTCGGATTTTCACCGCGAGAAAAATACCTGGAAATCTTTGGTCCAGGGCATTTTTTTTTAATCCTTCAGTTTTTATACACAAAAGTGACAAAGGGTACCTTCTCAGGTAGGTTTTTGCCGTGACTGGAAAAATGGCACATCGTTGGCGTCACACTGGCTGCCGTTTTTCAAAACGTCGATGCTGCTAATAATGCTAATTATAAATGTACATGTATATGTTGTTTCAGAACTACTGTCGAAAAATAGTTTTTAAAAAGTACAACTTTCCTCAGCCCACGAAGGGATTAACGAAGTAACAATTTTCTTGCTGAGCTTGGAAGTATCCCTCGAGTAGCGAAAGAGGGAAAGATCCGGACATAACAATCTCAAGGGATAATGGACTTTTCACGAGAGTCGCGCCACCATGAACGCTCCCGTCCGATGCGGTGGCCCCGAGCCAAAGTTTTTCCCACTACCCGAGAGTCGGGGATGAATGTTGCTTCGGTTGTTTTTTTTTTTTTTTTTTTAGGATTTCCGCTATGCCGTGCTACATGCAGGTTTCTTCGAGCGTGCCGCATACGCGTGGCAGTATTTCGTTCGTGCATAAACCCTTCTTTCTCACTTCCGTCCATTCTCGAAGGGGCTGTTGTGCGTTGGCGTCACGCTCGAGTTCACTGACGGAAAGAATAAGGATTTCATACTGTATGCGATGGGTAAGCAGGAATAGCGAAAGAAAAAGAATCAGCGGATGCTCGCAGCGGAGAATATAATGCCTCGTTGTCCACCGTCGGGCTTCGCGATGGCTTTACGGCTTTCCTAAACATGAAATTTTTCTCCACTGCGTCGTCCTTTTCTCCTCTCTTCCTTTTCGTTTTTCTTTTTTTTTTTTGTTGTTGTCTATTCTTCTCTTTCGCTTCCTCTTCTTTATTTTCTTTATACCTCCAGTTTTCCTCGCTTTGACCAGCTCTAATGTACAATACACGCGGACGCACTTTTCCCGGAAGCACGTAAACTCCGAGCTTTAACTATCTCACATCCCTCGCTATATACTTCTCTCAGCGAGAATTCGAGAGGAACTTCTCACCAAGGCTGGACCCGTATTTTCGACTTAGCGCCGTCTCCAACTTTATTCTCGGAGAGATAGAGAAAGAGACGAAGCAGCGAGAGCAGGAATAGGTGGAAGCCCCCTGCTCTGTGCTTTCGTTTCCTCTTGGTACCGGCGAACCTCTTTGCTACCGTGCAAAGTATACCTTACTTCACGGGGAAAACAAAACCGAAGTTCGCCGCTCTCCCGCTCCCTCCCAACTTCTATCGTTTTCGTCTCTTTGTAATTTTGCGTACGCTCTCTCCATTTCTCCCGTCTCGCTCGACCCGGGGAAACTCGAGGCGAAAGTTGAGCGAGATAAAGAGTCGAATTAAGCGAGTAAGCTTCCCCCCCCCCCGCCCCTCCTCGTTATTCACAAATTCGCACAGAAGAGCGCCATCTCTCGAAGAGCCTTTCATCCCATCTGTACACTGAATTTTCAAAGAATCTAAAATCTCTTTAATAACATTGGAACGCAAAAGTGAGTTGCCACGTTGACTTTGTATAAGAAATTTTCTTGCTAGGTCAAGCTAATCGTGTCGGCTTAAATTTGCTGATAAACTTGCTTCCATGGCACTGATAATAGAGCTACAGGGTAAAATGTGTGCTTGCTTGTGATAGCAGTCGGACCATTGATGTCGACAATTTAAGCCGCTCATTTCATGAGCAAAAAATCGTTAACGACACGTAAAAAATACAGGCTTTATTGTTTTACTATGGAGGGTAGAATGAACGAAATACGGATTTAGAAAAAAAAAAAAAAAAAAAATGGATGACTGACATTACCCGATTGCGACGAGCAATCTAGCAAAAATGATTTTTTTTTCCATTATTAATAATTGTAAGTTACCAATCGTTTTATACCGTGTAACGCTCGCATTTGCTTGTTGACGTCCCAAAGTATGTATATAGGTATTTAAATTAAAAAAAAATCGATACGTCATTTTGCAGCAGAGATATGAAGGTTCTTCCTTGGCTGGCACATTCGCCCACTCACCGCTATTTCGTCATAGTCCAAAGTTTGCTTCAACAGTAATTGCGCTTCCGGCTTGCACATTTTCCCTCCCAAAAGTCGATATTCCTCCTGCTCAATACTCCACCGTTTTTACGTGGTCGGTAACGATGTTTATGAGAAAGCTGAAAAGAAAAGAACTTAAGAAGAGAAAAGGTCCGGAGCGGAACGAAGAATTCTTTCTCGATATGGCACTGCTACACGTGCGCGAGAATGCATAACAAAAAGTTTTTTGAGCACGTAGAATACCATTTTGCCAGAGAACTCATAAGCGCCGTTCCACGTGCACTTAAGTGCAGTGGGTGCAGCTAGAGAGAGCTAAGCTTTCACCGGGAAGTGCGCTCCGAGGTGGTAGCACCGGCAGCAGGGACACATAAATTCTTCTATCTCCATGCTCATTACAATTTTATCTACGCCCCGTTTGATTTATTTCGAAAGTTCAGCAACTTCGAGTCCTGGCCTGTTCCTCGTCGTCGTCTTCTTCTTCTTCTTATTCTCCCTCTCCGTGCCCGTTCGTGAACCATGTAAGATTGCATTAACCGCGGCGGGGTTATGGCGGGTGGTCTTGGCGTGCGTCTAGCCGAAAAGAGGAATTGAGCAGCGGAGAGGCTCCGCTATAGTTGTGATGCAGATAGGTAGAAACAGTCGAGCTGAAATGAGGCGTTCTACGTGCCATACCGACGCCCCGACGATTCTTGGAAAACGCGTATCGGTGCGTGAATTTCATAAAGTTTCGGCTACACCGTCGGGGAACCTCAAACAGTTCGCTTACTCGCCGGGGGAAATAATATTTATTCGATTTTACAGAAGTCTGCCACGAAAGAAAGAGCGAGAAAGAGAGAGAGAGAAAGAGAGAGAGAGAGAGAGGACTACAGTGGGAGCAATATGATTCCGTGCCTATAAAGTTTTCCAGTTAAAACTGTTCCGATTCCATCCGACAAGAGCACAGAACTTTCCAACATGCGGCAGAAATAACATCACGTCCACTTATACTGTTTCGCGTTCACTGTTCACTCCGAAATTCGCGAGCGACCAATAACGATTTCCAGCTATTTGAAATTCATAATTTTACTATCGTGCATCTATCACGGTTGAGCATACAAAAAATTAAAAAAGTGACTACATTTTTTTACAGATATTTTTTTACTTCAAAAAAGTTGTGATCGATCCACCCCCATACCGATCCACGACCATCAATGTAGAGTCCATAAGGAAGCATTAAGTAATAATTACAGTTTTCTTGAAGAAGTCAATGAACTTGCAATTCCGGGTATCCAATATCTAATACAATATATAGTGCACTTATGCCGGATCGTCGAAGGGATTCGATCAGTGATCTGCAAAGGAAGGGGTTGGGCAAGGGTTTCCTAACAGACGGATATCCCGGGGCTCACATCGGCAACGGGTATAACCCCATTAACGAAATCCTCTAATTCCCGACGTTATACCTTCGAGGGAATTGGTCGCGACCGAAACTGACCGGCTCTAGTACCCCAGGAATCCAGCGGAAGAGCTGCCGACCAGTAGAATCGCAGATAAACGTATACAGAGTTCCACTAACACAATTGGAGTGGAAGAGGTTTCTCTCGGCTCAGCACGCACGGGTTGAGCTACATCAGCAATGTTTATAAAGTGAACGATACAGCGAACAGGACAGGCGAAACTGGATCAGGTTTTTCGCTCGGGGTCTTCGGAGACCCAAATGAGAGTTAATCTTGGCTCGATTGCCCCTTTAATCGCACCGTTGCGCCAAATCAAGCATCCGTGTGTTACGAGAGAGCCCAAAGGGATCCTCATTCTCTCGATAGATCCTGACGAGTTTCGGGATATCGCCCGAATAAGAATAGATCATTAATCGCACTGACCCGAGACCCGAGGCAAAATAAGGACCTATGAGCGAAATCATCTTTTCAATCATGCAAGTGAGAATGTACCTTCAGCAACACTAAACGTTTAACTGATATTATAAAGAACAAAACGACAACGCACGTTGTCACCAAAAAACTTCTGACGTAGATTTACCAGGTTTTTTTGTAATACCCCAATGTCCCTCCCATCGGACACATAGTGTCCTAAATGAGCAGTGTCCCGAATCTCTATAAACCTTCAGTACATATCAATAAATCGTGTCAGCCATGCAAGTGAGAATGTACCTTCCAGTAACACTAAACGTTTAACTGATGTTATAAAGAATATAACGACAGCGCAAGTTGCCACCAAAAAACTGCTGACAGCGATTTGCCAGTCATACCTCAATGAATCTCCCATCGGACACATAGTGTCCTAAATCAGCAGTCCCTTGAATCTCTATAATCGTTCAGTAAATATCAATAAGTTGTTTCGGCACCGTTGAGAGTACATCTTGGGAAGTGACGCAGAGACATCAACGAGCGTATCCGTTGAGCAAGATGCATCTGGCTGTTTATCACCTACTAGGGAGCTCCGTCCCGGCATCAACGTCAGCGACCAGGTAGACGTCTGAAAGCAAACGAGCAAGGGGGTAGTCTCTTCCGCGCCGTAAAAAACCGCACGACCAGCATCAAAAGCAGAGTCTTCTTTCGCACCGTTGATGCCGACGTCGCCGGCTATCCATCGGCGTTTCCTAGCGTACGGAGATCGTCACACGGTGAGAAACGCGCGGCGCGTTTATGCCCCATTTCGTGGCTTCCTACCGCGGCTTGTACCTTCGACCTCTCTGCATACCGGTGAAACGACCGTGAGCCCAGGAATAATCGCGCCTGCGACCGTACACTACAATTTACGGAAGCGTACGTGAGGGTAAGGTAAACGGGCTCGCAGATGGATGATGGGGACACACGATAGGCAACTGGTTCCTTTCCCTGCATCCGTTCAGTGCAATTGAGCATCTTTGCCCGCTTGGGTCTGGCCCGATTTTCCCAGCCGAGCACTGTAGAGTGTAACCCGCTTATCGTTTCTTCGACCGTGCACGGACAGAGCACACGGGATCAAATGTATCGAAATGATTTACACACCTGGCTCAAGGCCGTTCTCGCCTCCGATTCTCGCACCCATGACCACGCCCGTTTTGCTCTTATCCTACACACAGTTCACGAGAGACACCCTGGTCGCCGTATGGACAGCGTATAACTGTAACCTTTTAAAAGTGGAATCGACCATTTCGAACGCACGGCTCGTAGCCGCACTCGAAAACCCATTGTCGATCCCATTGAAAACGACAAACAGAATTATGACGGTAACAGCGAAGCTGCACGAAACGATCCGGCACTCGATGTAACCGATTCGAACGGCAGTTTCGATGATTTGTCGGACGAACGAAGAACGCTTTCGAATTTTCTTTCCGTATGTCCTCACATCGCGCCAGGAGCTTTGTTTCTGCGAAGTGTTCTACTTTTACTTTGTCGAAACTTGTGCGGGCCTATGCTGCGAGTGTAACTCATATTCCAACAAACACCGAATCATAGCTTAGTAGGCGTATTCATTTAATGATGATGCAATTTCGAGTTTTTTTCGAGTCAAGAAAAACATGTCCGAAAAGCATAGTGCAAATCAGTCGTCTTTCGGTAGGATTCGATCGGAATCTAAAATAACACAGAAAATTCGAATAATGGTGTCGGTGCGTCTGAAAGCCGGGAGCCTCGAGTGTACGTCGAATGGAATTGGTCGCTCCGACCATTGAGATAAGGAAGATTAAACGCGTTGACCATCGCGCCTGACCCGGGAATCCTTTCCCGGGTAGTCCGTTGTACGATTTACCCGTTTGCGGGGTCTCCCTCGGTATAGGGACGGGTGATGCGGGGCGAGGGGGGCGGAAAATGGGTGGACGGAAGGCTCTCGTAGAACTTGAGAAAAGCCTTTGCGGTCTACGGTACTAACCCTTCCAATAAAATTAGGTTCTCCCGCTTTCCTGGTCCGTTTTCCATCTACCTATCTTCTCGACTCCTTCCGCCTCTTTCTTCCCCCCTCCCCACGTATCCTTCCCACTTTCATCGGTTTCGTTCTTTTGATCCGGTGGCGAGACGGGCCACATTATCGCAAGGATCAATCTCTACTCCCCCGCCTTCTTCTTTTTCGCCGGCATACTTCGACGCTTCGATCCTGCGGAGCTCCCGGCGAGGATTCCGCAGGATGAATATAAGGAAGAGAGCCGGAGCTTGAGCTTCATCCATCGAAGGGAGACTGGATGATCGGGGAGGAAGGTGCTAAAAAAAAAAAAATCGTTAAAAAAGTCTCGCGATATCTTTGGACCGGGTCGTGCGACAAATTCGTGCAATCTCGGGGAAGGACTTGACACACTGGGAGTGATATTCTTATATGTATCGAGCAATAGTCGCTCGGATGGAAACCTATCCATGCCTTCATTGTCGAGAGTGGAAATACTTGCTTTTCGAGCCACGAAGCTCCGTGGGAAGGGGGAATAGCACAATACAGTTCACGAGAGTTTGTTGTTATTACCATTCCTATCGTAGGGTAAATTGGGGAATATGGTTCGATTCATAAGTCGTTCATCTGCAGGCTAATAGGGGTGGTACGTCTTCATCGCCGTTAAGGATGGATCACATATACATTCCCAACCAAAAGTTTAATGTGATCAAAATTTCAGTACTTGGTGATATGCCAAAAATCTGAAAAAATCAGCCATATTAATAATGTCAAGACCATTTTGCATAACAATAATGCCAAAAAGTTATTAACAAACTATTTAAAAATGCATTGCTTAAAAATAAATCATAAACCTTTTATTTTCTCATTTTAAACGAATTCCTTGAATTCATTTGAAAAGGGAAAAAGAGGTTTAATGATCATTTGTCCAACAATTTTTTTTGCGATTTTGTTAATAACATTGTGATATTATTATGACCAATTAATGTTCTTAGCACTTTGAATACCGTTGATGTTTTCAGATTTTTTTGGCTGGGAATGTACGTCTGCATCCTTAACCGATCCGGCGATCAACGATTTCATTAAATTAATCAATGCTACAGCGGTAAAGCTCGAATCCACAGGAACGAAGAACAGGTTCGGTGATCCAACAACTACCCATCGTACTCTAATTTTCTTCCGCCGTTTATACGCATACTCCTCATAACGAGGAAACTAATTGCTCCACTGATTTACCTAGCTTCGGGATAGACAAATTTTTGGGCGTATATGCTAATGCGCCGCTTTGTTAAGCGGAAATGCTGGCGGAGAAGTTATTAGTTTATTTTACCCTTGCGCATAACTCTCTCTGTGTGAGGTCAGCTCGATATACGCTGCATGAATCGTTTTGTCACTTGCCGGCAAGACCGCGCCGTCACGCGAGGCTGTGGAACGAAGTTGCTCGACTTCACCGTCTGCTGTGCACGAGGAATACGACAGCGTTCTTCGACATTGTATAATCGTACTGGGCGCTCGATGCAGCGACCGTGAAGCTGACCGGCTTGTCGGCAATGCCGGCCGTGCCGATAGGAAAGAATCCGTCAGCTTCACCGCGCTCGATCGGTATCCCAGTTGTGGGCACGTGAGTATGGCGTCAGAATTGTTGCGTGTGTCGCGGTCTCGCACGTTAACAGAGGATTGCACTTTCGTTATTCCTTAACGGCACGCTAATAACGACTACGCCAGCGACCGCCGCGTCCAGCTCCTTTTACTCTACTCTGGTCTTTTACTCTGGTCACACCGTATTCCTCAGGAAATTATTACGAATACAAATTTTATTCAGACTAAACGCGTGAACAACTGCAGGCGCCTTGTTCCTTCGAGATTTAGCTAACCGGGTGTAACAATAAAAAAATTCAACGAATGCATCGCGCACGCGGACACGCACCTCATCCGCCCGAGAGTAACGGCCTCGCCGCTCGTGGAACGTGTTACGTTGAGTATCTATTATCACAATTCGTACTGCCCGATAGTATCCGGCAACTAGGCCTCGTTCAGTTCCCAAGGCTCGTACAGCGCCAGGAAGCTTGACACACTTTTGCAAATAACTTGGCCCGAGGCTTCGCAGGTTTTACGCCAGGATCGATAGGACGCCCGGTAACTTGCACGTCTGACTATAATGGCACCGCACTACTTACACTCTCCTTGGATCTCTGTTAGTGCGACTTCTTGATTTAGACAAATGCGACAATAATCTCTACTGCTGGTGTTGATATGGGTACCATGCAATTCTTTTCTTTTTCAATAACTTATCCGTCCGACGATAACGGTATTTCACTACTTAATCTTCCAACCTCTTGGGGAGGCTCTCGAATTTAGCCTTACTTCTATCAATGATAGAGAACGGTTCTCGAGTCTGTATCGCGTATCCTCATTGATTGTTGTTTTCACTGAGAAGTATTAAGAACGTAATTCGACCGTCTTGAACCTTGTTCAACGTGGGTCGAAACCAGAGCTGGGCAAATGCACTAAGTATGTGATGTACGTACTGGAGTACCAAGTACTTGAAGTGCCGAGCACTGGATAGTACTTGAGTCCTGACGTATTGTGGACTGGCAGAATTTAACTGGTGACCTTCTGGGTCCTGAATGCTGATTCCGTTCTTGATACCTCAATACGTACTTCAAGTACTTAGTGTATTTACCCAGCTTTGCTCAAAACCGAATGGTCAAGCCACAATCAAATATTTGGTCGTCAGAAATTGACTCGTGGGTTTTTTTTTCCAGCAATAAAACATCTCGTTGCTACAAGTCGGCTCACGTACTTCTTCCGGATGGCAACAAATCTGTGAATAATACTTGCTACCTCTCACGTAGCGCTCGTAGCTCCTCTCGCCAAGGATAATCAGACTAAACCCACGGGACTTCGGTTGCACAATTAATCCTCTACGTAAATACCGTAGAACGCCCCCTCCGTTTCTCTCTCGGTGGTTCGACGCATTAATCTCGGGTATTGTCGTTGGCGATATGGAATACGTGGATTTTCATAAATCTCACGGTCTCTACGGAGAGAGAGAGCCGTTTCTAGCCGGGCGCCGGATACGCTGGAGGCGATTGCTAAATCGAGAACAGGAAGGAAAGCGCTCTTACCTTGGTCCGCTGGAATATTTCCGACAAATACGGAAATCATACACGTACACTTTGCAGTGCAATTACTGTATTCATACAAATTTTCAGCGTTATAACCTCACCGGCACAACAAGCTGGCGCTCACACATACGCATTTCGTTGAACCGCGAATTATGCCAGAATTTCCAAGAGCATACCGCATGGATATCTCATTTTACCGCGAAGGTTCCTGCACGTGATATCTGCTCGCATTAAAATTATTTTATTATGACAGTTTCGCAATTATAATATGGAATTCCTGAATAATTCGTTAACCCACACGGATTCCTATGATCCGAACAGTTTCCCGGCTAATCATACCGACCCATCCTCTCGACCTTCCGTTTTCCTCGTTCTATCTGGGTCTCATCTTCGTCCTTCTCCCCTCGTTCTCGTATCCTCTAAATTGTTATACCGAATGTGTTTTCCGGCTTTTCCACATAAACGCTGTAATGAGAACACACTCCAGTCTGCTATGTATATAATTGAATTGGTGGTTCCTAGGCGACGAGGATCCAAAGCATATCCTGCGTCACGGTCACAACACAGCAGTGAAAGAGATACGAAATATATTTTACATTTTATTCCAGGCGCTCCTCGGCTTTATGTCTTTAATTCTTTATACTTTGACTGGTCAATCTTATCTCTATGTACACGAAGAGAAAGATCGAGTAACAATGATAACTACACATTTTGTAGTACCAATTATGTTGCGATCTGGGGTGGGCTCCTAACTGCGTGTTATCGGTTTGAAAATCTTGGTTTTTTTTACTGGAAGTGACATCGCTTACAGATGAATTCCACGATCAATCTTATCCCTCTTCCAATATAATATGTGACTAAGGAGATTCGATACGCAATGAAATCCAGAGCCATGGAACGTGGAGGAAAGCCTGTACGACGTGAGACTACATGTCGTTTTTACAACCGTTTCAAGGCTCACCGCAGAACAGTCTTGTCACAGTAATATCAACAAAGCTCTAGATTTGTGTGTGACCTAACACGAGAAGAAAGCAGATATGTACATACGAGTCGCGCGAGGGAGTGCCGGGAGCGAGTGAAATATGCAATGGTATATTATTATGCTATCTCGCGTTGGAGTTGCCTAATGTGGCTGCCAGGCTGAGTGGGTTGCAAGCAAAAGGGGGCACATGTACGTGTGCTCAGAGGGTTCCTGCTTCTGGTGCTGCGACTACGCTACTGTCGGCTACTGTACCGTGTTAGCTAGCGTTTTAATCCCTGCTGAGCCAGTCGGTAAGTCAGCCAGAGCCTCGTATAACTCTTCATTCGCGAGGTTAGTACTTCCCTCCGCCCATCCTCTCACCGGTATAACTGTAACTTACTTTCCCCAACTTTATCACGTGTCCGCCTTTCATCCTTCACCTCTGCCGCCGTGCACTCACAAACTCATTCGTATCTTCTGCATTTGACTCGCAGAAGAAGAATGATGCACTATTTTTATGTGACCCACTGTCAGGGTGACATGCCCATCAGAGGAACAGTTAAACAGACGAGAAAACCCAATGAAGGAGCACTCTTTATGCACGTATTTTAATGGGAAGTGGTCATTCAATGAACAAGTAACCCTACCTGGAAACAGCATACATGCATTGCCATCTCCAACTAGCAATCAGCAACCATCAACTCATCCATAAAACCTGTGTCCAGTTTCTGTTGAAAGTTATCAGTGCTTCTACGTCTTTTAATGATTACTCACGATCGTCGTCCCAGTTAGCCAGAGTAATCCTCCTCTGATGTCGTCAGCTGGTAGGCGGAAATGAAAATTCCCAAAGTGTATTCTGTTCCAACCACATTGGAGTTTTGGTGAGACCTCGGCTGTGACAGATGTTTGATGCAGCAGTGGCAACGTATGAGGTTGTATAGCCGAAAACTTCAATGCCACAGCAGCGTTACCCCAGGAACACTAATCGTATCCACTGTCGAGAGGGGAATCCTCAAGATGTACATGACCCACTGTATGTACAACAGTTTGAACGCGGAGGTACTTGCAGCACCCCTTCGACGATTGTACATCAGCGTGTAGACGCTGGCTCATTCCCTGGCTTCATACCATAAGCCATTGTTGTCCATCCGGCGTTACCGTTTCCCTCCCGTTACCATCTCTATCTCCGCAGTAACTCGTGCTGGAGACAAAGCTACTCTCGCGTTCGTGCGACCAGCACCTTGTCCAACACGCTCCCCGTGTATGCGTACGAACGTTAACATCCATCTAGGTACCTCTCCTATATACCCTAAACCAGCATCTACAAGCTCGCTTATAACGCGAGCTTGCTGGGTTGGGACGCTGTGCTTCAGGTTGTCGCTGAATATGGGCGAGGATTCAACCCATCCTCGATAACCCACACAGTTCCACCGTCTTAAACACCAGGCATACATGGATGTCGCCTGAATATCGTTGTTCCTTTATTTTTTGAGATTTCGCTCTGTCGCTTTGCGCTCTCTTCCATCCTCTCGTTCCATTTATCTTTCTTTACTCTTTTGTTCTACGCGCACACTACAGCCTGGCTCCACTCAGGTTCGTCCTTTCATCGCGAGATAGAGACTGTAGAGGTTTTTCTGGGTCGTTTGCCTGCGCCTGTTGCCTCGGTGGCGTACTGTCAGTATTGGGACTGCGCTAGAACAAGATGACTTTTATGCTCGCTGGGATGAGCAATTTGGACATTTGTTCCGACTGATGGCGGAATCTCTCACGTGTTGCATCCAGGCAGTTTACGGAGGCAATCTGAGAGTTCCAATTCGATAGAAGCTGGGAGAGAGGAACTGCTTCACAAACAAATTGGCCTTTCACATGGGTTACCTGTTTTTCCACTGTATGTAACACGTGAGAGATTCTACTGTAATTGCAATTTTATGAAATCGTTTGGGTGAATATGACGAAAAAGACATTCGAAAAAACCATCGTGGAATTGCTTAACGGAAGCTGGGATGGGCGAATCCATCGCGAATTCACGCCGATCCGTACAACGAAGAAGAGGCGTTGACAGTCTCGCGAAGGCAATATTCAACAACGTGAAATATGAATCGTCCTACAGAGGGGTTAAACGCGCGAGGTGGAAGCTCAAGCCAGGTGGTGCTCGGAGAGGCCAACACCGGAGGCAAGCTCCAGTCGTGACTGACGGATCACTCCGCCTATTAATAATTGCAGTCATCGCACGACTCGGCGTTGATTCCTCGTGTACCCTCGTTACTCAAGCGCGTTGTTGTAGTTCACCCGAGTTTATGCGATTCCGCCAACCCTCGTCGTCGCCCTCTGTGCTAATTGTTTGCTGCTACCGCCCTCCCCCCACCCCAGACCAGGTCCCAATGTCGGAACCCACCATGGTGAGTGATAACGTCTCGTTAATCACAAAAATCCCTTTATGTTTCAGGTAACGTGAGAAAAATCATCACCACTATTAATTACAAAGACGAGCCCTGTTCTAACTGACGGACAACAGGTATTTCGTCACGGTTTCTTTTCTTTTTTTAAATAATTTAATGCAACAAAATTTATCCTTTTGGGGGTGACATTTTGGTGAGTAGTACTGAAGGTGGCGCTCCAGTATCTCTTCAAGGCAGAATTAAGGTCTTATTGCATATCGGCATTTAGGAAGCAGACTGATAAAAAAATTCGGTCGAATCAACTAATGATTCGAGCAGGAACATTCAAATAAAAATTTAGTTGGTCGAATAAAATATCTTCACCACTCAAAAATATTTTTGCGAAGACATAAAAAAAAACGTTGTGTGGCTATCCAATGTTTTGGCTGTACGAACAAAATGTTTGTTTATACGTCCCTGCCCGAATCTTTAGTTGATTGTACGTTAATGAAAATTCGATTGCACGCCGAAGCGTTTATATCAGTATTATAGTCCTGTGCGATTTGAAGCATATGCTTAGCATATTAACAATTCTAAATTGAAACTATGAAATCGCCTAGATCTGTTGGCAAAAAGGTACTTAAGGGGTTAAAAACGGATCCAGCATCCCCTTAAGATGTGTACCGTGCTATTCATCAATGCCTGGACCATCTGAATAGGGTCGCTACAGGAAAACGGACAACGGACCAGGCCAGACTGCATTCATGAATAGCAGTGTACAAACAATTACCGAAGCCTTCGTACTCGATTGACTCGACTGCACCGAAAGGACTACCTTAACGTTCTATCATGGTTGGCTGGAATACGCCCACTCTTTCCTACCGCGCCCGAGTGTGTGTACGAAATTGCGTACATGTAGAAATTGCTTTCTTGAGCTATGGAGATTGGTCCGCCTGCTCTACTCCGGTACTTCTCCGTACCCATCGCGCTTCTCCACCCAGCCAGGCGACAAATCTGGGACACCGTCTGTTGTCACGATGCGCGATTCGCTTCCACTTCCACACAACCGACGAAGACCGACGACAACGACGAGGACAACTAGATGCCAGGCTCACCGCACTGTTGCTGACATAATTATGATTAATTATAATACACCCCGTTAGTGGTTCGGTATAAACCAACCGTCGCGAATGTACCTGGAAGCTCTTCCCAGTCCGCTTTACCCACTCGGGTCGAACGCTATGCAATCTAAAAGCTCTACGGTAACCCTCACGGATTCCATCCGTACCTCATTATCCGACCAGGCATTCGCCGAAGCAAGACCCAATCGCCAACTTGAGAATTTATTATCTCTCCGTAAGCAGCGCTCCAAAGAGCCATCCGCTTTCTATCCTGCAGGGATGACAGAATGTCGTGGTACGTTGGTAGCGATTTTAATTAATCAATTTCCGGTATTTGCGATCATTTCACGCGGGCGAAAGATCTTTGGGAAAAAATACTTTTGCCGCGAACCCAATTAACCGTATGTCTTTTTCTCGCAAAGCACGTTCTGAATTTTGTTTTCAGACGTACTGAACGATGCGCGCCTGCGAATTATCGCAACGAAAAGTTGTCAAAGCCAATCGAGCCGGCGCTTTAGGAGTCAAGTTTTAAGCACGAGTGGGTGGAAAATCTCTGCCGGTCCAGACGCATAGTTTTACAGTTATTCGCTAACTTTGCGGACCTCGAAAGAAAACTGGGACGGGGATCGCAAATTTCCCAACCAATAAAGAAATTCCCACCCTGCCGGAGATTATTAACGACATCCTGCTGCATAACTGTGAGAGTAGTTCCCGAGAATTTTCATCGGATTCATTGACTCTTTTGACACAGAGAATTCCCTCCAGGTTGAAGACTCCTACAACTTTTCTGTGCGTAGACGTCGAATTGTATTGCAATTCTCTCGCAGTAATATCGAGAGGTGCCGGTATTGTCTGTTTTCCTCTTTCTCGGCAGTTCCATTGCCCAGGTGGACTCCCACAGCTATCGTACTAATTCAAGTTTCTCTGCCTCGTCTCTACCGAAACTGGCGCGGAACAATGGTAACGAACGCTATAGATTACCTCATTAGTCGAACGCTTGTCTCGTAATACAATTAATTCGTCCCGAGCGGATAAGAGAAGAAGGTGTAAGTACGGGCCGACGGTGGAGGGGGAGACGGGGTGGGGGGTGACGCCTCTCGCGTGTACCCATTACTCGTCTTGCTCCAGTCGTCTATCGGTTCTCCAGTTCTCGAGGTGCTCCATTCCTAGATTGTAGACTATATACGACGAAGATTTCCGTTTCCCGTGGGCTGCGTGAGAACTGGAGCACGAGAGGATGAGAACGCGGGGGAGGAGGGAGGAGGGAGGGGGGGGGGTAACGGGAACACCGCGAGTTCTCGAATATACGCGAGATTCCCCGCTGTGCGCCGGAGAGTGCAGTATAAATGGGCTCAATGATTGGTCCCATGTACATCGGCCAGACAACCAGTCGCTGGCCCGCTTTGCGTCTCGTTCGCCACAACGTGCCGTTCGGCCGGTTCTCATAGGCCATTCAATGTACGGGAGGGGCCAATGGTGGCTCCGATGCTGACAACTGTACCGTCAGAACTCGTACAACTGAAGCGAGGCGAGCCGATGAAGTAGAATCGTCGCGGAGCGGTTAGTCGATAATCGCTTTAGCTAATCTATGGGAGATTTTGCCCCGTTCTCCACTGTCTGCCTCTGCCTCGTCGTCCCATTGGGAATTACCGTGCGCCTCTCTCGCGCCGTTCGCGGAGGCAACCGGAGGAAGCGGAAACTATCCCTCCGTCTCCCTCTCTCGACCCTCCGAGGTTCGGATCCGCCACCTCGTTCTATCCTCCGCAGTCGAACTTTAAGGGGCCATGGGATGTGCTTTATCAAGCCGATTTCCTCTCGAATGTTTTCCCGCGACTTCCACCCGGGGATAATGGATAAAATAAATTTTCGAGGAAAGCAATCGTGGGAGGGGGGAGGAGGGAAAAGGGATGGGGGATTCCTTTCTACTTTCCTCTTCACTCCTTTCGCCCATACCCATCGTTCTCTGTCTCCCGCCGATGCTCCGGCCCCCATTACGAGCCCAACGATTGCCGATTCGCCGAAGTACACGGCAGAGGACTTTTTTTCTTCTCTCCTCTTCGATCCTCCAAGCTCAGCACAATTTTCTTCTCGTTCCTTTATTTGCTCTTTTCACTATCATTATCCTCTCGATCATTTATTAATCTGCATTTTTATTATGTTCTTTTCACTAATGTATGTACTCGCAGGATCGAGAGTTCCCTTGACTTGAAACGGTACTTTGAATCTCGTTATAGTCTTTTGGAACGAGACATGTCGTGTCAAAGAAAAAATTTATATATATACGAGACTGAAAATAACGAAAGTCGTTTTACCGTCAATCTGCAGCTCTTTTATTTTCGCGGAAAACACACTTTTTCTTCTTACTCTTGATTTAACGGATGTAAACATTTTGGGCCAACTTTCATTCCGCTGCACTCCCCGCCTATCAATTCTCGTCGGAGGGAGATGCGTCCGTGTCGCCGAACGCCCGACACAGAAAGCTACTCTCGAAACGTGTACGTCGGTACTCGAAAAATCTTCTGAAACATCGATGTAGAAAAGTGCACTTCTCTCTCGTGCTCGTACTTTCGGCGCGATTTTTTTTCTTTTTTTTTTTTTTGCGTTCCGCGTTTCTTCAAAGTTTTATCTTTCACGATAGCTTCAATGAACGCTGACGATCGCGGGCGATATTAGAAGTATCGTTAGCTACGTCCGTTTCCGGGAGGATGTGCCGTGCTGATGCTGGGATTGAGTAGGTGGCACGTGAGCGCAGCTACGAGGGAAAAGGGAGAGGATTGGGGGCGCCGAAGGGACTAGTGAACGTTACCCAGGAATGTAATTAAGTGCAGTCTAAGATTTAGTGCTTCTGCCTTGTAACCACGGGGCTCGGCTGCACCGTGCAGTATGCCGTCTAACACCGGGTCTAGTACAGACCTAAAGTTTATGAAATACAGCTAGTCCCATAGCGCCGGGAAGTTTCGCGGAGAGGCGCGGCCATTAAGACATTATACCCCTCGAGAAATCGCATATTCAACAAAAAAATCTCACTACCAAAAACCGTCGTTTGCATTTCTTCGAACGATATTAAACACCTCAGGGCTGTGTTCTCGCTGTGTTCTCGTATCCGTTCCTGTAAAAATAAAAATCATCCTTCACCGTCCCGTGCGAAATATCGCTGGCAATAACTTTGTTTTCTTCATTTATTATTATTATTATTTTTTTCACGTAGGAATAATTCGAAGGGAAGAGAAACGAATAGGCGAAGAAGAATCGAGCCACGGTTCGTCGGGAGTAGCGCAATCACTTCGGCACCTCGAGCCCTCGAACCTTTTTTCCTCGGGATAGAACAATCGGACGTAACCTCCCTCGCGCTCCCTTTGTGCATCGCAAGGGAAATCCCCTTGCTCAGGGTAGCACTCGACAACTTCGCGCTTCCAAACGAGCCGAGTGGAGTGGAAAACGTGCCACCTATAACCGTTATCCAGTTATTGCACGCATCTCTTTCACACGGACCGTGAGGTGGGAGGGAAGGGGTTAACTACGAAAACGGGATGCCCCGCTTCGCCTGCTGTTGCGCTCCCTGCTTCCGGTGTGTCTCGGGCTCATCCCGGTCGGCGTGCGCACTCTCCGAGACCTTAGCTTTTTCGGATAATATTACTATCCGCCGGCGAGCCCTCACCGTGTCCTATGCCACCGGGTAACCCGTAGTTACACCTCCGTGTTCCGGAGGAAAGTTTCCCACGGGATAATTTTCTCGCTTTCTTGTTCACTCCCGGGCAACGGCGTTAGCCTTGCAATCTATTTCGTTATGAGACTTCGTTAGGGCTTCGTTAACGTTTTCGTTACAGTCTCCCGAATAAACGAAAATTCCTCCCCGACGGAGGATAGAAATTTTGCTTCCGGTGCGTTGAACAAAGTTAAGCACTGGAGGGACCGCTTGTTGCATATACATATATACATAAATATCATATTACAAGAGTGGTAAAGCGTATAGCTCGGATCTGGAGATACTAGCAAGTGGATTATTACAGCATGGTAGGAAAAACAGACTCTACAAAATCTCGGGGCTATTATAGCCTCGTACTCGACATATTTCTACCGACTCTAAAGGGGGTTGAAGGTGGAGGGTCGCGGGGTCGGAGGAGTCGAGGTGCAGAGAAGGGAAACGAGCAGAGAATCCTAAGAAGAGCCGAGAACTCCGTGGAATTATAGAACGTGAGGACCTTCGTGCTGCTGCTGGAGATGGCCCGTATTCCACAGTTCATCCTGGCATCCACCCTTTTTCCGTCCACCGCAGGGAAATCACCAGGTGCGCCAAACACCCGTTTTACCCGGTAGGACGCCAGCAGTTATCCGGGAAGAATAATTTCGCACGGTGGATAAGGTAAAATATAAAGCATACTGTATCTACCGTTGAATACCACATACCGCACGCTGCAGGTGGGTAAGAAATAGAAGAAAGGGATATATAAATAAGATTAACTGGAAAAACGTAGTGCATATATATCGGTTTTGCACGGTGAAGACGGAAAGTCCAGCTACGACCGCGGTGATTCGGTCAGCTTTTCCGTCCAGTCGCCAGAAGACTGCTATATAGAAACAGCGAAACTGCACCTCCATACTTAGTGCAATTCATACATATTACTCGCAGGTGACTCGGCTTTTGTTCCGCTCGGTAATGACCCTCGTTCGCGATGAGGGAGAGTGCAGCGCCATTCACCTATTCAACTGGACGCTGGCGCTCTGCGCCTTCAGCCCAGTGTCGCGATGGAAAGTGGCGACACCTATCTTTGCCGATTGCGCTAGTTCGCGCCGCAGCGATCGGTCGGAAAGGTGGGATCCTACTGAATCCGCGATGAGCGATAGAACGCCAATGGGGGCTCCACACAGGGCCAGTATTGGCACAGCGTCGGCCAGTCTTCGGCCAACGTCGGCCGGAAACCGTCCTGTGTGCCATTCCCACCAGAGAATCGAGGCGCGTCCGGAATATGGCGCTTTATCTATTGCCGCGCACGTGCAGACCAACTTCACTATCCATAGTTCATGTTTTAGGTTTGGCTTATTCCCTCTCCGTTCTTTCCTCGCCGAACTCCTCCAACTCCCCTCTCATTCCGACCCTCGAAATTCTCTCCGTGGCCCTCCCGTGCTCCTCTTTCTCTCCGACAACCAAGCTTTCGCACCGTTTCGGACCTCGATGCAGTTTCGCGCATCCGCGCCCCCACATATCATGCAACTTCGCTCGCTATTTACCGAGGCTGCTTCTACCGCTGCTGCCGCTGCACCTCCGCACCGCGTGTGCCCGTTACATCTCACGTTCACATACACATCCAGGTTACTTACACATCCGTACCATGCACCATCACTATCCCCGTCGCCTTTCGACGGTTTCTGGCAACAGGAACGCATGAGAACGGGCGCTTCCTCTTCTGTCTGACTATACGTATAGCCTGGGACAGGTTTAGAGGTGAGGGAGAGAGATGTTGAATGTGCACGTGCAATCGTGCCAGGACTTCGCTGGATGCTTCAGGCTGTGGCTGTTTCTCTTTAAGCATCCTGGACTTCCGGTAGAAGGGCTGTTTTCACGACCCAGTTGCTGCGATTTATGCAGACACTTTGCGAATTTCCGTAACAGCGGTGCTCTGCAAACGGGCTTGCACACCGTGCACTCCAACGGTTCATCCTCCTTGCGTCCTGTACACGTAGCTCCAGCTTGTGTACGAGCGCCCGGTTAAGGTAGATCGGTTTCGCCGGGTTGGATGGAATCCAATGATTCCGCTCTCTCGGTAACGACAAATCTACCGGGCGCACTCCCCCCCCCCCCCCCCCCCCCCTCCGCTTCCTGACCATTCACGGACGTCAGAGTCCGTCCTTTACGGCGATGCGTAACCTCCTCCCTTCGATGAACTCGGCCCCGGTCGATATCAAAAATTGTTATCCTTCTTTCGCAAGGGTTCCAAGCTTTTCTGAAGCAAACCATACCACTCAGCCCAGAATGTGAAGACACTTAAAGAAAAACTTGAAAAAAATTGACTACAGTTTTTGTTACCGACTGAGTCTGGTTCGTATCGCTGTAAGATCCTCGAAAGCAGGCAACTATCATGCGTCCTCAAGGGTGCCAAACTTTTCTGAAGCAAACCGTACCAGTCTGCCCAAAATGTGAAGACACTTAAACAAAACTGATTACATTTTTTGTTACCGACTGTGTCTGTTTCGTATCGCTTTAAGATTCTCGAAGACAGGCAACTATGATCCGTATAGCACGGTTCCCCATTGGGTCACCGACCTAACAGCGGATTTAACCTATATGCGGGACGAACGACGGAAAGAATGAAAACCCATTGCTTTCCTTGCGCTTATGATCGCGCCAACTCATTAGCTAATGCGCCCTTCAGCAAACGGTTTTCTATTAACGTAATTAAAACACAGTGAGCTTAACGATTAGTTTTCAGTCGGTGGATTTCGTAATCGTACCGTAGCGTTTCAACAGGTGAAATAAAAGTTTCGCATTTGTCTTATAATACACACAGCGCGAATTAGTCCCGTCATCATGAAGTTGAGGCCCGTATATATGCATTACATTCGCTGCGCGCACGGAAGAGGGATGTCAGTCACAGCTCAGCGCTTTTCGCCTAGTGCAAACCAGCTTATATACCTGGCACACAGCGAGCTCAACCAGGTTTCGTCCCTCGTTAACGCGCCCGTGTTACTTTTGTAACACGTATGCTTTTTCAGTTACTCGGAGTTTGTTCTCTGCAAGACAACGTATGCACGTTTCGAGAATGAGCACACTGAGCATGAATCCCATTGTACCTTGTCGCTTCTGCATCCACACATCCTCTCTTGTACTACACCTACGTTATATAAATATCAATGAGTTTTAAGGTTTGCTTTGGTGTCACCTTCATTGCTAATCATGGTCACTTCCAATGTCGTATCATAACTACTGTACGAGGTATCCCAGGTGAGTATTTAATCATCGACATAGCTGGCGGTCCGCACTAGTTGCCGAGGGTTTTGTAGTCGGCAACTTCACCTCCGGTCCGAAAATGAGATTTCCAAACCGAAAGTGACGTATTTCCGATACGACGTCACTTTAGGTCGAAAAATGAGATTTTCAAACCGGAAATAAACGTTTTCTCGTATGACTTTCAGTCGATCAGTTTTTCAAACCCGCAGTAAAGTTTCTCCGTATGACGTCACTTCCAGTTAAAAACTGAGATTTCCAAAATGGAAGTAACGTTTTCTCATATGGCGTCATTTCCGGTCGAAAACTGAGATTTTGAAACCGAGAATTTTCCTAAACTTTCTGCGCGCCGTCACTTTCGGTTTAAAAGTGCGATTGCCAAACCGAAAGTGGCATCATAGAGAAATTTTGTTATTTTCCTCTGCCAGTAGTGACGTAGTTTTGGAAAGACCTTCGGCTTCGCTCGGGCTACCTGCGCCGGTCGAAGAAGGACCGATATTGGGATTTGCTGTACGGCAGTCAGTGTGGAGCCGATGATACGCCGTTTTTCCAGTTACGGTAGAATTCCACCTGGGATGACGTTGGTCGAGTGGGAAGATCTTGCGAAAACTATTTACGAGTATATCGATGCGACCCGACGGGAAGGCAATCAATTTTTTTCTTCCTCCTTCCATTTCAAATCTCGCAGATTTCATAAACGAGAAATCTCATTTATTCTCCCGCACCAGACGCACGCTAACCGTATACGGAATCGTAACTTGAGATGTCGCCGGGGATGGCAATAGCGCAGGCGACCGCAATTTTCGAATAAAAAACTTGGGCAAAGTTCATTAGCGCGGGTCGGCAATTTACGATGTGTACGTTGCCACCGTGGCTGTTCAGCTAACTCTCGTCTACCGAAATCTCCTTCGAAACCCCACCAGCCAGTCCTCTTCCCGCGTCGCCGTGCTTCGCGGAAACGGGGAAGAGTATAATGATAAAAGAAATCAAAACAGGAATAAAATAACGGAGAAGCTGAAGGAGGGACGGCGTCGAGAGGCGGCAGTTCGGTGCTCGCGCTGCATTCTGTTTCACTGTAAATTTTTTTATTTCTACTTTTTGACCTTCCTCCTCGAGAGCGGACATCGGTACTGCCCCGGCTTCAACTGCCGTTGCGAAATTGTCGGCAGTTTTACAGCCAATATGGGCAACTTTAAATCGTCACTGAATGTGTGCTCCGCTCACCGGCTCCAATGTCGATATGTTCCCGAGAGAGAGAGTTTTATCCCGCGACTTTTCCCCGCTATTGTATCAACAACGATCGTCTCTCGGACGGTATATTACCGTGGGGAAGAGGTAGTCGCTTTTTAAATGGGTGCAAACTACGTATCTCTTTTCGGACCGCCTGTTCTCTCCGTCCTATCTCACTTTTGTTCTCCCATTTACGAGCACCTTCGCATCCCCCGGCTAACCTTCTCCACCATCAGATACCCTCCCGAAACGATAACATCAAATTGCAGCCTGAACTCGTTTGGTCTTGGTTATATTACTTTGGCTCCCGCGGTCCTCATACCGTACCATCCTCGATTCTCTCATTCCCATCGCGTAGGTTACAACTGTTTTGCCGACTGGTGTATCCCGGCGCCCGCGATCGGCGAGCCCCCGATGAACCGTTAATTTCTTTTTCCGGACAAAACCACGACGACCGGCCACTATAACCGAAACGCCACTCTACATAGCTTCGCTGGTCTTTTTTGGTCCTTTATTTATCACCGATGTAATCGCGTTCAACGAGGCGCCAAGGTAGCTTGTAGTTCTATCTCGAAACGTATGAATAATTTCGGCGAAACGAATAGGACGATTTATATGTCGGCAGATTAATGACATTTTCTGCGTCCGTCAATATTAGAGACACGATATAATAAATTGACGTATTGATTGGCCGCGAATTGACGTGTTTATTAAACATCAATCGACGGCTGATTGATCAGTGTTGTGTCTCTAAAAATCATATGGACTATGTAGGACATAATCGGAAATCGGATAAACCAACTTGCATGAACCAATGCACAAACAGCGGGTTGAAAACTTCTTTTTGTCTGTTTCTTGAAAAAAAGAAGACACTAAAAAAATGGCCAATGAAATTCCGTTTCTCCTCAAAGACGATGTCCTTCCTATTAGCGTGTCGGACGATTGTACGATGATGAGCGAGGGATTTTTTATTACCGCTTGTGCACCAGTTGAGTTGCCAAGATAACGCACAAAGTTACAGTAGTGGATGAGAGCCGAGGCTTGCTTTAGCCGGAATCTGCAATACCGAAGCAGCCGCAACGAGAGGTGGCTCGTTATGGTAGGCGTCTTCTTCGGACAGGACGTTAAATCCTGTGCTTCCGCGCTGGGAGACCGCTTGCGGACTACTGTTCACGAGGGGATAAAGCTTTTCTCGCATTAAAGTCTCGAGGATATCCTTCGTTAACGGGACTCGAATGGGCTGGCGCCTCCAGTTAAAAACTTTTTACGGCCCCGTCGTACGTTATCCCGTCGATGCCACTTCCGGGTTTTCCATCAGCCGCAGACCGGCTTTTCTTCATCGAGCACTCTTCTGGCTCTACTGCAGCACAAATAGAACTGTCTCTGTGAGCAAAAAAATAAATTAAAAAATTACATAACGAGATGAGAAAATAAAAGTATCCCGATAAAAATTTCTTTTAAATATCAGATTTTAGTCTTTTTTCGTGATGCAACAAATAATTATGGAAATCGAAAAGCTGGGATGCGCTCTTGGAAAATTAAAAAAAAAAAAATAGATGGAAGACATTGCTCTTGGCGCGCCGACGATAGTGCGGCGTTCCCGCTGTGAAATAGGGCGCAAAAAAAAATCTATACTGCATCGATAGCGAGCTATGGCCATGTGCGAAGCGCGGGCCATGATATCGAGCTTGTTATACGACGTCGCGCGTGAATAGCAGAAGCCGTACACGGTACATATAGGCGTGACATTATTCATAAGCGAGCGATGAAAGATAGATACATCGAAAATACCAGCGAGGAACGGAGATAACCGGTGGCTGTGCACACTTCATAAACATAACGCTCAGCGATCACATTCGTCGCCAGTACACACTCATCAATCGAGAAATTCGAGAGCAGTTTCTGACGCGCTTACACCCTCGTCCGAATGTCAACAGAAACTCACTCGCTGGTATCGTTTTTTTTTATCTATTATTATAGGATTAAAAAAATTATTTTTTATTAGTGATTAAAGCGCGCGATACGCTTAATTATGTTCTAGGATATAAAAAGAAGATAAATGTTTTGAGCGTTTGTCAAGCGCAGAGGGAGGATCGGAATCGCCTTGATTGAATTTACATAAATGATTGTGGAAAATGAGATTTTTTTTGTTTTGTTTAATTCTACAGCACTTTGTTTTCCACAAAGGTCCAGAATTTTTATGTTTTTTTTTTATTTTATGAACGAAAACACGAATAAAAATTGTTAATTAGAATTGGGTTCGTCCGAAAGTTCATTGCAAAAAAATGTTATATCATTTCTGTACCCCTACCGAAAGGCGACGAGATTGAAACGTAATATTTTTTTCATTCCCGCGAACAATCTTCATTTCACGGATGGTAGTGAGATCGGAAATGAAAGAGCGCGAGTTTCACCGCAGCCTCGCGACTAGAACATGCTATTTCACTAACGGGAAGGTGGGGAAGTGGAAATCCACGTATGGCGGTGTCGAGCATCGGGACTGCTATCGTTTCTATAGCTAGGAGTGAATTAGCAGCAAATGAAAATCAACCGATATTCCATTTTCGCGCGAAATGCGAATCTGCTTTATCGTCAGGCTTGCACCGTGCAAAAAAAAAGAAGAAAAAAACGGCAACGTTGAAAATGTCATAAACTGCTACCTCGATTTTGTTCAGAGACGTGACAGTGCTCGTTGACAAAAGGGTAAAACATTTGCAACAACCTTTCCGGCACATTTACATCTCTGTCACTCACAACTCTACCACATGACACCTCTGCCGTACTCTACCAAAAGCTCCCCCCGAAAGTAAAAATCTCTACCACATTCAAAATAAAACGCTACCGGACTTAAAATAAAACTCTACTGGAATTGAAATAAAACTCTACCGGAATTGAAATAAATTTCTACCAGAATTGAAATAAATTTCTACCAGAATTGAAATAAAACTCTACCGGAATTGATATAAAACTCTATCGGAATACAAGACGGTAGCCCTGTACTCCAGTAGAGTTTTATAACAATTCCGGTACAGTTTTATTTTGATTCTGGTAGAGTTTTTTTACTCTCTGCTACCAGAGAGTAACAAAAATCTATAGATGTTGGTAGAATTCTGATACGCTAGATTTGTTATCTGTTAGAGTTGTGAGTGGTAGAGATGTAAATGTGCCCCTCTTCCTCCACTTCTGCCAGAAATATTTTTCGGTCTTCCTCATGAAGAAAGCTAACAAAATTTCAATCGGCCAGCTCAAGCCATTTATGAGTCAGAGTTTTAAAAAATTACAAATGCATCTGAACGCCAGCGAAAGACCGAATTCCTCAAATATTTTCTTTATTTTACCCACACCGACTTAAAAATCTCAAGTTTCAATCTCACTTCATCACACATTTCATAACAAAATTCTACAGCGAACAATAAAAAAGTTGGCCCTTTGCGGAGAAGAAATGTTTTGTTAAATGTACAAAAGCTTGTTGGGAGCGGACAAAAAAAGGATAACATTTTATTCGCGCTGATAAGACAGCACAGTAGGAACCGCGCTTCCGATAGCGACGTTGCCGCGGAGAACAGGATGGCGAGAGTCATGGTTAGCGCGCCGAGAATGGGTCGTTCTATTTGAGTTTACACGAGCTTGTCGAGAGACAAGGAAAGCGCTCCGATACGGCTGCAGCTCGGCGGTATACACAGCGTCTCCGTACATGCACAGCGAAAGAGCCCGCTTCCATGTACAGGGAAACGCGAGAGACACGCGGGCATCAGCAGGGACGAGGAAGATACACGTATTTTGTAGCGGTCTACATCTCGCTCGTGGTACTGCAACGTGTCTTCGTATCCCGTAAGCGCCGAATCCACTTCACTCACGCCTCTACACTTCCAGACCATATACGTAGATTCATATTACTCGCGAGAGACATAAAACCCCGCAGCTGTGCTCTTTTGCTCTACGGGCTTTTTTTTTCTTCTCTTACGACGACTCTGGCTGCTGCTCTACGAGTCCTACTATCTTTTAGCTGTGACTATTCGCTATATAATACGCAAGATATGCCCACGTTGTGCGAAGAGCGTTATGCCAGAGCGGAGCATGTATTCACACCAGTCTTGCAGCGGTGAACTGAAAACGGACTGCGAACGTCGTCTCGACGAGCGTGTTTATACACAGCGAGACTGACACGTGCTTGTAAGAAAAGATTTTACGCTTCGGCAATTTTTTTTACGGATACTTAAATTCGTTGGATTCGGTGAAGTCGCAAGTTCCCGGAAACATACCCAGAAACGTGTAAAATTTTACGATGGTTCGGAACCTCGCGTGAAAATATGTAATATTTTCGTATATCTCTCGGCGACGAAGATGCATCTTCTCGAACAACGTTAGGTTCATGCTTTGAACGCAAAAGTTACACAAAAGAGGATTTTTTTCTTATTATTACTTTTATATACGAGGAATATTCGTAAAATGTTTTGTTTAATTAACACGGGAGACGATTATTGATGAAACTTTTTTTTTGTAATCGACAGAAAAGGCGGGTTATTGATACAACATTTTTTTTTTCGTTGTCGGCTATGAATTTCAACGTTTAACGAGCGCGCAGTTATCGAAGGTGAATTTTCGCTGGCGCAGGGAAGATACTTTTTTTTCCATTCATCGCGAGTCCGACCGGCGATTGTGTGGAGGAGATTTTACAACATCTACAGCATAAATTACACATTGCGGACGTATAGGATTATTTCGCGTGTAGTGGAATGCACAGCTAATACAGCGGCAGCAGCTGCAGCAGCTGCAGCTGTTGTACAAAGCTCCGGGAATTAATTATTCGCCTAGAATCTGTATACAGGTTATATGTACCGTGTTCCCTCGATGGCCTCACTCTCGTTACCGCGTGAGTGATTATTATTCATTCGCCGAGTATTCATGAAAATTTCATTAAACAAGGGGCATCGACTGCAAATGGGCTTTCGGGCTTAAAAGATGTAAAAAACAGATATATTTTCTTTTGTTCGATAGTCCGACAAAAAACGTCCATCAATACCGTGCGGGTGTGCGGCACTGAATAACCGTGGGCGTATGTAAAGAGCCGCAAAAAGCATGGCTCAAAAAAACAAAAAGGTAAAAACACGAAATACAAAAATAAGCAGGATAAATAAAATATGTCTGACCATTTACGCTCTAACTACTGGCACTCTTGCCCTCCTTCGTTATCTGCGAGCCCAATGTACACTAGACACAAACGATTCATATGTGGCACACAACCTGCACTGTTGAGACTTCGGTGGCCAGTTTCGCGACCGAGAAAGGACTACATAATGGAGCGCAAGTAGTTAAGGCACGTGCTTGTACGCCGGTACCCGTACATAGTATATGTCCCATTTCCAATAACCATGGTCGTGTGTAAAGAGCCGTAAAAAACAGCACAAAAAACAAAAAGATAAAAGAACGAAATACAAAAATAAGTAGGATAAATAAAACATGTCTGACCATTTATGCTCTATCTACTGGCACTTTTGCTGTCCTTCGTTATCTGCGAGCCCAATGTGCACTAGACGCAAACGATTCATATGTGACACACAACCTGCACCGTTGCCGGGTAGACTCCGGTGGCCAGTTTCGCGAGCGAGAAAGGGCTATATAGTGAAGCGCAAGTAGTTAAGGCATGTGCTGGTACGCCAGCACTATATACATGGTATATTTCCCATATCCACATGGTATATGCCATACCAGCGCTATGCCGGCGAGCTCTTGGCCCTCGATTTATACGTAACCAGCGTTTTACCTTCGGCCTTTGGAACCCATCATCCTTGTGCGCGCTCGGTAACTCCCCCTGGTCGCGAGCAAATTGCGCATCACGATTCAGATAAGCCTCCAGTCCCAAGAGCAGATCCCTTGCAAACTGCGAAAATTTATTCGAATTTCGTTCTCGCCGCTCCGCACACACACACATACGCACGCAGAACACGATGTGTGTATGAACATGCTCACAATCCCCCCCCCCCCCCTCGACCCGACACCGACGCCCTGGTACAACGTATGTCCCAAGATACCCCTCGGTACAGGCATCCCCTATATAAATGCATGCAGCTACAAGCAACGAGAGAACGAGATTTTGCGAGCTTCCGATGGCTCGTTTTCCCAGTGCCCACTCTCTATGCCCGCCTCGCCTCTGTGAACGAGCCGCTTTTGAAAAACGTCTCCTTCCGGGCACGCCAGCAACAATTCACCCGTTAATGTCCCAACGACAATTCATTGCTCGAATAACCGGGAGAGGGCCGTTATGTTCGCCTGCGGTAACGTCGACCGCACCGCTTTCGCAATTCTTAGTTTTACCACGGGAAAAGCACAAATCTCGCGCATGTTGCGGAGGTTATTGTAGTATATATTACGAAGACACTTCCCCCGTCTCTGTGTTCATTATAAAAAGGAACAGCTTTTTTCGTGGTTTTTCTTACTCCCCTTTTTCGGAAGTTCTCTATTACGATTAAGCCCGAGGCTTCGTTGTCTTTCCTTGAGGGTAATCGTGTATACACGAGGGAAGAGAGTAAGCGTATATTTGAATTAATGGAATCACAACGGTTACGGTTATTGGCTTGTTCAAGTCGATTTACACTAGTTTTCGTACCGCTGGGATTTAATTGTGGTTTCATTGCAAACGAAGTTTTCTCTTGTTGGCATTAGAAAATTACAAGTTTTTTGTTTTCCGATGTGAGCTCCTGCTCAGGTGCTGCCGTAAATCAAAATGATATATCGGTCAGTCTTCCGTCGCCGTAGATAACTAGAGCGAAGTCAGCAGTCTTCCGGACACTAATACGCACTGGGCAATGCCACTACATCATCGCTTGGCAGAAAAAAAAAAAAAATTCTTCGTGATGTGAGTTATGGTTTGAAAATTTCACTTTTACATCGAAAATGATATCACGAAGAAAAATTTGAGGAATTTCGTTGAAACGTCACTTACGGCTTGAAAATTCATTTTTCCATCGGAAGTGACGTGTTTTGCTGTGTGACGTCACTTCAGCTTGAAAACTGAAATTTCCAAACCGAAAGTGATGTTGTCCCGTGTGACATCACTTATGTTTTGAAAGTCAACTTTTCATACCGGAAGTGACGTTACAGAGAACGTTTTTTATTTTTCTCTGCATGTATCTCGAATGTATCTCGAATGCAGCCAGTACCAAAAACCTGTAAAGTAAGGATGACAGAAAAGTTCGCAAAATATATTTGGAGAGGACCCGAAGTGTACTTGAGTAGATCGGAGGTAGACTCATGGTCTTCGAATAATATTCGCAAACCATGAATCTGCGGAATTGATCACAGGCTCCAATACTGTGCCCGGTGCAGGCGCACTGATAACATTTTTCGTCGTGCCGATATGTTGGGTCCGACTCAATAAAGGGGTCGGGCGGAAACCGGCCTGAGTGCCACACGAGTACGACTCTTGGTAACTGGTATTGTTCCGTCACACTACCGATGGTTACACCCAGAAAAATAATTTATTTGACGGCCACTGTTTATTTGGTTTAAGTAAAATATTTATTTGATTTAAATAAACATTTCTTTGATTTAGATAACTATTAACTTAATTTAAATAAATATTTATTTAAAGGAAATAAATATTTTACGTAAACCAAATAAATGGTAGCCGTAAAATAAATTATTGTTCTGTAAACCTCACCCTGGGAGTGTCGATTCATAGCTGTGGACCCATCCGAACGGCCTTCATTTCATGGCTGCTCCTTTTTGCCCCGTTCTGCCCCACTATGCACGCGGATTATACGAAGGACCTGACGGGGATCTGCGATATCGGTGGCGAGCCGTGCTCCGCGATACTTCAATTTTTATCGCTTAGACGGAATTTTCTGTATGAGCCGGCTTAGACGCCACGAACAGCAATTCCTCTGGGTTAGCTTACCCCGGCGATAGTATAGTTACGGGAATCGAGCAGGCTCGCGCGACTCCGTGAGGATGGCGAAGGAGAGAAATAAGAAGGATAAGGTCGCAAAAGAAAAAAGGAAAAAGAAAGTAAAGCAAGTAAAAATTGCGCCACATTTCACGAAAGGCGAGGGGGGGCCGGATTATCACGATAGAACACGCTGGCCTTTGCTCTCTGAAATTCACCTCGTACTTTACTACCAAGACTGTGCTAGCGTCTCTTGTAAAAAATAAATCCCCGAATCAAAAAAACTTCCTTACAAAGCTTCGTACACCGGCTGTAGATTCTACACCATAGATTCTTATAAAATCGTCATATTTGGGTTGTTCGAAGTAAAAAATCAGATCTGCAGATTGCGAGGCAAAAGCGACAATTTTTTGCTGTTTTGCTTCCTCACAGAGGAAGCTTTGTTTTGGTATAAGAAAAAATCGAGGTTTTAATTGCAGCGTCTTAATGTTCCAAAACATCGAAAAATCACATTTAGAAAAAATGTCCGATCGCATGCGCCCCAATCGACCAAGTAAAAATTTCACACACAGCATGTGTGGAGTAGCCAAAGTTTGACCCAAACTGCATAAAGAAATTTCCGATTGTTTTTATGTACGCGTTTTTTAATTTCTTCAAAAATGTCTCCGAGAGACAATAAAAGCAAAGTCCCGTCGCAAATGAGGCTCCGTTTTGCCCCGCTCGGTCAGCGAGTCGATAATCGATTATGAGTCGACGAGTGGCCGGTTAGGAAAAGCAAACGCGCGGTGATGGCTTTCGATAACTGGGAAGCGATACGACGATCAAACTTCGGATGAACGGGGTAGGGACCGGAAAGTGAAGGTACCGCATTGGCGCAGTGTATGCCTTGGCCGAGCAACACGAAAGTGGGACAGAGCGGAAAAAAAAAACAAGAGAAAATAAGCAGAGAGTGCATACCTGTAGTGGAAGTCGTAAGAGATTTCCCGCGAGGCTGTAACATCGTCCGTTGGTTTCTGATTTCCACGCGGCAAAAAGGGGAACTCGGAGAGAGGAAAAAAAAAGTCCGCGGAGGTTGAGAATTCTTATTCAACCTCCGGAGCGAACCGGGGTCTCTCCGGTGAGTGGATAGAGGCGGATAGAGGCGCGACGAGGAGCCAGAAGTGAGAATATCATTTGTCGGTGGTTGTCGCGGCTCCATGGTCTGTCGGTGTTATGGGTAATTCTTGGTTACTTTAGACACCCAACCAGACGACACCGACAGGTAACGTTTCTTTCTTCGCCAGGGTGTGGAGGCACAGCGAGGAGCAGACGGAGAAGGCATCGAATGAAGATCACAGAAAAAGCAACAATGATGACACACCCGCCTCTCCCTCCGCTCTCTCTTGGGAAACCATTTACAATCCTCTCGTTTTACAAGCACGTGCTTGTAACCCGAACTCGAGTTTTCTCTTCGGACGGCATTCCCGTCGTCCGATGCCGCCGCTATTGCCGGGTGCGGATGCTCCAGTCGGGCGGGCAATTGAATTCGAGTGGATTCACTGACAAAGTGAACGCTCGATCTTTATTTTCATTTAAAGGGACTCCTTTCCGATACCGAGTACGACTGTGTATCGAAAAGTTGTTTGGGGTGAAAGCATGACGAATATCCACCAGTTCAAAGTGTCGGCTGTGTCGCCAATCTGCGGAGACGAAAGCCACTTAGGAGGAATAACACGATTAGAAGGTAGCCGACAACATCTTTCATACAGGACTGACAATTGAATATTTTTAGGGTTTGTTGTCACGGACGTCACATGTTGGTCCATCTTGCTAGCTTTTTTTTGTATGTTTGGTAAAATGAATCATAGTGGTCAGCTTCTGATCTGCGACAGCCTGTGAATGCCTCGAGAAGACTCCGGAAACTCATAATTAAATTAAAGTTTTCTTCGCAACAAGTTTTTCATACAAATTAAGTAAATTTCCCTATACATACGAGGTAAATGGGTGGTCCACATTACCGGACTGCCGATACTTTTTAATCTCGTCGGGAGGATCAAGATTCAACACTCAAAATACCTCAATGTTATCAATAACAAGCGAGTGATCCAAGTTTTGGATTTCATTCGTCTCAGCACGCTCTGTTCCATCTTACCCCGTCGATCCATATCGACCTCGTTCACCCTGGTCAAATATGTTTTTCAAGTTCTAACGAAGAGGAGAAACATCGCTCACGATTAATCCGAAACGATCGTGTGTCTTGTGTACAAAGTGTTTTTAATTTTTTCCTCTTTCCACGAGACAAGAAGAATGGCCGGTCTTTCGCGAGTATCCAAGAATGCAAGGTGTAACGCCGGCGACAGGCCGTAACTTCTCCACCGTATTATTATGTTTTCCCGTTACACGGCTGCTATCACTATGGTAACGCACATGCATACTGTATCCTTTCATACGCGAGAGCCGAAACAGCCAACGGCAGCGTACTTCAGCGAGCTATCATATCCCGAACATTCCAAATTCATAGGATTTCGTCTCACGCCCGCCCGCCGGATAGTGTACACGCGTTCCCGAAAGATTGGACACAAACTGCTGCTCTATCAGACGGTCCCATAACTTGTGCTCAGTCTCGACGGCACGTTGCCCGGTCCTCACTCGTATGAATATTTAAACGTGGATAGACCACGAACTTAACCGACTCTCATTTCAACACACTCGGCCCACCCTCCGATACCGCTCCATTCTGTTTCTCAATGTACGCCGCGGACAAATTACAAAAATAAATTTCATTTTTCTCCCCGCTGTGCGAATCACCGAAGGGGTTTCCAGATTTTTGTTTATTTTTTATGCGAAAGCACGTTCTATAACCGGGAACATGAATAGGGCTTCCTATACATGCACCAGAAAATCCAGTAGGTTACAACGAGGCTTGGTAGTCACTTTAATTACAAAAAAATACATTTCATTTTTCTCACCGCTATGCGAATCATCGAAGGGGGTTCCAGATTTTGTTGTTGTTTTTAATGCGAAAACATGTTCTATAACCGGTAACACGTATAGGGCTTCCTATACATGCACCAGAAAATCCAGTAGGTTACAACGAGGCTTGATAGTCACTTTAATTAAAGATTTATGATCTCTTCGCGGAAAACTTGTTATTGGGTAATTATTCTGGCGGGTGCTGGGAAAGTCTACTTAGCTTGCAATTCTCGGGCGATGCTGGTGCTCCTGCTGCTCCTGCGAGAGTGGGTACTTGAATACGCTAACGACGACGAGCGGAGGGAGGTTTTCTTGCTTGGTCCATGGTGGGTTGTTCGAGAGGCGGCGGAGGATGGGAAGCTCCCGCGCCGTTGTCAAAGATCTCGCCATGTTCGGGGTTTCATTTCGTACTACCTCTCAACCTTCAACCACCACTATCGCCCACAGCGCTCCCGCCGTTCTTACACCTGGCCCTCCTTAACGTCCCTTGCTAAACTTTAAATTGGCATAGCGCGTTTAAGAGTGTTGATACCCTCCGCCTCCCGCTCCTCCCTCGCAACCAACCCTCGTGGTCCCGGATGGCGCGAGCTCCGACTAACTTCGTAACACACCCCTCTTTCCTCCTCCCTCGATCCTTCCCGTCTTTCTGTATTTTACCCGGGCTTCCCCCGTCGAGAATCCTCCACTCGATCGACTCCGGGCTTACATTTGCATGTGGGTAGGTCACCCTATAATCCGTTGCTTTTGTGCATCGCAGTTGGGAACAATTACTTGAGAGAGGCAATTCGATTCGATCGTTGATAAATATTTTTGGGATTAATTGGCTATCAAGGGAGAGTAGGCAATTTTTGGACAATTCAGCTCCAGACTTACAGTTGCATGTGGGTAAGTCACTCTACAATTTATTGCTTTTCCGCACCGAAATTGAAACAAAGCTTCCTCTATGAGGAAGCAAAAATTACTTGAGACAATTCGATTCCACCGCTCATAAATATTTTCGGAATTAATTGGGTATTAGGGGAGAGTAGGCGATTTTTTGAGAATGGAGCAGTGATGTCAGATCGACTATTGGCTTCTTTTTTTACGTAAGTAATAACGAAATGAGCCGGATTTCCTCGCCTTAGCTGAACTGAAAAAGTTTTTGAATATATTTCTTTACTCCGGCTGTTTTTCGTATCAAAATTATTATCCGTTGAGAGGTGAATTTTTATTTAGATAGCGTATATCGGGATAGCGTATACAATTAACAGTGCTGCAGACTTTTGTCCCTCTTCGGATATAATCTTTTTTTTTTAGTCCTAGAGAACAAAAATCAAAAAATACAATAAAAAAAAAAATAATAAAAATAAATTCAAAGCGGCTTTCGTTTGAGAGCGTGTATATGTATATATCCGAAGCTAGCACTGTTCCCATTAAAACAGTGGGTGGTTCGAGGCCGTCGTGCTCGGGTACTCGGAGGCAGAAAAATGGTGCAAGATTTTATCTGTTAATTGCACGCCCTAAATCCTCGGAGAGGACATTACGAGGACGCGTATGTACCCTCGATGGCCCTGCCGAGGCCAGCACCCGGCAAGCCCGTGGCACATAAATAAGGCGACTATAATTACTTTTAAATCGGTACGGCTATCGGGAGCAGCTTTCTTCCTTCCATTTGTGCCGTTCTCCCCCAGCGCTGTACGCTGCAGTTAAGGAATGAATGAGAGAGCCGCAGGGACTCTGTGTATATGGCATACACACGTAATCCGACGGTTCGTGTATACGCTCTACAAGTATAATTTAATCGTACGTATGAAATGCAGAAGACAGAATCGCCAAAGAGAAGAAAACAAAAAATAAGAAAGTACGGTGGAATACCAAACAGAAACGGAGAAGGCAAAAAAGTAATATAAAATAGAATATTCCCCTACCGAAAGATTAGATTATTTTGTAAGAAGAAGAAAAATGATTATGAACCCAAATATAATTAAATTTATGTCACTATCATAACTTATAGAGGTGTTAAAGTTTCAACTGAACGCCGTAACATTTTTAGATGAAATATATTTTTTAAATGCTTCTCACTAAAACAGAATAATTTTCTATGACGAAGCAGAAATAAGCGAGACACGTTGGTACGTTTAACTGCCTGCCTCGTAGCAGTGGAAGGAAGGAACGCAAGACGGAAAGCTTTGTACGCTTTTCTCGACTGAGGTGTTCTGTCATGGCCTAAAATTAAATCGCCGTCCTTCATGCCCCCCCTAGGCGGGAGGGAAGCGAGAGTCGTGACCGGAAATCCTGCACACGCGGCTCTCCTGATGCTCGTGCTGTTCGTGGTCGTCCTGGTGGTGGCGGCGGCGTCGGGGCGAGGTCTGTGCCCAAACTTTCCTGGAGGTCTCGGCCTCGCCAACTCTCGTATTCGCCACCGCGTTAATATTCGCACGCCACAGCCCCGGCTGCGCCCGTCGTCCTTCCGCACCGTTTTCCTTCAGCCACTGCCTTACACTACTGCCTGCATTTCTGGCAGTAGTGTCTACCCGGGTATGCTCAGACTTCTCGTAGATATAGTCGGGTTTCGTCGCGCATCAGCCACCTCTCTGCTCCCATTTTCTTTCTGCAAACTATATGTCGTTCTACGCGCATTAGCCTCGGTCCAGGGCGTTGAATTGCACGCTGTTACGTTTGAAGGTGACGCTCCGCTTCTTCGTGCAAAAAAAAAACAAAAAAAAATTGCGCACAATAATAGTCCTTTCGGATTTAATTCGACTCGAAAACGACAAAAGAGGCGAAATTGCCACCGGGTTGTCCGAAATTAGTTTCGGATGCTTAATTTCGCTCGTTGACAAAATCTGCCCCGTCGAAATTTCATCTACTGGGACGATTGTGGACATGCAATATAGATTTAGCGAATACGTGTCAAGATAGAAATACGAACAAAGTGGACGTGTTAGAGGGTTTAAATTACAACTTTTAACATCAAGAAAATATGTAAATTCTGTACTTAACACCAGGAAAATAATCGAATCGAAAATACTATCGAAAATATAGTTAAGAAAGTAACAGGCAAGTAGGAATACCGATCGACTAACAAGGGACTGATAAGTCAGCGAAGCATCTAAAAATATTTTCATACGCCATATAAAAATACCGGTATTTACTCGTGACAAGACGGACCACGAAGTTCACACAATCTGCACGAACTGTCAGACTTCGGTAGGGTAAACCAACCAATGAATGTAACTCTACTTTCCGTAAGAGCATGTGCATAAAAAACGTCTATTCACAGGCTTTTTCGTCTCCTTAACTGTGCATTCACCGACCATTCTACCCTACGGATGTATCGAACTCTGCGGCAACTCTCGAAATCTATAAACGTCTGTAATCGTCCAGCTGGGCGGATTTTTGGTAGGCGCGCACAACAGATCTGCCCCGATTCAATCGTAGACCAGATTTTTTTTCCACACGGGTTTGTTCGCCGGTTCACCCGCGCGATCCGCCTTTCGCTGCCAGGGTTTTTCCCGAATTTTGTCATGGTAATTGCCGCCGAAATGGCCGGTCGTGCACCATAGCTCGCGCTCCCCCTCCCTCGCTAGGGGTATGACCATTATGCAGAAGGACGGGGGAAGAGTCACAGTAGGTTGGAGGGAGGGCAGGTCGGTTACCGTAGTTTTCCGGGAGAATCGGCGCGCATCACGGCGGTTAGGCACACGGCCAACCGACGGCCGAGTTCAACGAACTCCGGGCACTCTGGATGCGCGAGCGGCGCGAGAACCCCCTTCGCCCCCTCGCCCGGCCAGCCCGCAACCCCCTGCTCATCCCTTCGCTCTTCGGAGCTATCCACTATCCTCTTCCTCCTCCTCCTCGTCCCAATTCCGCAAGAGAGCACAGGAGGGCCACCCAACGCGCCGCTCAATCCTATATCGTGGATCCTGCACTGAATTCGACGACCGCCGGGGGGGGGGGGGGGACTCCCAAACGTGAACGAGTCCCCGGAATCCTCCAAAACCCCCCTCGATACTCGAGTTCTCCCAATCCCAATGCTCACACTTCAAACTCTCTGAAAGTTGACACAACGCTGTTTTCGGCTGCACTGCGTTCTTCTACCTGATATGGCTCGCGACGTAGACTTTTCTTTTAATCTGTTAACTGATCGCTGCATGGCTACATCGAGTTAGAGCTTATATTGCAATTTTTGTTTTGTTGACTTTTGTGCAGATTTTTTATTGGAGGAAAAGGTCTGAATACGTTTCAGCGATCAATGAGACAATTAAAACATTGCGCATGTTACTCACGGTTCGCCCCTGGCAATTATCAATAACGATATCAATTGACGGATCTATCACACGCTGGATTTCATTCTGTTCGCGGAGCAAAAATTTCGTTGGTCCAATGTGTGTATATCTCGTTTCGCAAACGAAAAATTGATATCTTTAAAAATATTTTGTATTTCGTGTCCGTATACGGACTATCGAAAATTGAAATGACACAAACTAATAGAATCCGTAGGAAATAAACGGGGAAGTGAAGGAAGGATAGAACATGTCATGTTAGTGTTTACAGTTGACTTTGCACGGTTCACGAGTCAAAGCGATACGCGAACTCGACATGTCGATAGCTGATACAATATTTGTTTTTCGGTTGCCTGCAACACACACGACTGATATTTGGCGCAAAATTTTTATTTTTTTATTTCTCTATCGGTGATGATTTTTCGGGCTACGCTATTCGCGCAAGTAAATGCGGACGATCAATTTCCAGCGAGGCGAAGAATAGATGTGAAACGAGTATGAGCGATTTTCGGGTATATAAAAAAAAAAAAAACATTAACCAATCGATAACGCGTCAATGGCACTCTTGTGGATTAGTTCGGTACAGCTCTCAGTGGTGCTATACTTTACTGTTTTACACATACTGCCAGATCGCATGCCGCGTTGGTGCATTTTTGTCCACATGATGGGACGCCCCTTCCGTCGACGGTTATGTATTCTCGAGAGCGCGGAGAGCATCGGTATGTGGACGAGAGAAACATCCAGAACGCCACCATCGGCTACACAATTTTTCTGTTCCGAATTGCCATTTCGATTTATGGCACGTGACGGTACAATTTCTGTAACGCGCATTACCCCATTTACATGTAGATGCGGTGGTGAACACAGCTTGAACCACGGAAGTGTCAAAGGGCACCCGATATCCAACACCCTCCCCCCCCTCCCCTCCCCCCTCATCCCCCTCTCCTCACCTGCGTTATCGGTGCCAAATATATCTGCGTGCACACTGAAACTCGTGCACTTTGGATGATTGGTTTTTGCAAAAGCTGCGCGCTCGCCCAGGCTCCAATTCCCGAAGGAAAGTTAATGTTTCCGAACATTCGACTTTACAAAAAGTTTGCGTGTCAACGATATATTTAATGCACCACGGGCAAAGGCAGCCTTCGCGCGCCCCGGAAACTTGCGCGAATGGTAAACACCGAATGTGATTTTATTTAGCTGTTGGTCCTGATAATTACATCGGATGTTGAGCTAGCAATTCGATGAATGAAAAACCCGTGTTTTTCATCCGGAACTTTACTGGCTGATGGCAAATTTGTAGGGGAGAGTGGGACAAAATGGAACAGTGGGGCGAAACGGGATGAAGGGACAAAACGCAATTTTCCGGTAAATTTTGGATGGGGTCGGTGATGGTAAGTGGGGCAAAACGGGCTTGAAATCCGGATGTATCGTTGGGACAAAATGGTGCATCCGAAAATTATTGGAAAATTGAGTTTTGCTCAGCTCTCCCCTATGTCACGTGCAGTAAAAAGTCGAATGCACGTGGGCGTTTGGTCTTTTAGCAAAACCAACACAACCAAAAAAACTATTGCTGACAAAACGAAAGCAACAACACTGCGTCCTCGGTTGAGCGAGATCTTCACCGACAGATTTTAGTGTACAGAACCGAGTGGCCGCCTGAATAAAAAGTGTTTCGTCGAATCGGAGACTCGATCGATTTCGATCGCGATTCTCGTCGTTGCCAACCGATCACTGCACGAATGAAGTCGCAATGATGACAAATTTGAAACGAGATTTGATTAAGGGCCGCGGAAACAACGCGAGAAACCAAATAAATTGGTTTTCCGGATTGGCCGGTCGGCAATTCACGTTATAAATTTATATGTCGGGTGGTCGATAGAGTTATAAAAATGATAATAGGGTGAAAATCTAATCTAACACCAGGTAACAGTCTACGGCGGACGAGCGGCGAGAGAGCTCGTTAGACGCGCTCGGAGTGTTAATATCGAATTTTTATTATTTTTTTTTTTCTTCTTTTTTTATCTGCCGGCTGCTGGCGATCCTCGCGTATATAGTGTACATACTACATGACGACGGGAGAGCGAGAGATATTGCACGACGTTCGAGCGTGAAAGCGCCCGAGAGATAGGTGCAATTTGCTAGGAACGCAGAGAGCGCTTCACAGTGCCGAGAGCGATATTTATTATCACCCACGCGTTTAATTAATGCGCGAGCACGTTGGTTATTCATAGATTATCCGTTCTACGACGAGGCGCAACGACGGCTACGTAACAGCTGAGTGTAACGGAAATCGTTAACGGTTTTACTGGTTGCGAAAGTCTCTGGCTGCAGATCTCTCCGTTGACTTTGTTGTTGATCCTGCCGCGTCGTAACTGTGCGTCAGCTGTTTTGCTGACCTGCGCACTCATCAGAACACGACCTCAGTATGCGTACCACACAGAAATTAAACCAGAAAAAAAGCTCCAGCCAAAAGTACGTTCGTTCCAAAGAACTGAATAGAGTATGCGCAAAAATGAAATTCTTGAAAATCTCGATTTGCGCTTTCTGGTGGAAATGACGCATAGGACCAGTGCTGGCCGCCATTGGACCAATAGTGGCCCTATGCGGCGCTCCTACCAGTGCTGTGACGCGATTTTTCGAATCACTATCCTTCGATTATTGGCATCTCCAGCCTGTATCGATCCCAATAACGATCCCAATATGATCTCATGATCCAAAAACATTAAAAGCATTTTTCCGAACCTCCCGAGAATTCCGAAAATCAAATTGGTCTCTGAGCTTTTCCAGTACCCAAGGCTGTACCGCACAGATCGTCGCGTCTCTCGGAAGCTGGAATGCTTGCTTTCCGACCGTCGCATGGTATTCTCGTCAAGGTGTGGCCCGGCAGTTCGACGCGAATCTTAGTAGCTGTAACGCAGATAAAGATGTATTCGGAAGCCTCGCTTTATCTTCATCCTGTCCGCAGCTATGCAGCCACCTCTGGGACGGGACTGTAGGGGTAGAAACTGGGAGAAACGCTCTCTCCAGACTCTCAGTCTTCAGTGTTACGAGACACTAAACCCACTTTATTATTACCATTATTCTGGCATAAAGTACGCGTGCCTACGTCCGTAGTCGACTACGAGGGTGGCAATAAGGTTCCGGCTCTTGATTACGTATATAGACTGCAAAGATACTTTGTATACGGGACGAGGAAGGTAAACCAGGCGACGCCGAAGGAAACTCGGAAAGGCTTCGGTCATAGGCAGTTTTACTGTTTACTTTCCCGTTGAATCTGCGTAATCTGCCATTCACCGGTAGCAGCCAACGAATCGTGCGTTGTCGACGACTGCACCAACATGGTGTAGAAGGGCAAACCCGGTATGGATGCCTGGGATAGCGAGAGCACGCCGGCACGTTACGAAAGCGATATTGCATCCCACGCCCTCGTCTCCCTCGTCGTCGCTGGTGCGGATATTATTCTCTCTCGCTCGCTCGTGTTTCTCAGGCGAATAGCGAAACGCGTTAGCCCGGCAAAGAATATCGTTTCATTTTCCTAAGATATGGCCGACCGTAAATCCACGGTGGCGTATAACAATGAGGCGTCTCCGCATGCAGGGGTGTGGAAAGGGCCGAAGACGAGGGAGGTAGCCGGGGCGGGAGAGGAACACGGACGGAGGCGGAGAACGGCGCTGGAGCGAGGAAAAGCTTGGGGAAGTTGCACGAAAGCTGGATAGTGGCAGAGAAGAAAGGGGATAGTAGTGGGCCCGAAAGATAATTAAAATGTCTCGGTCGTCGCCTCCCGCGTGGTCCTTTCCTAGTCCTGGGTCGCCCTAGCCGGAGAGTTATTGCCAACAAAACTAGCCATTCGGTCCCTTCGCCTCTCACTTCATTATTTTGTGTTGTTACACGAGCCTTTGTAACCGTGGAGCAGACACGACCAGCGCGTATATTTGTTCAACACCTTTCTGCAAAGATAATTCTGCCGTTCGTTGCAAAAGCTGTTTGGGCGGAGAGACAAAAAAAAACGTTGTTTGTCGAAAATACTACAGAAAAAAGACGCGAAGGGGAAAGATAGGGTCGGGGAACGATGAAAAAGGGATCGGAATCCATTCGTTATCGAGGCTTTAGCGCGGGTGATCACTCTGGTCGCACATGGAAACGCTTTAGCGGCGATTTCGAGGCTGCGTGGGCTATCGAGCGATTTGCGCGCAAAAAAAAGAATCATGGAGAGAGCTCGGGGTGAATGGTAAGGCACGAAGCGATTTAGGTCGATAAAATGGAAACTACCGAAATGCCCTGGTTTTCACGTGGAATTTACAAATTTCCGATACTAACGAGCTATATTTTTGGATCGGAGTCCCCCCTAGTGGCGCACCGCTAGCAAGAAATGGGAATAGTTCGCAAAGTGAGAAATTGTGTTGCAGTTACGAGCAGTTCAGCGAGGAAGCTCCAGCTAAACCAAAGTCCAAGATATGTTGGAATCATGGTCAGCAGACCAAAACCGCTGGTGGAAATTTTGGACCCTTGCACACCCCAATAAGGTCCGGCAGAGGTCGGGCAAGACCCTAACGTACCCCTCTGAAAAATTCGAATTTCTTGAGCCGAAAATGTTCTTCAACGAAAATGCAAGTTTCTAAAAACATTCGGATGTTTTGGTTTGGTGAATGCGATTTTCTTGATTTTTGTCTTTGATCTTGGTCAGAAGGTTTCCTGCTATCAGTAACTATAATCTCGTCACCTTATCCGTATCGCCGTACTGATCGTAGATACACGTCTCAATAGCCCACTCTTGCGTAGAAGGTTTCGCAAGTACAACAGGAGTGTTGGCGCACTGATTATTTCATAGAAATAGCTCGCGAAGGTTCTATTTGGGGGGGGGGGGGGGGTAGCGTAACGGGAGTGATCTGAGACGAGTCATAAATCACGTTAGAGCCGTAAAATACATGAACCGATCGATCCCAAAGTCTCGGGCTCGAGCGCTTTCTACAGAAACTCGCGGCGCGAGCAGGATAAGACCGCGCACTAGCGATAAATCACTATCGATGCGACCTCTCGATCGAGCGAATCCCCGAGGTAGTCGCGTTGAAAGGTACTCTCCTTCCTCCTCTCCCTCTCATTCTCCGCTGTAAACTTCTCACCTTCTCTATACACAGACTCGCCTTCCTCCGCGCAAGGGAGCTTTTACTCGCGATCGGACCAATTCATCGTAAGGGTAATAAAGACGGGTTGGAGGCCGATAAGTCACAATAGTTGCAGCTCGTTCATTTCTTAAAATCGTGTTATACCCAAACTACACCCCGGACTGAGAGGTTACCCGACGCGTGGAGTTGGCCCGATCGCTATACCGATACTCAGCGGCAGTCTATTCCGCATTAACCTTCTTCGTTCGCTAACGACCTTCCTTCAGCGTCGAACGATTCGTCTACCTCCGCACCTCTTTCGCATGATCCATTGAAGCTATTCAATCACTTAGCGAAAGGGAAGGTGTAAGCGGCCTGAGAATGAGCCTTCAACGGCAAATCCATGGGTTTGAAATATCTCTAAATTATACGTACAACTTCCAAAAGATACCAACCCAACATTCAGGAGCAATGAACTTCGCCCTAGTGTGCTTTTTTCTAACAAAAGGAACAACGGTCGATGTTATAGTGACGCGTAGGGCCACGGATGAGGATCAACGACGTGCAGAACTGAGATACATTCTCCACCAAACATCTGACAGATTAACCACCGGTTCGTGATTGTTCTTAAAGTATATGAACTCAAGTGCCACTGGCAAACATTGTAGTTGGATGTACATCTGCATCGGGCTCATTCAACGCGAGTGACTGAATCTTCGGTGTATTCGACGGTCTGATGCCGACTGGCCGGCCCGGTCTTCTACAACCAAATATTAATATGTCCTCCCGACGAGTGTACCCAAGGAGAGAGGAGAGACAATAGAGAAGATTGTGTTGAATACAGTAATCAGAGGGCAGACCGAGTCCCCAGAGACTTGACTAGTTCTGCTCTGTTCTCTCGTCTCCTTTCTCGTGGCGATGTCGCTGCCGCTGCTGTTGTATCTACCTAGTTCCCTTCCTTTCCCTTCGCTTCCGCTGGTTCTATAGCTTAGTAGCTTCCATTTCCCACTCCCGCTTAGCTCTACGAAGTACACCCGATCCTCCTCTACTCTCGTTACTGTACGCGGCTCTGAAGGAACAGCGCGTTACAGGAGAACCAGGCGGATGAGACCAGATAGGATAGCACGGTGGCTGCATCAGCTGTACTACGACATGGAACATGACCAGCAAGTCTTGTCAACCTTCTATCCTTACAACCGAGCCCGCGAGAGCGAGTGAGATCTCTGTTAGGACCATTACTCGAAACACTGCCGCTACCGCAGACTGTAACAGCCTTCAGGACCTCAACATTCATCCCCCAAACCAACTTTACCTCATTTTCATCGTTCTCCGCTACAGCCATCGTCGTCGTCGTTGTCGTCGTCGTGATCGCTTCCTGCTGCTGAGCGAAAATCGCACTTCCGTCCTTTTGTGCCAGATGAGCGGTCACTCGCGTGCGGCCCTCCGTCCTTCGATTTTCTCACTCGTCGGCTATTCCACTGCCGCTGTCCATGGGGAACGGAAAGGATGTCCGGCGGGTCCTTGTTTTCTATATCTATATCCAGATCCCACGTAGTCCCAGCGGCATAGGAAACGCGAAGAAACGATCATAATGGATTTCCGTCGAGGCTCGACTGTCGAAAGTAGGAAGCTCATGTGGTGCGACTACTGAAATTTGCAATTATGCACAATTATCTTGGTGGAGATGTCCTTTATCAATACCATGAGAACGCAAATGTGTAGTACCATGCTCCGTTGATTTTATATGATAATTCCAATCCGGGATTCACAAACCCGAGGAAAGTGGGTGAAACGTTTCACTCTGAGATGATTAGAATAGACGGTAAAGTGATCGTATGTTGAGTATCCGACTTTATCAATTCGCAACGGAACTAGAACACAGCTTCGTTAATACGATGAAAACCGTCAATTATTCCCAGATTAGTAATCGCAAATGGAATCCTAAAAGCTTTTATCTCTGGTTTGAACACTCCTCCGCCCGTTTGTCTATCCGAAAAACAAGGATGGGTGGAAACCCGGCTAATGCTGAAGCCGCTACGGTACGAAGGCCTAGATCCACCACCCCGAACACAAACCTTCTCGAAGTCGACGGTGCAGCCAGTTGCAACGACGACGCTTCCGTGCTTCCTACCAGACATACAGCGAACGAACCATAGCCAGCAATGTTAGCCAAAATTAATTATCGTTGGAACTCGACTCTAACCCCGAGCCAACCCCACGCATAGGAATGTTCCATCGAATTAATCAAGACTCAAGATTGTAGAAGCAAGCCTCATGACGAATCCGGCCGCGGCGTTCATCTCTCTGACGCCGACACCACCACCGACGACGACGACGACGACGACGACGACGGCGACGACGACGACGACGACGACGACGACGACGAAGACCAGTCCGATATTATACCGAGAACGAATTCCCTGCCTTTCCCGTCGGCGAACGCTCCGCACTTTCCACTCGCTAATTAGACGATAGAGTGTTCCATTGAATTAATTAGTGAGAAACTAGGAATCCGACCCCTTTCACCGAGCCGTCGCGCTATCCTTCTCACCCCATTCTGCTGCTGATTCCGTTAAAGGATTCCTTATCTTGTGCCTCCTCGCTTTGACCTCACCGGCCCACGAATAGGTGACAGTCTGAGTCATGATATTGCATTAACCGTTCTCACTTTGCCCGCCTACAGTTCTCCGGCTTCGGAAAAAATTAGTTCGCTAGAAATTCTCCTCACTTCTTTAGAGAATTTCCAGGTGATATGAATGGATAATTGGCTACGGAATGTTTTTTTTTCGTAAGAAACATGTAAATTTCAATTTTTATTTATCCATACAAAAATTTGGTTCTTTCTTCCCGAGGTTTCTTGTGCGAGTGTTAACTCAAAAGGTAGTTTTCGCATGCTCGGTTCATTCTGGATACGAGTGACGTAACGAGATAAAAGAAGCGAGACTGGAAGGAGAACGAGGCTGTGTTCGAGGTAGGGACGATGCCGCTGTTCATCCCTCGGGAGAGCACAACGAGCGTAACTTTATTGCAGCAATAAGAGTTATCACCCGGTGATAACTGGCCTCGTAACTTCCCCGCTCGATGAATACATTCCAAGTATGAGCAGTCGCACCGAACGACTCGCAGCAGTGAGTCTTGTTCGTCTCGCGACATTCACCTATACAAGGTCCACCTATACGTGTGACGTTTATTGCACCTTCAGTGCCCTGGACGAGGACACAGCGATTCAATGCAGTCTCTTACCCGCACAAAGGTATTTCCTCGTTCGCGTACCAGGTACGCCGCGATGCACCGGAAGTCGGGCATCTGGGCAAGATTCTCTCGCATGAATATTCGAGAGCCAGATAAAGTCGTAGTGAATTGAAACATTTCACAAAAATTCATATCTACGAAATAATAAAGTACAGGGAGTGTCTCCGGAGACTCAGGCATATCGCCAGAAAGGCTCGAATTGAATCTCGACAGAGACTCACGCAGAGACAGACGAAGGGATTCAGTTGGGATTTTGCCGTAACTGGAAAAAGAGCAAATCGCTGGCTCTACACTGGATATCGTAGGGCACATGTAGTCAGAGCGAAGACGAAGGTTTCCTGAGCATTAACGCTCACGTACGGGATGCGTGTTCAACGGGGACCTAGAATTTGCCATGAGGCAACTTTCGAACGATTCGAATAACAAGTTGGTGCGCTAAAAAAATTGTGTGAAATTCACAGACGAATCTTGAAGTCTCGTTTTTTTTTTATAACGCAGAAGAAAATTCATTGCGTACATCCGTATCGTTTTTGTACTTCAAAGAAGACATGGTCGTTTGCTCTCAACAAAGACTCCCCCGTACTTGAAGAGTTCATAAGCACTGAGTACTGTTGGCACATTTATATCTCTACCACACACATCTCTACCGTATTGGAATTCTACAAAAAATCTCTAATAGAAAGTAAAAAAAAAAAACTCTACCAGAATCAAAACAACACTCTACCGGATTTGAAATAAAACTCTATCGGTATTGAAATAAATCCCTACCGGAATGGAAATAAAACTCTATCGGAATAGAAATAAAACTCTGCCGGAATGGAAATAAAACTCTACCGGAATACAAGGCTAGACCGTAGCCTTTTATTCCGGTAGAGTTTTATTTTGATTCTGGTAGAGTTTTTTACTTTCTGGTAGAGATTTTGGTAGAGTTCTAATACGGTAGAATTGTTAGGGGAGAGATGTTTTCTGATAGAGTTGTGAGTTATAGAGATGTAAATGTGCCATATACGTAACTTCCGGATCCAAAATCTCATTTTTCAACCGGAAGTGACATCATCTCGGAAATACGGCACTTGCGATTTCAAAATCTGACTTTCCTCCCACACCCACAGACACTGGCGCATGGACAGATTCCCACAGAGGCTCACCGAGATAATATAAATTGGAAAGCATCTACAATGAACGGATCTGTTCAGTCATTGGTACGTCAGCTCGGCCTATGTTCTCTAATCGGGTTTGATCGCGCATACAGAGAGGGCATTGACGGAATTCTTTTATTCGGAGTGATCGGACACTGCGAGAATTGTTGCGCTGCGCCGTCTCTATATATTGTCCGGCATCGCGATCGAACGAGCAACCGACTGAGCGATCGAGGGAAACTCGGAAGCACCCTCGCGCGATCCGGTTAGCAAACGCGAAAACAAGCAAGCAACGCGCAATAGAGGGTGCTAGGTGTTCGCCCGAGAGGATTTGTTCAGCCAGCTCGCGCTTACCGAAACACAGTGGGTGCGAAGCGGCTCCTCGTTCCTGTATACGTACTCGCAAGCTTCCCGCGTACAACGAAAAAGTAATGATGGTCCATTGTTCCATTTTCAAGCCTGTCAAGAGCGCAATGGCTCGTTAGTTGCTGCGCACGGCCGGCCAGTCAATCAAGTGCTCGGTATTCTCGGACCTCCCCACATCGCTCGCTTCGATTCTCTCGTTCACGAACGTAGACGGAATAAAGCCTCTTCGATTGCCGAGCAACGTAGCGACAAGCACGAAGCAATAAATCCGTCGTTCTATTTTATTTTTATTTTATTTTTTTTATCGAAACGGATTAAAATTAAAATAGAAAAAAATAGTCTTGTTATCCCGCTAAAGAGAAATGTCAGCTTAACTGAAGTTTGTTGTGTTGTTTAATGTGCGAGACCTTTCGATATATGGGCAATACGATGCAACCGGAAAACCTATAAATTTCAGAAATTGATATAGTTACGCAATCACAAAGTAACGATGTGTACTTAGAAACGTTTTTTAATCAAATTCCACTTGTGCATGTTATTGTTGCTAAAATTAAATTTTTTCATGTCGAAATGCTGGAAAATATTTTTTCAGTTAAAACATTTTTATACACAGTAAAAACTGTACCAACGTTTTTTTTTTTTTTTTTTTTGTCCACAATCATCCACAATTATTTTCTTGGTAATTTTACAAAAAAAAAATCTTCTCCATTTTACGAATACTTTTTGTAACATTAATGACAAAATAATTTTGGACGTTTATGAACAAAAAAGGCTTGTTAAATGTACAAAGCTTTTTTACTGTATATGAATACTTTTAAAAAAATATGTTACAATAACCAAGAAAGTTGTTCATAAAACGATTATTACTTTTCCACGATCAAACTAAATTTGATGACTAAATTGTTTAAAAATAGGCCGAGCTTTTGTCCGCGGTATAATAAGAGAATTAGCATCATCGAACGTTCGACTGGAACTACATTGTACACAGTGAAACTGTGGGACGTTGACGGCTTGCGCGGCGCATTCACTTTGTCAACCGTTCGCCCGAACAAATTTTAATCCTCTTTGTAAATTTGTGATTTATCGATGTGATTTTGGGGGCCCCGGGCCATTGTCTGCCGCGGCGGTGGCGCGGTCTCCGCGCCGCCGGTTTGGCACGTTTAATTGGAGGCTAAAATCTGAAAAGGGATTACCTTCCCGGGGTATGAAAGAAGCGCTAAGAGGATTTCGAAATAACCGGCCGCGTCCAAAAACCCGTGCGTAAATTTCTCGGGTTTTTGTCCATCCTGGCGTGAAACACCACAAAAAACAAAATAACAAAAAATAAACCATTCAACCGAATCGGCAAATAAAATGCAAGCAAATAAATCGAACCCTTGTTTTTTTATTGTTCCAGGTAAGTCAAAACGGCGACGACGGTCCGGTTGTCACGAATTTCTCCGAGTTATAGCGTACTATCGGTAAGTGCCTGACAGAATCCCGAGTGTAATACAATCGCCCCGCCCGATTGCGTTCACTTTGTAATTAACGCTCGCATGAGAACGTAAAATCGAATACGTAATTGTATTGGGATATCGCGTTGATGGCCGAGGGGTCTCCCGGTCCAACTTTGCCTAATCCCAAGAGCTTCAGCAGCCCGCCTCGCCACATAATACCGTTGGTCCGGGGCTGCGATGGTGTTGGTGGCAGCAGCAACGTCGTGCCTACATCTTCCGGGTCTGCATGTGTATACCGAGTCGTGTACCTTATATCGACTGCCGAAAAACAGAAGGGCGTATCGTGCAGAATTTAACACGCGAAAGTGTACGAGATGCGCCCTTCCGCTGCACAGCGGTCGATATACGCGTAGTCTCGTACAGCGGAGGTTCCCAATTTAGTCGATATCGAGTTATCGGTCGGCCGCCGTCTCGTTGCCGTCTAATTCGAGGGAAAGTCTTATATTGATAAAACTTTGGCGTTTGAGGGTTGCGAGCGGGTTCCGATAGGGAAGCCCGCCCTTTCCCTCCGCGTCTGCCATCAGCCGCGAATTTAAGGTAAACGCGGTGCCTACGCCTCGCGTGCGTTGCGGTTTACCCGCGGAATACGGCCTGGTATTCGCGATGAAGCTTTTGTGGTGGGAACGAAATTCCCCCCCCCCGACTTTTGTCGTTCCTCCATTACTCGCGGACATTGGACTGAAAGTAGCCGTAAAACGGTTTCGTCTTGTGTCTTGAAAAATTCATTATTCCCTCGGATCCGCTCTTGTGCACACATCTTTCCTCGTCTCCGAAAAGTCCCCTTGGCACGGAAAACCCCGGCCGAGTGGACGACCTACCCAGCCTCTGCCCATCGGGGGCTTCATGACTATACCCAAAAAAAAAAAAAAAAAAAAAAAAAAAAAATGAATGTAAATATTAGACCATAATTTCCACCCCAGCACAGAACTCGGGATAATGCTGCTAAGACACTGTTCATGCGTCTCGTCGGGATCGTTCTCAGCACAGAGAAAAATGAGGAAGGCACGGAGAGAGTAAAGAAGTTTGCAGTCGGACTGAAGAGTGTGTTGGCTCATAATTCAATTTAATCGCCAAACAGATTTTCCCCTTAAACATAACACTTGTTAAGCTCGCATACTCTAATTCTCTTAAAAGACCGAAAAAAATAAAATAATAGAGTGAGATTGGTCAATTCTAACAATACGTACTGTCGACACTTTTCTTTCGTAAACATCGACCTCAAAGCGGATGAACGAACCTGCGGAGAGATAAAAAAAAGTAATACTCGAAAAGAAGATCAGCCCTTGTTAGTGTGTCCGGCGCCCTATGTGGGGATGTGCGTAGGTAGTATATAACTGTCGAAAGGGACTAGTCTCTCCTATCTCCTGCGAACAGGGTATCCGCACCGCTCACAATACTCCGAACCCAACCTTTTGGCAGGCACGAAGCCGCAGCGAAGTCCCGGCAAATCCTCACCTTTTTCCGTCCAAGTCCCGTCCGGGCACGAACCATCCTTTCTTCGACTCCCTCGCGCGAATCGAGGAACCCGCTGGAATACCGAACGAAGGAAGATTCCCACAAAACCCACCGATCTACAAATAATAATATTGAAACCGGGAGTCGCAGCCGTAGCCGAGAAAAGTGATGCTGCACGTAGAAGTGGTGCACCGAGCGAGATATAGACGCGGAGGGGAGCGACAAGACCGTAGAAGTGGAAGACGAAGTGTAGTGAGAGCGGCGGTAGTCGAGTGAAAAAGTATTAGTAGTCGAAGTGGAATGAAGATCGAGCAGGAAGGAGCGAAGGAAGCGAAGCTTCGGAGGTCAGAAAAAAAAAAACAACCGGGAAAAAAATGTGAACCCTTCGGGGTTCCTGGATATACACTTCCCCGGCATTTGCGTCGTAATTTTCTACACCTTGATTTTGAACCAACAATCAGTCGGAGTGATCTCGCGACACTGGTATCTTCGCTCCGCAGAAGCGAACGACGGTGACTTCTTTCCGGAACGCCATCTGGAAACACGACGTCATTAAACGTCGTTTCTTTGTTACCCAATAGCTTTCCGCCATCCTTTTTTTATCATCTTTCTCTAGCGGTACCTTCGCCATCTTCGCGAAAGGACCTCGATCGAAGTTGCGGTAAAGGATAAGAAGAGAGGAAACTAAATGGTATTTCTATCACCGAACTCGACGTAATCACATGGCAAGGAACTTCACCAGATTCTATTCATTCCAGGACTGCCATACATCCTCATGCATTCATCGGGGAAAAAGGTGAATTGCGAAGAAGAGAGATGTATCCAAGGTACACACCGTCGGCAGGAGGCATTCCCAGGGTACATTCGGCGTAAGAGCGAGAGGAAGGGAGGAGGAAAGTACGCGAAGAGCTGGGTATCGAGATTACAAGAGAGAGGTGGGAACACCGAAGATGTAGAGGTTCAGCAAGATGAAGGCAACGCAGTAGTACGCTGCAGGAGGGGCTGAACTGAGAGAAGATAATGGCGGGGAGAGGGATGCGGCGCGGTAATGCCGAAGTGGAAAAAGGATTCTGCTGTACCGACCGGCAGAGTTGCCGCTGCTTCGAGGACGGGTAGCTCGCGCCTGGTTCGGGTTGCTGCGGGGGTGGCTGTGAAAGGGTGGCCAGAGCCGGCACGGAGCAGAGCAGAAGAGGGATGCCCCTCCCCCCTCCCCCTCCCCTCCCCTCTCCGCTCACGCTGTACGGTTTTCAAGAGGAAAGAGAAGGAGAGCAGCGAAAGCGCGAGAGAGAGAGAATAGCGAGTGGTTGGTGCATTATTGATCCCAGTGTGTGCGGACTGGGCAAAAAGAGGAGCCTCCGGCTAGGCTCGAGAAAGAGAGGGATCGATGTAGACCCGGACGAACGACTGCACCGAGAGAGACGAAACGAGGGAGCCAACTGAGCAGACGTATTACGTACGCGTTCACCACTTATCGGAGACAACGTATCATTCCGATGAAAGATCCTGAGCTCGGTGAAATAAATATTTTCGGAAAGATCGGGAAGAAAGCGCGACGACGCTCGACACAATCGGCTACCTGCCCAAGCCGATACGATCTTCGAGCCAATGCAGCTGTGTTTGGAGGAACTTTCGTTGGAAGGAATTTTTCAATAGGACCCATAGGTTTGTAACTAAACTTTTGGCTTTTCGAACGGCGGAGAATCGCTGAAAGGAAATGATAAAAAGGCGTTTAATCGGTATTGTATAAAAAAAAAAAAAAAAATCAGCAATCGGACAGATCGGCGCGACTTCAGGAACTTCTCGAGCTTCAGGACTTCAACTCGCTCCTATCATGGCCTGATAGGAGCGACGGTGCTAAAAATTGATTGATCTCTCGATTGAATTAAATTTCTTAAAATGTTATAATTTGATGGCTAAAATTATAATGTTGTTATACAAAAAAGTAACGATTAAGGCGATATCTCGAAACGCGCTAGGCCGATGTTATCGAATGCTATGTCGCCGCTGACAGCGCCACAGGCGACAGACAACTGTAGTAAGACAGACACACCTTGCCTACGAGCGAAGTTTTTGCCAGAGCCGGCGAAAATACTTGGGACGAAAGTGTACCCAAATAATATCGGGCATATCTTGCTCCGTGGCGCTCGCGACGTGAGATAACAATCGGTAAACTTTGACCGGCAGTGATGTAAAACCTGAAATACGTCACTTCTGGTTCGAAAATCTCTTTTTTCAACCGGAAATAACGTCACATCGGAATTACGTCACTTCCGGTCGATAAATAAGATTTTCTAACCGTGAGTGACGTATTTCCGGTATGCCGTCATTTCCAGTTTAAAAGTAGGATTTTCAAACCGTCAGTGACGCCGCAGAGAAAATGTTTAATTTTTCTCTGCCAAGCAGTGGCGTCGTAGCATTGCCCAGTGCTTATTAGTGCGCGGAAGACCGCCGGCTTCCCTCCGGCTCATAGCCGTTGTTGGAAAAACCGGGCTACGGTGTGCCGTTTTTCCAATTACGGCAGAATCCCGCCCGCGTATTCCTAACACCCCCACCCTATTTGCTTTAATTATTTAAAATGACTCTGTATCTTTTCCGCTTCGATTCAACCTTTTCACTTGCTATTTTTTAAACATTATCCTTCTCACTTCTTCCCCGTCCTCCCGCCCCTTCATCCGCTTTGATATCGCGAGCGCCGCGTGACGAGGGGCGTGAAAAAAGATCAACAGATTCTCAAGGAAGCGTTCCGGTCCTCGGCAGAAGCACCAGAAGCTCGGGATAGCTGCGCATAAACTGCTGTACAAGTCGGTTATGTGTTTGCACGCATTGTTTGCAGCGATGGTGAAACAGAGAGCGAGAGAAAAAAAAGTGTACTCAGTCTGTGTGTGTGTGTGTGCATGCGCGTGTGTGCATGCGCGTGTGTGCAAACGAGAACGAAGAGGATGCGTGGAGCTGCAGTCCCGTCAGGCGACGGCGTGAAAAGTATAGCGTCGGTACAGCGACTGCAACGCGACAGGGTCGAGGGGGAGGGGTTGATACCGGTGCAGTGCAGTGCAATGATGCCGGTGGCCGGGCGCCTCTTGTGTCAAGAGCAAAGAGACCTAATGAATGGGTCGACACTCTCGTGGGGTTAAACGGTGCTGCTCCGGGGCCGCATTTGTACTGCAGATGATACGAGAGGCAGCTCTCTCTCTCTCTCTGCCTCTCTCCATCTCTCCCCCTCCTTTTCCCAACCTCCGCGAGGTTCCACGTTTCGCACGGAAAAGGAAGAGCCGCTGCTCGTTTTACCAGTTTCTCTGACACTTGCGTCGCGCGTTCTTCCTCCCTCGTTGAACTTTGTTATACGCACGGAAAGCAATGAAAAATGAAAGAAACAAAGATAATCCAAGTGAGAACCCTCCAACCCTTTGAGCTTGAGCCCTCTTTCGTTAATGAGCCGTATTATTCCAAACTTGCTCCCGGACGCGCATCGCCTACCTGTACTTGCGTGCTATCGCGCAATGGGTTAATAGGTCGATGACAACATGATCCCTAACGTGCGCTCACACCTGAAGAGCCTCTTCATCCACGAGGATACGTAAAGATACACTGATTTGAAAAATGCGGTTGAGTCAACTTAAGATTCGGGCAGGGAGGTTCAAATAAATATTTTGTTGATTGAATTAAATATTTTTGCGAAATCATCTAAAAAATGATTGAACTAAGCAATAATTTAGCTGTATCAGCCAAATACTTATTAGAACGTCCTTGCCCCAATCTTTAGTTGATTCAATCGTTTGTTTCTATCAGTGTATCGAAGAATTAAATCTCCGTCAGCCAATGAGCATTCAATAGTTGATCTGTACGTCTGGTTATTTACAGCTTCGCAGTTCATGGTAATATGCTTCGGTCCAGCCTTCTGTTTTTGGTCTACTTTAGTTTCCTCTCTAAATATTATTAATAATAGTAATAATAATAATACATTTTTTTATGATGATCAAGTACACAACCGCGTCTGGTTAAATTGAGAAAAATTCCCGTCGAGACCATTGCCCGAGTGCTGTGTGTGGAGGCGCGCGCGCGCGCGCGCGCCCGGATTCACCAAACTTCCGTAACTACCTCGTGGCCAAATTAAAAACAACAGATGCTTCCTCCCGGACAGTGGAGTAGTCCCGGTATGATATATACTGTAATGCAAAGGATAACGGCGTAGCTGGAAGTACAGTGAAAGCGACCGCCGAGCCGCTCCCGGTGCATTAAATAGTCAGGCATGGATACAGATGCCCTCTCGAGTAAAAGAAAAAAAATAAAAAACATTATCCTAAATCGGGGTAATTAGTGGAACGGGACACGGTAGGTCCAACACATTGAAATCGGCGACCCCGAGGCAACTATAATGTCCTGGTAGCAAATGTTTCGCGAACGAGTTAGTTACGTGGAGGTTGCCTCCCCCCCAGACTTTGCCCCTTTCCTCGTTTTCTCATTCTGCGGGACTCACTTCTACGTGGAACTGCATTTATTTTTATGACTCTTTTGCGGAGACCTCGCTACTGCTGTCGCTGCTGCTGGTGGTGGCTCTTTTCATGAAATACACAGCCAGCACTCCAGCATCGCCTTCATGACTTTCCTTGTTTCCGGGAAACCTCGAGTTTCTCCTCCTGAGGATAGCGCGCGGTACGGTTTTTATTTAGCCGCCCTCTTTGCTAATTGAATAATGAAGCCATTTTTGTTTATATCGCTGTCTGGCTCCGGCGACCCCCGGAATACTCTCGTCGCGCTCGTTACGTTCGCTCCCTCGAAGCGGCGGCGCGTCGGTTGTTAATCGTCATCGGAAAAACACGACTTCCGCAAATTGAAGGGACTTCCTTGGCTCCTTCCGTGTTCCGAAAAAAAAATGGCGAAAAATTGTCAGCCACGGAGCCGCAGCGAGTGCCGCGATCCTTTGACGAGGTTCACTGGATCTAGGGGACTTTCGGGAAAATTTTACGAGGGCGAAGTGGATTTCCGCGGAGATCCGGAATTCACTGATATAGCGCGGCGGTAGTTATAGCACGGCCTGGGAGCAGTCAACGGGATTGTGACGACAACCAGACGGCAGAGATATATATAGTCTGTCCCTCGAGATGCCGGCTCTCATCCACTTTCGCCCTCATAAACGATGATCAACTCGTAAAATTGATGACTTCCCGATACCTCACTGTATAGCGAGTAAAAAGGGACCTCCACGCGCGCACACACTGAAATGTCAAACACACCGGAACAGTGAAAAACGTATTACCCGACCGAAAGTTTCGTGATTTTTTGTCGCGCGGATATCACTGGCATGAACTTTCTGGTGCCGAGATTGCTCATTGTTTTTTTTTTCTTCTTTTTTTTTTGCGTTTTATTAGAATTGGAGAATTAACAGGCAATATCCCAGCGAGACAAACCGATTAAGCCGTGATTTCGTTGGAGCAATTACGCGCCCAAAAAAAAGCAACACGAAGGGTGAACGGCGAGCAGCTTTCCGCGCATCGCTGTACCGACCCCTCGTAAATCTATATAGGTATCGATGCAATATCGATGAGTTTATTAAGCTAATAACGAGATTAAATAAAATTGCGAATTCCTCGTTTTACGGGACGAGCGTGCGGGCCCGGGCTATCATTTAACGATTCCATATTGTACTGGTTTATCACTGTAATATGGAATGCGAATTGATACGTTTGATGTAGGTTCGACTCCAAAAAATGCATCGATTTGTTTAGTACGAAACATTTTTTTTAACACTTCGATTCTAGACCGGAAAGAACATTTTCAAGATAGCAAGGTTACTGTTTATCACAAGTTTTTGATGCTCGGAGAATCATTTTAGGTACCGCGTTTTGAAAGTACCAAAAAACGATTTTTTTTTACACATCGTTTCCAGCCCGTTTCCTTCCGACCGGATGAAGTTTTCGGCTAAAAATGCACACGCGAGGCACCTTCAATAACATTTGACACAGGAAACTGCGCGAGGAAAACAAATTTATTTTCGTACATTCCCACTTTCAAAAAGTGGCCCGTACCGCAGTCACGCCAATTGAGTTTTGTCCCTGCGCTAAAGTAATTGACTTTGGTTTGGTTAATTAACAGTATCGGCTCTCGATGGCCCGATGCCTCTGGAGAATCCTGAACGCAGGTGTAGCGTCATATCAGCATCAGCAACAACTGCAGTTCATTAGCGGTTTGAGTAACTCGGCGCATGCCGTAACTGGATTCGACGCGGAACACTCGTACCTTCTGGCCCCCTTTGCTATTGCCGTGGTGGAGATAGGCGCGGAGGGCATGCCGATCAAGCCGCTCGATATAAACGCGTGCGGCAGCAATCAGGGGATTGATTACGAACGATTAGCGGGGTTCTAGTGGTGCTGGTACCAGTGGCGGCTGCCAGTCCGGAGATTACAATGTGCCAATTATTGCCGAGCCAGCGTTTTATAGGCCTATTATTAACAGCCGCCGTTCCACCGATAGGATTACAGGCCTACATTCTCCCGACGAGCCGATGATTGGAAATCATTGGCCTCTGCGCACTCTATCATTGCGACTCACTCGAAGAAGCTGCTTCGAACTTCGAAGCTTCGAGCTTCGGAACATGTGGGACACCGCGATATTCACAGTGTTCCGAGAGGATTCCGAGAGGATTCAGGAAAAAAAAGGAAATTTGAGAAACTAATTTGTAAAAACTAATTCGCATGTTTGGCGGATATAAAAAAAGACTGGTGAGATTTGTACGCGTGATTCTCGATACAGTTCGCATACGAGCGTTGAGTGCATTGGAATGCCGTCTGTAGGAAAAATAGACGGAACCAGGAACGCTATCGTAAAATTCGTTAGTGGTAAAGCCCCAACTTTTTAAAGGCACGCCGAGCTTGATTGGGTGATTGTACCATATGATACGTGTCGTTTAAGCGGAGCTTAAAATTTAAGTGGCGACGGAAGAAGTTTATAGAGGCCATTGCACCTTCGAAGGTGGCAGCCTCCTTTAACGCAACCACCGTGTCCTCTTCATCGTCTCGTGTCACTAAACGACGATATAGTCTGACCCCCATAACCATCTCGTCTCTCTGTATCATTCGACCCACAAGGCCGTTATTTTTTTACGACCATTTTCATCGAAGCACCGGGCAAGATATAACGAGGCAAGCTTAATCTTCGTCTTCGAGCCTCCAGGTCGATCGAATCAACAAACAACATCAGTTGTTTGATTTTTCTACTTTACTACATCGCGAAAGAAGCCATGATTTCGTAAAAAAGATATAGCTTATTTGTATGAAAGTACTCGATGAAGAAACAATACCTACGCAAGTTAAATTTGAACTTCTTAGCCACTGCCCAAAATTTGACGAAAAGCTAAAAGGCGATTTATAACTTTCCAGCATTTGTCGACACTAATAAAATGATGCAGTTGAATCAACTAAAGATTCGGGCAGGGACGTTCAAATAAATATGTTGCTGTTCGGACAAAATATTTTAATGCCTCAAAATTACTCTGGTGAAATCATTAGAAAAAAAATGTTAACGTTACCGAACTTTTAGCTGTACCAACAACATACTTATTTAAACCTCCCTGCCCGAATCTTTAGTTGTTCCAACCGCATTTTTATCAGGGGACTGCATAAAGCCCTTTTGTTCTTCCGGAATGCCCTCAACATTTTTTCTTCCATTTCGCAATCCCGACGGACACGAAAGCCGACGGTGGTTGCATAAGACCTATCCCGATGCGGTATCAGCGAGATAACGACACCAGGCGAGACGTCGTTGTCGTCGTCATCACCCTACACTCACATCGAAAAGGTTTTATTTTTTTGTTATTTTTATTCAGTTCGGTAATTTGGATTCTTCGTCGTCGGCTCCGATACTCCCCTTCAATCCTATTCTCAGCAAATTCTAAGAGCCCTTGCACATACCTCTCTAGCTCTGTACCTTCGCCATTCGTCTTATCTGCGGGCCCGCGTAAGCACGGAGGGGGGGGGGGGGCAAAGGAGGATTTCTCGCGTATTCCGACAGTAATGGCTATCCGTTATTCGATTCCCGTTTGATTATGCTAACGATCCGTTTCCTCCGACGACGGATCCTCTGAGCTCTATTTCTCGTTGAAATTCCACGATCTCTCTCCGTCTCTTTCTCCCAGTTGATGCTCGCCGGTGCGGTGCCCGTTTTCATCCTCGTACTCCACTGGGGATCCGATGACTGCGCTCATTACCAGAAACGTGACGAGCTGGTGCTTCCTTAACGGGGCACCTCTCGGCTCGGATGCCTCACAAGGGCTATAGAGAGACCATGCCAAAATGGAAGAGAAGCTGAAAGCCGCGGGGCTAATCTATCAAAAGCGATGTCTTATCGGGCGAGCTCGTCTTAACGGTGCAACGAAATTCGCTCCCCCGCTGAAGGCGGCGGGGCCGACGCTGGTACGGGGGTAATATTTCGACTCCGTGAAAGCCCAGGGTTAACTATATTCGCGACAACTCAAAAGGATCTGCTTATGAAAGCGGGAGGAGCGACGACCGAGTGAAACGATCCAGCGGTGACTCTTGAAGACGCCAAGCGTCGTGGATTCCCATCGAAATGGCGAAAAATCTGCGATCCGTGCGGACTTGAACTGACATTAATGTGTCTCATTCGTCCGTCTGATATGACGACGTTGAACAAATATGAAACGCTTGGAAACATGTTACAGGTGGGTCGTCAATTTTATCCTATTGAGATCCACGAAAAATCCATTGTAAGATATCTACTTGCATTTTGGGGGTAAAGTCGTTAATACTTCCTTATACCCTGCCATACCCTGCCATACCCTACCATACCCTACCATACCCTGGTAGAAATTTAGGTGCATTACATAATGCCCTGGTCATATGGGGAAAAGGTCTGATGAATTTCCGTTAGTATTAGTATTAGTTCTTAAATTTCCGTAGTCATAGTGCATTTCGAGGGTTCAATTGTTAACGGTTCCATACCCTGGTAGAAATTTTGGAGCAATGCATCCTGTCCTAGTGAATTCTGGACGAGGTCTGATGTCAGACGAGGTCTGACAGGAGCCCCGACGCAACGCAGTTAAATTTCCGTTATAGTTGGTGTAGTGCATTTTGGAGGTTCAATTATTAACGGTTCCATACCCTATCATAAATTTTGGAGCGATGCATCCTGTCCTGATAAAGTCCGGTTAAGGCCTGATAAAAACGGCCCTAACAGGGGCCTCGACGCAACGCTCTTAAATTTCCGCTACAGTTGTTATAGTGCGTTTTGGAGGTTCAATTATTAATGGTTCCATACCCTGGCATAAATTTGGGAGCATTACATTCCGTCCTGGTAAAGTCCGGTCAAGGCCTGATAAATACGACCCTGACAGGGTGTACCGCTCTAATATCGCCACGCCAATGAACAATAAAATACATATTAACATGAGTCGATGCGAATCACAAACGGGAACTCTCAGTCGAAGCAGAACCACAATAAGTGACCAATTTTTGTTACAAGTGCTTATTGCTTACACGAAGATTTACGAAGATAGGGCAAGAGCTATCTGCTCTTCCACTGGCTATACCGAATTATTTGTGCCTGACTCAACGATAATTAATCGTGTCAGATCGCGGAGCGTCATCGAGACGAAGCAAGAGAGGGGTATGATAAGTATATAATAAGGTAGAGAGCGGCAGAGTAGCGAACGCAGAGCCCCCCCTAGTTCCCGTCTCATAAATTGCTGCTTATCTCGGTAGCAACGTGATCCACGCGGTCCATTATCATGCTAATTCATGATTACCTGTCCTCTCGCCCCTGTTCGTCCCATCGTCCCGGGCGAACCCCCGATTGCACACATAGTCTTTGGTCCATACCCGGCAGAGACCGGGCTAACTGGCCTCTCTCGTCCACTATGGGGAGAGAGCTCTGTGCCTGCTGGTTGCGTTAAATTGGGATTGATGGCGATGTCGGTACGCTAGTGTCTCTTTGACACGAGCGCGCGAGATCCGCAACGACACCGTATAATTTGCAGCACACACAACGACTCTATAGTATTATAATAATATAATCAGGCTGAGACAACAACTCATTAAAATTGATTCTCAGTATGGAATTGAAAAAAAAAAAAAGAAACGAAAAAGCAAGAAAAAAAAATTGGTCCATCGATCTCGCATCGGGAATATTGAAGGAAAACATTAACGGTATCGGACCACGGGGCAAGCACGACCATAAACATTATCAACGGGTATACACAATTAAATTTGTATAATAATAAGGATGGAGCTACGTTGCCAGAAAAGAAACCGCGCGGACTCGCAATCGATAATTCAATTGGTTTGGGAAAAGCGAGAGTAAACAGGGAATAAACTTGAAACCCGAAGGCAACTACGGCATCCGCGATTCAAGTGCTCGGCTTCTAATAATAACAGGAGGGAAAGTTGAGATGATTTAACTGTCTGTTTTCTCTCTGCACTAATTATACGAATTAATCAGTGGAAATCCAATCCGTTAGCGCGCCCGAGGGAAAATCCTTCGTTTCCTAACGTAACTACGCTCTCGACTTTAACGAATTTCGTATTAATGATTACGACATCGTCATACCGCGTTATGCTTTAAAATTTCAGCGACCATTTCAACTTAAGCCTATATATATATATACATATATATATATATATATATATATATATATATACATATGTATATGTATATATATATATATATATATATATATATATATATATATATATATATATATGTATATATATATTTCCTGTCGTGAAATATTATGAATTTTCCGATAAGTCCTTGCGTTCTGCGGAGCCCTGCAGGTGGATAGCTGAGACTCATGGCTGAGAGCGTACCCACCGGCTTATCGAAGTGCAAATTGAATATTCCCCATCGACCTCCTCGGCTGGGGCTTCTCGTTCATCATCTGTTTTATTTTATTTTTTCAATTTTTTTCCATCACTTTTATTCCTAACCCATCGGTAACTTCAACGCGTCTCGCACGCTCATGTGATCGCGCCTACGCGACGAAAAAAAAGGTTTGCACATTCAACAATTTTTTTTTTCTGTTCATTTAAAAATTCTTGTCGTAAAAAAAATATTGGTTCGCAAAAAAAAAAAAAAAAAAAAAAAAAATTAACAGTAAAGAAAATTGTGGTCCCTTGCGAACAGAAAATTTTTGCTAAATCCACATAATCATTTCCGTGTACCGATTCGCGGAGTGATATTGAAAAAAAAAAAAAAAATACGGATCGCGGGTAGAAAAATAAGATGACTATCTGAAGCTTCCAGTATAAAAACGTCGTCTCGCTGGTGATAAAAACGCCGGTGATAAATTTTGTATCAACGGCTAAGTAGCGGAAGGGCGTGACTCGTACGCCCTAACCGGAGGAAATGCGCCCTTCCGTCTATCAGCACTCGATATCATGCCCTACCGTCGTAGTTCTACAATTTTTAAACGATGCAGATTTATCGCCCCGTACGTGGCACTTCAAATAGATGAAAATGGCTCGGTGACATTTTTTTAACGCCCGAGCGTCTGGCGAGCGAAAGAGGACGGATGCAAGAAAATATTTTATATATCGAAGCCCATCCGCTAGATCCGCTTTCAGGCCCGGAAGAGTTGTGACGCGACGAGAGAGAAACTGATTTAAATTTATCTTCGCTGGCCTGCGGGGCCGCGCCGGTTGCAAGCCTGCAATCCGAAAGAACGAGCGTGAATATGTAATAGTCGAATGCAAAAGGTCCGCGCTGACTTCGCCCCCCAGTCCCCCCCCCCCCACCCTCCGCCTCTTACTTTCCTTACCGCTCCGAACTTTACCACGATGCACACCGCGCTCGGCACAGCGATATATGCCTTTGGTATAAGCGAGCGAATAAGCTTGCTCACGCTCTGCGTACTTCGTTATTTCTTCTTTACCGACGGCGATACGTGGAACTCGCAGTTACACGTACACATTCCTGCGCTCAGGCTCGGGTTCATGCGGAAACGTCGAAACTTCCGAAGACCCGCAGAAATTTCACTTCGCGGTCCTGCCTTCCTTTTACCGCTGCACGATTTTCCTGAGAAATTCGCAAACTCTCGGCTCGCAGGCGAGGAATGGAACTTTATTGTTCAGCATCGACCGCATCGAACATTTTCTGGACCTCGAATTTTCGCGAAACTCGCTGCTGCACCTTTCGGTCGACTCACAGATTCTGCATTCGGGAAACACGATTTGATACTTTTTTTATTCACTCACAAAGTGATGGAAATCCTACGCGGTCTCGGACGGTAACAAAAATTGTCCTTTCTCTTCTTTCCAGAGAATTTTTTCCAGTCCGAGCCATTCAGAGCCGATAGACGAAGAACCTGATAATTCGCGTTTGTCCGAAAAATTTTAATAGCGCCAGTGATAGAGGAACGCGAAGATAAAGTTTGTCCTTAAAAAGCCCCTGCAGCATTGCCCCGGTAGGAGCCAGAAACGGTCCGCGAATCTCGCAGGAAATCCTTCGCCCGGAGCAGAGTAGAGGACGGGGAGGGGGTCGACAATGAATTGCGTAAAACCGGCAATTCCCCAGTCGTCGAGTTAGCCAGGCAAAAAGTGCGGAGAGAAATAGTTATATATAGATAGGGGAAAAGCCCGAGGTGGATGCTCGGGTCTCGCGCGCCGGTAGCGCGCGAGAGAGCGCAGAGCGCACGGAAGAAAGGGCGAGGGGGTTGGAGAAGAGGGACGTGCGAACACTGCGCTTCTAGCACAGACGACAAATCAAATTTTCGCTCAGACTGCAACGAGGGGTAGTAACCCTCACTCCCGACGACCCTATATACGCCGCGCTCGTTGGAACAGCGAGACTGGAGTGGGCCATTGTTGCTTTTTATATGCAAAGCAGGGTTAAATTATAGCGAGAGAAAGGAAAGCAGTTGCAGCGGTAGGAGCGGTCGGTCCGCTCTATATACATATACATCGGGGGATGGCGGCGAGGAAGAGTGCCAGAGGGGAGGGGGTTGGATGCTGCGGTCCGGGTGGCTCGCTCCGCTCGTCCGGACAGACCGAGAGAGCTCGGCCATTGTGGTACTTGCTGACCGGAAGCATCATTGTACCCTCTGTCGACCGGTACTACTCGCCTCGTACCGTTACCCTCCCTACCTCCGCGTTTTCTCTCCCATTCTCGCCATGGTGACGGCCGCTCGTTCGCACTGCAACCCTTTCGCGTAACCCTATCGCTCGTTCGCTTCCTCGCCTCCGCAGCGCGCGTGGGTGGCCCCCGTTAAAATCCATTTCGCCCGTTGCCGAACAACTCTTTCGCAAAGAACCCGCCAAAGAACTGAAACACCGACCGAGGACTCTCTACCTGCGGAACGGTCACCGCACCTCGGCCGCAGGCACCTGCGCTTCGCGGGCTCAGCCGACAGAAACATACGCTGGCATCAACGCGCTTCTTGATTTGTGATTTTTTTTTAGCGCCTCTTTTGAAACGCCTTTGATAGGGGTCACTTTTTGCCGGTGGGAGAGCCTGTTCGCTCTCTTGCAGCTGTAATAAAGATGCGGAGATTTTTGTTATTTTTATTAATCGCACTGCAAACAAACAAAACATTGATCAAGTTAAAAATGTAATTTTTGCTAAAATAGTTGATCATTTTCTTAATTTTTTTGATTCGCGACGGTTCGTCTATTGAGGAAGTCTAATAATCGTACGTCTTCTTAATTCTTGTATTCTCGTTCGTGAACTACATCGGGTACTTTTTTAGTTCTTATTTTTATTCTCTGAAATTGTAATACAATTGCTGAGAGTAGAAAAAGACTCTTTGCAGACTGACAACTTTTCAATCGGGAGCTTTCTTGAAGAATTTTAATATTGTTATTTATAGTACACATAAATGTGCGTGCTTTTTCTTAGGCTTCAAACGTAACATGAGAAAAACGTGAATAATGTTCGCTGATTAAAAAAAATATTTTTTATTTAGTTTAAGATGTCTGTTGTGGATGAGTCCGTTAAGACAATTTTAACACCTTCCGCGTGCTCTCAGGTTATTCGCTGTGGTGACCGATATATGCCAGTACCCGACTTTTACTGCCTAATACCCGGTACTCAATGCAACAGTAAAGTAGAGTTACCAACGAGGTTGACCTCGCGCCTTTTTTTTTTGTTATACTCCGAACTTCCGTTTCACGTAAATTACATTCTCGACAGGCTGCCGATACACGGTAGCCAATGGCAGATGAAAGGATACCAGGAAACGGAGGTAAAAAATCGGTAAATACATCCACACGACCCACGATAATTATGGAGAGAGCTCGAGTACGCGTAAATAAAAAAAAAAAATTTCCCAGAGCAATTTCTCTTTACAAATTATCAAACGCAAATTAGTATTTCATATCGCATTTTTCTGGCGCACCTGTCGATCGTGGGTAAAAAAAAAATTGATCTTTCATATTTCTAGTACCGCGAAGAAAATGTATATGGAAGGTTCAATCCGACACAGCGGCGAGGTGGTTTTTATCGGGTTCCCACGTGCATACCTGTCGATCTTAATAAAGGCCGTGCTATTCCAGGCCGACGGGAAACGCATCGATCGATCTAGCAACGGTAAATATAGCCTTGCCATATCGCTCAAATGTATGAACTCCGGTCAGAATCGTTTCGGGGCTTTGGGGGCACCGAGGATAAATATCGTTTCGCGGGGGAGACCAAAGTAGAAGAAATGGGGTGTATCAGTCGATTTATATAGCGGTTTAATTTTTTTTTTTTTTTCCGGTGATCGATCGATCCAGCGGCTCTGTAACGTCTCGTCGCCGAGAAGCGTCATTCTACGGCTCTCTATATATGTACACCGGCCTCGAGAGTATGTGCATTCCATGTTCGACATCGTTGGTTCTGGCGAGTAATGGATCGATCGGCGGTTCGGTAATTCACTCGGCACTCTCGCAATACACTCTCTGCCTCTCTGTCTGAACGGCCTGCATGTCTCGTGCATCTATTCCATCCCACCGACACCCCGCCTATATAGACATACCGCCGAGCCGTGAGCTCAGCGCAGATGAGGTCTCGATACATTGACACGGTGTGGTTGAGCGCATCATCGTGTCCCCCCCCCCCTTGTTCGTTGTCGTTCTTGTTATTAGTCATTGATTGAATTTACCATAATCTAGTATTTCATCGGGTTTGATGGCATAACCGATCACAATTCACTGATTTTCTCGGGTACTTGATCGAATCAAGCCTCCGCGGACGAGGTTCATTCGCGTGATCACACGCGAAACTGTACCAGCCAACGACGACGTCGATGTCAACATCGCTCCTACGCGTCCGCACGAATTCCCGACTAAACGACGAACGAAGATGCGTCTACTCGCGCGATGCTGGTTCTCCGTGTCTCTCGAGCTTGTTCTCCGGCGTTTTTATCCCCCCCCCCCCCCCCCGAATCGGCCATCGATACCGAGAACATCGATGTTTACTGCATCCGTATCGATTCTAACTGGCGGTCAGAATTTATAGTTTCTGATGCTTTGTACTTCCCTTGCCCACGGCTTTGTATAAAAGCAAAAAAAAAATCGATGTTTTTTTTTTTGCAATATCGGTTATAAAAATTTCTTACAAAAATGCTCGTTATTTGTAATTTCGGAGTAATTTCCACCTTGAAAATCTCAATTTTCGATCGAAAGTGACGTTATACGAAGAAACGTCAAATCTGATTTGAAAATCGTTATTTCTGACCGGTAGTGACGTCTTACCGGAAATACGTCACTTCCGGTTTGACAATATAATTTTTCGACCGGAAGTGATGTATATCAGCTATGGTGTCACTTCCGGTCGAGAAGATTTTCAAATCGTGACGTATTTACGATATGCCGTCACTTCCGATCGAAAACTGAGATTTTCAAACAGGAAACGCTTACTGAAGTTTATTCACGAAATATCCCGTTTCGTTTCGTTGTTTTTCACTGTCAAATAATGTTACTTCATTTAATTATTATTTTTTTAGTCATAAAGTAATAAATATCATTTGAAAAGTTGGGAAACGTACTTCGACAGACGAGTGTGAGAGGTATCGATCCTGCTGGGTCTCTCTGCCGGTTGTACCTGCAGCTGCGAATGCTTACGCTGATTACGGTGAACGAGCATCGCCATGTGCCGTGTGCCGTTAACTCCTTTGATCATTGTAATTATTCCCGGCAAAGTGAAACCGAGGTCAACCGTGTTCGAACTACGACGAACCACGCGAGGGACTAACTAACCGCGACCACTAGCGTTTCTTTACCCGGAGTATTCTCTACTCTTGATTGATAGAGCTTATATCGTCGAAGCTCTTTTGTCAATCGTAATCCGGTGCTATCGCAGTAGACTCATGAAGTTCTCTTTCTCTCATCCGCGCACGGTAAAAAGGGTTTCCACATTTACACATGCACCGCACATACGCTTTTCCTCGTTATCTCTACAATTTTCTTCCCCATTTATTTTATTCTTTATTTATTTTCGTCTCTCAAATCCACGTTTCACTGACGAGAAAAGAATTGTAAAAACACCAAGAAATAAATTGGCGGACCTTCGTGAACGTGAAATGTTTGTTGAATGTACAAATATTTCATTTTTACCGCGAGCCATACGTTCTCGGTAAAAAATGGCAATGAAGTTCCATTTTTCCATATACAATCGTCGTAGAAATATAGCGGCGATCATTTAACGCTTTATCTATATTTTTTTTTCGTTATTTTTACTCCGATCTATCTGTTAATCTCGAGTCCGGTATTGGGCACAGAGGATAATCGATCGCTGTCATTTATGCACTCATTTATGCAAAATTTATAAGTGGAACCTGCACACCTAGGTGCGATTGGCCTGACCCACATATACATTAATCCATGCACATGCGCATGCACACACACGAATGCGCGAGGTGGCGAAAAATATTCGTACGGTGGAGAATATACCGGTGCATATACGAGAAGGGGGAAAGAGGGGTGTTGGCATGTATATGAGGCCCCGGTCGTAACTCGAGCCCGCGGCACCACGTTGTGGCGTCAGTTCAGGCGGTTGGGATCGAGCGTACCAGGAAAATTGCGAAAAATGAAGAAAAAGAAAAAAAGACAATAACAAAACTGCATCCCACTACTCGTCAGAAAAAAAAGGTGGTGGAAACGAACGGCGAAGAAAAAAATTGCCCCTAGGAGAAGAGAGTATGACTACGCGAAAGTCCAACATCCGCTCGGCACACTCGGCCAATCGGAATTGCAAACTCACCAGGTTTATAATACCAAGTAGACTCTCGCGGGCTGAATATGCGTATAAAATACGAAAAATCGTGAGAGATATTATGAAGATGATAGCAATAAAATAATGTTGAGATCCTATATTGCAAAAAAAGAAAACATTTATTTAATTCCTGAGCGGTCTTGGACTTCAAACAATTCGATAAAAAGTGGAGGCTGTACTTCGAGAATTCTGTTCCGCTAGCCTGCGAGAAGTTATTTTTATTGTACCATTAAATTTATCATTCCGATTCGAGGGCCGGAATAATATGCACCGATTGTAAATTATCAATTTTAATCTACCGATAAATCGAGTGTGAGATGTAATATGAATCAATTGAATAATTATTCGCCTCACCCAATTAAAATACACGTCAACGGTTTGTACATTAATCGAGATTCGCATTGTTTGAATACAACGGACATTCCAACGAATTATACCACAGTGCGGAATTTTATCCCTTCGAGTTTTATATGACATTTTTCGTCTGTATTGTTTTGCGATTAAAAGCGGGAAGCTGCACGATTAAATAAATTGAAAAAATCATACAGGGAAATTCCTCTCATTATCCAACGAGACTCGTGTATCCTCTTTTTCGTTTGAAACTTTATCCATTGCCATGACGTTAACGCCATGGAACCTAGTTGCTTGTTCTTCACTAAAACATATACGTATATAGGTTATATATATAATATATATGTCCATATATACAGTGTGTTTCAGTAACATCCCTCAGTAGCTCACCACTCCATGCTATAACTTTTTAGACCTCTCATACATACACGTTGAGAGCTTTAGAGCTTGTTCTGCCCTTCCTCCTTCCTTCTTTTCCTCCTTCCGTGACTGATGATACGAGAGAGCGGCAGAGACTAATAATTGCCATCCACTAACGATGCATAAAACACGACTTCTATAATGCTTCAATGAAAGGAAAACTCGCAATGAATCTAAATCTCGAGCTACCTTCCATTTCTTTCGTCAATTTGGTGTACCATTGTATCAATTTTTCGAGCGAGAGAGTCAAAGTTTCATGTTTAAGGTATGTCGAAAAAATTCCAAAATACTCTGCGCGTCAGTATTTCATTATTTTTATATAAAAAAAAAGTTGGAAACCCGACCCGTTGGTAAAATTTAAAATATTTTAGAACGACATATCGAAGGACAACAGTGCACTCCGTTCAAGAATTCCCCAGAATTACGGTATCGTCTTTTATCCCACTTACTGACAATGTCAAACAAATTGGAATTATCATGGATGCCTACTGTGGCACATTGCCTTAAGAGAGCCGGCTTTTACTTAGATAGATAGATAAGAGTTTATTGAGTCCTGAGATAAATCGCCTAAGGACCAGGCAATGAATAATAAGAAAAGATTCCAAAATCAATAAAAGTATTGATAATAGTAACAGAACCGTAGCAATGCAGGCAGTGGAAAGCAAGCAAACAATCCAACCGACAAACCGTGACAGAGAAATTCTGATTAAAGTTTTTGTTACCGACCGAGCGGTATCGAATTATCTCGATCGAAAAACACTATTCCAAAGGCACAAAATCTCGATTACCTAGATCGATCGAGTCATTCCATTCAGTCGCGTACCAATGACGAAAAATTACCAATAATGAAAAGTTGACAGAATTGCGTTTTCACTGTAATTGGAAAATTATCCTGTATTAGACTCTTCAAACGTTGATCGTACAAACTCCGTTATCAGCTAATGCGGAGATGTCTGCCGTATTAGGAGCGTAAAACAGGTATATTCCTTTCTCCGGATACATCCAGCGAGCCATAGAAACTTACCTCCGATTGTGGGAGCGCGGTTCGTCGAAGGCAGTGCGTCAATGTGTGCCAACATCCCGATCAGCATTGCATCGCGCATCTCGTTTCGTTAATGGATTTCGCCTTTATGTACACAGGCCGCATTATTCTCAGAGATCGAACGAGAGACCCGCGCGAGTTCGACGATGCGAAGAGGAGATCGGTCGGTGAATGGTGAAACAGAAAGACCCTCCGGAGGCGAGAGTGCGATGGAAGGCAACCACTCGACGAAGCGAGAATCTGACTTAGGAGGTATCCACCGGGCGAGGCACAGATCCGGCGATTCGATAGAGAATGATAGATTTACGTGTCAGTGAAACTTTATACAATAGAGCCGGAGAAAACACTTTGGGAAAAGAGACTGCCGAGGACAATGTAACGTAGCTTGAGATCGATGCAAATCGATTTCAATACGGCAACCGAGTAGTTTACGACGATTTTTAGAAAATTATACTGGGATTTAATCGACTGTTCCAATCGTCGATATTTCGATTGGCGAAATTTTCGGCATATTCCATGCCAAAGTTATTTCCGATTAACAGGATGTAACGGAAGCGTCAAATGTCTGAGAATTTTTACGTCATCAGATTTATTGGACACGATGAATGACCACCGCAACAAACGACAAACTGCGATTGACCTGTGGCGTCTGGTTTTGTCCCTTTCGAAACAGAAATTTGCATCGGCGAAGTCGAGTTTGTCCGCGTCATGATGACGAGCTTGCCGCGATAGTATTCTTGTCGAACTTTTCAGCACATTCCGTGCCAAAGTTATTTCCGAATAACAGGGTGCAACGGAAGTGTCAGAGAAATCAGGGAAATGTCTAGGAGTTTTTTCGCCATCAGATTTATTGCGTACCATGAATAACCACCGCACCAAACGACGAACCGCGAATGGCCTGTGGCGTCTGGCTTTGCCCCTTTCGAAACAGAAATTTGCATCGGCGAAGTTGAGTTTGTCCATGTCATGACGACGGGCTTGTCGGGATAGTATTATCGTCAAACTTTTCGATTAATCGCTCGCGGCGAAACATCCGGGTGACGCGTCTTCTGATAAGCCAGCGCTCGTGTCGCAGCGCTCGTATCAAAATACCATATACGAACAATGTTTATATACATATATATATATATATATATGTACACGTACGTGCATAAATACATACATTCATTAGGTAGACAGAAAGGTGGGAGGAGGGCAGATGCACGACGAGCAACTGTACAAAGTCCTGAAGGGTGCTGTGTGCCAGACCTAATGAGGGGTGATTCGGTCCCCGTGCCGGTCCGCCGCTCTGCGTAACACGTAGCGGTTTTCATATTTGCATTGCCAGCTCCGACTCTGTTGCGACGATGATATTATCTTCGGTGTCGGCCCGCGCCCCACCCTCCTCGTCACAGTTTCGCCCGCTTCCGTGCCCGGTAAAATTTGTGCATACACGAATTTATACATGCGTTCCACTTGTATAATAAATGTCGCGTTGGGATTTTGCACGCAACCGGGACTTCCCATGATCGCCATCAAATTTAACGCGCTCCCAGCGTTCCTGTGTAAACCCAGTCTGACTCTTGTCGTCACATACATTTTGCCATTTTCGAAATCCGAGCGAACGGTACACACATATGTACTCCATCCGGGTTCCGCGGATAATGCGTACATAAAAGCACGGTAAATGCTTTCGGTATATGCCGAATTTGTATTTATACATATCATATATTAACCGATTTACATGCGCAACGCAACGCGCAAACTGCACGGCTACTCGCGAGCGTAATCCCAACCCACCGTTACGTTTTGCCAGCTGGTACACGCGATCTGTCGGATCGGTACGAGCATTATTCATAAATCATCTCTCATCCATTCTCCACACCTGAATTAGGTATCGCGCATCAGCGTTTTCCTTAATGGCCTTTCGTAATCATGAAAAAAAAAAAATTATCGTGAAGTGGCTTCGAAGCATTTCGAAGCTTCTTGCTACTTCCTCTGCTGTTGCCCCGATGCAATTGACACGCGGATCGTGACCAGCGATTCAGGAAGAAGAAATAACCACACCTGAATTAGATATCGCGATCAGCATTTTCCTTGATGTCCTTTCGTGATTATTAAAAAAAAAAGAATCATAAAGAGTCTTCGGAGCTTTTCGGAGCTTCTTGCTACGTCCCCCAGTTTTGCCCGGATCCAGTTGGGACGCGGGTCGTGACCAGCGAATGAGGAAGAAATAAAAAGATTCAGTGAGCGAGCGCGAAGAATCTCTGTGTCGTGACCGTCGAAAGTCACGGTACCCGAACCGGCACAGAGATGCCCGCCGGTGAAGGCTCGATGTGTGCTGGCTGCCAGTGCGGGATCGAAGATAGGGTATAGCGAATGGGCAAAGCGAGGGGACGAACCGACGGAAATTTCGATGAGAAACCAAGCCGTTCGGTGTGCGGTCCCAGTATACCGAAACGTATATAGCACACACGATTGCTCTGTGATGGTTTTTCCTGTTTATCGAAGGTAAACTAACGGTGCGCTGCGGAGAGCCGTGTCGTCGTCAAAGAGTAAAGAGGAGCTCATCCGACCGGCCTCTACTCTCCTGCTTCCCGTCTGGTTCTCCACACTATTCCCGTCCGCGATCCTCTTTCTCTCTCAAATTCCGTCCAACCGTTCCTCCCTGATTCTCACTCTTTACCATCCCTCACGCTTGCCAGCTTGGGCGTCGGCTTGCTGATTTTCCGTTGCCTCCCTCGCCGTTCGACCGACAATCAACCGGTCCACCGTGCTGCATGGTCCGTGATAATGCGCGTATGGTCAACGCGAACAAGTTTGCGGATGGTGATATAGAAACCAGGATGATCCAGCATGGCACGCCGTGATAATGCAAGTACGGTCGGCGCGTACAAATTCCCGGCTGGAGATACAGAAATCAGCAAGATTCGGCGACTCGTTGTTAACGGCGACTCGAAATTTGGAATATCCAAATGTTGAATAAATTTTGTCCAAACTAGTGTTTTGGACATTCGTATTGAAAATATAGATTTCTGGCAGGAGACTACGACAATAAGCAGTGAGTACTAATAAGAAGTTGCTGATAAGGGACTGATAAGTAAGCGAAACATGTAAAAATATCCGGTGACAAAGTATCCTCGAATGGAGTATTCTGGAATAAACCGGCGACCATTAATACAAAAACAGAAAGTTCTAATTTCTAACTTGTAATAAAAGAGATAAGTGGAAAAACAACGGGTTTTTTTTTAGAAGAAAACACATTCAAAGAGCATTTGGATTGCATGAGGAATTGGAACAATTTACAGGATCATTCCAGCAATATTCACAGTAACGTTTTTGCATCCACAACTAGCAGACATGCCTGCTTCACAGCATGAAATATAAAAAGTTCTGGAATACACAGTATTTGTTTTCTCCTGGACTCCAGAATTATTGCTAAACTTGTTATTTCGTGCGGCGAGAAAGTAAAACGAGCTACTTTTAATGGACTCGACAATGTAACATATTCGGCCATTAACTCGCCAGTTTTAATAAAAAAAAATGTCGTACCTTAGTTTCGCCTCGCGAAATTTAACTCACTCGAGTGGTAAAACCGATCGATTCGGTACGTTTCGTCTCCAAATCTTGCGGACGTTTCACTTCGGTCGGCACTGACAATTTCGAGCATTGGTCGAAGATCGATGGACGTTACAGAAATCCCCTTTCCCTTCCGCGTTTGTGACACGGAGGATTAAGGAGACGAACGACTCGTAGATCAACACAGCAAAGTCTGTCGAGCTTCGGGGAAGCTCAAATTTCCGCGAGCAGCAATTATGTTCCTTTGGGGACGTCGTCGGTGGTGGTTTTAGCAATCACTCCCAGCAGCGGCACGGCTTCGATCGTCTTGCGCAGTTTGCAGGACACTGTTCGCATCGAACTTGAGCCGGCGCTATCTACGTCGCATCCCTCGTCTTTCTCCTTCCACCCTTCCGGCTTCCTCCTTCCCCCGGTCATACCTATTTTCGTAGATATACATAACCGAGGCGCACCTTCAATCCTGGTGTACACACGAATCTCTGTATACACCAGCACGGTCTCCTGCTGGGTACGTCTGATCCAACCCCTTTCTCCACTCCCCTCGGCCCCTGCGGCAATAGCACGTGACGAGTTAAGATAGATCCTGCGGACCGGAACGTTCCTGGTAATTGCAGAAATTCCATGATGCCGACCAAATGTTGACTCTCATGGCGAATCTCCAGGCTCCAGGCCCAGAATATAGTATCAGGATTGTATCGATGTAATTACTATATCCAGTTTACTAGGGACAATAACAACACTGCTAGGACCTAGAAGGGGAGAATAGGCAATACCGTTCTAACTGATTTAAAAAAATTCATCAGCGATAACAAAATGGCTCTTGGGACTTGTCTAGTAGGCACATTCACTTCTCTACCACTCACAACTCTAACAAAATCTCTACCAGAATCAAAATAAAACTCCAACGAAATTGAAATAAAACCCTACCGGAATGAAAATAAAACTACGGAAATACAAAGCTACCGTCTAGCCTTGTATTCTGATATACTTTTATTTCAATTCCGGTAAAGCTTTGTTTTGAGTATTATTCGGTAGAGCTGTTTTTTTGTCGAGTCGAGAATGGTAGACATGTAATTGTGTCGTCTAGTTACGTGCGTCAAAACAATCCGACTTAATATATCAATTATCAATATTGTAACGACCGAAAACACACGCGCGAATATTCAAAGCAACTTCTGACGCCAATGTCACGGAAACTTTTCTATAATTTGCATGCCATTAGACACATGTGACGTATATTTGAGTAAATATTTTTTTAAATGCGCATATTTTCTATACATTTTCTGCATATTTACATTTAAGTGGTATGATTAATATACAGAATATATTTCAGCGTGAAAAATTTTATATTTTTAATATAATTCTCGTCCATACTTTTTTTCCGTGCGGGTATATTTTGTACTTTTCATATCCGCTACAATACGTTAATCATATTAATCGTTATACGTTTAAAGACCCACATTCGCGTAAGCATTTCCGAAACATCCAGTACTTCTTCCAGCGAAAATATATTAAATATATCACTGATATGTTTGTCGATCTGTTATCGGACATACACTACCTTTCCCCGTGAGACGATAGGTCGAGTATGAATGACGGACGAACTTCGCAAGCGAAGATTCACAGGGCGATGGCTCCTTCGTGGGATCTTCATCCCTGTCTCCCTCGATCGTGCCTCCGTACGGAGATTTCGATCACGCCCGGGTATCATCGTCCTTCCCAGGAGAGTATTTTCTGCATAGCCGTTGCTAGACGCCCTGTCGTCCCGCTGCTACATACCCGTTTATTTTGCTGTAACACGGAGTACCGGATATATCCTTTAACGCGCCGTAGGTCGTGAACGATCAATCCATCGCCATAACGCCGACGCCAGCGGAGAGAGGCCTTCCCGTCGATCCTGATGTCGACGGCCGAATTCAATAAGGGCGTATGATGTATTGAAATCCTATCCCTATACGACCTTCTGGCGTTAGATGTACTCGATGTATTCATCATTCACAGGATATTAATATATAACCGGTGGCACGTGGAATTCTTTTTCGAGCCGTGGGCATTTTATGAATCCGTGCTCTTCTATGACTTCGGATTCGCTATGCCACACTGATAAAAAATAGCCTCCTCTATGAGGAAGCAAAGTGCAGTTGAACCAACTAGAGTTGAACCGACTATAGTTGAACCAACTAAAATTGAACCGACTAAAGTTAAACCGAGTAAAGTTGAACCGACTAAAGTTGAACCGACTAAGGTTGAACCGACTAAGGTTGAACCGACTAAAGTTAAACCGATTAAAGTTGAACCGACTAAAGTTGAACCGACTAAAGTTAAACCAACTAAATAAATATTTAGTTGATCAAGCAAAATATTTTAATGCCCTAAAAATATTTTGGTGAAATAATGCAAAAATTGTTTGAACTAACCAATCTGTTTACCAACAAAGTATTTGTTTGAACGTCTCTGCCTGACTCTTTAGTTGATTCAAGCGTATTTTTTTTGTACGGTGCAGCTAAACGCGCGGCGAAAAATAATTTAGGTGGAACGAGAAGAACTTTGTTGCCGCAACGAATTTATTTACCTTATACAGGGACGACAAACAATTTTGTTGGGTCGGCAAATTTTTCACTCTAGGAGCGAATTTGTTTGCTGTCCCAACAAAAAATTCTTAACGAATCACGTTTCGCTAGAGTAAGAAAACCATTTTTCTCCGTGCGAGTACCATCTTTCTCTCGGGTTTCGACAGTTCGGCAGATTTCGAAGAGTTTAGGGAACCGCGCGAGCTGCAGAGCCAAAGTGTGTCGAGGACGAAGCGCACCACACCCACTGCGGCAAGGCTTGAAGGTTTTGCAGTTCGGAAGCAGAGAGTTATAACCACGTACACGGGGCTCGACCTCTCTGGTATTAACTTCTGTCGATGATAAGAGTACACCAAGCACGAGAACTTCAGCCCTAGATCCACATTTAGCGAGCGCTGTTCCGCGTACGTTTTCATCAGGGGAGTGCGGGGCAAAACAGACAATGCTTACCAATTATTTTCGCGGGACATACAAAAAAAAAAGAAGGTACTCCTTCGTTTTACCCAAAGGTTCCGGTTCGATGACAATTTCGTATAAAACAAACAAAAAAACTCTCATCTCTACGTAAGTCCGATTTCCGTTAGGGTTCCGTTTCGGAAACAATTTCGAACACCTATTAAACACCTATTACACCTATTATTTGTTTATTTTTATTAAACAAAGGTGAGAACCTTTATTCGACTCGGGTCGAGTGTCCTCGTTCGGGAAGACTTAAGAAATGAGTGGTATGCTCTATAGTATGTGACAAAAAAAAATTCCATTTTCATTTGTTGAAACTAATTCTTGTAAAAAAAAATGAGCATTCCCCCTTAACAAGATTAAAAAAATAGTACATATATACAGACACAAGAATATCGAATTTTTCATCGACACAGTGTCGAGAAGTCTTGTGTCATCCCTCACGAGCAGCGAGGTGTACGATCTTCGACTGTTAAATGGGTTTCTATGGGACATTGCGGATTGTCCCACGTACTGTACAGGCGCGTGTATACATTAGTATTGAGCATACCGTGCATACTGTAGTGCTAGATACGGTGCAAGATATAGTATCCTTCTTCGTACAATGTATAGTACGAATGCCGAGGTGGAGTTGCGGAGGGACGGGGTGGGGGGGCGCTTCCCAGCCGCCGTGTTCGCACACGGTAGAACTGAGAAGGTATACGAGGCTTGTCGTCGACACGCGCATCGATATTCGGAGCACGGCATAAATAAAGGCGGAAGGGGTGAGCAGCAGCCCCGGGCTACGAATTCCACCAACAGCCAGTAGCGCACAGTACCACCAGTACCAATAGTACATATATCTCTCGGCGGTAAGTACAAGCAGTGGAAGCAACGAGAGAGGGATATTGTGCCATATCCGTACGCCCTCGAGCTAGCGCATGCATAACCACCCCCTTGCGCGAACCACCGTTCGTCTGGTGGATAAATATATATATATATATATATATATATATATATATATATATATATATATATATATATATATATACATATATATATTTATATATGTATATATATACATATATTATACACTCGTCTATCTTTTTACCCTGCCGTATTTTTCTCACTTGCGAAAAAAGGCGCAACAGCGCAGGAACGGCTGTAGCAGCTCCCGGTAATTCCGAATGATTTTTCCTCTCTGACTTTTTAATGAAAGGGACCACCTACCGGGAGGAGACCGCAGGGAAAAAGAACAAGACGACTCTGTCACTTCCTTCCTCTTTCGGATTCCGACGAAGGGGTAGGACGGTCTTTAAGTAAAGGGAAACATTAATCTAAGGGCATGATGCGAGGGACGGAGAGTCGGCTGGAAGGTCTGGGTCTGGAGGGTAGGGTGTCGGCTGTGAGTGACGCCCGTTAAACCATCCCCGACGAAACAAGGCACTTGATCCTTCGTCGCTGTTTATTTTTTAATTCTTTTTTTTCTGGCTTCTTTTGGTCTTTTTGTGTGTTTTTTTTCGTACGCGGTCACACTTCGCACTCTTCGCACCCTGTGCCTTTCTCCGCATTCCGGCGACCCGCCTACATATTATCAATGCACGACCCTCGCTCTCTAACCCCTCGACTACTTTGCTTCTCTTCGGCCCTTCTCCATTCCTCGAGATTTCCGTACCCTTTGAAGTAAAAAAAAAAAAATAAAGACACAAAAAAAAGATGGATGTTTGAGAGAAACTGCGCACAGGACTGCGTCGTCCCGAGGGACGAATTTCAAAATTGCAATTCAAAGTAGCGAACTCTTTTTGTCGGTAATGCCAGATTTCGCTGCATTACTTGTTTGCGAAAATATACAGTAAAAAACAGTTAGTACTTTTCACAACAAATTATTGTCCACAAACGTCGACAATTTTGAATTTGTCAATTCTCCAGTTTTACAAATAAAAGTACAAAGTCAAATCGTTAATGGTACGGGAAATAAAAAGACAGTTTTGTATATCGAAGAGTGAACAAACGAGTTTGTCACTTATTTTAAAAAATTATTTTTACGAAACTTCGTATTCAGGTTCTACAAAATTATTTTTTACTGTGTATTTTTTATTAAAAAATGCCGAGTGTTTTTGTTTTCATATTTAACGAACTATTCATATTTATGTTTCAGGTAAGAATGGAGTGGACGAGATTGGTTTGTCGTCTCGATGAATCGATTTTCGGTGAGTAAGATGAAAATTATTAACACAGTGCCGCCACGCCGTTTCCTGCGTTACCGCGATTCTCGGCGTCGCGTCGCTCGAGCTATGCGACGATTTTCATGATATCGATTAACGATTACGCGATTCGCGAAATTATCCGACGTCGCGCCTCGATAATCGTCTTCGTCGTCGTTTATACGTCTCGATAAATCTGTGCTGCGTGCTCTGTCTGTGACGTACGCAGAAACAGGGCGTGGCGGGCGGGGCAGCGTGGTTACAAGTATTGCGCGATTATTTCCTCGCCGATTGAGCCCGACGTGCCGTGACAATACAGCGTCGTGGCTCATTGATTAAGCGATAGAAGCACGTACGATTGTTCGACAATTCCCCCATCGCTTGTTATTCCCTAATTTTCATGCTCCGAAGACTCCTGCATTCGCACCGTTGAGTCCATCGATTTCAGGCCGCATAACCTGTTCTATTAATTTTTCTCGGTAATACCAACATCAGATCGAAAATCCCCCAAGATTGATCGTTCGTAACTGTGTTCTGGACATCTCGAAAAATCCCCAGATCTAAATATGAAAAAGTTTTACGAGAAGCTCCGTTTCTATAGAAGTAGAAAATATGAAAAAATATACAATAATGCAAACAATAAAACTCCTACAATTGTTTATATTCGTACCTGGGAATTTTTTCATATGATCGAAACATTATTATGAACAAATGATCCTCGAGGATTTTTATCCAACTTTTCCATCACCGAGAAAAAAATAAAATGAACTGTGAATCTAAACACTTTCACAAAAACCACGACCGAACAATGAGTCATCATAAAAAAAAAAAAATGGAAGCCTTTTTCTACGACCGAAGATGAAAATCTGCTTTCCTACGTAAACCTGGGCACTTCCTGGGCCATTTTGCTTCCTTATAGAGGAAACTTTGTTACTTATCCAACACCTTGCTCTTTTATCCTTGCATGTGAATCGCCATGAACTTTTCAATATTGTAAGACGACCCGTCATTCTGAATTGAGAGTGAACAGAGACGTTTCGCGTTCACTCCGCATCATTACGATTAAGTGCGGTGGGACGTGAAACAGAATGGTATTAGAATTCACCGTTGAGCTAAGGTTAAACCCCGAGGCATCCGGTACGATTGGCTAAGGTATTCCGATAGACAAATTACATTCGTGAATCAGGACAGGCGGAGAGCCTGCGAGTCTCCGGTCGTACGGAAACCGTCTTGTAACGTCAGAGTACACGATCTCCGTTGCGCACTGCGTAGCCGTGCAGTATCCGAAGCGACACGGTAACGTAGCATCGGCAGGAGGCAACAGCGGGGAGGTCGTAAAGGCAAGGCGTATTTAGGGAAAGGGTTCGGCACTCGAGTATTAGCGGGGTGGGTGGCGGTGGGCTTTCTCACTCCCTAAACTCTCCACCAGCGGCTTGCTGGCTGGATAGCGAACGAGCGAGCACACAAGCTCGCATGTCTAGACCGGAAGTGGTTCTCGTGCAAGGCGTGGCTCCTTGATATACAACCCCTCTTGTATCTCACGCAGCTACGCGGAGTATTCGTCTTCTGGTGTACAGTATACTGTGGTAAATACATCCATCTCACCGTTCAGCCCCCATTCTCGTCCCCTTGATCTCAATGCCGTCACGTATTATGCATTACGTGTACACCGCATTGTGACTTTCTCGATCGCAATCGGGAGAACTTGGTTTTTTTTTGTGTCAAGGGAAATACCTCACTTCCGATTTGAAAATTCCATTTACTGATCTGAAGTGTCGTATTTCCGGTGCGACGTCACTTCCGGATGGAAACTGAGATTTTCCAACCGGAAATGACGTCACTTCCGGTGAAAATCAAGGTTCTCAAACCGAAAGTGACGTTTTGAAACCGAAAGTGACGCCATAACCAATTTTTTTAATTTTCTGCGTGACATTACTTCCGGTTGAAAAGTGGGATTTTCAAATCGGAAGTAGCGTCACAGAAAAATCTTCTCATTTATCTCTGCCAAACAATGGGGAACCAAACAGTGCTCGGAAGACCATGGGCTTCGCTCCGGCTACGTACATTGGCCTGAGACGGACCAATATAACGTTCTGGCGCACAGCAGCCAGTTCGGAACCCGCGATGTGCCATTTTTCCAGTTATGGCAGACTCCCACCTGAGTCATAATGAAATTGTCTTTTAATTAAAATGCTATCCTAGAACTACCGAACATGATTTCACTTACAATCTCCGTCAGTTCACGCGGTTGTTTTAATTTCTTTTTTGTTTTACTGAATAAAATTATCTTTAACATTTGTCATTTTAATCGAAAATTTTTCCAGCAAAGATATAATAAAAAAGAAGTGGCGTACTATGTGCACATATAAATTATGGAAGCATCGTGGGTGCTTGACAATCGGGTACCGCCGTTGCTCGTCGGATCAAACCACTGAATGCTACTACTGATGCTGTTCGGTAGCCGATTGTGGCGTTCTCAAGATCTTGGAATAGCTCGGGAACGCCGAAATAGCGCAAGTAACCGCATCGGAAGGTTTTTCTCTTCCTTGGACCCTCGACAAATAGTCATTTATCGTCGCAATTTAGCATTTCCCGCAGAGTCCAGTTTCCACTCTGATGAAATTCGCTCTCGACGGATAACCGACGATGCAACTTGAGCGGCTTTTCGACCGTATGTTTCGCTGGCAGACAATGATTTCACCATCCTCCTCTATGGCGTACTCGATTCTCTAAGTACTCTCCACACTGGTTCTCCCGTCAGACTCTCTCACCTCTAATGCCCTTCCGACTGATGGTTTCCTCACGTGAATATGTATGTATATAACAGGATCTCAACTTGACCGACGACTGCGGTTTTTGATTTCCCAGTTCATCCATATAACAAAATCGAGAAGAATCGCTAGTTCCTCTAGTATGAATAATTTTTCTTGGTACAATGTTCTCATTGCAAAATTACCGTTTTCCGAATCTTCACGTGAAAAAAAGTTTTTAGGATTTTTTAATTAATCTACAGAGTTCCCAGGGCTTCAATCCTCAAGAACCCAGAGTTCAGTACCTCGATACATATTCCAAGTATCTGATACTTGAATACGGACTTCAAGTTCATGGTATTTGAATACGGACTCCAAATTTCTGGTACTTGAATACGGACTCCGAATTTCTGGTACTTGAATGCGCACATCAAGTACCTGGCACTTCAATAATCACTTCAAGTACGTGGCACTTCATTGAGCATTTCAAGTACCTGGCACTTCAATAAGCACTTCAAGTACTTGGCGCTTCAATGAGCACTTCGAGTAGTTTGACCTCCAAGTACTCAGGACTGCAAGTGCTTTCAACTTTACGTACATGAAACTTCAAATACTCTCGCATTTGAAGTACTCGCCCCGCTCCGAACTATCTTTTATAAATCATAAAAAAAGAAAATTGCAAATAAGTTTGTTGCGTTTTAGTGTCGAAAAATTCCGGTGCTTTGAGTTTCTGATGATATAGGCTTGTCGGCTTCTCCACCCTGGTATTCGACTTAGATTGGACTATGCGCACGTAATGATCGTGCCCGAACACGAAGGCGCCCCTGCCTTCGCCCTACCCGGGATACTCGGGTGTCCGAGGATCAGATAGGGAGACCGGCTATCGCAGTACCGAGTTCCCCCTCTCGCAACGGCGTTTCGTGTCTTTCACCCGATTTGTTAAATAAATCGCCGACGTTGATGAAGCGAAGGCCGCGGCGAGCGCGGTCGCGAGAATACCTCGAGTAACGAGCGTTAATAATGCAATCTTCCGCGACGTAATGTCGATGAAACGACCTACATACGCCATTACGTCACACGCCATTTTCGCCAATCAACTTTCTTTGTACGTTGTACAATGTGTTTAATAATCTCGGATAACAACAACAAAAAATCGCCGTCCTTACCTTGTATTCGGCTGAAACCAGCTCGAACGCCCATACTTTTACTCACCAAAAATAGATCGTACATTCTGCAGATCACAAATGAGGGTTTCATGATTTTCAGCCTCTTACGACAATCATCCAAATTTTCTTTTATCCCATTCTTGTTTCTTTCTTTTTCCAAATCAGAAAGTTTCGACAGCGATGTGAAGTTAATGCTTCTGTTTGTTCAAGTTTGTTTTGTTTAAATATCCCGGCAAGTCGTCTGTGTATGAACGTTGCAACTGTGCGCTCAGTAATTACCCGAGCCCGTTTACCGAAAGCCTCAGTTCAGGCTCCCAGTCCTAACAGACCTTTGGTGGTTTGCTCTCGGGGCTTTCTCCGCGTATCTCCCACCCCTCCGCGTATACTCCAGTCGTTATTCAAACGCGTATACCCTCCGCCGACTCGATGCATATGCAGATCCGGAAGTCAAACACTGACCGTTATCGTAGCGGGATGCAAGGTTGATGCAAGGCTGATGCGCCCATTGGCCCAGTGAACCGTTCGACGCGGGGTGAAAGCATTGGCCGGTGTCCGAGTACCGCACGCGGCTTGAATACAACGTACGGATAGATAGAAAAAAAAGCGCCGAAAACACAGACACAAAGTGGAGGAACAACAGTCTGACCAGACATAAGCCACGAAGTCGGGAGATACCGGATGGCTGGGAATCGCATTCGCGAGGATCGAGAAATTCCTACCGACCTTGCTAACACACCACGCGAGCTTCCGTTGGCCTTTCGTTCGAAAGCTCCGAGCGTGACGCGGTGAGGGTATCTCTTTTGCTCTCGTTCTCCACTTCTGCCAAGCTCCTTGTGTACCGTCCGCGTCTCGTCTCGAGCCACGGCTACAACGTCGCCGTCTCCCCCTGTAACCTTTTCTCCTCGGCTGGCTGTCTCGAGCAACGGGCCGACGAGCGACCGGAAATAGCAGGTAACGAGAGTACTGGGATTGACAGGCGGGAATAAAAGTCGCGGCGGTGGGTTAAAGTGCTTATAGCGACGACTAAGAAAACACGTCCTTGCCAAGCGACTTCTCGTCCGGGAAACTCCCATGAAAAACGTGAGGTACCAGGGTTAAAGGCAATCTTTTTTCTTTCTCAAATTTTTTGATGCTAGATCGTTATTTTGAAGAGGAAACTTTAAATTTCGATCATTTGGAGGATTATCCGAACGTCGATGGAATATTTTTTTTATCGAAAATGTCTTATAATCCTTGTGATATGTCCGCGCAGTCAATGTGGAATAATTGGAGTCTGATGGTTTAGCCCTACATGGCAATATAAAATGTTGACACATTTTAGAATAATGTTTTGCCAAAAAAGGTCCACATTTTTTTTTCGTTTACTAATTTTGCAAATTAAGAGTTGTTAATTGACATGACGGCCGAAAGAACGAGTCAGTATACGACGAACGACTTTTTGTTGATGTGTTGAGAATGTTTGTTCTCATTTAACAATATCGTTTTTACCAAACACCGCAGTCCGATTTTGGATTTTTTTTTTTTCTGTGCACCGAGAAGGTCAATATACCGTGAATAGAACCGTTCGACAACGTTAAATATCTACCACGTATAAAAATGTATATCGGCTTATCAGTGATTACGGGTGGAGTCCCCGGCTGGTACCGTCACGCGATGCGGTTTGAAATCACCGGGCGTGTACGTCCGATATCGTTCTCCCTTAATTCCTTCTCCGGGACGAGTGGAGAGTGCGAAATGATGAATACAAAAATAGGATTGGGAATTGATGAACCGCGAACCGTCATCGGGGAAATGACGGAAATCCCAATGGCAGCGAAGCAACAACACCAGGACGGTCGCAATTGGAAAGACAACCGACAACAGCCATCGCCGAGACAGAGACCAGCATTTGTACACCGAAATCGTATGTTCTGATACCGACATCCAGATTACATTACCTCTGGATACTCTACTTCCCGGAATAGTGAAGTGCACTCAAACTAATTTGGGCCTGGAACTCCGGTGTCTTCCCCCCCCCCCCCGTGTTTCTCGCCCTCCGGCTCTGTCGTTCTCTGACTGGGCTGTAGTTTCTTTATTTTCAGTGTCACACCCGGCCTTACCGCACCGTCGAGCTGTCGAGCTTTCGTGCCACTGATTAGCTGATTCGACCCTGTTTGTGTCCCTATCACCGGATAAAACCTCTCCTCCCCCAACACGCAAAAACTCTCGCATGGTCATTAGGACATTTCGGTCAGTCAATCTGCCTTACGCGACTTCTCTCTACCGTCTTGGGAAGAGTTGCACTATTGAAAATCGCTAATATTTTTTGTTTGTGTTATTGAAAATTGCAAGTTGTTTGGGTGGTTCGAGTAATCATCGATGTTGCGACATGTTATTTACGAATGTGTTTTCGAAACAAAAAAATCATTTTTGAGCAATTCTCTTGAACTCATTTCTATGTTATTAAAATTCTGGTATACGCCCAAAAACATTAATCATCCCTTTCGCGAACTTTTTTCAGAAATGAATGATAAATTTAATAGGGGCGGAGAGCAGCGTTCTCCGTCGAATCGATAGGCTGAAAAATAAAAATGAAAAGAAGAGCTTGTGATGTTGTAGTAGCCGTGGCAACGGCTATTGGTTTTTACCGTGATAAAGAGTGATCCGATTTGCAAACATTGCGTGCCAGGCGATCTTACGGGGACAGGGAGGTCTTCGGAAAAATTTCAATATATTACAACGTCGGCGAGTCGAGGTTGGCCGAGGAAGGAGCAAGAGGGCGAAGAACCGGCTTCCCGCCGGTCGGTGAAGACAGAGTCAAGATGGGATAGCGGGCGGTCGGTCCCTGGAATCGATCCCCGCATAATGTTACTTTCAAACGAGCCGACGCCGCGACATTATTGCCGCTCCCGGCATTTCATTTTGAACTCTCGCACCGCTGGCTTCCCGCAATTTGAGCTTGTATTCCATTTGCAATGCAAAGATGAATTTTTTTTTCTTCTCTTTTCTCCTTGAGAGTTTCACCCACCCTCTCCCCCCCCCCCCCCCCTCTCAACTATGAGCCATCCTTAAACCCCCGGGTTTCAGAAGTTTCCTAGACGCTTATTATAGACCCGCCCCCGTCACCGCGCTCCCGCACTTGTTTGACTAACCTCTCGCACCCCCTTTTATCACTTATTCATATTGACAATATTAAAAGGCTCTTTCTTCATTATAAACCTTGCCGTAGAGAGTGACAAATTTTATTTTTCAAATACATAAAAAATGCGGCAACGCATTTAAGTAAGCTGCAATAATTTCAACCGGTCGTCACTGTGCGGAAAGTAAAAATTTGCATTAATTACTGAAATTCTTACGAATGGTGAGACCCGCAATGGAAATACAGGAATTTGTCATTGTAATTTGTAAAAAAGGAATTACTTGAAAATATAAGAGAATTTGAAAAAGAAAACTTTCGAGTATGCATGACGGATTGGACAATTTTATACGATTATTCCAGTAATATTTACGCACACCCAGCAAACATGTTCGCTGCTCCGACAATGTATGAAACATAAAAATTTATGGAACACAAGGTATTTTTGTATTTTAGAGGACAAGAATGGTCAACCATTTGCTTTCGAAGAATTAACGTCTACATAGAAATATCGAAAATGGCTACAGTACGAATTTAAAAAATACGATAATTCTAAACAAAAAAAAGGTTGAGGTGCATTCAATTAAAATGTCCCAGATTTACACGGTGGAACGAGGTGGCATAAAGTAACAAATTTGATTTCTCAATTATATTTCGGCAACAAAAAAAAGTGTAATAATTGCAAGTCTTCGTTACTGTTCAACTATTCGCTTCCAGATAGCGAACATTTATCTAGAGAAAAGCTGTACGAAAGAAATACGAGAACAAGTGAATTTAAAAAATGGTAAATTTACGGATTTAAAAGGATTGAAGTTCGTAAGCAACAAGGACTGAAGTGCATCGGAATAAAATGTTACGGATGCACGAAAATCGCAATGCATAGAAAAGTGGAACGGATTAAAAAAAAAAAGTGGAACAATATAAAAAGCCCGACGGATGAGAACTGCACCGATTTTTGACGAACAACCGCGCAGCGCTATTTCCCCGGGGCCCTTGTCGCGTTAAATTTATACAATTAAATCCCCTCCCCGTTAGTTTCGCGCCTCCCCCGGATAATTAGAGAAATAACTGTTATTGGGGAGAGAGAATAATTAAAAAATAATTGCTCTCGTAGCCGGTGAACCACGCGGGCGAGTTCCCTCTCTGTGCGATTCCTTCTCTGCCGTCACGCTCGAAAATTCGTGGGCGGATCGGGCAGTGTCACTGACCGAACGAAACGCGTTTTAATTTTTAAATCGCTACTTTTTTTCGCTTTTTTTCCCCTCGTAATTCCGAAACGTTGAAACAGGCAAAGCGATTTTAACCGGTAGTCACGAGAGTGCCCCGCTGATTACAGAGCCGCTAATTTGCAAGCGTGAGTCTCGTCGTGATTTTCCCTCAGTGCAACGTAATTTCCTGCGAACTTTTCGTCTGTGTGCGTATGCGTGCGCGAAGTCCCTCTAAACGAGGTACCTTTTTACATCGTAGCTGCAGCGAGCCCGCCGCAAAAAATTGTAATAAAACAGAGATAACAGCTCCACCCTTCACCTTCCACCTCCCGTTCCCGTCCACGACCGCGGCAATTGAACGCGATGCGCGAATAAATTCTGTTGGGTTCTCGATGATACTTTCGACATCGTCCAGATTTGTATGGCTTTGACTATTCTGTATCGTCACACGGAATCCTCAAAGCTCCATTTTCTATGAGCTCTTTCACTGAACATTTTGGGTACGTGATAATAATTTTTTTAATTAAATAATAAAGTTTTCAAACGAATCTTTTGTGCGATCCATAATTTCGAAATCAAAATTCCGTGTAAAATTCATTATAGAATCCAATATCCAATTTATTCTACACCAATTAATATTGATCGCATAGAGCGGCGATTGTGAACAGATTTTGCTTCTTTCTTTACTTCGTAAAAAATTAAGATCGTCAATATACAGCTATAACTTTGCGTATTCCTATCGCACTAGCGTAGTAGCGTGATAACTGAAAATAAAAAATGTTAACCAGATTTCAACCGATCAATTCGCGTACAGTAAACTCAAAGTGCACCGAGAAGTATACGACATGCAATAAACGATACATCGAAGTGTCTTAACATATTTAATTAAATCCAAATATCTTCTAACCGCACAACACAATCCACTCTGCCTCAACAAAGTGCACCGCGAAACTTTACTTATATTCAATTCTAAAAAAAATATATATATATATTTTTTTTAGAATTAGAAAAAAGTTTCGTTGCATCTAACAACAATTATAACAAAATGCATATCCTCTAACTAATACAGTGTTTTCGAGTACATAATGCAATATCGCTTGCCAGTATACAACTCGCGTATCGAACGAGCAAACATCTCACTAAAAAAAAAAAAAAATCGATTATCCGGATGTCAGCGTCGAGTTTCACAGAGTCGAGTACGAAGAGTCGATCGATGCGTCCCGACGTCTGGTGTGAGCGTTGAATTCGGAAATGAAACTGATGTTGTCTAATGTCAACTAAAGCTGGTTGAAGGGGACCAAATGCGTCAATCGTGCGATATATTTGACCCGTGTTCAACCAGCTAAGCTTAACATTAACGTGTGTGTCCGTGATTGAGTTGTTGCAACTTCCGGTGATGGCTAGGGATGGTCGCGTCAGACGATCGGGCTGGCTCTTGCGACTGCTGGCTGCACTCGGCTCCATCCCGGAGCCGACCAACCCCCTCGGGTCGCGTGCTTCCTCCGCGCCTTTGGAGGACGCTCTGCGATCTGGAACTCCCGCGGCGGTTGATCCGAGCTGCTTCTTCGTGCCCGCCGATGCGAGAGCGGCCATCGGCGGCAACGCCGCTGGAAATGTCGGACGCAGGAGCATCAGGGACACACCGGCCACCCTCCGCGTTCACCCCACTGATACCACCGTCGATATTCCACCACCACTGACACCGCGAATCGAAAACCCTCTGCCGCTGACATATCAACTACCAGCGATCCGTGATCTTCCCAAACTCGAACGAACCCTCCGTCCTTTGCGTATTCACACGGACTTGTGCATTCGATCAATTAATATCGAACACCCTCACTGCCGAAACAATTGTCGTTCACTGAACACTGAAACACTCGAGGGAAATCGTATCGTTTTCTAGAGATTAACCATTTTTTTTTCTCAATCTTACGTCGTCAATGACCATGGTTAATAATTGCATAGATCGTGGAAGGTAAAAACAAAACGGGGCTTCTGGTGCTGATGTCTTCAATCGCACTGTCTTTTAGCACCCCGATGATGTTGTCTCCTATGAACCGGGAATCGTTCGTTGATCGAAGACTCGGCATTTTTTAAATGAAGTATCGTTTTATCTTTTTTTTTATTGCTTTCACGAGCTGCGGCGCTAAAAGGGGAAATATCGAAAAACGCAAGAGTTCGATTTTTAGCGCGTCATTGCGGGGAATCTAGACGTCGCCGACGACGAACAATGAGATCGGTAGCGTTGCCTGGAAGCGCGGCGTGATGGTTAAAGCCTCCGTTCCACCCGGTTGTGCGCGGCCATTAAGGGTGTCATTGTGCGCGAAGGTATTGGCAGGAAGAGAGGCATTAAGGCCTCTGACAATGGGATCCAGCACCCTTCCTGTGCTATCTCTCGATATCTACTTTCGAGAGCCTCTATCGGCCTAAATCCCCCGCGCCGAGTGCGTCTGCACTCCAGCCGCCCGTCCCCCCACCCTCCCCCTCCCACCATCCTTATCAATCGTTCTATTTTCCTCGCTTTCGTTCTTCCGCCCCCGCACATACTCGCTCGCTTGCGCATCCCTTCGCGACCGCGAGGCCCGATGTATGAAACTTCCCGGGTTTCCTCGAAAGCTTCGACTACTTCCGGTTTTTCATTAATGTTTTTATTTTTATTTCTATTATTATTATTATTTTTCAAGCTCGATCGGCCATTACTTCGCGAACGATTTTCGGCCTTTTTTTAATTCTTCCGATACAAGACGAGAGTTATCGTTACCGAACGTTAGCCCGAAAAGCCACGCGCGTTTAAAGTGAGGAATCAAGTCTATTTCGGGAGCGAAGGCAGATATGTGAGTAACATGAGACGGGAGCGTTAAATATATCCAGTGAGAGTGCCGGCTACCGCTGCGGAGCCTCGCAAACACGAGCAACTACCCGTCTGACTCTTTACCGCCGTATCTACTGTGCGCTCATACTCGCGTTCCCGCTTTCCTTCCGCCGACACGCGATCGACAATTTTTTATTTTTTTTTCGATCATCCGCGAAGTCACCTTAACATTCATTTGTCCCAACATCAATACCAATTGCTATTGTTATAATAATTATTATTCATTAGTCAGTTGCGAAAACATCGTCTGGGTTAGTTTGAAATCAATCAAGACATGAGATCGTACCTCGAGATGATGAAACTCAGGAAGCCGTAAAGCGATAGAGGATAGAGATAGAGAGATCGAGGAGACTCAACGAGACGATGACTGTCGACGGGCCCAAGACGGAACGCCGTCCACTCGAAAGTTTCTCCGAATGTCGAAATCATCGAGCACTCTCACCACTCGAGAAAAAAAAATTGATATATCGCACTGATTTAATAAAAAACCACTCTTCACCCCGCAATCAACGATTCGATGATGCAATTGTGAAATTTTATTTTTATACTCGAAACGATATCGATAAGAACTTTGTCGTCGAGACACTACAACGCCCAGCACCGTACTGCCAGCTACTTCATCTCCCGTGCTTCGAGCTTTAAACTCAACTCTCTCTCCCTCGATCTTGAGGTGTTCTTTTTTTTTATGTTATTGATTTTTTTTTTTTTCATCCGTTCCTTCCGCCTCTGCATGAGCTCTCCTTTTCCCTCAGGGTGAGAGAAAAAGAAGAGAAAAACAAAAAAAACGGGGCAAAGCGGAGAAAAAAATAAAAGTAGGAAACGACCTCTCTCGCTCGCGTTCTATGGAGCAACGAAGTAAAAGCAGAATGGAGAGTTTATTTCCGTACGACGCGCACTCACCGCGTCGCGACGCTCCCGGCGCATACCGGCGAAGACGAAGACGAGACCCGACTACGATTTCTCGCACGCTTTTCCCTCACAACCGCACACACCGTTACTATCCTGCTCGACCTGACATTGAACGTCGTTTGCCTCGTCGTCGAGAGTTTGCTCCCCCAAGCCTCGTCTTTTCACACCAAACCACCCCTCATCCACCCCCTCCACCCCCTTCCTTCTCCATCCTCCGCGTATACACCGCGACCACACTCGATCCCGATATTTTCGACGCTCGCGCAATCGCACCGAGCCCGTTTATCGCGTATTTTTAGGCGAAAATTATGCAACCCCCCCTACCTCGCGGCTCCGGTGACCAAGAGACAACGATGACGAAGAACGACCTTAACACCGGCAACACAAAATTCCATCGTCTCGGTTAGACATACCGCTTGTCAAACCCGCATTCAATCCGCTTATGTCGGAAAGAATTTTTTTTTAAATTAAAGACATAAAAATGTTTGAGACAAAAATGATCTTCAGAAAATTCTGTAAGATAAAATCGAAAAAAAAAATCAATTTATTATGAATAAAAAAGAGTTTGATTCTGTTGATCGGTTTTGCTGACGGACATTACTGCAAAAATCGACGATTTTTTCAAATCTATTTTTTTCTTTTTTTTTTTTTTTCATACATCAATCAAAGGCACTGTTTCAATCAATTTCTGTCACTCAATGTTTTGTTATCTGAAGCTCGAGCACAGTGACGCAAAGAAAATACCGGAAGCAACAACGGGTCTCGCCCAGTAATAACTGACGTTGGAAAAATCGATCAAGCGAGCGTATATATGTCGCGAAAGAGAAAATAAAAATAAAATAGAGCGTCGAAGAAAGCGCGCGTCGCGCCCGGAGAACGACGAATCTCGGATGAAAGACGTAAACGAAGTTCTCTATCCCCGAGTTCCGACGGACCGGGGAGTTTTCTCTCCCGGCGCGTGTGTCGACGGTGCGCACAACGACGGGTCGGTTTCTCGATTCCCTTCGCTCTCTCGCTATTCGTCCGACGGTATTTTTGTCGTTGGACGATAGAGAGCGACGACGACGTCGACGAAAACGACGGACGTTCGTGAGAGAGGGCGTCCACCGACCGGCCTATATGCGGAGCGTGGATCTCTTGTGCTTACTCGCTCTGTCTCTCGAGACTGGCGGACGTCACGTTCGGAATTTTTTTCTTTACTTAAACGCTGCCTCGGACGCGAAAAAATTACTTAGCGATACGTGAGATAAAAAAAAACGAAGATTTCGTAAATGAATGATATTTTTGGTATTAGATTCCGGTCTCTTTATTCCGTCGGCGAAACTACTAAATCGAGGGACAATAAATTATAGCTTTAATCAAGAGGATAAAAATAAAATATTAAAATTAAAATTGAATTAATTACGAGAGAGACTCCTCGATGCGAGGACCGAAAGAGTTTGAGAACGGACGCGGTCGGCCGCGATAAATGAGGGAACCAGAGAGCACGTCCGCTCTCCGGGCTTCGTTTAATTTCTCATCCTAACAAGAAAAGTTAAGAACGTCAACGGTAAAATTAGATTCACTGTAAGGCAAGCCGGCGCGCATTAAGAATTTAAAGGGGTTTTGCCCTCCGCCTCCCCCGGGGCTCTTCGAGAGCCTGTCGGCGAGAGGGGTAAACGCGTGGGGTCGAAGGTCTTTGTGAGTGTGAAAGATGGCCGCAAATTTTTCCTCCGACTCGAACGAGCGAGAGGAACAAAAAGAAAAAGACGTAACGTAGCCTCTTATTACATTGCCCCGAGGAGACGAAAACTTTTCTACCTCAAAAAAAAAAAAAACCTCGAGCGGGAAGGTAGAAGAGAATAGGAAAAAAGCGAGTCGTATTAAGAAACCAATATGTCGGGGAAAGTTACTCCGCATCTCGACGTTTCTTTGACGGTGTGTACGACACGCCCAGCGTAGAGCTTTTATCCCGGAGCAACTCGAATTCCCTTCGACTACATTACCTTAAAACCCATTACCGTAAAAGCGACGTCGGCGAGAATGTGAAGGAAACAATAAAAAAAAAAGGTAATAGCACCGCGCTCTCAAGGTCCCAGATATCCTCCGGGATTTCAGTTCACTCCTCGTTCGGCTTAGGGGAATGGTGCGAAGAGCCCGAAGATACTCAACAATCTCCGTGTCAGGTAGCCGAACTCGAAAAAGCGGTCTACCGAGAACCAACCACTGTAGGATTTTTTTACGCACCTCTCTAAAGCCCTTCCCGGCAAGTGTCGCGATGATGACAAAAAAAAATCAATTTCATCTCGATCAATTTTGACTATATATTTTTTTATTGTGAGTACATTTTTCGAAGTCGCAGTTTTACCGTTTTTTTTATTACCGTGGAGTCAACTTTATGCATAGAAAAAAAAATGAACGATTTGTCACTTGACAGTCAGGAACGCGTATCGTTTTTTTTCTCCCATTTATTTTCCGGAAAGTTTGTAATATGAAGCTTTTTGCCGGTACAACAGTGGTTCGAATCAATCCCAGGACCTTTCACTGCGACCAATCGAGATCGATTTCTCATTCGAGTCGGAAAATTAACGACCGCGATGATGTACCCGTGCCCTCGAAATCCCATCGAATGTTTTTCCATCCACCTCGACTCGGAACCGTTACGGGGAGATAAAAAATTACGTCGGTCGTTCGTGCGCAACAAAGTATCGTGGGGGGAAAGAAAGCTCGACCACTCCCGATGAAATTGAATCTTCGATGTTTTCGCGCAGAGTGCCTTTATGACCCCAATTATCGTTATCGCAACGAGCGAGGTACGAGCGAAAAACTCGTTTCTCGCCGTTATCGAAAATACGATTAAACGAAAATCGTAATTTGAACGAAAAAAAAAAACAGAAAAATTAAAAAAAAAACGAATTCTCAGTGAAACAGAAATCTGCACGCGCGTAGAAACAATGAAAATCTAGAAGACCCTTCGAGCGAGAAATTTTCCTGAGTTAGAAATTTCCCGTTGGAAAACCTCTCTCGCGCAAAGTCGTCGCAGTTTAAACGTTGCGAAGTAGACATTTTTTTTCGTCTGTCGCCCGAATTTCGTAATTGAATGATTATTTTTGTGACGTCGTCGCCGAAATATAGTTCGTCGCTCCCTCAGCGCCGCTCCCCCCGGAATTCGTCGTGTCTGCACTGTTACCGTCTACTACTACTGTGCGTCGCGTGACTCCGGACTGTCTCGCATCTCGCACATTCCCTCCCTCTCTCTGACCCTCTCTATATTTCGCTCCCCCGGCTCGGTCTCGCACGTAGCTACCGACCGCAGTCAGACAGCGACATAGTTTACGCACTAGATCTGACTGCCCGAGCTTCACAGCCGTGACTACTGTTGGCCCGGCTCGGCCGGAACGCCGCACGAAATTGTACTATCAGCAGCGGCAACGGCAGCGGTAGGAGAGCGCTGGTACAACGGAACGGCCAGACAGACGTGCGACTCACTCTCTACTTGGCCGACGACCGAGATCAGCGCGATAATTTCAGACACGGAATCTCGAAGATATCGGAAAGCCCCCCCGGATAAATTTATTGAGAAACAACGATAGTCAAAGCCGGATTGCCAGTACCGGGATAAAGAGAGAGCTCATCTCTCGGAGCTCCTCTCCGTCGAACTGGAGATAAATTTTATCGAAAGAGATTGCAAGAGCGCGGCGAGAGGGAAAGAGAGGCAAAAGTGAGGCTCTCCGCGCTCCGACCGTCCGACTAAAACGTGAACGTACTACTGGGTGGGCGTCCGGGCCCGCACTGTGCAGCCGACGGCGGACGTCGCGACGCTTCCCCGCGCCGCAGGGGCTGTGCATCACCCTCGTCGCGAGGGTGGGAGTCAGCCAGCGCTCCAGCGACGCCTGCGCCCACCGGCACGACCCTTACGGAACGCACCAACCCTGTCCTATCTCCCCGAAACTCACCGAACGGCACACAACCGCACTGGCTCGTGTTCTCTCACTCGGTCGCACCATCGCTAACCGTAGTTCGCCCTTCCTCGTCCGCGACCAGGAACCCAACCCCTACCGTCGTGCCCTGGGTGCTGCTGCTCCTCCGGGCCTTCTCGGCCTTCTTTCCCACCTTCGCAAGCCTCCCTTCCCGCCGGCCCGGCTTGGCCACCCAAACTACCCCCGGCTACCCCTACCCCACCCCTCCGGCAACCCTCCACACCGTCGCTGTAGCCGTCGTCGACGCCACCACCGACGCTCCGCAACCCTCCGCCGCACCACTTTCCACGCCCGACGCCGTCACTATGGAAAATATGAATTTGGGTCAGAACCAGCCGCTATGCCCTAATGAACCTTTAATGTGACCCATTTTTTTTTTTTTTTTTTTTTCATGGGGATATGGGTTATTCATATTTCACGGGGAATCACCTTTTTTTTATACGGAAACGTCTTCACCCCGGACTCGAACGCCAAGAGTGTCTACGGTAAGGGTTACGGTACAGTTAACTTCGTGGTTTTAATCCCTGAATAATTGGTGGGTCACGATAGTGTCTCGAAATCGGTCGATATTCGGTATTTCCATTGGTTTATTCGTACCGTAATTGGTCGGGGTCGTAGGAGCAAGATCACGCCAGGCAAAGCGAGTTGAAGACGTACCGCGCGCTCCTTAATTCATCCGCTTCTGTCGCCCGCTAAATTCGAGATGAATTTTAAGTACATATGAGACGTACCGCACACGTTCCTTCACACGATTTCCTTTTCTCCTTAATTCACACGGGTCTGTCACTAGCTGCATTCAAGATACATTCCAGAGAATATTTCAAAAAAATTCTCTGTAACGTCACTTCTGGTTTAAAAGTCTCACTTTTAAATCGAAAGGGACAACTCGCAGAAAAATTTGAAAAATATCGTCTCGACATCACTTCCGCTTTCAAAATTTCAGTTTTCGACTGGAAGTGACCTCATACTTCCGATTGAAAATTCACAGGCGAAGACGTCACTTTCGGTCGAAAACCTAGATTTTTTTAAAACGAAAGGGACGTTAGTTTCGATCGAAAACCGAGATTTTTAAACCGGAAGTGACGTCTTCGCCTGTGACGTCACTTCCGATCGAAAACTTAAATTTTTAAGCTGGAAATGACGTCGCAACAAAATGTTTGTAATTTTTGGTGTACGCGGCATGAATTTGTCTCCGGACAAAGAGTCTTCAGTGTTGAATCCTCTCGTGTTTTACTCACGCTTGGGTATAAAACACTTTCGCTCTATTTTTATTTTTTGTGAATAGCGTGATGAATTTCCCGAGATTTCCACCACGATTGACGTTGCACACGTATATGTAGGTCGCGATGCGTGTATAATGATGTGAGAGTATCTAACGAGGAGCGATAATATCTCATTCAAACTTTCCATCTCGCTCGGTTCGACCCGTTTCTCGAGGCTCGTGCGTTTTCCTCCATACATGTACGGTCTCGGGAGGCTCGTACGAGCGAATTAAAATTCTATGTAAATCACGTGCAATTATGTTGCGAGCGTGTGTTATACCGCCGTGGGATCTGGATAAGTGTTCCCCGTCACGCCATGTCTCCTCCCGCGGAAGTGAGGAAAAAGTGCTTAAGCCCGAAGAGAGGGGAGAAAGAGTTAAACCGTCACCTGTCACGGTCGATTACGCGATAAGAATTCGAGCAAAAAAAGTATCAACTTCCCATCTATTTCCCCTCTGGCCGAGCCGACCGACATCGTATCGCGACTATCAATTATGGATCGGCGTTGTAATAAACGCTACTCGCTCCCCTCACAATCGACCGAACGGTAGAACACATAATTTTTATATTCGATAGGTTTATTTCGTTGATCGATCGCCCTCTCGCTAATTGACAAGCGACGGGTGTGTGATTAATCGGCCTCAGTTCCTCACCACCAATTTGTCGTCTCGACGTCAACCGAGAACTCGTCTACGACCGAGTCCGCGGAGTCGCGTGACAGAAAAAAAGAAAATAAACTTCCGCATCGCTCGGAACTTTCGTGGCGTACTTTTTTACTTCCTCTTTTTTAAATTTAATTCTCGTATCTGAAGATTCGAACGCATTTCAACGATTAATCATACAGCTTAGATTTAAAAAAAAAAAACGATGTAACTTTATTGCAATAGCCTTCGAGCTTTTTTTCCCCGTCTATCAATCACTAACTCTCGCCGAGCAAATTTTCATTTCATTTTACGACCATTAAAATCAAGCATCGTTCGGAATTAACGCTGGAAACTTTGCTCGCTTCTCCCTTATAGCCCCCCCCCCCCCCCCCTATCGAGAGCTCGTCGAAGCCGCGAAACAACGTTTCCAGCAAAAAAATAAATAAAGAGCTGAGTGAGGAAGAGGGATTAAAATAAAAAATATCGTGAAAGTAGAATGAGAATAATTAAATACGCCGGTTGTAGCCGCGGCGGTTTGGTGGGAGAGGGAGGGGGGGGGGCAGGTCGGGGTACGTCCTTCGTCGCTGGCCTAACGAGTCGATTCAATTGTTCGTTCGTGGAAAAAGTACTCGACAAAACTTCGAGCTCAACCGAAAGCACCCTTAATTTTCGCGTTCCCATGCTGGCGCCGCCGCCGGGGATCCTTGCATGCATCGAATTCGTTTGCGGAGCCCATTCCCTCTTTTGCGAGCAACCCCCCCTCCCCCCTCCCCTCCCTTATTCCCGGACACCTACCGAACAGGTATAATAGTTCGAGCAACGAAATGAACCAGCTGCGCGAGGCATCACGTACCGTAAAACTGTGCTTGAACACGTTCCCAAATCGACATCGCGTACACTCGACGCGAATGCGAACGTCTAAATATAGAATCGTGAAATAAAAAAAAAAAAAAGGGCCTCGTATAATTGCGAACTCAAATACGAGCGTTCGCACAAAAATCCTTGTTGAGATCGTGTGGAACGAATACTCTGAAACGCGCATGTTACCTATCGATTTGACGCATTTTTCGCAAGATCAAATGTTTCTAGACGACAGAACACTGCAAAAGATAAATAAAAATTGTTCGTCCAATTTACATGCAGTATACGAAGATTGAATGCATAGACCGATAGATCAAAATCACTATACCAGTTTCAGTTACAAATTAATACTCGCTATATTCAACGCCTTTGCGATGATAGCTAAGAAAACTATACTAAAGTACAAGTAGACAGTGGACTGAAGAAGAAGCTCCTTCATTGTGTTCTATATTTCTGTATATAATTCTTCTTATTTGCTCTGTAACTAATCTCATCGATGATAATTCACCTAATTTGTTCATTTGTGACTAGTATCATTATTAAATTTTCGATTTGTTTTGAAACCAGCAGGGAAGACATGTGATGATAAGCTAAGTAGTATACTTATTGAATTGCTCGAATTTTGATAAAACTATAAAAGGAATAATCCGTCAATGAACAAAAATATCAAATATCAAATATATTAGACGAATCGTTTCGAATCGTGATTGTTTCTTCGGATTGATCGAGGCCAGCATTAAAACAATCTGCCACATTATTTCCACAAACAAAATCCCTCTTCGAGAATCTAATCTAGCGAATAACCATCACCTCGTGCGTGCCATGGAAAAATGACCTTATCAGCGATGCTTCATCGGGCCCATCGCATGTATCAAAAGATCAATTTTACCGGGTATCCGAATAGATCCTTCAGCAAAATTTTCCGAGCCTAAAAAAGAGCAATGATCCATTTCAATGGCATCGTGGACGGAGCTTCGCAACCTTTGGACGTCGGGTCGACGGATGAGTACGCACAATGTACAGTACCATAAAAGTAATGGCTCGAGAAATCTGTCCGAGGAAGAGAGGCAGAAAGTAAATGGTTCAGAAAGCAAATAGCAGACTACCCTTTAACTCAGGTCGATAAGGCATTACTTGGCAACGCACCCCTGCTGCGGGAGTGAAGCGTTTCTCTCCCTCCGGTTTCTAACCCGTCGCCGAGGGAGGGATTCTCTACATTGGTAAAGCAGCGAGCGCGCCTGAGAGCATTACGGACGTGATGCGCGACCCTCGATATGGATTCAGAGGCGGGAAGCGCAGCCGAGCAGATACGGGCACGGGGGAGAAGAGCAGGTAGACACAGTAGGCTTGTCGATCCGGATCCGATCCATAGCGAGCGACCAGCGTCAAGCTGCTACGACGATGTACGCACACTTGCGAGAAATCAGGTGCGGGCTGGCAATTCTGTGTTCCGTTATGGACGGCTACGAGAGTGCAGGTAGGTATGTCGGTGGACGGATAGATTGGAAGGAAGCTCGGAGGCGGAGAAAGGAGCACCCTGTAGAAAGCTGTCCCGTCTCCACGGCCTCGACTCGGCTGTCTGACTAGCGTGATTAGCTAAGTGATTGGAGCCCCACCCTGCTCTACGTGTGATCCTCTCTGCTACGACACAACCAGTTAACGGCTTGCAAACTATACACATTTTATGCTCTTCTGAAGTCCCTGTTTTCGTTTCCATCGATAGGCCTGTTAAGGCTGAAAATTCTTATCAGATTCTGTTTTCGTGAGCGATGAGTCATCAATTATTTTTATTATTATTAATATTATTACTTTAATTTGGGGTCGATATTAACCTCTTGGAATAGCTTTGGTATGGACGAAGGATCAAAGATATTTGCAACTTTTTTCTCTCAGATTCGAAATTGGAATAAAAAATTATCAACCTTTATAAGCGTTTTTTATCTTGTCCGCGTCAAAAGTTTCCGCCACTCGTCGCCAATTTATAATGTCGTTTTAGAGGTTGAGAAAAAAAAAAAATATAACCCACCCGCTTATATCGCTTTTTCTTCCAACGGCAATTTCGCCCCTCAGTGAGCCGGGAATATTGTTTTACGTTACTGCTATGAACGTCAATGAAAAACAACGAGACTCGCTGGTGTTGCCGGTGGAAAATAGCTCCTCGCATTTCCAACGGGAACGCACGCGGACCCGTATACACATTGGAATTTTACCCGGTAAACATCGACGCGGAATTTATTCGCCTGTCTATGTGCCTCCGCACAGACCCGCCGACATGGAGACACGCTCGCAGTGGTTCCCACATGGTTCCCACACAGAATTGAAGAGGCGTTTTTTTTCGATCCTTCGTGCTATGCCAGAGCCCGACTCGATTATCGAGTCAAATTCAGTAACTTGTGGACGTGATGTGGAACATCCGAAACTAGACGGGACGCTCTGCGCTGACTCTGCGGTACACCCCGTTCAGCGCACCTCCATACGGAATATCGATATGTTTCGTTAGTCCCCGCGATATACGCGACATTGGCCTCGCAATAACTTCGAAATTGCTACAATATTATTCACTCTCCGGGAAAAAAAAACACAACAAAATTTTTTCATTAAACTCGCGGGATATGTGTCGTTACGAGTCAGACGAACCGGTGTCTAATTTTTTTTTTTTTTAACTCAAATCAATAATTGAATTATTCGCTTTAAAAAATTCCATATCATAAAAATGCATCCGTCACTTTTGGACTCGTCGTCTCGATGTTGTGACAATTTTTCAAACACTCCCGAGAAATTTGTTAATTTCACCTCAACTATTAACAACGAAAGCGGTGTCTTTGTTTTTTTTTTTTTTTAATATGCATTATATTTATTCACTGCAAGGTTTGCCAAAAGATCGAAACACAATTTACTCCACATCTGGGTGATCGGCAATTTATTTTTTTTCCGTAGTTTTCGCCAAGGAACGAAGATTTTCGATAAGGCCGCGCATCTCGTAACGCCTGCGTGGGTTTTTGTTAGTCGTAGCGTTCGCCAATGCCGGCGCCGGAAAGATATGCTTATTAAAGGCTCGGTGCCCGTGGAAGAAGGCCACCGCGAGTTGATCTAATATCAACGCAAATGCGACGGTTTTGTATGCTAATTGGCTCATATACATACATATGCTTTGCGAGGCGAACAGCAGTAGCAACATCGCGAATACCCGTCGAGCGCGGTTCCTAAATAGATAGACTAGTCGAGGTAGCATGACAATCTCGGGTGAGTCAGAGGAAGACAGCCCGGCCGACATACCAAGATTGGGGAAGTTCGGAGTTTCGAGACGAGACGAGAAGAGACGAGCGCAAACATGCCACGAGACTTCCGAGGGATGAAAGCCTCGCGCGATTTATGGCCATGTAACGTGTATTATCCGAGCCTTGTCATGACGGTTTATTCCTTTGTTACTCATTTGTCCCGTCCTTAATGCTTCTCTACTTGTTTGGCCTCCGTTCCGCTACTTAATGTGCATGCTTACGCCTGTACACGCCACTGTTGCGTATCACTCCGAGTCTGTTTCCGCTACGCTCGACTGAGAGAGGCTGATTGTATGCAACGTTGTTTCAACATCCCTCTGAGAGGACATTTGTCGTGGTAAATTGTTTGTCGTTCGTGTCGTTGTCGAATGGTAAAATTCTTTTGAGAAAAAAGCATTAAAAAATAGTGAATATTTAAATAAATCAAACCGGTGTATTAAATTGAATGTACAAATAGGGAATTGTACAATTGATCTGTGTTAATCGCGTCCGAAAATTTCGATTCTATGTATCGAGGATTCATTTCTACTCATACCTGTTTACAAGATTTTATAGAAGATTGACCTATCGGTTTACAAATAAAAACTTCATACACTGGATATGAATTATCGAAATAAAATTTTTATCAGCGTAATTGCCACTTGCGGAATAAAAATGCGGGTTATCGACCGAGTTGAAATTAATGTTTGGTACATTGTAACAGGATTTTTGGAAGTATTTTACATCGGTCAAACAACGATGCTTCGATTTCGTACGTTAAAAATTTAATGCCCCGATTTTTATGAATAATAAACTTCATACATTTTTAGATTATCGTTGGTGACATTTTTTGAAATGTCGCCACTGTTAAACTCCCGTTAGCCGATAATTAATACCGTTAAATAATTATGCATATCATTGTTTACTTTGTATTGATGCTATTTCGTTTTATTTGAAGGGTTCAAAACGAATTAAGTCCTATAATCGGAAACGGAGTACGGCATTGATGCGGTTTGTGGATTTTTGTGGGTAACAGACGGGCGGGGGTTTATTAGCACGGGTACTCGTAATGCCAATATGATAGCGATACTGTAGTGTAGCCAGTGGTAGAAAAGCAAGAGTCAGCGTAAAGTCGACTCATTTTACATCCCAATAAAACGGTATTAGCAGCGAGGAAATAAATACTCCCCGCGCTCGGTGGTTGTTTGCGTCGACGATACCGGGAGCTTTATCCCTCCACTCGCGGGCCTCCGGCTATATAACCCTGTTGTGTGCATGTGCGTGTATGTGTGTGTGCGTTTGTGAGTCGCGATTAAAGCAGACGTGGCGCACCAGGCTAACTCCTGCTGCGGCAAACCGGTCACAAACAACTTGCCAGCGTGGCCCGAAATTCACGTGAATTCGAGAGGATAAGCCTGTATTCTAAATCTCTTTCGCAATCTACCCTGTTACACTCGCCTCTCGGCCCCGCTGAACTAAGGGGAAAATAAAATAAAAATAAATAACATTTTTTTTTTTTTTTGAACTTTACCTCAGCACGATAAACAATTTTGATCCGTCATAGAGGGTTGTTCGCGAACGACGCGTAAAAGTGCGGGAAACAATGCGCGAACCGTGTTTACATATTTTTTTTTATTTTCTCACCATTTTCTCGCCAATACCGAACGATCATTTTTTATTTTTTGTAGAGAGTTTTTAAGTTTTAGTGGAATTGTCATTCTGTGAAAAAATAAAAAATTCTATTTCACAACGAAATAGAAAAAAAAAAAAGATCAAAGACATCAATTTCGTTTATCTACGGGACAATTGTGCACGAAAACTGATGATCACAGTGCGTACGATTTCACTATAGTGTAAGAATACTCTTCATAAAAAAAAAAAAAAAATCGGATTGAAACAGTAAAAAAAAATGTTGACAATTTCTAAAAATTCAAAATATAGATATGTCGATAAAAACGCATACATTCTTCGTCAAAAACCGCATCGCTTGTTCCGAAATGTACGCCGCGACATCCCCGTGCTCTTTCTTGTCGCGACGTTTCCCAGTTAGTGACCGTACGAACCGTACGAAGGTTTTAACGATTGAGCATGGTAGTTAGTCGAACGTACGGCGATCCTAATTTATAGAGTGACGTTCAGGTTCGGGCAAGGAACTCCTACCAATAGCGCCCTCGCCCTCCCTCTCCCGCCGTCGTACCCTCCGCGACCCGGTCGGCCCTCGTCACACGTCTGACCACACAGCGCACTTACTACTTGTCGTTCTACGGTGGCTCCTCGTCGACGCTGCTCTCTCTACTCGGTGCGATTTTTTTCCTTTTTTTTTCTCCACCTATCTTTATCGGTGCCTCGTCGATTTTTTTTCCCCCCGGGGTTTTTCCGCGAGAACGGTCAGTGCCTATAAAATCCGAGCAGTAACGGCCGTAACTAATTTGACGAGTCGAGTCGACCGATCGAGAGAGCCACTAACTGCGCGCTCGCATGTTCGTTACCATCTTTCGTCTCACTCTTTGCTCTCCCTCTCGTAATCCCTTAATGTAATCTGCACCGTATTTAATTAATCTCACAAAGATCGATATAAAAGCAGTGATAACGGGAGATGCACTCGCTCTCTCTCCCTCTCGTTCCTTTGTTCTTTGATTTACGAGAGCTTCGAGGCACTCGATTGTGGTTAAGTGCAAGTTTCATTGTTCCCGTGAAATATCGCTGCCGTTCGTAACTTCAAAGTGGACATTAATTTAAAAATGATAGAAAATAAATAAAATAAATTACATCGGTAAAGGACAATTGACAATCGAGAAAGAAGGTTTTAATCTAAAATAATAAAAATAATAATATACTCAAAACGGCAACCGACTGTGTGTAAACCTGAGTGCTCGTTCGCGCGGAGGATTCCGGATTCATCGTACGGTAAAAATTATCCGACGAATTCAGTCAACAAAGTCGCTGATGAATTAATTTTTTTAATAAATTAATACGTTTATTTTTATTTTTTGTTACGAAGACAAAAACTCTCGCTCCGTCGCACCGTTCGGTGAGTGGTAAAACGTACTTGCACCCGTCTGATACTTGGTCGACCGAGAAAGAAATAATAATAACAATGGACAAACAAAGTCGCCGAGTGGAGGGAACTCGGCGAGTTCGCAAGTTGGGTAGTGTGTCGAGAGCTCGGAGACGCGCGTGCCGATTTCTCGCCTCGCCTAACTTGGACACTCGTCATTGCTCTTTCTGCTCGCTTTCTCATTATAATAAAGTAGAGGAAAGAAGCGAGAAAGAGAGAGAGAGTTCCCTCGTAGGGTGCAGGCGGAGGAAGACTCGTGAAAAGGGCTTCGAGGGCAAAACGAGGCTCGGGAATAACGCGAAAAGAAGAGAGGGGAATAAGAGACAGCGAGAGGAGAGCCCGAGCGCCGTCGTCGTTCTCCCGCGTCACGCTGACGTGACGGAGCAGGAAGAAAAAAAAAACGAAAAAAGAGCCTCCACGCTGGAAAGGCTGTTGAAAGCAAGGGGAATGAAAAATCAGCGGTCGGCGAGGTGGGAGGGAGGCTGGAAAAATAAGAAGGAGCGTTGGGGTTGGGTGGGTGGGTTTCGAGCCTCTCGAAATAGCTCCTGCGACAATGTTTCGCGAAGAGGGGAGAGAAAACCTCGGAGAGAAAAATCGGCCGGCGAACGCGGAGTTGTGGCAAGTGGCGGGAATAAAAAATGTGCCGAAGGACTACGAGAGAATAATAAAAAGCCCGATGAATGTGTGTGTGTGTGTATATATATATATATATATATATATATATATATATATATATATATATGTATATATATATGTGTGTGTGTATATATGTATGCATACATATATATATTGGAGAAAAAAAATCTGCAGAGACCTCGAACTTCTCGTTCTCGATATATGTATATATCGATGATAGACAATGAGACGCAAGGGAGGATCAACGAGTCGATGGTGTAGAGCGAAACATCGCTCTGCCGTTTTCGGACGATCGTTGTAAAAAATAAAATAAAATATTGTTTTGAAAATAATGACAAAAATCGAGTGGCACGCATTTTATGCGTATGCAGCGACGGACCGTGTCGCACTGAGAGCTCATCGGTGCCGGGGCACCTAAAAATTTTCCCTCGCCCTTCGTTACGCTCCCCCAGCCGACGCCTACTCGCTGGTGCGCAAGCTCGCCGCCGGCTCCGCGCTCTATTGCACGGGGTACCTGCCACCCTACCACACACCCACTAGCCAGGGACGCCTGACGGGAACAGGCCGTTGCTCCGCGCGATACCCTGGACACTCGGAGCTCGAGCTGCGACTGAGCACAGACTCGCGGTACAGTTCCTCGGCCCGGGGGCTGCTTTCGTGATTTTATCAATATTTATCCCGTGTCTCATGCCGGACGAGCCGTCGATGCCGGTCTCGCATCGCCTTTGCTGCCTCCGGGCGAAATCGCCGACGTCGCCGTAAACGCGAGATCAGCCCGCGTGAATTAATCTTTAAAAATGTATACAATTATCGAATGTAGGATGCACCGAAATGCCATCGGAGAGCTCGGGCGAATGCTCGATTTAACGACAGGATGAACGGAAAGATTATTCATAGGGATTATGCAGTGAGAATGAATTTACCGCACCGAAAGAGGCTCGGTAAATCGGGGATTAAAAAAAAAGAACAGCTTTCATTGATTAATCATGTATCGAGGAGCCCGATTGAATACACATACGTATATGTCGAAAATTCACCCAGAGAATGAAAAAACATAAATTGGTATTCGAAATCTTGAGGGTAAAAATTTCCTTACGACCCGACGAAATAATGAACATTTTTTTGCCCGTCAATCGCTTTCCGGTCGTGCCTCTTCGCCGATTTGGTGGGTGGCGAACGAAAGATTGCGTTTTTGCCAAAGAAAATTCCGACCGTGATCTGTCGTGTCCGTCCGTCGGTGAACATGTCCGTCTGACAGTCATCATGGTCTACTGCACCGTTCCGTGCATTCCTCCTCCGTCGTATACGGACTTCTTTCTGGCCGAGCGTATCCAGCCTCTCCACTCCGGACGTCCGTACCAGAAACTCGGATGCGAGATTTTTTTGCCGACGCGAAAGCAGTCACCGTTGCCGCCTGCGTGTACAGCGCCAACGACGCTAAAAGGATGACGAGTGACAAAAAATCTCCCGGTTCTCTCTTTTTCGCTTCTGGGGTAACGCATACATCCTGCCGGTGGATTTCCGACTGGCGTTCCCGTAGCCTTGATGCTCTTCGCGTTTCTGTTCAGCGACGGTGCACACAACTGCACGGATTAAGGTGGGCGAATGGAACGCAAAGTTTTGCGCTGTGCGTTGTCACCTGCAGCCTCCGTTGCGTAGGACAATATTAGCCGAACGCGACAGCACGCCCGGTTTTATAAAAATTAACAATAATCCGGCACGTTATTCGTGACTCTCATGGCAACCCTCTACCTGCCCGGAGAGCATCGAGTTGACAATCGTAACGTGGCACTCAGCTGATTGAAACGCAGCGAGAAATTACGCAGCGGGAGAACTCGACGAACAGAGAAGAATAAAATTTAAATAAAAATCACAAACAGAACTGAGGCCGAGGGATTGCGTTGCATTGTGTTGGTTAAAATTGCATTTTCATGTTATCTTGTCGCGCTTTAATTTTTTACGTACCCAATGTTATTTTAACGTTTGTTATTTTTTAGACGCTATTTTGATGAGCGCTGTTTTTGTCATGTTATCTTGGATTATGTTATTTTTGTAGTGTTATTTTGGCTTATATTCTTTCTGTCGTGGTACTTTGAGGTATCGGCCAGTTGCCAAATATCGAATTCGAAGAAAAAAAGAACAGAAGAAGAAGTCGTAGAAAGTAACGAATTTGGCAAGCAATTGTCAAAGAGCCGAGCGCAGAGATCGTGAGAGTTGTGGCCTGTATCATCCCTCCGTCGTGATTCATTCGTCTGTGGTTCGTACACGCGGTGGCGCGTGCAATAGTCAGTTTAGGTTTTTCCCTTCTCTCGCTTGTCGGCCGGCGACACGCTAAAAGGATAACGTTCGCGCAAGAAACGAGTTGAGAAGAAAGTGACGGGGAACGAAGTCGACGGCGCGTTGCTGTATGAGAATGGGGATCCGCGGATCGTGACCAATAATCCGTACAAACTCGGAAATACTCGACAGTCCGAGGCCGGTATACACGCCTTCGTAGACTTTAATCATTCAACGATAAAATACTCTCTACTGGAGTGATAAAAATAACACATTCAAAATTGATTTTTTAAGTGCACTTTTAATATTTATCTCGACATTAAAGAGTTTCTCGACACGTTCGAATGAAGATCTTAAATCATTGATTAAATTTAGTACTTTAGCGAAGTCGGGAAAAATAGTATATTATGCTACAAGGGAGGGAAGTGCGCGATTTACGCCGAGTATGAAGTTTTCTGACCCGGCGAAGTGTAGTGCGGTACTTTTTTCCGACTTCGTTAAAATAACCACACTTATAGCGTCGAAAAATTGTCATATTCGCCAATGAGGGTTTCCAGAAAGAGTAATGGGATTTATTACTTCCTAGGGAGAATGAGACAGTACACCCAGAAAAGTAATAATTTATTCGACGGCCACCATTTATTTTACGTAATCTAAATGAACGGTGGCCGTCAAATAAATGATTCCTCTGGGTGTACTGCGCATGCGCAGAAGTTAAATAACGATCGTCTGTCAATAATAGATGATTTTCCGCCCGTTTTGCCCGCTAGGAATGTGGTTATTTTAGAAAAGTCGGGAAAATATGAATTTATATAAGTTTGTCCGCGCATTTACCCAATGACGGTAGAACTTTTTACGTCTGATCATACGTGGCAATATCTACTGCCCTCGATTTGCATTCTCATAACCACCGCGATCCAACTGTTTTATCCGCATCTCAGATAAAAACATAACAGGCTAACTTCGCTTATTAAACGAGTATATTTGCCTCCCGGTCTCTCGTCCGTTTCATCGGGTCGCTCGTGCGAGAGTATCACGCGGCACTATGGAAAAGAGTTTTCTCTCGCGCGGACAGTCCTCGCCTCACTCGCGACGACTTTACGACACGATGAAAAAAGGAAAAACGATACTAAAGACGATCTTATAATCGTGGCTCGCTGGATACAAGATACTGGCTACCGATCGCGGAAACTGGGCCTTGAATGAGGAAATCAAAAAATATATTTTATTGATAAATAGGCAGAAAATCGTAATAAAGGAATCTCGGCGGTTCATTTAATTTGTAAGCGTTAATTGGAATAACGTGTGATTTTTGGTCGAAAATAACTGTGCGACGGTGACAATCAACGAAATTGTCCAAGTACTCTTTAATTTTTAAACGTTCCATTAGAGGAACCAGAGGACCGAGCGAGCGGGAGAGCGAGCGAGCGAGTTACGGAGTTGGAAAATGAAAGCCCTCCAGGCTCGGAAAAAGCGGTGGGTTCGTTAGTTTCACGGGTCGAGCTAATACGGATTCACCAACCGGGTGCAATACTGCTGCTGCTGCCGGCGCATACCCTCGGTGATGCACGTTCGCGGCAAAAGGGTTGTGTAATTGTTGCGAAAAATAGGAAACTGATTTCGTACTCACTTTTTCGCTTTTTCGCGAGAGCGTGTAACGACTGACGAACTCTGTTTTGCACCCCCGGAACGACCAATTGCATGCAGGGCGCCCGTGTGCGTTAACTAACGGGGCCAGCAGAATCAGCAGACAATATTACCGGGCGCCGATTTTAACTGCGACGAATTCTCTCTGCGCCGCACTCGATGCTCCCTAATGACACAAATTTTCTGCCTGATTGTGTGTGTGTTTTTTTTTTTTTTTTAATTTTACTTTTAACAAAAGCTGCCTTGTACTACCGATTTTTTTTTTATTTCACGAATTTTAGCACCCCACGTGTTATCGAAGGGACGGAGAGGTGGAGCGCGAAGGGCGGGCGAACGAGAGAGGAAAAGAGAACGGGGGGAAAAAAGCGAGCGAGCGCGAGGACCGGGAAAAGAGACGATGGCCGAGAGGGAATAACATAAAAATGTTGGCGACTCTCCAAAGAGCTTGCCAACTCTCGAACGACTACTAAATCAAAAAATAACCCCGGCCGCGTGCATGTATGCGGCCAGCCCGGCACATACTCAAATACATCCCGGATCTCTATGGCGTCCGCAACGCATACTAACACCGCACGGAGAGCTAAATTTTATTCCAAATCCTTTTATCGCAAAACCTATTTCCGTGGAAAAATGTAAATCTTGGTTACTACGGAATCGCCACAGCGAGAGAGAGCGACCGCTTCCGATCGCCAGAACTAAATCCCCGCTGCCCTACCGAGTGTCCGTGCGAGCCATCCAAACGCTTCCATTTGTCCTCCGTGAGATACTAACGTCGCAACGTAAACGCCGCTCGCAGAAACTCCACATCGATGCGTCGAGCTTTTCGAGTCGAATTTATCCGAGTCTTTGAGGATGGCAATCGTCGTAAAGAAGGGGGGGGGGAGTGTGTCGCGTGACAGATTCGCGATTAGGCTATAAAGTCCATCGAATACAGCCCAGAATGGACGAGTCAGATTTTCTTTTTTCGTTCAACTCATATCGCGAACAATCGCGGTGTTTATTCTTTTTATTTTTGAACAGTAATATTGATGCCTCTCGATAAAATTGTCGGACAAAAATATACGAAGCAGCGTACTTGGCGGAGATTCGCAGCCTCTTTTTTTGAACTGTCGAATAGCGACGAAAAAACCATTAAATTTGGTATTTTTTCTTTTTCGTTTTTTTTTTTTTGCGCCGAAGACGAATCCGATATCAGTATTGGCACAGAGCCAGGCGAACCATTGATAATCGCTCCAAAAATAAAATATTTCTTTTGTTTTCGTGTCCGGCGCCGCGGCGGTTTAGCGTGAACAGCTTTCCGCCTCAGTCCCGTTATTAATTGAGGATCAAAAAGGAAAATTGCGAGTCACGCTGCTTCATAGAAGAATATTTCTTTCTCGAATGCGGAGAGGTTGCGAGGAAGCGATGCGCAAAGTTTAAATTCGCGATATAGCATCCGAAAGGACCTTTGGGTCTTAGGGAAACGGAATTACGAAACTTGCGCACATATAACACGAAGTGGCCGTTTCGAGTTATCTCAAACGAGTACATCGTTGAAAATTTACGGAATCGCGGAGCCGCTAAATTATTTACTGCAAGAGGAAATCGTGGAAACTCGGGACTAAGAGACATTCCGAATTTCTATGATATCCTGATTATCCTCCACCCCCAACGAAAGGCGGATCGCAGCCAATCAACGTTTACAATTGCCAGCGCTGTGTCCCGCTAAAGACGACAATCCTTCCGCGACTCAATGTCGTTCACTCGACTGTATTTTAGCAGTACAGCTAAGAGCATCACGTATTGAGACTCTTTCTATACGATTGACTCGCCTGATGCTGGCTCGGCGCTGTTGTAGATTGCCTTACAGACGCGCGCGGAATTCACCCGAGTGCATCCGAGACTCTGCTGCCTGGCTGCCCTACTCTGACTCTCGATTCCTCCGGGTTAATTAACTTCCGTTTGTATATTCCCTCTGTCTCTCGGCCCTCGTGCCTGTTCCTCTCTGCCAGTCAAAGTTTCGCTAAGTCCTTCGTTAGGAATGAGAAACTCCTTGAATTGAGATACTAAAGACGGGCACCAAGCGGAGGAAACTCGTTCCTAGCGGGATGTTAACTCTGTACAAGTATATATGAAATATAAATTATCAACCATTTTTCTGGAGGTAACTCGATTTTTATTTTTTCTTCGGAGAATTACGTACTTCCTCCAGCTATGCGTTAAATTAATTTAACGTATTAGTTAAATTAATCTAACGTATTTGGGTAAGAGCGGCGAATATGGTCCGGTCCGTATATCATGGATTTACATACTGAATGGGTTGGGCGATATTCGCTACTTTTGATCTTCCTATTATCGGGAGTTACAAATCTTCTCCTCAGCACGACGTTATTACTGTCGGATAAGGTTACGGTAAAAAGGTGGTGCATATTTAAAAAACGTTTCTTTGATACAAATGTCCACAAATTTTTCTCCATTACTTTCTCATCGCGTACAAGGTAATGTAAGTAGAAAAAGCGTCGTAATCGTAGAAATATTTGACTGCGGATTTATGACGTAGAAACATGTTTTCGCAAGTCTGTCCGTTCGTCTTTCCCGTCCGAATGTACAATAACTTTTCGACGAGAAATTTGATGCGCGTTTCATGAATATTAAATATAATTCCGGTATCGAAATTCGACCCCCTTCATCAATCATTTCCATTTTCCATTATGATCGTCAAAAATAGTAAGAAATAAAAAACGTTAAACAACAAGAGAAAAGACGTCCATTAAATGTGTAAACCCTTTTACCTTCTCGTCACATACGAAGCGCGTGCGTGCACTGTTAAAAAAATTGTAAATTTAATGCACCCGCCTGGAAGTTTTCATGCAAAAACTGAGACATTAAATTTAATGTACAATTGTGATGAAAAATGAATACACTTTTAGTGAAATTAAAGTAAATTGTTGGAATTAGTGTACTTTTAAACAAAAATTAAACTAAATTATCAAAATTAAAGTGTTTCTAAAGTTTTTAATAAACTGGTAAATTAATGTTTCATCACTGTCGTATATGAAATTTAATATACCAGTTTATGCATAAAAGCGTCTCCTACCAGCACATTAAATGTCTTAAGAATTTTTTTCCACGGTATAAGAAAGTACCGTGTTGTTTATTGTGTAATTTTCGTAATTCGCTCTCGGATCTCGCCCACTTTGCCTGATAATCTCATCAGAAAATCAAATGATCTCTCTCATCACGTGTACACTCGGCAGTTTCCGCGCTCAGGCAGCATCGGGCTTGTGTATACGCGTCGGCCGCCCCGGCGAATTCCACTGTGGGGTAGGTAAACTGCACGTACGTTTTCTCCGTCATAACTTATTGTAATACGTGGCTAGGAGGATTAAGGGAATGAGAGCGAGAGCGCTCGGGGCACGTTTCGTCGAAATGTAAATTCCATGGAAAGTTCCTTGGCTCCTCTTCCGCGAAGCAGCAAAACTCGAGAGGGTTGGAATGGAAGGCTTTCGTCAGTTTCTCCTCGTATACGTAAATGCCGTAAGACGGTTACAACGTATTCGTGAAAGAAAGAGAATGAGACCGAGGCGCTGCGAAAGACGGGGCGAGGTACTCAGACTACCCGCCGAAGGGATGAGTATCGAGCGGTGATGAATTTTTAATAAATAATTCATTAGGATGAGAATGGCGGGGCGGGTGGGGGGGGGGGAGAGGAATGGAAGAGAAAATTACGTGGAGCATCAGCTCACGAACGTATCGGCAAAGACTCATTAATCGTGAATACGAAGGGCTCCTTCGTTATAACGCGACGCGAGCTATAACGATAGCCAAGCGAGGGGCCGAAATATACAAGGGAAGATAAATAATCCAAGAAGTCCGATTTTTTATTTATTTATTTTCTCTCGGTATTCTTGAAAATTAGAAAAGTCATCGTCTTTGCTAAGCACTATTTTTCTCCAGGTTTCGTAATATTTAAATATATAATACAGTCTATACTCACTTTTATTCTGCAGAATTTCAAGCACATGACTGACTGTGCGCGGAAAAATAAAAATGTTCTGCATGAAATACTTTAGTGTTTTTCCGTCAACGGGTTGTACTCGTGCGAAAATGTGTGCCCCCGCCGTCTCAGTTATGCGAGGAAAAATCGCAGGCGAAAATTCGTCAAACAAATGGAAAGGAGCAGCGGCAGAGGGGAGAGAATCGGGGGGAGGCAAGCGCGCGAACGAAAACTTCGACAATGAAAAACGTCTCGTCTGATGGCCGAGCGGGCTTTTTCATTTTTCTCGGAGTTATGCTCTTTGGGTTCTCTCGTTGATATATCTGACGCGAGACTGTTGGAGTATATAGTGCGCGGAAAAGTCGACGGTACACTTTGCCAGATCAACAATACGTATCCGGGTGAGGATTTCATCTCATGAGCTTCGAGGAACTGTGGGAAAAGTCGGAACTGCGAAAACAGCCGGCTCTCGTTGTGTAGATCGGGCGCACCGGAGCTCGGCAAAAACATATAAATTCGCTCGAATACAACGATACAATTCGTAAATGGAAGACGCGAAGGATCTTTCGTACAGGGGCAGCCAAACATGTCCGCGCGAGAAAAGACAGGAGAGATGAGAAAAAAAAAATTGAAGAAGGGGAAGATACTAAACCAATTTTCCGATGGAACTCCCGTCTATTCACTCATCGACTCTCGATGTTGCGCTGACGAACGAACTTCGTCGGTACCGCAGCCTCAAAGTTAGATGTACTTTTTTTCATCTTATCATACTAAGAAACCGCATGCGCTTTATCGACGCTGCCCGGGAATAACGCATCCAGGTGGGATTCTGCCGTAACTGAAAAAACGGCATATCGGTAACTCCACACTGACTGCCGTATGCCAAAACGCCAAATCGGTCCTTCGGCGGCCGGCGTAAGTAGCCAAAGCGAAGCCGACGGTCTTTCGACCATGGTGGAAAGATGCGATTATTAATCCGGAAGTGACGCATTTCCGATATGACGTCACTTCCCGTCGAAAAATGAGATTTTCAAACCGAAAAGTACGTATTTCCGGTATGACGTCACTTCCGGTCGTAAAATGAGATTTTCAAACCGAAAAGTACGTATTTCCGGGATGACGTCACTACCGGTAAAAGCATGAGATTTTCAAATCGGAAATAGTGTATTTCCATTACATCGTCACTTCCGGTCGAAAAATGAGAGTTTCAAACCGGAAGTGACATATTTCCGATGTAACATCACTTCCGGTTGAATAATGAGATTCTCAAACCGGAAGTGACGTTTTTTCTAAATCGCTGTCCGCGAGACGAGTTAATAATTGAGGCCTCTCGGGAATTCCGGCACGAGGCGACCGAAATCAATTTGCTATTATCTCGAGAGCCAACGCGGACTCATAGACAGCTACGGTATATAAACGAGCATTCGTCGTTAGTAGGAAAAAGTAAGGCGCTAGAATTAATTGCTCTTCGATAGCAACGACCGATGATTACTCGCTGGCCCAGGCCGGCGAGCGTGTGTAAAAAGTAACTGACGAGGGACGTGATTGCATAAAGGCTTCGCCGCTGATAGATGAGGCGGCGGTCCAGCCGGGAAGGAGTAAAAAGAAATTGCGAAAACGGCGAAGGTGTGGCGAAGAAGGGTCGACGAGCGGCGGGCCACGGGAAGCGAGAGGACCGCCAGTACCACCGGTGTGTCGTGGAGGACCGAGCCTCTCTCCATCCTCCACCGCTGATGCCAGCGGAAAGTACGGTACACCGGCACATCGCGAGACCGAATGGAGAAGAATAAGATTGATGCACCTCGGCAAATTGCCGGAGAACAGGCAACACGTGCGCCGAGCGAAACTGGACTCGAGAGATTGCATAAATCTATCAATTTGAAAGAAGAAAAATAAAAGAAAAAAATTAATTTCCTTTTTTTTTTTTCAAAACATACAGACACTCACCCCTAACGGATTTGACGGCCGTATTTGACGGAGTGCTCTGTTTTTATCGTGGCGAGCGGTGCATTTTTGTCGAATGAATATATCTGGCTGAAATATCTGATTTCTGTTATTGAATAACATAATTCACGTCTCGGTTGGCCGACATTTTTCTGTCTTTAACTTCATGCTATTATTAAATCACCCATGTTTGCATGCAGAAAAATTATTTATTTTACGGGCGAGCCGCAAATAAATGCGTATTCCGTTAAAATAAATATTTGCTGCTGCCCGTCAAACAAATAATTTTTCTGGCTGTGTGTAACTCGTTTAGCGGCGTTAAAAAAAAAAAATATACAATTATAGATAAATTTCGAGTAAATTTTTATAATTACAGATTAGATATCCGGCGTAAAGCGCCGTTGTATTATTCATTCCGACCTGAAGGTTTACCGGACGAATACTTTTGTACGTCGGCTCCGTCGGATTCATGAGCTCGACCAGTTCGCGACGCTGTCCGTGTGTTTGCGCAAATAAGGTGAAAAAAAAAAAAAAAACAGACACAGGACGGAAGAATAAGATATACGTGTGCTGCGATACAGAGCTGCGCGGACGGAAGGGAAGAAAGGGCGATGAGAAAAGGGGAGGAAAAAAAGGCGATGAGTGGAGAGAGGGAGAAAGAGAGCCGGTACGAAGCGGAGCGGACTCTTTCAAAGAAAAATAAGATCGTTTCGTCGCTCGCGCTATCGCGATAGTCGCCTGCACCGCGGAGTTCCGCCATGGCCGGGTCCCGTTCCTCAAGTTCTAGCACTCACGACCAAGGGGCCGAGGGGGGGTGGAAGGGCAAAAAAGCTGGGAGACAGGGAAACGGGTAAAAAGAACGGCGGCGGGAGGGATAGGCGGCTAGAAAGCCCAAGCAACAAAAAGTCGCAAGAGGTAACTGCTGTATTAAGATTCCTAATCTAAATGAACGTTCTCGTTCCGGTTCCTCTCTGTCTCTCCGGCATGGCGAAAGCCAACGGCGCGCGGTTTATCCGACCCGGAGACAGCTCGCCGTTCGTTTTAAACGGCTTTAAGACATTCTCGCAAAGTGAGTTTCTTCGTAGCGGCTGAGAGAGGCAACAGAGACGCGGGAGCATCTCTAACCAGAAGCACCGGGGGATGATCTCGAAAACCCAATCTTTCTCGTTGCCACGGATGCGGGGCGGAAAGTTGAAAAAGATGAGCGAAAACCACGTGGAAAATTTCTCACAAGAATTAACAGCGACGAAAGGTGTATGAAATCACTTTTTTTCATTGGTTTTTTTTTCATATAATGTACATATATATTCGGTGAAAAATTGAAGAGGAAACGTCGAGGTTACCTTTCCCGCGGTTAATACCCACCTCTTCATGAGCTTTATCCAGCGTCGATAACGGGGCTTGCGAGACTTCCCAATGTGAATAATGGCGCTCTCACCTTATATTTTACTGCACGCAAAAACATTAAATTTTCTTTATAGGGTAATTCCTAAGATCGATGAGGAACGGCTTTTTGCTCGCGGCCTCGTGGAACGCCGTAATTTTTTTTTTTTTTACATATTGACAAAGCTGGGGAGAAAACTGGTCGATTGCGGTGTCGAGCGAGAAAAGTTGTTCTCGAAGAATATCGTCGCATCAAAGTGAAACAAAATACGAAACCCTGAAAATTATTATAATTTCACATTAGAACTCGAATCCTCGAAAATAGCTCTTAACGTCCTGAATACACACGTAGACACTGCACAATATTTCTAAATGTGACTCTTGGATGTTTCGCACCATTCTGGGCACGAAAGTTTCGAAAAACAAAAAAAAAATGATAAAACGTAATCAGAATATTAATCGCGGTGTAGCCGAACCGAATCGAATCGAAATTAATACGGGAACCGTCAATCAATTAAAAAACAATTAGTCAACAATCGGGAGCTGAAAGACCTCCCATTAACAATTTTCTGCCTCGATAACCAGTTGCGCCATTGACGTCTAAAAAAAATATCTTAATCAACTTCCCGATGCGTACGTGTTAGCACATACGTGTTAACACACTACCGATCCAATTAACTTTTCTCATTATCTCATCAATTTCGATGAACATCGATTACATGTAGTAAGTCACTCAACCGAATTGTAATGTTAATTCCAGTGTGTACCATGATTATTCGTCGCATAGTCGCTTCCACCGCGTCAAATTCCCGACGCGCATTATAATTCCCCTCCCTTAACGGTTTTCATACACTCCGAGCTTTTCATCCCTTTGGACAGTTTACTATGACAGCGAACAATTGAACGAATTGAGGTATCCACGAGACGGGCATTTCACAATTGATCGATAAAGCATCCCCTCTCCGGTCATCTCCTCGCAGCCGATGAGTCGAATCCGCAGTATTCACCGTCAACACGTGCGTGCCAATTAAAATCTCGCATTCCGTAACTTTAATTTTGTCACGATGGTGCGCACGAATTCTCGCTCGTTCGTGGGTCTCCAATTTATTTTCTTTTTTTTATTCTATTTTATTTTATTTTTTATTTGTTTATTTTTTTTTTTTTGTTCGCACTTCCACGTCTCTTGTTTTATGCAGGCTTTTGCTAGCCACTGCACCGGGCTTGCGGACAGTGTTTCGCGATCGGTATTGCGCTCATCCTATATCCGCCCGCATTCAAGCAACTTCCCCGTTGCGTCGAGGTGTTCCGCGATGCGATAGGCAAATAGAATCTGCGTGACGAAATCAATTACATTTTCCACGGAATGAAATATTTAACGGGATCGCCGGGGTCTCTATGTGCCATGCCGACGAACAACGGCAGTCCCGTACACGTCGATGATCGGCCTCGATTGCACCGACCGTTTTACGATTTTTCCATTCTCTGTCGTGGACGAAATACGGAGCATAAAATACACCGTGTCGACACTGTACGGGCTTGATTTTTTTTTTTTTTTTAATTTTAACTCTTTAAATATAGACCACCGAAGCGATCGTAGCGACAAAACAAACCGCATGGAATATCGAAAAATCAACACGTATTATATATTTATAATAACACATTAGTAAATATACTATAATCAGATAAAATGTTTTTTTATTTATTATACTATTCTTCTATAGTATACGACTATAACTATATAGTATAATAAATGGGTAAAAAGGAACTTGCCTGTGTATACGAATAAAATAAATAAGCACACTTTTAAATAGAAATAATTACATTTTTTTATTATGCCACAATTCACGAGCGCAGTAATCGCGAACCGGTCAGGCTTTCCTTGTCTCTCGACTGTCACATTTCGCCCGCCCCATCTATTTGCAGACTGGATTTCCGTGTAAAGAATTAAAACGGCCGATGGCAGATATCGATATCGGGGGCTTTAATCCGCGACTATCGTAAATCACTGGATTCGTATTACACGGGGAGCAACAGCGTAACAGCGAAGGCCTCGATGACCCGGGTATCGCATTGCGTGAAAAAGATTGAATCGGCGAACGGATGATTCGGTAGAAGATAATAATGGTAACAAAAAAACGAAACGAAAAATTCTACTCCCCAGCTTCCCACTGAGCTAAATAAAATGCAAGTGGATTCACCATCAATTTTTTAACTAATTTACTAATTTAAGTGAAAAAGAAAGCGAATCCAAAAAAGTGCCGATTTAACAATCATGTTATTTTGTTGGCTGAATCGCAAGCTCACAGCTATCAGCTGAGTGAATTGCGGTGCATTAAAAATTCACCAAGAATAATGAAAATAAATAAAATTACTTTCACATTTTTCCTCCGACTTCCTTGAAATTTTAATGAAGACCTACACCGTTTTTTTTTTTTTTTTTTTTCTCTTCCTTACCATAATTATTTATTTTGAACTCCGCACCGGCGTCCGAACGGAGTATAAAAAAATCTAATAAATCCAACAAGTTCCATCGCGCGAGCTCTTCCTCTTCTCATCTCATCGCGGTACAGTCATTGTATAACTTCGAGAACACTCTGGTGGCTCAGAGGGAGGTTTCCGGGGGGTGAACGGGGTACCTCCGAGCAATGAAATACAACTCAAGCGCCGGTATGGAGCGCGGAATGCGCACAGGACGGAGGATTGGAGGGAGACGCTCTAATGTGAATACAATGACCGACAGTTGTTGCTGGCCCGTTTCCCCACAGTGTATGTATCCGCTCTTCGCAATCCGTCCGTGTTCATTTATTCTTTCCGCACCGTCCGATACTCAGCCTTTTCATATGCGCAAGCTCAGAAGTAGACGAGGGGCGGAAGGGGGGGGGGAAGCAATTTCTTACAAGGTAAAATCCCGGCTGCCGACGAAGTAAACAGCGACGAGGTATTTTTCTCCGCAGTGATATACGGTACGGTAACTCTATACGGGAGATCGGGGCAAAACGGAACACCGGACTGAAACGAACCGTATTTTGCCAGTTTTTTTTCGCGGTCCAAAAAAATACGGTCTCAACCAGGGTTCCATTTTGCCCCATTAGTTTCGTACGACCCTACGACTCCGTATGTGCGGAGCGCGGTAAAATTGGATCGCCTTACCTTAATTTGAAGGAAATTCTTTTTAAGCAATCTCCGGTATACCGAGTCAACTTCACCGAAATTAATCGAGTATGCGCTAAATCGTATGCTGCACGGTACACAGGAGATAGAGTATACTTTTGCCGATGCCAGTGTAGAGGAGTCGTTAGCCAACAGGCAACAGCGGTGGCGAGAGGAGTAGAAAGTCGGCTACGAAATAGGAACGAGCTGCCGCCACCAACATCACCACCCACTCGCCCGGTTTAATTATGAGAAACGAGCCACCGGGGAACGCGCTTTAATTGGCAACCTTGGATACAAGCCTACTCTCCCTCTCTCCGTCCCTCTCCCTCACTCTCTCGGTCTCCTCTGTATCTCACCCTGTGCCAAACAACTGCACGAATCGCGAACGGTCGACGATACACCCCGCCACCGGCTCTCCACTCCAGCTTTAGTATTTCTCACCAAATTACTATTGATTCTGCCTGTTGTGGCAATGTACACGTATATCAGCCGATTGTCCCGCGATCCCTTTTATCGTCCGGGAACAAAGCGCCGAAGAATTAATCAAAATCGTGGTACCCCGATGGAAATTAGCGTGTTGCTTCCTCATTTTTATATTTCTCCCGCCCGACATTTGCGTCGAGCTATTTGACAAATTTCCTCTTCCGCCACGATATCACGAAGAGCATTCGGGGGAAAAAAAATTAAGGGGCGATATGCCGATTTTTGTTTCTTTTTTTCTGTTTTTTTTTGGGACGGAAATTATAGCTCGTTTTCAGACAAATGTGAGGCAAACACGAATTCCGATGAAAACTGAATGCGCCGGTGGAGACTTGTTAAAGTAATACAGAGCGTATCAGGAACTCCATTTTAACTCTGATGTATAGAAACGTGACACATTCGGATTTAGTTTTTCTTTATTTTGACCCTTTTTAAAAAATATTAGGTAAATAATTTCAACACGCATCAAACGAATCAAACACGCGTTCAGATGAAAGTTGAATGCACCGATGAAAGTGTATGAAAATCGTACAGAGCGTATCAGAAACTCCAACTCTTATCTATAGAAACGTGACTGGCACATTCGGATTTGTTGTTTTGTTATTATTTTGTACGCTTTAAAAAAAAAAAAAATGATTAAAACAATTTTGCGCCATCTGGCTGTGGAATCGTGAAAAATTGTACAAAGTTTCTTCGGCGTCGAGGAAAACTGATAAAAAATATTAAGTACAGATAGCAGGATCCGCGAAGCGGAATGGCCGATTCGACGTTGAAAATAATCGACGTACCGGCTCAAGATCAGGCAGTAAACGACGACGGTATTGCCGATCCAGCAGAGGCAAAGGAAGGGCTTGGCTCTGGTTGCAATACAGGCAGACTCTCCTGGCTGCTCCGTGCTATCGATAAAACGATGATACCGGTTATAGGCGGAGCTTTCGCAAGCGTAAAAGTGTACGAGCTCGCGAGTTTTGCCGAACGCGCGGAGAGAGACGCTGCTCTCATTGAATGTGGAATAATGGAATGGAGAGCGGCACCGGCTGAACGGTAGCAACAAAATTTTCTCACCGACACCGGCGAAGAATATACCGGTGAGAGCCATACAGAAATGCCATTCGCTGTATCCTAATGACGTAGTCGGCTTTACCACGTGCGCCAGGGATAACCATAATGGTTTTATACGTTTCACTTATACCCGGCCGTCTCCACCTCGCACAGTTCGTTCAGACTTTTCTCCTCTTCCTGCCATTACACTTCTTTTCCTCCTTTCTCGCGCCTGATTTAAGGGCATTGTGTATCCGAGGCTCCGCGAGCTTCGCGCGTTCGCCGCGGTACACGTACAGTGAAATCCCCATTAACCGGGGGGGGGGGGGGGGGGTGCTCGGAGACGAAGATCCCACCGATAATCCCGAAAATCCGAAATGAACATCACGAATTCTTGGGCGAAAACATCTTTGGCGAGACGCGTAATTGAAAATATCCTGAAAAAGCATTGCCATTTGATGCCAGCCAAGATATTTGCCAAGATGCTCGGTAAGATATCGAACAAGATGTTTAAAAAGATACCAACCACAATGTTTAACAAGATATCGAGCAAGACATTGAGATGATCAACAAGATATCTAGCAAGATATTCTAAAACACTGAAAACAATAAGAAGTTATCCTTAAACATTTCGATGCTGTGTTGTTTCTATATCTTAAAATTTATTTTCAGCCCGTTTCTAACACATGCAATCATTTATGCAAAACAGACAGCGAACATTGATAATGTTTCCTATCATTAAAAACTTATCGAACAATATCAATAAATGACCTTACAAAAAAAAAAAAAGGAACATTTAACACGACATCGCTCACAGAGCGGCTGTACTCGAGATGATTAGAATTAAAAAATGTCATCGTCGTCCCAGTTGTTCGAAGAGTCGCATAATCTTAGGGGATAATCACTTAACCCTGGTCCCTCCGATAGGACATGCCTCGGAGTCGCTAATTAATATAATAATAAAAATATCGTTCTCCCGTTATAGTTTCGAAACTGCGAGAGCCCAGGCCGGGGCTGGTAGAAAAATTGCCGTGGAAGTAATCGCCCGGGCAAAAGGTATTAATTAACATCAGAGGAAAATAAACGAGATGGTGGCAGCGGAGGGAAAGAGGGATGGAATAGGTGGCCTGTGTTAGTTGGACACGTTCCACCATTCCAGAGGGCCCGAACCGCCCTCGATGAGTTATGGCCGATAATTATTTGAAGGCTGAGAACAAAGCAGCGGCGGGTTACACGTCGGGGCGCGGCGCGCGAGGGGACGAAAGCGAAAGAGAGACGGATATACCGCCGGGGTGCCGTCCGCGAAACTCGCGAGAGGGTAACAGCCCCGGCCAATGGAGAGTGGAGCGAGCGAGGATCGAGGGCCTCCTGGGCGTGTAAGCCGCGCAAATGATAACGGGGAAACAGCGTCTGTGGTGGCAGACGATAAGACTCTTAATTGCCCCGTTGTTGCTTCCCTCTTTCTCCTTTACCACCACAACCGAAAACCCCTGTCCGACATGCCTCCGACCCTTAATCTTTTTGACTTTAACATTCAATATTAAAAACAGTGACACGATTATTTTATTTTTTGATTTTCGATAACCACCGTAAAGGGTTAAAATCATCGTTAATTTTGTATTCTTGTTACTTGTGATACAAGTAAATAAAACTTCTATTCAGAGACCGGCCAATTAAGATAAATAGTGATCAGATCCTGTTCTAACGAAATCAATTATCAGTGGCGAGAGCAGAGGTGGAACGTCCGAAGAAGAACTGTGCAAAGGACCTAACTATCAAGTTTCGGAGTGGATTCCTGAGTATCGTGAAAACCATTCCAGATTGGACATTCAAACCGGGGTTATCAGCAAGTTAGACGATTGATCATGTGCTTTTTTGGCTTTTGCTAGTTTCATTGATCGCCTGCAATGCTTTGTGTATTTTTGAAATGTATTTAGCAGGTAAATTATACTTGTATTTTCGAACAGACTCGACTACTATTGTACGAATTGTCGATAGGTCTGCCTATCGTCATGTAATTCGGCCGAGTCCGTAATTACTCAATAAATAAATAAATAAATAAATAAATCAATCAATTTTGTGGAATTTCGAGATTCTTTGACCGTTACTTGGTAGCAAACTCATTGGGCATGTATACTCTGCTAATTAAACATTTCAACACTGCTCCCTTATCAGTTTTCCTTTATTCACGATAAACAGTGTAAAAAAAATTATTTAGGTAGTTTATCTGAATCGGAGCAAATATTTTTATTCTTACCGGCGAAAACTTCTTTACTCAACTTCTTAAAGTGTTCTCGGTAATTTTTTCTTTTTTTTTCTTTTCCCCTTTCGGTTCGGAAAAGTATCCTTTTTACCCTACTTAAGATACACATCGTAAGATACACACGTTCGTTTATTTCAATATTTTTCCCTGTGATATCAGTGACGACTAAAAATTCCCCGATCTTTCGCCTCACTTTATTTCTCCCATACGTTCTTGCTCGTTCCTCCTACAATTATCAGTGTTCGAAAGTGCCTCGGGACTCTGGCTTCCGGAGTTCTCACAGTTGACAAGGTATCGTCGGCTGTTTTATATATATATATATACTCAGTTTTCGCGAGAGCGGAAGATAAAACGAGAAGAGAGTTGAGAAAGAGAAAATAGATAAGGGAAAGGTGGAGGACGAAATGTACCCGGCGCTCAGTTGGCCCTCGAGCACTCTCGATGGCTGCGTTACCGGTGCAAAGTTTCGTGGTCTTCGGAAATGTAAGGGATTATGCACTTCGGTCCGCCGGTGAGTTTCGCGTACGAAAACGAAGACGCGCGCGCCAGTGAGATCTCCGCCCGCGGCACAGTACTTTGAATTGCAAAATAATCCAGTTCAAAGGCGCAAAGTACTTGTGTCGGAATCGCGAGGAGGAGAGCGGCTCGGGACGTTCGCGAAGAAAACGAAGGATTGAAGAAGCGGTAGAGCCTCCCCATGGTTCACCGTGAATTGCAATGGAATTGAACTCACCGCATCGAGCGAAAAGAAGAAGATATGCAGCAATGAAAAAAGCAACACCCAAATGAACAACTAAGCGCCGAAAGAAATTAAATTCTTTACTTAAAAAGTTGTTAATCCGTCTCCGTTGCATCTTTCGATTTTCTCTATTAAGTTAATTGAGTTTTATTGGTAAATTCTTTATGACCGTGAGAATATATATATTTTTTATAGACTCAGCACATTTTTTGTGATTAATTTGTAATACGCTTCATATTTAGTGCAAATGTTTTGATTCAAATTAAGTTAGATTATTTATGAAATGTAAAAATGAAATATAAGAAAATTTCACAAATTGTAATATTGTATGAATTTTTCATGTTTCTCGAACCCTTCGCGCTACTCGGTTTTTCGCATTTTCATTGAATGCCTAATGCGCATCATAATTCATAACACATCGGTTTTTTACCTTATAAAAAAAGATATATATAGTGTTTTTTGTTAGTTTTACCTTTTCTTTTTGTTAGAAATATGGCGCGCAGAAAAAAAAAAAATGAAATGAAGAAGGAACAGAATTGTCGACCTTTGTGGACATTTAAGGAAGAGACTTTCCTTAAATGTGCACACCTTTTTTACTTTGTATATTTCCTTATCGTATTTCTTGCGCCGCGATAAAAATTCTCTATGAATAAGGGCGCCAAGAAAAAATAAACATAAGAAACGCTGGAACACTTGTACTCTGCTTACATCGAATACAGATGCTTGCGAATTCACTGTGTGACACACAGGGATTCTCCTCGAATTTCCGTTTCGCTGAGGCTCGTTTTCCTCCTATCGAAAGCGTACATTTTGCATAGCTGGCGAAGCTCTCGCATTAGTGGCCTACACACCCTTCATCCGCTCGACCAAATTGCTTTCATTAATCGTATAACTAGTAGTATCGCATATAGTAACACTCGAGAGTGGAGCTCGCGTGTAACGGGACTATACCGACTCCGTGTTTATACTATAACGTGCACAAGTACGGGAGAACCTCTATCGATTGTAACGGGATTTCGACGTTGGATATTACGCTGTCTACGACTGTCGATTGAGGATTACTAAACGATAAGCTGATCACTGCCCGCATAATTGGAAATGTCTGGCTAAATCCCGCTAGGCGGTGGGATCCTCGGAGCAAGCTTTCATGAGAGTTTCTATCTCATTTATCTCCCTCTCGGAATACTCTGATGCTACTACTGCTGAGCGGTATCATCCAACTTATTGCCCGCTTTTCATGTACTACGCAATCCGACGGTCGAGTATGTGTGCGTGCGTGTGTCGGCTTCGGGATTACCTGACGAATTTCTCGACGGCTTTGGCCCGTTGGAGCCGACATGAAGTGCTCCGCAACTTTGATGGTAAATAACATAAATACGAAACAGGGGAAAGGAAGTAAAGAGAAACGAAAAAAAGTGGTCTGAAAATTGTCTGAATTTTTCCGTATTTTTCCGCTGGATCTTTCGACGCATGGTTTATTGACAATTTTTAGTGTCTATCGACTCTGCTGTCAGTCAAAATCTTTCTTTCGTCTGGTAGCGAAGTTTCTTTGTTTTTTTATTTATTTTTTATTTTATTTTACACCTCGACGAATGAGTTTTTTGATCGAAGGAAAAGTAAGCTTGACGAGAAAGTCGGAAGATCGTTGAGGCCGATAGAGTTGAGAACCACTGACGTACGTACGTACGTATGTGGCTCACGTCTTATCCACCCTCTCTACGAGTCACCTTATCCTCGCGAGTATTCTTTTTCCTTTTTTCCTTCTTCTTCTTCTTTTTTCTTCTTTTTCTTTAGCCGCCCGAGCGTCTCGAGTCCTCGACAGAAGATGTCAGACTGACGTTGGGCCAGCGTGTCCCCTCTCGCCGGAACACGACAAGTCCGTCTTCGAGTTGGTCTCGAAAGGAGAGAAGACTCTGATGTCTCAGGATCCTTTACCCTCTTTCTATCCTCCATCTCGGGATTCTCGCAAAGTCAACTTCAAATTCCCTGTGTGCTATCTAGAGAAAGGCCCCTTAAACGTTTCACATACATCACCGCCAAATAGCTGATGACTTTTACATCAGAAACACTTTGTCGTAAACGTTTGAGGCTCGTGATGAAACGCAACTGGCGAGAATTCCCAATTCACGGGGAAGCTTTAGATATATTTTCCTATTTAGTGAACATTTTTTATAGTTTCGAGTATTTGTTTTTTGCAATTTGTATTGTTGAATTTTATGAATACTTTTGGCATTACTACATTTTTTTAAGTAAAAAATAAGATACGAAAATCAGTACAGTAACCCTTAATGGTCCGACGATTGCAAGCTAAAAACGTAAACATTTTTTGTTTATTCTCTATAATAATAAAAAAAATGTATCGAAAACCCTCCACGATCGACTGTTCGTTACGATATCATGATTTATCGAACATCGTTTGCTACATTTATCGAATCAAGAATTCCGTTCGCAAATTGCAGGAATTGATATCCTAGATCGTACGAAATGTAGGGAAACATAGCGTTCAAACAAGATTTACCGTCTGCACTAGCTTATGCAACAACTTACAGCGTGCACCATATCCTTCTATGTTTTGCCTATTCCTTTCCCCCAGGGTGGAATATACTTTAGCGTGTTCTGCGTATCAGTTTTCGCTCTCTGCCTCTCGGAACTCTACGTTTTCCTGCGCCGAGAGTATGTTCTCACTTTTCCCTGTAGACGAGGTGCCATTTTTATAGATGGAAAGTAGGTCGTGGACGCATGGGAGCGCGAGTAAACAAAATTGTACTTTATATCAGCAAAGCTTGAGGGTAGATGAGGAATATGTATATCACACACGGCTGCACGTAAGCAGGACGAGAGCGGGGCAAAACGGACCACCGGGGCACGATGAAACACAAACCGAGAAACAAAATTACTAAAAGCAACAAAACGTTTTTTCCAAGAGTCGCCATGAAATATTTCATTCGTATGCGGCTATTGATTCATTGAAATAAAAATTAATTAACTGCTTCAAATCGATGATATTTCACCGAAAGTTTTCAATTTTATTTCACCAAAATACCGTACGAAATAAATATTTCGCCGTGACTATTGGATAAATATACTTTAATTACTTCAGTCAATTTTTTTTTTCGCAGAATAGTCCGTTTTGCCCCCTCGGGTTCCGTTTAGCTCTCCCCTACCTCAGCATTCTTATTGCCTATAGCCCCCTCCCCCTCCTCCAAGGCTCAGCAGGGCAGGGCTCAAGAACAAGGTGTTGTAGCGAGGGAGTTAATGAAATGATGAAGAGACACGCAAAAGACCTATCCCGATATCTCACACGATACGATATAGTATCAAACATATACATACATATACGTATACCGTACGGTTGCTGTCGTAAACACGTTTATAGCTCTATACGCTCTCGAGGGCTCGGATCCTCTGACGTACCTAGGCAAGAGACCTACATGTATATTTATTTGTAAATCGGGTCCTGTACACATGCCATGTGCATATTAATATTCAAGAGCCACTGAGTCAGATTTTATTCACACCCGTTACTCGTAAACTTCGAAATTGATGTCTCCAGAGAGTGTTATACAGACGTGCTCACATGATGTACCGATACAGTGCAGCCGAACTGACTACGAGGACGACGACGACGAACCCGAAGAGCATCACGCTTTCCCGAACGTAAAGTTCTTCGACGTTCTGTTTGTTACCTCGACGGTACAAACGACTAGCCATGGTTATAGCTCGCCACTGTGATGGTGATATCTTTACGATCGTTGATCCGGAGAGCGACGAATTTGTCATATGTCCATTTGTTTTACCGACACTCGGTAATACTTCACCGGTTTATCGGCAAAACTCGTGAACATCGTACACGATGGTTTTACCCATTTGTACTTTTTATTTATCTATATTTTTCGTTTCTTTTTTTCGTTCAAGTCTCGAAGACATTAGCCGAGATGGTGAAATTGTAATCGGTTAATCGGTTTGGTGAGTCGGCGAACATTTTGGCTTACATCCTGTCGTATCAATTTTACTGCTGACGTACCTTAAGAAAAAAGAGTCTGTACATTTCACATAGATTTCTTGTTAGGCTCTCCAATTTTCTGTTCTTCTTATTAAGTTTACGATACTTGTTTTTTTTCAACGAACCGTATTGGCAACAAAAAAAAAGGTAAAATTTGCAACAAAAAAAAAAAGATTGCGACAATTTCGTAGACGAGCTGTTGAATGCACAAACATTTTTTGCACCACGCGGGCCACAAAATATTGACGAAGAAATTTGTCCGAATATTTGTTGGCCGTTCCACGTTAAACCGGATAACTCTTACGACAATAAAAAAAAAGAAAAAAAAAACAGAACAAACAACAAGTCACAAAATAGCAAAATAGCAAGCAAAAAAATTTCACGCCGCGTCCCGACACTGTGAGACGCATCGTCATACGTCACAGAGTCTTCGTACCGAGCAACGTGGTCTCGGCGAGACGTCGGCATATCACGTCGTGCCCGTTCCGAGCCATTGTTCTTTCGCAGCAACCTTTCTCTGTTATCGGCGTCAAGGAGCAGCACGAAAGAGCACGAGCACGGGAGTGAAAAAGCCTCTGCGCCCGCCCGTTTTCCCGTCTTCCACGTAGAGCGGGATCAAAGGGAAAGTCAGGTGCTCGTCGTCTACCGCGTGCGCTATATATTTGGTCGCAGAAAAAAAAAAAGAAAAAAAAAACGTCGCTGAGGGACGGAGGGCATTCTTTCCGGCGAGCGCACGAGGCTCAAGTAGTTGAACGTCGGTGCGGGCCGACTGGACGCGCGAGGCCGTCGGGGACGGTGAGGCGGGCAAGTAGTGCAGCCAAGGAAACGAGCGGACGCGGCTGGAACGTGTGTGCCCTCTTTTTTTCTTCACCCATTCCCCGAGGCTCTTTCCACTCTTTGGCTTCGGCTAGATTTATCTATATTATTTTTTCATTTCTCTTTTTTCTGCATCCACCTATGTGATTTCTTCCTCTTCCCGTCGGTCCGAGAAGTGTGGATTCGCAATTTTCCATTCTTTCTTGGGTCTGTAATTCGCCGCCGCTCCTCGCATCCTTACATTTTCCCTCCGCTCCTCATCTGCATCCGTGCACCGAGTCGAAACGTACTCCGAGGCATTGCCGACCGGTGGGGGAGAGCAAGTGCGGGAGGATGAAGACGAGGATGAGGGGACCTCGACGTATAACCATGCATTTCCCAGTCCCGCAATGGCATTGGCGGAAGATTCAATTTGAGATAGCCCCGAACTCGCAGAGGTGGTCCCACGTACTCTCGACGTACCCTCCACTCCCACACCATGCCCGTCCGTATATATATAGCCTAATACGCCTCTATCCGAATAGGTTCGCCCGCCAAAACCATCCCCCCCCCCTCCTCCCTACTCTCTTCTCCACTCGCGCTTATATATATTAGAGTTCATGCAAGTTTACTTTGCTCCCGGCGACACGCTCAACGTACTCTGGGTGCACTGCGCAATCCGCTAACGCGTACTCGTGTTCGTGTGGAGGTTTACGATGGTTGTAACGTCGGTAACGGAATACCTAGAGAACGGCAGAGAGAACTCTTGGGACAGCGAGATATTATGAATTATAAAGAGCAGGGTTAAACATTACAGAGGTTTGCCCAGGAAAACTGCCTTTACAATGCACATTACGATACAATGGAAAATATTTTCGACGGGGTTGTTACAAAAATTGTTATTTTGCCATTCCGTGGTATTTAATAATATCGAGGGGTGGCGGTGACAATTTTTTGGGAAAAAGCATGTTTTATTTTATTTTTATCATTGTAAAAATTTCGTGTGAAAACAACAGCCCAGATCCGAGAATATAAAATTGTAGGAACAGTTTTTTCTTTTTCAACATTATTATTTATTAAAAAAATACTTTTCTGTTTGAAAATTGTTTACTTTGTATTGCCAATGAGCGAAGTAGTGTATAGCGGTATAGTGGAAAAAGTGCCGTCACTCAGTCGCACCGGTGATCGAACGTGATGGCTATTAACTGTGAAAGCGCGCGCCATTCGTTCGGCGCAGGCTAATACGTTATCGCGTTTCCATCCACGTGCGAGCGAGAAATGGTCCCGGGAATGGTAGCGATATCTCGTCCAATCTCCATCTTGTGTGCTGCCGACGAGATTCCGGGGGCAGCGGCGGAACGAGCCGGAACGGGGGAAAGGAGAAATGAGGAAGAAAGCTTTATGAGTGGGAAAACTGTGAGAAGGGCAACACGCCCGACGCTATACGGGAGGAAGGCCGAGGGGAGATGGAAGATTGTACGAGAAACTTTTAACCGTGTCCGCCCTAACTCAATTTTTTCTGGTAATTTATACCCTCCGCGTTGTCACGTCATCCCCGAGCAGCTCCAAAAAAAAAAAAAAAAAAAATCCTGGAAGATCTCATATCACTCGTTCGAAGGATATATTTTTCCCCGTGCTCGTTTCCGATGTTGATTCCACGTCGTTGGGTATCGAGAGGCCTAAACTATTTCTACTTGCAGATTTCCCGTCTGATTGTGCAGCTATTCCTTCGGCCGGAATGATAGGCGAATATAAATGAAAAAAAGGGAAAATCGAGATTAAGTCCGATTTGGCAGCTCCGCTCTGTATGGAGATAAGAGTGGTCCGTTGCCCCTCACGATTCACCTCTCGCCTTGGTTCGACATCTCCATTTCCGGTACACACGCAGCGATAGCCTTCGTTTCTCTTGTGAATGGCCCGTCGTACACATTTACCTCACGACGACGCGTCATCAATACGGATTTCCGTAAAGACCAGCCTCGACGACTGCGCGACGATTTATCGAATCTGAACACGATACGTTCTTCATTCCGAGCCTTACATGCAACCTTCCGTCTGTGTCGAAATACACACGTATTTTCGTGGAATATCTCGATTTATAGTGGAAAAAGGGTAAAAGTGTTAAAAAAATATATATTGCAGGACTATTTCGACATATCAATGTCCCATATGGGATTCTGCCGTACCTGAAAAAATGGCACATCGCTGGCTCGACAATGGCTGACCATACGCTAATAAGGCCACACCGGTCTTTCTCCGGCCGTCGTAAGTTCTCAAAGTGAATCCGACGGTCTTCCGAGCATGAATAAACAGCTGATCAATGTTACTAAGTCACGCCTTGGCAGCGAAGAAACAAAAAAATTTCTCTGTGACCTCACCTCCAGTCGAAAAATGAGATTTTCAAACCGAAAGTAACGAATTTCGGTCTGGTGGACGGATTTTCAAACCAAAAGTGACGTATTTCTTGTGTGCGGTCCCTTTCGGTCGGAAAATGAGATGTTCACACCCAAAATTGATAGTTATACGATCACAATGCAAAGCATGTTTCGCTCTAATTTCAATTGATATTCTATGTATTGTATGTATCTTATAAAGTGATAATTTCATTGCATTTTTCTTATATTTTGGTTGGAATAGTAATCCTAGAATTATTATTTTTTTCTTGTTCGAAAGTTATTGTATTTTCACGCAAAGAATATTTTATGGTAAATCACTGATTTTATGGTGACCTATTGCATGGATCAGACACAAAAATTATAATTCATAATAACATTTTGCTGAGTAGTTTTGGACAATTTGATATTTGAAAATTGGAAACTTTTACCTGAATAAAAACAATGGGGTACCTATCCGAAGGTAATCAGTGTTCGAAGGGGTGGAGGGGGGGAGGGGGATTGGACACTGGCGCAAAATCATACCCATATTGTCAATCTCAGATTACATTTTCTTTTTAAATTTCCGGAAAGAAATTCTCAAAAATAGTGGGTCTGTCTTGGGTCCAATTTGCCCCGCTCTTCCCTATTCCCGTTCGCCGACGGAAAACTTTCCCCAGCATTATTTATACCGACAATCGAGATTTCCATGGATCATTTTAATCGTCGATTCAATCAATGCCAAAGGTTAAGCCTCGATTGTTGTTCGGTATAGCCGGACAGGATTCGAGGGGAGCCGAGGGCTTTGTGGGCACCGCTGCATTAGTTTGATTTCGGACACGGGAGACTCGATCCTGATAAGCACGTTTCCTCCTTCTCGATTCGTCTTCGATTGGAGAATTCCATCTCTGGTGTTAGGTTAAAGCGGCGATCGATCGGTAGACCAACACGGCCACCGAAACTCTCGGTAGTTAGTCGTAACTCATCAATTCAATATACCGTAACGTCAATTTATCGGATGGGGGATCGTCGGTATACCCGGAATATATATTGTACCGTCCAATTACCGGCGAAAATAATTGCCTGTTTATCTCGCGGAAATTCCATGAAAGATCGTTATATATCACAAGAAATAGCAATTCATTTTTGCTTATTTTTTCTCCGCAAAATAGTTGTCCCACTGACAGTCCTGTTGCACATTTATCACAAATTTTTTTTTTCCCCCCCCCCCCATTGTGGCTAAAGTAATTTTTATATTTTAATAACGAAAGAAAAAAAATTGAAATCTTTTTGCGGTAGTTATGACGAAGAATAAAACGCGAGATTCGTTGAATTAATTGTATGAAACGTATTACGCGCGATGCGCGGAAAAATTTCATCTGCCCAGATCTCCAAATAGAAATTGTAAATAGAAAAGTCTGCGAATTCAAGATTGCTTCGGTACGCAAAATTTTATTCAAACATCCGCCGGGCGCTTGTATTATATCGCATTAACATTATGGAGCAGCCGAGTTGGTGTATCGTGCGAAAAGAAAATGAAATAAAAAAATTCCGCCACGATTTTAATGGCGAATTGAAATAACGAAAACGCCCGAGTAGCACGTCCTCGTATCTCCGTCGACGTGACGCGAATAATTCGTGCAGATGCGACTTTAAGTGCCACCTTCTCGTCGTTGCTATCCCGTTCATCCCATCGGATGCTCGAGCTTCCCCCCCCCCCCCCCTCTTTCCCCGGACCTTTCCTTTTTTTTTTATCTCGACTTTGCTACGCTCTCGACGCGAGTGAAATTCGTAGTACCCTCGAAAAAGCTTTGGTCCGGATGACGAGTGCCTCCCCTGAGTCGAGAGCCCGCAGTGGAGGAGAAGCGCGAAAATATCTGGCGGTGCAATAAATGTCAGTCCGGATTCCCGTTGCCCGAAACTTGCTACGTCGTCAAAATTGTTCCAACCATAAAGGCAACCTCGACTCTTTACCCTTGTATTAAATCCAAAAAATCGGTATCCTGTTACTCGCAATTTCATAGTACAGTTCATACATTTTCGTCCATTTTTTTTTTTTTTGTATTTTATTCTGCGAATTTACTATTTAATTTTTGTTAGCTATTCGCTATTTATTTTAATAAAGTTCTTATTCACTGGTGCGCCTACATGAATTTTTTTAACACATTTAACGGTTTTTATAAAAAAAAAAAAAAAAACAGATGAACTTTTTTCAGAAAGTCATTACTAGCAAAAAAAAAAAAAAAAAACTCCAGCAACTTTTTATCCATTGAAACATTTAAAAAATATATTATTCTCCTAATTTTCAATTTCATTTTTTTAGGCACTCCCTATTTGAAAAAAATTGCCTCTTCGCCTGAATCCCCCATGATTTTTTTTTTCTTTAAAACACTTCATCCCTCACGTTGCAAATAAAATAAATTACGACGAAATTGTATGGTTTTTTTTTGTCTCGATTTCAATAAACTTCGTCAATGAAACGAAACACGGTCGATAGAAAAGCTTTTTGATCCCCATCTTCTCTTGAAATTCTCGCTTGAATAGTGTCGAACGTTTGATGACGGGATCGATAACCATTCTATCGGAGGAGGAAGACGACGACGAGAAATAGAAAGAGGCGCCCTTTCCATTTTCTCCTTTCTCTCCATTCCTTACTTGCCTCGGTTCTCTCTCTTTCCGTCTCTCGTGCTCAGTCTCGTCTGAAGTTTCGCGATTCCTCCCTCGCTCGCTTCGCTACATTATACCGCTCACTACCACTACCCACCGCCACCACGGCCAGCACCTTCGCTCTTCCTTCAATCTTTCAGCGGAAGCACTGCCGGAGGAACCCCAACAGTTTCTTCCTACGAAGTATACGACTGATCCTTTTATATGATAATTGCAACGTATTTGCCGGGTGTAGCCCGTGTATAAACAGGCGACGGGCTTTATTCGGGGTCCAACCGGTGGATTGTGCCAAAAGCAGCGCTTCAACCCCCCCGGGTACCCATAGATTTCCGATCGTATACCAACGTTTGGAGTCGCATCCCAGCATCCTTTCCATTCTCCTCTCATCTTCCATCTCATCTACCCTCTCATCTTTCCTCTCGGCGTTTCTCAATCTCCTCTTTCCTTCCTTTCACCAATTCTTCCTTATTCGTCTCATCTCATCTCAATTCTTCTTCATTCGTTTGTCCCCAAAATTTCGCCTAAAATCGTCATTGCAACACGTCGATGCATCGCGACGCAACGTTATCAAAAACTCTCCCCGTCTAAAAATCTCTCTGCATAAAAGACTTGCTGTATATACATATTATATATATATATATTGTATGTGTATATGTAAACTTCGTGTATGTATAGCGAGGTTGGGTGGGAAACTCGCGACGATTTCGGTCCGCAAAGGACGCCGCGGAGCGGGACGAGAACGATCAAAGCCTCGGGCAGAGGACAAACAGCATCGTATCACTAGATCTTCGTTGAGGGTACATAGAAGCGGAGGAATGTCGTCCAAGTTTCCGCTTCTTTTCCATCTATCCCGCACGGTTCTATAGATCCTCGGGATTTGTTTGGTTCCGGCGGAGAACAGCATCACGCTAACGCAAATACGAGCGGTAGCGGCTCCTTGTTGCGGAATTCGTTTGTTCGGGCTGCCCGGGGAATTAATGTGCTCGAGTGGTAATCCGTGGATTGACGCGGATAGATCTACGCGGTCTGGAAAATTTATTCGGAGAATTAGGATGCTATTTTCATTCGCTTCTACGGGCTGGGAGCGGAAACAATGTTTTTAAGAATAACAAAATTATTCATTCGTCGGTCGCATCGTTCGCAAAAAAAATTACCAAAAAAATTTCATTACCGTTTTTGATACCGAGCGTGGTAAATCACTCCGGCTTAACGAAGGCAACTGTGTAATTAAAAAAGCTGTTTGGTACATGTGCTATAAAAAATCACTTTTTACCATTTTTTTTTTTTTTTTTTTTTTTTTTTTTAACAGAATTGTAACAAAAATTTTATCACTTTTATTTATTTTCGTGTTTCAGGTAAGACGATCGTTGCGGACTGATAATCATTTTGTTTTCCACGACATCCCTCGAGCAGATCGGTGAGTGAACTCAGCGATATAATATTTTCAACAACTTTTAACAATATTTTCCTAACGCACATAAAATCCCGCTTTCCGTTCCTGTGAAGTCTGCGCAGAAAAGCACTTTTTCGCATCGCGTGCGGGAAAAATGCTACGCATCCGTACAAACGTATTATGGTCCTTTTTTCCCGCACTAGTGCAGAAAAGTGGCTTTCCACGCACACTTCACGGGAACGAAAAACGTGATTTTCGTGAATTTGTCACGAAAAATTATGTGAATGGCATGGGCGTAAAAAAGGGATTTCTGACTCGTGTGAATGCCAAGAACTTCCTTTCTACGCCCTCGCCATACAAATAATTATTTTAACAGGTTTCATTATTTCAATATCATCGTTTTCATTTCTTTCCAATTTTGCATAAAAATTCAACGTCGGAACATCGTCACAAATAATCAATCGTGACCGTTCGTCGACCCAATTTTATGCTACCGGAAAAAAAAAATCCGATTACATAAATAAAAAAAATTAGCACAATGTTATACCGAGCAGAATGCGAAGCGGCATAACACGAGACCTCGCTGCTTTCATGATCAAGTAACTAAAAGCTCGAGTAAGTCATTTTTGGTATTCGTTATACGTCCCGCCGGTCAGTTATGAACGCACTGTATACACAGTATATACAAACATATATACGCATATAATGTTAGCGAAAGACGGGAACTGGGACGATAAAACCGCATGAAAATATTCATGGGCCTCGGGGGTTTATTCATAGCGCGTTACGCGGTATAAACGGTCTCCCGTGCGTGCGCGAACCCGGGACGTATCTCTCGCTCATTCGTTCCCGTATTCCCGGGATATACACGAAAATCCACTGTACTCTATATACCGTCCGCAGTATAGCCCCACCACTTTCACAGTCACTTAGTTTTCAAGTGCACAGCAGAGAGCACTTAAGCGCCTCTGACAGTTAAATTCAAACTGCCCTCTTGACTCGGCTCTCGTTGGCTATCATCCCTCACCGAATACTGATCTACGGTAACCTTACTCCTGTAGAAATTCCCATGCTCCCTCTCCCCCGCCCCCCCCCAACCAACCCCAATACCCCTTTCCCATTCTGACCGTTCACTACGGTTCTCTAATTTACATACAATTGTCGCGGGTTCATTAACCCATACGTATTTACGTGAGTTTCAAACCAACCCCCGCTCCGATGTTCCCTCATGTCCGTGGCTCTCTCATGCTCTCATCCGGCGCTTATCATACGACCTGCAGAGAGGATATGGCTCGAGGTAGGGAGCGCCGGGCTGGCTCGGGGAAACTCTCAAACGCGATATGCCTGCGAAGCGTTACGGCACTTTGGAAATATACGTCGGAGCGACCGCGATGGCCGGCTCGGTATTACCTACCTCCGCGGTATGGCTATACGACACTACGGGGGGGGATGGAGACGGCGCGGTTGGGATGGCAGTAAAAGCGAGAATTTCAACGCGCCCCATCCGAGGCCCCATCAGCGCTTCATGTTCGAAAATTAAGGCGAAATAATTCAAGGCGAAGTGTGGAATGAAGATTCCCATCCCCGGACCTCGTGGATCGAGGCAGAGGATGGCTTGGTCCTCTATTCGTCGTCGTGTCGAAGGACTTCGCGATGGAGTACGAACATTTTCGGGCGCTCGTTACCTTCGACCTAAGTAACTTATCCGTGGCCTTTTGTTTTCAGTACATCCATTTTTTGTTTTTTTTTTCTACGTTTGCGTCTAAAAATCCAAAAACTGAATTTTTTAAGTGAGATATTTGTATCTTGCTAGTTCCTGTGAAGTGTGTAAAGTATCAAGCGGTCGAGAAAAAATAATGTTTTTCGTAACATTTTGCAAAGGAAAGAGTCTTTACTGTCAAATGATTGAAGAGACTGCGTCAATCGCAGCCGGAGCGTCGGCAATTTGCCGTGCTAGCTCGTGTCCGCACGCAACCGTAACGTTTCGCAATTTTTGTCGCCTTAAAGACTCTGTCGCGTGTCCATTCGATAAAAAAAAAACTGCGTTCACATGAAATGTGGATACATTACGATGCCATTCTGGATCGCGACTCGTGCGCGGAAGACTCTTCCGCACATCGCCGCCGCGTCTCGTGGCGTTTCCGCCGAGAATAAAAAAAAAAAAAAAAAAAAAATGGTTTCGCGATAGAAGAAGAATTGTAGAACAAACGAGAGGAGAGCCCATCGGGTTTTTCCCCGTGCGGGCGAGACGGGGAGTCTGTAAAATATTTAACGGCTTTCCAGCGGCAGCCAGAGCACCGGAGCACGAACGTTTCGAGTGTTCCGAACGCGCGCCCGTACATACGTACGCGTATTCCGTTCTTTCCCTCGGCCTCTCTCGCTCTCGGACAGTAAGGCGCTCCGCGGTACGAAGGGGCCGGCTTTTCTCCCCGTCCTCTCTCGGCTGTATCTTTCTCGCGCCCCTCGTAAATGCTTCTTGCGTTCCTACACGTTTTCCGTAAAGAGAGAAAACGCGCCGGAGAGACGGTCGAGGTAACCTTCGTGTCTGACGTCGTTGCTCGCCCCCCCCCCCCCCCCCCCCGATGCGAGCATATTACACGAACGGTTGCAATAAACGTCGATCTAGTACGTTTCGCCCCTCCCCTCTCCCCTCGGGCGCGTAACCGTACGTCAGTGAGGGGCTCGGGGTGTTGTTTAAACGTGTTGCTACTTCCGAATGCTTTGTATACCCCCGTGTATGCAGGCGGGGCGAGGGTGTAATACCTTCGTCGGTTCATGAAAACCCTCCTCGCGAGAACTATCGCCGAGCGTCGCTGAGGGACATTACGCTTTGACGATCGCCATCGCGAAACGAGAGAACGAGCGGGGTCAGAGAGACGCGATAAATAACTGCGAATTTGTCCATATTCGCTTCCGCAGAGCGACCGTCGACGAGAGATTTCGATCCCGAGCTCGGGGTTAGTTGTTGGCGAACTTTGGAACTACGGTAATCGCACTTTATTATTAGCTCGCGGAGAAATATTAAATTCTTTTGAATGCATACGAAATATATATTAGAGTGTTTCAAAAAAGGCATTTTTTTTATTTTCCTCCTACCTTCTTAAAGTACAGATTTCGATCTCAAATTGAACCTCGCGGTACCCAGCAAAAAAATCCTGAGAGGTGCCGCATTCGTCTGTGATACCCAAAAAGAAAGAAGTTGTCGAATTTTTTTTGGTACAAACGTTGAATGCGGCACCCCTTAGAATTTTTTTTGCTATCGACGGCCTTTCGTGAGCTTCAATTCGAGATCGAAATCTATACTTTGAAAGGGTGGGAGAACATTCTTTTTAAATGTTCTTTTTGAGAATCACCCTAATATATATGTTAAATAAATGATCATAATAATATTAATAATAAATCGGTCGATTCCCTCGTCTCGGATATTATTGGAAGATCGCCGATCACGATGCTATTCCTCGCATTGAGATATCTCATTCCGTATCATAAAAATGAAAAAATGTCAATTTATTTCACAATGTCGTAAACATCGATACAGGCATGGTAGAATAAAGTTTGTACAGAGAGAGAGAGAGAGAGAGAGGGGTTTTACCGCGGGACAAAGTTATCGTGAATGATCAGTCGAAAGACTCGAGAAGGCCGAGATATGGGTTGCAGGTTTAAGGGGCTCGACAAGATATTCCCCCGGATCGGGATATCGCGCAGAGTTGTATACACGTATAGAGCACCGGGGTAATTTATATGAAACTTTTTCCACCGTCGCGTATAATACCGCGCATACATGTATACGCATTTCGCTCGGCGGGTTTTGTATGTATCGGTATTTAATCTAAAGCCCCGAGTTTGTATTCGGAGCAGGTTCGCGTGCGACCTATCGAGCTTTTCCGTTCGCTCCCCACGTGTGCGTGTTCACGACTTACGCTCGGGGATATCGATTTTTCTTTGGCCCGCTTCACTCCCATTCTCTTCTCTCATCTGGGCCTCGAATCTACTTTCGCGTCTTTATCCCCCCCCCCCCAACCCTCCCCAACCCCGCCCAACCGCAAGCTCGTAAACGCTTGCGGAAGCTAAAGTAATCCCATCTACGCTGTATGGCTCCCGGTGGCTGCACACTCCACCGTCGCTTTTTCAAATTGCTGAGGGCGCGTGTTCCACCCGACACGCGTCCCATTGATAAATCAATAAATTCGTCATATTTGTATTTTCACTACCGTGGCGAAACATGACACACTGACATTCGCGCTTGTCGAACGGATATTATTGTGTTACAATGCCTGAATGTCCCACCCTCGATGGGGATCCGTCGCAGGGAATGTGCGCTATGACGGTTCTAACGGAGACTCCTCTCATCTACTACGATCGATGTAAAATCGCTTGTCTATGCAATTGTCAATTATCGTATATTTCCGTAATTCGCCAATCCATTTTTCTTCATATCCTTAATTTATTATTATTATTACTGTCATTATCATTATACATCGTGATAGGCAATGCCAAAAAATATTTTTGTGTTCTTTAAATGAATGATCGTTTAATTTACTTTACTTTGCTTGTATTTTTCAATTTTTCAGCGAAGTTTTTATCAAACATGCGTCGCTATCCCCTGTATTTTGATGAGTTAAATCGGAGCGATATCGAGCCTTTTCCTGACCTTATCAAGGGCGGATGGCCTCAAAAATTTCTACCAGATACAGTGCCGAATGAATTAATTTTGATGAGCCGAAGAAATTTTAAAATATTCATGTCCGTACTTCTTTCTTTTCCGATGTACAAAATACGTACATCGTGCTGCTTGGGGTTGACAAGGGAGGAAGGGGCAAGGTATTAGAAGCAAATAAGATTTTTTACGTTCAATCTCATAGGGACACGTATATTTTATAGGGCGCATAGTCCTCTCATACTGTACAGTTTAGAGCCTCGATGTGTGTTATATACGGTGCACCCTTTTCCGTATACACGGCAGATGCGAGCGAAATCGCTCGGGAACGGTCGTCGTCAATCCTCCCCTCCTTTCCCGGCTCGCCCGTCTCTTCGTTCCTCTCGGCTCTCGCGTGATTCGAATGTTCAAGTAACGACGTTCTCTCGACGCCGAGAAGCAATTGATTTCACGTGGCAAAGTTCCAGACGTGGGCGACTGTACAATCCGGCAGCGAGTTTCCTACCCTAGACTCTATCCAGTTTTACCTCCCGCCGTTCCATCGTTTCCTTTTTCGATCCACCGTACCCATCCTCCGCGTCCTCCACCCGGTTTGTTCTCGAGAACGGGCCCGAAAATTTTCCCTCGTTCGTCCGCACTGTCGGCGAAAGCAAATTTGTCATCGCTCCGGAGTACCACTCGCTTCGGACAATTCATTCGTGACGCTATATAGCCTCCTCTCTCTCCGCTCGAACTGCTCCGACAGTGCCAGTAAAAATCTTTCCAAACAATTTCACCGACCCACCCACCTATACACCGTCACAATTTTACTTACGAAAGTCCGGCGTTACCGAGGACCGCCTCGAAAATCGAATCGATAATAACAGCGAACGCGTTCGTTCCATCGCGACCCGAAAGGAAATCGTTACCGAACAGAATGCGCAAAACCGCTAAATGACACCAGACTCGATAATGTTTCAGCTAAATTTTTATTTTATTTTTTTTGTCCCTTCGTATTGTCTCATCTTCTGCGAAAAGTTCATCCCTGATGCGTCGAGGATAGTCGACGAATGCCGATCACCTAACACCGAAAAGATAGATTGTTAGGTTTCAGTAATATTTATAGGTATTTTAAATATATTGGGTTTAGTATATTTATTAAATTTAATATATTGAAATTAATATCTTTGAAATATTGTTAATAGCTGTTTCTATTAAGACAGTAAAATTAAATATTTTCATGGACCAAAGATTTTAACTGTTGTGGAAATTTTGTTTCCCTTCTACGCGATTGCCTTAAAAAAATTTGACAATTCTTGTGTGAAAAACTTTTCTATACCAACCAAAGTACTGAAAAAATGTACTCCTTTTCATTTTTCCTTGCGTAACAAGATACGAAACAACTCAAGAGCTCATCTTGGCAACGCACCTGCATTCTTAAAAATCGGTCTCGCCGCTAATCGTCCACTCTCCCCTGTGACGAGGTGGCGAAGCCACATGACAATAAGTATTATAATGGCGGTGAAGCGTGTGGTGCAGGAGTCTCTATAGCATCAGCTAGAGGACAGTTAGTGCCCCCCGGTGAACCCTTTAACCGACCACTAATTTAATGTCGAGCATTCACGGGAATTTTCATTCCCGTGAACCGGGAGCGGTGGATGGACCGTTGGAAAGTTCAAATTCCCAGCGTGCCCGAGGTGTTGACCTGTCTCTCGGTGTGCAGGCCGATTGCGTTATCCTCGAGCGAAATGCGCGTTAGCCACGTAATGCTTGCTAATTGTTGAGGCAAATTAGGGATGGCTCGAGGTAAACTGTATCTGTCGACGTGGCCGTGCATCCGCGGCGATTTCGTCCCGCAGCGAAATCGAGGACGATGTGGGCCGATTACCCCACCGTGGAGGCTTTTGGATAGCGGAACTAGCGAAGGACTGGACCGGAGAACCGGAGAAAATCGAGCGAAGCCCGCAGCTGGCGGGCCGGAGGGAACTTGGAAATCCTTGAATGGTTCGCCAGCATGAAGACCGGTTGCTGGGTAGTTTGTTATAATTAGAGGTCCAGACGGTACGGCCGCGATACCGCACAAGCTTCGCGACGTTTCGACCCAAAATCTCCGCCTCACCTCCATTATCTCTCCGCTGCCTTCACTTATGAACGTTTTCCTAATCGCGGCGGCCCCCACGCCAGGACGATGAGCGAGCTAATGCGTCCTCTCCCATTCAAACTCTAATTTCGTGTGAAATACATCCAAAGTTCGGAGAGCCGGGAGAGGCACCGTGTTCATAGGCACTAACCGGGCTAGTCACTTCCGCCGTGCACTGTGCGACTCCGTGCAGCTGCGTCATTGATTACGTAACTTTAACCCTTTAACGTGCAAAATATAAAGGGTACTTGGAACACCCATCAAACTTTCGAAACATACACTTTGGAAATATACTAAATTTATGCAACTTCGAATTGAGCAAATCGGGAGGGATAGAATGTAATAAATTTCGCATTTTTGTAATACATTTTTATCACATTCGGTTTTTAAATCTCAATTTTCAATCGAAAGTTACACCGTACTTGGAAGCGTCACATTCGGTTTGCAAATCCCATTCGTCGACCGAAAGTCAAGTTATACCGGAAATACCTCCTAATTTTTCGAGCGGAAGTGACGTCATACGAAAAATACGCTACTTCCGATTTGAAAATCTAATTTTTCTTACCGGAAGCGACGCCATACCGGAAATACATCACCCCCGATCGGAAAGTGAGATTTTCAAACCGTACGGTCTTAAACTGAAAGTAAATTCTACACAATCGCTCGCCGCCCGCCGCAATTGTAGTTATATCATGGACGATGCGCAACAATCATACACAATCATACACAATGCACCTACGACTTGGCCCGTCCTCGAATGATTTTCGGCACAATGAGACAGTCGAGTGAAAATCCATTTTGCCGCAATTCCGTTTAGTGAAAAGCTTCATTTTCCATTGCAGAGGAGAAGCCCAAAAAGGAGCAGTTGTGAATTAATGCATTTTCATTCGGCTCAAATTGCCTGGGTCGCGCTCGGGCCAGTGATTCGACTCGACTAAAATAACCAGTGGCTAAAGAAAATTCATTCCGTCGAATCGCATCCCTTCTTCCCTTCTATATAGGTACGCGCACAGCCCTCGGCGTTTGCGGCGAAGTAGCGGTCGGCGGAGGGTGCAGAGGAGTGGCGGGGGGGGGGGGGGGGTGGCGGAAGAGGGGTTCTACGATGGTGCCGCGCGAGATGACTCTACAGGGGCTTTACCAACCGCGCGCCATCTTATCACGATTACCACTGCCCGTAACAATATTAATCTAAAACTTTCAACGAACTTTTGCCTCCGGTCATTTAATTTTCTCCGTCGAGTTTTCTCGAAAAAAGGGGGGGGGTGAACAGCGACGCGCCCGAGAAACCGCCGGAAGTGCGGAGGATAGGGGTATAGCCGAGAGCGAGAGAGAATAAAAGCGCATGAGAAGTTCGAGAGAAAGCGAAGAACCTATGGTTGTGCCAGGTAGGCGCCTTCTCCGCTGAGCTTAGAGAGCCTGCCCTCATTTAAAGTCCCAACCCTATGTAAAGGGCGGCCCTACCCTTGCCGTCTCTTCCGCTCCATCCGAGACCTCTATAACGATAGTAAAGAATTTTTAAAATCACAATTTCGTCAATTTTTTCTTCCTCACTCGAAGTATGACAGCAAGAAAAACGAAAAGTGAGTTTTTATTTAATTTTCTCCCTCAAATTTTCTCGAAAACGGCGGGGAGAGAGGCATAGCCGAGAGCCAGAGAGAATAAAAGCGCATGAGAAGTTCGAGAGAAAGCGAAGAGCTTTATGGTTGTGCCAGGTAGGCGCTTCTCCGCTGAGCTTGGAGAGCCTGCCCTCATTTAAAGTCCCAACCCTACATAAAGGGCGGCCCTACCCTTGCAGTTTCGGCTGTTTCATCGTAGACCTCTAACGACAGTGAAGAGTTTTTAAAATTACAATTTCGTGATTTTTTTTTTTTTCTTACCCGAAGTACGACAGGAAGAAAAAAAAACAAAAGTGGCTCACGCTAAACGATGTCTGGAACGCACTTTTAGGCAAAAAAAAAAGTCCGGCACCGGCAGTCGTCCCGATCGTGAAAAAAGCTCTTCTCCACTCCTCAAACGCTCCCTCGCGAAAAGCAACCTCTTCGACTCCGAGAGCTTACCGCGAAAATTAAGTATTTTCGCGAGTCGAACTGCCAATAAACCAAGATTAACGCTCCGAGAACCAATTTTACTAATTAATGTTTACCCCGAAAGCTTTTTCGGACCGCCGAAAAGTTTCTTCGAATGGTGGATGGGCTCGACGTCGTTCCACCCGCACCGAACTGGCTCTTGCTTGCCCTACTTATTTTCTCACTCCCACCCTACCCGACCCTTATACACATACATATCTATATACATTACCGTTGGTGCACTCGAAAACTTTTACCAGCCAGATGATTAATGCTTTTCCTACGTTACCGAATTTTTTTTTTTTTTTTTCGCAGTTTGCCGTTTTTAACGCGTGGTGCAAATATGCATTCACTACTTTTCTCATTATTTTTGCCTGTCCATGCCTGTGTACACTTCACCCACACACACATTCATCACTCCTCGAAGATCGCGCTCCCGCCGCGTACACACACGCCGGAGCGGAACAAAAACATTCTCTACTTTGGTAATCCACCGCGTTATAAAACTATAAAATTATCAACCCTCCCTGGTTTGGTTGTATACCAATAGCGAAGGTTGTATAACTTGTCCGCGTTGCCGATAAAAGTTTTTCCGACCTCGTTGAGTTGTTCTTTTTTTTTTTTTTTTGAAAACTGCTCGAGCGATTCGGAGCCGAGGCTGTAAAAGTAAAAACGTTCTCGGTTTATATATACCGTACATCGTATAATATCCGTACCGGATGAATTTCATTGAGCCTTCGGACGGAGAGCGGGAAATGAGGATGGTGAATTTTTTTTTTTCTATTTTTCCAAGTACGTCAACATGAAACGATAATTGGAAGCAAGGTAATGACGTTCGCCTATCCTTCAAAAATATATACATCGCTCGGATATTAATATACCTCACGAGCATCGCGATATCCGCCTCTCGGCCGCCGAATTAAAAGGCGAGAGTTTAAAGGCGAAACTTTTTTTCCAAACGTTCGTTAACGATCTGACGAGCCATCGTCCGCAATCCTCGGATAATAAACTCTGCCCGCCGGAAGGTTGAACATTTTTTCTTGATCGTTACTCGCATCTTGGAAATTTTATTTTCACTCCTTATACGATACTTTACGATCTCCCGCGTCGCGCCAACTCCCTCGATGAACACAAACCACTCGCCCCTGTGTGTATTCTCCGTGTACGGAGATCACGTTTCCTAATCGTGAACGGTCCAGATCCTGGAGACTCGGATCTTCCATCGTGGAGTTTCGCCGTGGCGCAGTTAGACCGCGTCATACCGGAGATGCTCCCGATCTGTCCCCTCGCAGCGGAAATCAGATCCCCGGTTATATCGATGACGCATCGCGTGTTTGATCTCTCTCTCTCTCTCCGTGTATCTCTCTCCCTCTCCAAAGCCGGGCCACCGGTCCGACCGAGATTACGGATACAATTTCAGGAATTAACAGAATGCCCGTAGTTATAGGCCGGCTTTGGCCGGAGAGGTGAGACGGTTACGCGTAGGCTGCGACCTCCGCATCACACGTACGCAAATTGGGGCTATAATGTTGTCGCAGTATCGGATATCGCTGCGGCATGTCAGGTGTGCGTGAGGGTCCTGGCGATTCGGACGTGCGTGCGTCTATAACTGTACCGTGACGTTAGCGTCGCCAGCACACGGAGGGCAAACGCTACAGTAACGCGGACACGCCGTTCCGGGCCCATCTCGGCGCCCCTCGGCAACGCCACATTTCAGGAGTACGCACGATAGCCCAGACGGCACGGCTGCATGGATACGCCCCGCGGAGCAACAACAGGTTGCCATTAATTATCCACGTCCGTCAATTAGGTCTCTGCTGCCCGGCACACCATCCGACACTCGTCCCCCCCACCGGTGCGGGACTCACTGCGGGACTCGTCGTCTTCCATCTCGCCTTCTCCCGTCGACGGTGCCCGGCTCCGGCGGTCGCGTCCACGTTTCGGTTCGATGCTCCGGCATTGACAAATTAATCGCGAGAACGAACTTTCGGAGGGGAAAAGCCACGAAGGAGAGACAGGGAGAGGGACGGAGGAAAGAGCGGAGGGAGAAAAGCGGTTTTGGGGACGAGAAAGGCGTCGGGCAGGAAGCGCGAGAAACGACGCGGCCTTTGAACGTCGTCCTCGCTGACTCTAACAATTTGCAAAGTTTACCGAAGCGCGCGCTATTTTCCTATCACCTCGTGTGACGGCTCCAAAGTTGTTACGAACAAAAAAAGCGTTTTGGTTTCCATCCCTATTCGTTCCAATGAAATTGACGGATTACGTCATTCTTTTTTTTTTAATTCTACATGCAAGATATAGATTTTTCTCGGGGGCGTTGCAGAAGGAACATCGATTTCACGGACGAAAGAGCTATCGGATGGTCGCAAAGATATATATAAAGTTTTTTGGCGAATGGATCTAACGGCGGAATAGAAATGACTGATATCCGTTGAGACGGAAGGGATGGAACGGCACGCAAGGCGTATCGTATGCACTACGGCGTATCTGTATTAGAATGGGTGATCGCGTTGGTAATTCAGGAGTGCGATATCGATAACGCACCGTCTACCGGCGCATTGAAACCGTAAATCGTGAATGGGCGCTATGGATTCATCTCGTTCGAGGACCTGCGCAGAGACGCGACTTCCATCTCTGTACTTTACTCCAGCTCTTCTGTTATCTCCGATTATATCCGAGACCAAGCATTTTTGTTGCACAGATAGATATATTTTTCGATATATGACACATACGTACAATTTTGTCCATGCGAGCATCGAATCCACTTTTTTTTTTTTGTAGACTTCGGTTCCTAAAAAGGGGCTTAAGACTGCATTGAAAAACTCCCGGATCGTATAAAGTCCGCAAACACCTCGTCCACGACACATTCCCGCTGTCCTATCCACTACGGGCATTCCATATTCACCTCGGTCTAGCACCGACGGGCCGCATAGCCAACACAAAACATTGATTCGCTAAACTCATGATGTAATACGTCCATTTGAAATGAGTTTGGCGAAGGTCCAAAATCCTCATCACAAAACACTGTGTAGGCAGCTCGCAAACAGGCCTGACAGAGGAAATAGGTCTGCCAGTGGTTCTAGTGCTGCGGCCCGCTGAGCCCCCCACGGGCTTTATTCGTCGATCGATATGACTCGCTTTGCCGCTGCTTGCTCTGCTCTCGCTATCTTTCCGCGAGCCCCCGAAGTACTACTATCATAAGCCTCCTCTCTCGTTTTTTCTACTCTCCCGCGATTCCCCGCTGCTACGGTGCAGGAGAAAGATATATGCTCATATAAACGGGTCATTCTGACCCTCCCCCTTCATCCCTGGTAGGTATTTTTCAGAATTCCATCAAAACCTTGCAAGACATTGTCAGGGCCTTATCGGAACGCGCTATAACACTCTGAAATATGGACATGGAATGATTCTCTTCGGCAGATGATTTTTATTAATCCCTTTTATTTTTCCGTCTTCATCGCGTGTTGTTCCTCCGATGGACACAGTCGGGAGCGTCCAGTACCGTCTAGTTCGATATATGCCAGAACAGGAACTCCTGGAATGTGTACTCTTGACTTCCCTTGATCATTGAAAGATAAGCAGGTATTGATGTGAAAACATCTGTAGCGGGACATTTGCATGAAAAGCGTCTTCAAAAAACGTTACGATCAGATATCTAGCAAGACATTCATAAAGACATCTCCTTGAGTTCAAGAACTTCCCTTAAGATTCCAAGTCCACCTGGGAAGGTGATTGGGACCTGGGAGTGGGGACCCATTTTAACGTTGCTATCCGAATCATGACAAAAAAGTACTCATTTGAACCTAAAACTGCCTAAAGACGGTTTTCACCTACCTGCACTTCGACTCGCCACTTTTTCGTGTCTAGCGTATTTGAATACCGTACATGCGCAAGTGCGTGCCAGAGGAACACGGCGTGTCGCGTGTCATATCGATTCCCGTTGGCATCAACGATAGCAGCGAGCGGTAGTAGCGACAGTAGCGTAGTCCAGTTTGTGCGGCATGGAGCATGCGATGGGTCCTGTTCTTGGCCCAGCGGGAGGATACCTCCGCATGTGGGGTTCAGCAGCGTAACCAGCATATATGCATATGTAAGCGTTGCACAGATGCGGCTGGAGCTGGACGATGCAGGGACAACGGCTATCTGCATCGTGCATTTGCTCCGTGCATCCCATCCGTACACGCGACCCCGCCATCTCTCAGTGCGTCCGTGTGTCGGGTTCGGAATAATATCTACGCGCATGTTCTGTGTACAAACATGCTGAGGGCCACGCAGAATCGACATGCACACTTCAACGCCAGCCGACCTCGACGGTGAGCCCGACAGACCCGGCAACCGGTACGGGCAGTAGAGTACCAGTACCAGCCAGTACCGCGCCGGACCGGGCAACGGACTCGCGCCACTGGTCCGCATCCCCGCGATGAATCTAGGACACGTCTCCTCTCATCCCTCGTCATCCGTGCACTTGTCCGTCCGCTCGCAACTGCTGGTTCTTCCCCGTCGATCCCTCCCGCGATACCGGCCCTGTACCGATTCCAGGAAATACCGCGAGAACTGCGCACAATGTATCTGGCGTACGTACAATCGGACACGCGTGTACACTATCCCCGCTGTGAATAATGAAACGGACGCTTCGAATCGGGAGAGGGATGGTCACAGGTATCGGCGACGGTCGACCCAATCATGTATCCTGTTTTAGCGTTCTATCGATAAAGGACCGCTCGATTGTCGGACAGGGATCTAATTACAGATTCGATGGAATCAATTTTGTTCCATTGGAGAATGGCGGGGAGGAAGGTTGGGGAAACAAACTGTCAAGATTCTGAAGGCGGATGGTAATATTTCTAGTGTAATATCATTTTTAGTATTTTCATGAACACCAATAATGTTGAAAAAAAAATCTAAAATTGAGCGTCACAGGATTGAAACACAAGGTTCGTCTATTCGAGAGGAAAACCTTTTGACTCATCTGGAAGACGCTTGTACAGCAACGCTGGTTCGGACACACTGCCACTTGAAATACAGGAAGAAGAGGCGAAAGTCTAGCGAGTTTGCAAATTTGATTTCGTGTTTCACGAGAGACCGTATAATAATATTAATAGCTTTTGAGGATTGAGTGACACGACATTAAACAGAGAAGATTTTTCCCTTCGTATAGGGGAAAATGTTACGCTCTCGCGATGTTTTTCCCGCGGCAGAACAGCCTGAGATAGACGTCAACCGAGACGTCAACGTGAAATACAGGCTCTGGAAGCACATTCGCATCGCGCTGTTCGGTTCGTAGGCAGTCTCCGCTACGGGGAGTCACGCGCCCCGATGACAGCATACAGTGCCAGCGAGACTCCTCCCCATCCACCTGTCCGGCTCTTGTCAGGCGATGTGAAGTGCCCGCGTTAATCATTACTGCGCGCGTTCAGCCATTCCCTATTTCTATTCCTATCGTACAGCAGTGTAATACTGTGTGTACGGCCTCGGGGCGTACCTACAACTGCATTCGGAACATCAACGACTTCGCATAATATGACAATCCTAAGGACTCCCAGTTAGAGTTGCCAAAAGCTTGATGGTTATATTCTCTATGCTGCACCTGATGCGCGCGACAGCATGATGAGACCGCCTAGTTTCACTAGCCGACCGGAAGTGACTTATTTCCGGTATGTCGTCACTTCAGACTGATTGTACACCGTCCCATTGCGCACAACGGTGCAATCACCGTGTCGTCTGTGCCGTCGTGTGCACAAAAAATCTCATTTTTTGACCAGAAATACGTCACTCCCGTTCGAAAATCTCATTTTTCGACCGGAAGTGACATATTTTCCGTATGACGTTATTCCTGGTCGAGAAATGAGACTTTCAAACCGGAAGTGACGTATTTAGGGTGAATCTCCGAAAATCTATATTTCTGCTTTCTAAATTCCATAGGCCATAGCGAGGGCGCGAGGCACCCGAGCCACAACAACCGGGTAGTATATATGTATGTTTGTGAATGTCCAGAGTATATAGTGTACAGCTTTTGATGAGGATTCGTCGATTCGATACGAATTCGATCCCATTATCCTTGGCGTTTCGTTGGTCGCGCGTCGTGCATGCGGCATCGACCAACGGATTTCGATTCCGAATTCGTACCCCGTCACCGCTGGTGTTCCGCAACGTCACGCGCCCATCTATATCGTATTGTATTGTACTCTGACCACGAATTCCTCTCCTGCGTCCCACGTACGGCGCGGGAATAACTTCCGCGTTCGAAATTCGGAGTTCAAGTAGCTTGGATATCGGAGAAGGGTGTTCCGACAGAGCTTGGAACGAAGGAAGAGGGTCTATTCTCCAATGGTCCAATCTGTATGCAATACAGACTCAAGTTCTCCCTGATTGACGGATCTCTGTGCTTGATGCTCCTCTCCTATTCATACCCAATCACAACTTCGGATCAGGAAAATTATGGGAGGGTTCGTGAAGTGTTCATGCGGTATTTCGAAATGTTTCGGTATATGGCAGATCAACGCCGGGCAGTGAAAAGGAGCTAACAATCTCATGTTCCTGCCGTTCGATTTTGTTTGATTGATTTTCATTTCTTTTTTCGTAATAAAACGAAATAATTGTCCGCGTTGTAGCAGAATTCCGTTTTGCTCCGATCTTCCCCACATAGCACAGCGGCATTGCCATCTCGAAAGGCCTTGCGAACATAGTGCCTGGCATTCTGGTGTAGTCGATGGAAATGGCATGTTTCGAACGGGACAGAGAAAGGATTGTATATTTCATACTCAAGAACCAGATAGCCTCTGAAGAGCACCGTAAAAACAAAACGATGGAAGGGAACAGAGGCAAAATAAGGGAACTCATGAGCTCACCTAGCAACCGCGTTGACTAGATCTACATACGCATTATCGTACACACATTCTGCGACATGCGTGGGTAAAGTTAGGGAAGGAAGGATGCGGTAGACAGGTGCGGATGTATCGTAACGCGTGCGGAACGGGGGAAGAGCGCGTATTCGGGAGTTATCATAAATATATTAAATAAACATGAGATAAGAACTTTCCAGACTAAGAGAGCAGACGAGACACGAGCGGTAACACGGTTTTCCCATGCTTGCTCGATTGTCAGTACAGATACCGCAGGTCGTAAGAATACCGTAGGTATTGATTGTGCAACGATATGCATGGTATCATTCCTTTGGTCGTTTCCATCGCAAGCTCCGTAGAATATAATGGAATGGCCCGGAGAAGACGAAAAGAAAGCCGGCTGAGAGAGTTGCTTCAAAAAGACCTGAGGATTAGACATCGGAGGCTTGAATTTACTCATCCGTGCAGCTCTCGCGTAAGATGCTGCAGACGCCGACTGAGGTATTTCCACTGCCGGATCTATCACGGTGTTTCTTTGGTTTCTTTTTTTTTTCGCGTGGTTCGTTATCAAACGTTTTTGCACTCCGTCGGGGCCAGTGGTTATATGTGGTAAGCAAAAACCACCAAAGAAACATGGAATGCGTCTTTTTCTGGATAACAAAACCCTGTGACTGCATACCTAGCACTTTGCTTTCGTTCCTTCTCTATTTTTTTTTTTTCTGCTTGCGCTATCTCTTCAAACGGTCGTTTATGCGGCTTGCAGGCTATGTTCTCATTTTACTATCCTTACTGGAATGGTAAATGAGAATGAAGTCCGATGAAATCCATGGTTTGCAACACGCCTCAAATTGAGGGCTTCGCTCGTGTCACTAGGGAATCCGCTCCGTTTTATGAGGAAAAGTAAGATAGCGTTCAATAAAAGAACAAGTAAATAAATACATCAACGAAAACCAACCAGATTGCATTCCAATGTCTCAAAGTTCATGTCTCAATGTCCGAGTGGTTCTTCTCTGATTTCAATTACATTAAAGGTAACGTCACATTTTTGTTGGCTGGATCCAAAGTCCGTTTGACCGAACGACATGAAAATTCTATAGTTACTTCCGATTTGCAGCTCAGGACAATTAATTCCGGACAACGAAATCGTATACATCCGAATCTAGCCGGAATACCGTATATATGTACGATGCGTTCTCTCATCTCCGGTATCGCCAGTTCTTTCTGGTGGTACCGCCATATGCGGTATAAATTCAACACGAATTTCCCTGCGCTCCGCCCGAATTAAATTATACATTCCGCATGACACCGGGAAAGAGGACTACGCCAGGCTGCACTGAGGGAAACCGTAGCATTTGCACAGGGGTATCGCGGGGGGACTAGTCCACGAAACAGGCCAGGAGTGGAGTGAAGCTCAGGTCGAAAGAGATAGCCAAAAGGATAGGGACAAAGAGCGAATGCAGAAGAGGAGGGAAAGAGGACATTCCCAGCCAGCTAGAACTAAAGTCACCGGACTTGCGTCGGTACGTTCGTTTGTGTTTTAGCGTCGGTGTGTCCCGGAGAGCTGGGGCAGGGGCGCGATGCATGTCGTGGTACTGTTTGTTTCGTTGATTTATGAAGCATGGTGGGAACACAAAACACAACAACTCGCGTTGGCTATGCCGACCAACTCACTCCGGGTCGTACTCTCGTTCCGTCCACTCTTTTCTCTTTTCGTCTCGTTTCTCTAGAGCATGAACATGCTCCCGTTCTCTCCGCTCTCTTTCTCTCTCTCTCACGAACACCCCGGCCATCCGTTGCCAGCAGGCCGCCGGGCCACCTTCAACAAAATAGAACAACGGGTGCCCTGACGTCACGTGTAACCACGCCTCTCTTCGGCCTTCTACACAAACCCCCCCGTTCTGCCTCTCGCGATCCTCATTCTGCTCACCAACGCGTCCTCCCGTTATCCACAACCCTAGCAATAGTCCAGAGAGAGCCCCCATATTCTCCTCCCTTGGCCTGTCTCCCCTGTTCGACTCTCTCTCGCTCTGGTTCCCCGTGCCCGTGGTCCCCCTGGTCCCTCTCCTCGTCATGGCAGTAGCCACCGGTATCCAAGCACTGCACCGCAACCACCCACCAATTCACTTTGTGCAGTTTTATGCATATTCATTCGGCGTCTCTCGTAATAGCCATGGCCCCCATTAATTTGAACGAACTGGCGAAACATGTAAATCCGATACCGGTTCACCGGGGCTCACGGTACTGTTTTACCTACGCCCTCTCTCCTTCCATCTCCCTCTCACCGTCCCCCTATGTAAACGTACAGCACAACCGTGTACTCTGTGTAGAGTATCTCGAGACACGTAGGACGGTACCGTATTGGTGTGTAACTATTATTCGGAGCATGTGAGTGGCTTGGTCCGCCAGACCTATCGAACGGGACCGCCAGTCGCTGCTACCACTTAGGTAGCCTGCGAGAACTCTGAGTGGGCTTACCGTTCCGTATAAATGTGCCAGTCCTTGATAGAGCTCGGAATTATCGTACCAAGAGGGTGCGACCAGGTCTGATTAAAAACTCAATCGTTTTCACCGTTCTACTCTATTTTCATATTGTTTTTATTCACGCTGACATTGGCTTCTCGAACGCACTGGAATCTTAGCGCGGTGATGTTACCATGCATCTGCACCGTTTCGCAAGGATTACCTTGCTCCTATTCATGATTTCCGTTTACGCGCGACGGTCACTGACGCGCGTTTTCTGTATCCTGTCCTGGAGCCTGGGTAATCAAAGATACATTCAACTGGGAGCTTCCGTATGGGATATAGCTTTCGCTGAAGTGGAAAGTCACGCATGTCGACTTGGTAGCTAGATACATGTACAATGCAACATCGGGCACATACTTTATGCGTCAGGTAACAATGGGATCCGTCGAAACCCTCCGTCATATCGAAAGTAGGCGTCAACGGGAATGCGAATGTTCTCTTTCGACGAAAGATATCGGATTTTTATTTCAATTCGTGGATATAAATCCGGCAATGTTGTTGGGAATCACGTTGCACTGTCTGGCCGTGAAGAGTCGCGGGTTTATGTACCGAAGGGGTTTATTGGATAGATTCTGAAAACAACGAACTCAACCGCGCGAAGAGCACTGGCTGTTGGGAAGCAAAATGGATACCATCGTGAGAGGAGCGGACTGCCGGAATGATTAGAAGAACCGGTGGCGCAGTTTGTACCTGTACGGAAAAACTCTAAGGAATTACAACCGGGAATCGATTCGGTCGGGGAGCAGCTGGCCGGGAACCGAAGCAATCAGAAGTCAGAAGCGGGAGAAGAAATCGTGGCTATCGATGGCTGCACAGTTTTCCAAGAGAAAGCATATAATACCTGTCCCGGATAGGATAAAACGAGAATCGAAGTTAAAAGCGATAAGGAAGACAGAGTCGGAGGAAAAGAATTCGCAGCGACAAGGAAAATCATCAATCACCGTGAGGGAATCTGCGCCGGAGAATGGAAGATGATTTTGCCGTATTCAAGGAGGTGCAAGCTAATTGATTAATTGTGCGTAACAAGCGAAATCGGAACATAGTAAACGATTAAACGTTCTCGGCGCCAAAGTGAACTCTGTACGGTGCAAAAATGTTACAACACGGGCAATAGGTATTACCGATGTAGCACGAAAGTGGCGCTGCATTTACCCGTACTTCACCAAGAGCCGAGATTAACTGGGAAAGCAATGAAGAAAATGGATGAGAAACTCGTAGCGCAATTGTACAGAGATAACAAAGGCCAAAAACAAAGAAGCACACGTGAAAAGCTGAAAAAGGTAAAAACACGTAATAAACGAAAAGGCGAGCTCGTGCTACGTAAATGAAAATACCTGACAGGGGGAACCATTGAGGAGCGTAGTCTCTGGAACGCCAGGGGAGTTAAAGAGAATCAGGAATACGACGGGAGGAGGGAGAACCTACGGACATCGGTGTGATGTGGACTTCGTCGAGCGAGGAATGAACGGGGAACCACCGAGCTTAGAGAATGGGTTGGTTTAACTCGTGCTATTTGAGATAATTGATGGGTAGAATGGTCTCACATCCCCTGCTGCCGGTTCCCCGTAACAGCTATAACTATGGCGAAGCGGCGAGACGAAGAAGACCAGTTGGTGGACGTCGAGGTAGAGAGCAGGACGATGAAGATGAGAAGTAAAGGAGGTGAACGTCGACGACGAGATCGCGTTGGAACCTCCCGGTCTCCCGTCCTGGCGGACCCAATGCAATTTCCTTCCAACAGGACAGAGTACTGCATTAGCAATACCCGCACGTTCAACGTAGTCTCGCGAGTTCGGTACGGGAAACTATTCACGCGTCGGGTTTCTCCATCCACCCGCTTTGCGAACTTGTCGCGAAGACTGCTGGACGTCCCCGTGCGACCAGCGGCATCGGCTTGAAACCCTAATAGGGACAATAACAGCTGAACAAGGGAACAGTAACAGTAATAGCAGCGGACTGAGAATTGTTCGTCTTGTAGTAGTCGTTGTAACGCAGCTAATAGCGAACGGCTGGTACCAGCTTCCTCTGTATCTCTGTTTCCTCTTACGAACGGTTATACCAACGGTATTGCAATATCGATGATTCTCTACGCTCCTTCTTGTCCGACTCCTGCTCCCGCCTCGTCCTAATCTGACTTGTCGCAGAATCAATACTCCGCGGCCCACTCCGTCATCGGGAAAACTCTTGAAAATATGGATAAGAGTTTTTGTTACCGACTGAATCTGTTTCACACTGGCTGAAGACTACGGACGAGAAATAACTTCAATGGAATACGAAAACAATGTGAAATATTACTTTTCTAAAATGATCCTTTCATCATTGAGAGTGAAATACTGGAATTGGTTTGAAAATTCTGTCGTAATACCGTCCGTTTCAAGTTCACGAACAGTTAAAACCAGGATCGCTGACGCGGCATTTTTCAAACACTTCAAATTTATAAAGGACCGCATTCGAAAGCTCTGAAATTTGAACTCTGGTAGGCTGCTCTTTGAAAAGTGATTTCTCCAACCTTCGCCATCTTCTCCATTTTCAAGCATATGTGCACATGGCCGTAGCTATATACGAACCGAGAGAGCGAGCCGTGTCAAGGAAGAAAACGCCGATATCGAAGTACAAGAAGAAACTGTTGTTCGAAACTCGTTGATAGAGGAAAGAGTGAAGCGTGCGAACGGTACCAACGGCGGAACTGGGGAAGAGGGATGAAAACAATGGGCCAAAGTCTCTACTCTTGCCACTGTGTAGGGGACCAACGCGTGTTAAAGTCAAGCCAGAGCATACTCAAGAGATAAGCAATCCCCCCTGCCTCAAGTTTTTTTTAACCCTGCCTTTTGCTACTTTTTTCCGGCATCTCACTCGCTCCGCCTCCCTCTTCCTCTGTCCCTTTCTATGGAAAAGCGCAGAGCCCACGAGAAACAACACGCCGGGCTCAACTTTTGTTCTGCAAAAGTTTTGCGATCGTCAGACGCTCAAGCGCTTTTGCACCGGTATTCTCCCTTCTCCCGTGCCTTCGCTCTCTTCTTTCTCGTGCTCTGCATCGCTTGCGTTTTGCTCCGGATCGCGTATATACCATGGAGCTTCGAGAGAAAGCTTTCCCGGCTCCGGCGCTGAACGGAACGATTAAACTCTCCACAAGCCCGCGCTGAGTGTTTCATACTTTATATTCGACATACACACAGGAGTATCCGCGAGAGCTGTGTGGAGCGGGCTTAGTGTATGTGCACGGTGTATGCGCAATGCAGGAAAAATTACGCTTCGATAGTCGTAACGACGTTACCAGCAGCGGCAGCGGCGGCCACTGACGCTTCAGGTGATTACCGAGTCAAAGAGATATGCCAGCGGTACGCCGGCTATTATTATATTCGGTGCGGCACCCGACGTAGTACCCTAACGAGACAAACTGATCCTAATTTTGCTTCGCGCTGTGAGCGAAAGGCTGGAACAGTTTCAGGTCGGTGTGGTCGTACAGCAACGCCACTTACCCAACGACGCGCTTGCGTGTACGCCGGCTACACCGCGGTGAATTTTTTATAGGGTCAAAGTGGCGAATTTTTTCACCGTGCGAGCCAAGATAGACCGGCGAGACTGTCCAATAAATTTAAAATTGATTCCAATTTTTTTTTTTTTTTTTATCAAATAAAATCTCCCCCTGTGTATAAAATCGCTTCGTCTGAAAATAATCCCCAAAATCTCCTCGTCAAGCAAATTTAAAAGCTGCTTTTTATAACTTTCGCTAAATTATCATGTATAAAACATAAAATAAAAAAAGGTTCATCTCAAGTTAGTTTCTCACTCTTTCACCCTGAACGCGAACCTTTTGTGGAGAACTTGGGCATCTACCACGGTGCCGGTGCACCATACGTTCGTGTAGTGTAAAGTTGAGCCCCGTAAGCTGTACTCGGTCAGGCTGGCGGTAAGCGACAAATTGGATTACGCCATCAACACCGGCAACGGCCGTGCGCTCTTGGTAGCGCTATTCGCTTCCGTCGTCCCTCTGCAACCAGCGAGTTACCCGCGTACTATACCGGGGCGGATGGTGTACGGAAAAATAACGAGGGAAAAGCGATACTTCTTCCCACCCTACGCACTAATCAGACCGATATGAGAACTCCTGTCGTCCCACAATAAATTCCCGTTGGGTTATAAACTTTCTTTGCCTTCTCGATCGATTTAATATCCGCGGCTATTCCGCCTTCGGCGATTGCCGGCCGGGAATAATAAAAACTCGTCTTATCGTATACCTCATTCTCGATTCTCTTTTGCCATTTCGGCAGAATTCCACTGGCCGGATCCAAGGTGGTATAAATTTTCCGGTGGCTCGGCTTCTCTTATCCTCTCATCTTCTCGGCCTACATTTACGCTGGTCGTTATCCCTCAACTCCCCTCGGCTCGATTAATATTAATAATATTAGTCCCATATAAGCGACGATATAGATATAAAGCCCTCGTGAAACGCGGAGGATGAGCTCTGCTCTCTCTCTCGGAGGGACCGAGAGAGCGACAGGAGATAGTTGTTTGCGTGTATTAACGTTTGCGCATTGCGATCGTGCCTCGCAAAATGGTTACGACTTGGGGCCTCCCCGTGCATATCGAGTCAGCGACGAACGTGGGACGCGTGGGTACATACGAAATGGGTTGGCGGTATATAACCATCCGCGCGGAAGGGTGAGAGCTTAATTTCGACGCGATGGGACGCTATGATGCCGAGGCGCTGCGGCTGCTTCTCTCCGGTAGAACGAGCATTTACGCGTTTACGACGATTTTACGAGGTCGAAAAATTGAATGGAATATTTGCATCAGCGGTTTCGCTATATTCCTACCGGCGCACATACATGCAAGCTATAAGAGCATTCCGACTGTAACCGCTGATAGCTCGGCTACGCCGCCTTCATCGCATCCTTATACGCGCGACGAGTGAGACGTGGAGAGATAACAAAAATTTCAAGCGAATCCCGATCGCACTTGAACCCGCACAAATTCCTCAGCTCCGGTGAGAATCTCTTTTCGGTCTTCCGGGATCAACGAGATAGGATTCGGAATGAAATTAATAGAGTGGAATCTCTCGCGCACTTCCTTGTGTTGGCACCACAAACGCGAGCGGTGGAGACAATCCGAGTATTCCAATTGGACCGGCGAAAGAGAAGGGGAACACTTAAGGAACGTCATTGGTCCTCCCATAACTCACTTGAGTCCGCAGTAACTTGCGGGAGATCCCACTGTACCGAAGGAAAGCGTTTCCCTTCAAACAGTGAAGACTACCTTGAGCTAATGCGTGATCGGCAACACTGACGGAAGATCTTTTAGGGCTCAAGTTGCGTGAAATAAGCCAGTAGATATCACGAGGAGCCTCTTTATCCCGATGGCGTCGTTGTTCTTTCGTTGGAGGAGCGAATTCGAGACCCGATTGGCAATGAATCCTGTGGCGATGCCGTGTCGGCGATAGGCGAGAAAATCGGTGCTGGTATCAGCGAGGGAAGAAAAGGGCCCGCTCGACCGAGCGGCAGCTGGCCGTTCCGCGTACAGGACTATGAGGAAGAGCGTGCGTTCACTTTGCGTGAAATGAGTTAGTGAGCCTTGGATAACGAGCCCATCGCGCCACTTCACGGTGGAATAGGAAGGAGGATGCTCATGGCTCGTAGATTCATGGGATATACACCACCACTGACGCTACTCCGTAAGTACAAGGTAGTAGATGTCCTGTACATACTTCGAGCCGCTGCCAGCCAGGGAGTGTATTTCTCTCTAGCCTGGTTCATCCTCCGGCGCCGGGACTTTCGCACCGGACACACGGAAGATATAGAACGGGGCGCACTCTCGCATAAACCGGATTTAATGGCGAGGGGAGAGAGAACTCAGGCCTGGGTCCTGATGGAGACGAAAGGGTTGGCGCGAGCGAAATAGGAGGACTATAGTTAATGACACTCCGGTACATAACAGCCAAACACCCGTTATCCCCGACGGCTAAGCGCCGAGCGGGCGAGCAGCCCATAGCAGAGCCACGGAGTTAGCCGGAGCCCGGTATTTGCTAGTCGGCGCTAGTCCGGGTACCGGTGCACAGGGGTGCATGGTCGAACGCCGTTTTAACCCCCCTCCCCCTCCACCGACCCCCCTTGCTGCTAGTGGTATATCGCACCGGTACGTCCCACTCGTAGCCAGTCGGGGTAACAGACCAGCGTGCGCCTCTCGCCTCGCCCGAGGACTTGATTACGTCATTCTGTTGGTCCTACTTGTTCGGCAATTACGGCCTGATTAGATTCCTCGAAGCCCCCGACACTGCACTTGGACGTCTCTGGTGCTCTGTTCCAGCTACGCTATGCTGCTGCCAGCAGCGTCTGCGTGTGCGATCCAGAGGAGCTCGTAAGCTCCGCCACGGAGTGGCGCAGGTACACTAATACCTATACACGCTCCGCACGCAGATCCTAGACCATTATGGATGATCGTCTGCGCTTGAATGGAACGGAGTTGAATATTACTGGGTACAATGAACACCTGATGAATCGAATCATTAACGTGGTCGAGGATCATCGCGTGTATCGGACGGTGAGAAAAGTTTAAGTGATAACATTTTTAGCGGCGCTTCTAGGGGAAAAGTGCCTCAGGTGACATTTCACCATCGGCACGACTACGGAACCGCATCACTTGCCGAGGGTCTTCTACTCGCTCGGCATTCGAGTCGGTATCCGGCAATCCCGGCACTCGAAATCGCAGCCAACATATCGGGTTCGACGAAAACAGTTATCACTGCGCCTGTACCGGGCACATTGGAGCCTGTTCTCTATTCCTTCGATTCATGGTCTCCGATTATTATTCGGAAACCATGAATCTGTCTCGGGTCCAGTCCAGTGCACTCCGCGTTCGCTCCAAATATATTTGACATGTATCACGCACGTTCTTTTAGAACTACTTTTCTGTGTGCCTTTTTCACACGTTTCTGTCACTGGCGGCATTCGACATTCCAGAAGAAACTAGCAAATTTTCTATGTAACGTCACTTCCAGTTTGAATATCTCACTTTCAAGCCCGAAGTGACGTCATCCAAAATAATTGAGAAATTTCGTTGTGACGACATTTTCGGGTTGCTGTAATTTAACGTGGTGGCGTATTGCTGTACCGCAGCAAGTGTCAAGCAAGCCATGTGCCGTTTTTCAAGTTAGAGCAGAATCCCACCTGGAGTCTGACCCGGTGGGGACTTAGCATAATTATGGCTTGGCACGGCTCAGCGGACTCTGCGCTGGTGGAGGGCTTAGAATGATCGATCCCTATGGGACTCTTGTCGGGATTCGGAATAGTTAGGTCTGGCCAGTTGATCCTTCAGGACCGTCTATCTATTGGAATCCAACTAACGAAGATGTTATCCCATACAATTTTTTTCGGAGTCCTCGTAATTGTGGTCACTATTTTTTTTGTTTCGTTCATTTGCTCGTGTGAACGATAAGTTTCTCGCAAATGCGACGGTACGTCACGTGTTTTGGGATCAAAAACTCGTTTATATTAACGCTTGTCCTCGTTTCTTATTCGCGTATATAAATTCAAGGAGAAAGCAAGTGGGACGAAGTGAGAGGAATTGCAGTGATGGTATGAGGGATAATTTAATGCCTCGCGGCTTTGCGTAACGTGTTCATACGCCACTATTATAAACGGGGCTTAAATTTACCCGCACGCATGTATGTATACGTACATGCATATATGACGATGCTCGGATAGTATAAACGAGAAGAACGAGGATGCGGTATGAGAAGCGTTACCAACTGCATTTGGAAGAGCGCGAGGTAGAGCGAGCTCATCCCCCCTCCCCGTCGTAAAGGTGTGCCATGACTGCATACTGCACTGACGTTCAGCTCGTAAAGATACATTTATACTCTGAGCACATCACTTGGAAAGATGTACACGCCAGCCACTCGCCAGAAACGTCAGCATAATCTTTCGCTGAGATCCTTTTACGATGCCGCACGACTTAGTACTTGAGGCACGACGTGGCGTGGCTCGCGAGAGAGAACTTCCAAGAATTTCTGAGACCCAAGAGTAGACTTCGAACTTACTTTACCTAGAAACTGCCAAATTTTTCCTCGAAAAATGATGCCCCATTTTTCCTAAAAATGTGCACAGTAGTATAACGGTTGGACGATGCTCGGTTACGATTCGTTTTACAATTAACTTTGAAATATATAAGCAAAGTTTGTGCGATACAAACAACAGCCGTTATAACTTGATGAAATTTAGTCTCACATATCTTCGGGGTCACTTTTGATGTCCCTCGCCAAACGTGTAACAATAGTCCGTTATTCTCTCGGGAGTCTTCTTGGGCCGCTCACCACTATGTAACATCAGAGTTTCATCTCGTATGCGGAGATGTGTCGAACGATAATCAGAAAACAGAATAAACAGAAATCAAGGCTATCCTCGGAACGGACCCTTCGGTTTGCCGTCGGATCGTTCGCCTCGAGGATCCTCGGAATCTTCGGCTATGTATTATGTATATCCATATCTGCGTCGTATATGTATACGTTTACATGCGTGACCGAAGTGAAACCGATGAGAATGAGGAGCTCGGCCATGGTTGGAAAGCACGAATACGCTATATGCGTGACCACGGGAGTAAACATTGACGCAAGCCGCACGGCATACGTTACGGTGATTATGCCTGTAACAACATTAACCGCTGTCCCTCTCCCTTGATCCAGCAAGCTCGTTGGATCTTGTTACACGCACTTAGTCTTCAACCCTCCTGGGCCGTCGGGTTCCTTGGACTGCATACCGCCTGTTTGCGTAGCATGCCCCGAAAACCCACGGGTAACCCGAGCACTGTGCATATCTCTGTAACAACCGTCCGCTTGAGAGATACGGAGAGGTTTGTCTTGAGACGTCGCGAACCTGCAGGATGAACGATGACGATGAAGAAACAACGATCGTCAGACAAATGTCTCCTTTGCCAATCGCCGTACGGGCCGACAACGGGCAATTAAGGAAACATCCATCAGCTATCGCAGAACGGGTCACACTTTGCCGCTTAATCCCCAGCGCCATCCTTTTGCCCTAACGCCTTGTCGGCCTCTGGTCCTATCTTGCTCCTTCGTCATTCTCAATCGCTTTTGGCGGTATACCGGCGTGACATGCCTCTTAGCCCATTATACAACGTTTCAGACGTCCCACGGCATCATTGTACCTTACACACGTTGCCAGAAGCCGACGACGAGGGCGCGCGAGGACGAATACGAGAGCGACGACGAGGAGAGCAGTAATCCGAGCTCGGTTCTCGAAGGTCCTGGCTCCACGGCAGCATGTAAGGAACCCCGAGCGCATAATCTGGATCTGACGTGACAAGAAACCCATCAGAGCTCGGGGTGCGAGCGAAGCACTTTGGTACTAATTACCATTCCGCGTGTGTATGCACACACACACACGACCCTAACCGCCTACAACTGTGTACATTCGCGTGTTGGTGTACGTTGACGCTGATAAATACCCAAAGGCCACTTGTGTTGCCTCATGACGTTTCGCGTTGTACGTCACTTGGTCGTTTTATTCGGCATGGTGTAACCTCGGTGATATCGCGAGGTTAATAGAAAACGCGAGAAACAGCCGTCTAACGAGCTGCTACTCCATGAGAAAGATTCGTCGGAGATAAAGTCTCCGGAGACTCGATAAAGGCCCCAGGCCGAGAGGCCTCGAGGGAAGTTAAGGAATTCTACTCGCGTGATTCTTCCTTTCAGATAGCGGTCGGATCGTCGAAGCTTCGCGAGACGGGCAGGTCAAGGCTGGTGGGTGTTCCAGTTGAGGCGAACGGTGTAGAGTAGACGAATGGGGCCAGGCGCACCTGCATCGAGAAGAGGAAGAGAGTTGCCCGGCCTGGATTCCAACACGGTAAAACGATCCACGGGAGCCGAAGGAGGCTCCATTCGGCGCGGATCGATTTCACGGACCGGCACTTCCACCTTCTTTCGTATACTCGAGCCCAGTTCGCGAATCGGATTTCCTATGATCCCACTTTATTCTTTCGCTGTATCGTACACAATTCGTGTGACAGTAAACGTCCGGTAAGACCGTGCAATATAGATGAGGGGACTGGACAGATCATAAAGTATGTAAGGAGGTATCGCTCAGCACTTTTGCGTTCGTAATTGCAACTGAACGGTTTATAACAGAGCTGGGCAAAATACCGAGAAGTACTTAAAGTACAAAGTAATTTCTGTACTTAAAGTACTTTTATAAAATGCAAAGTACAGAGTACTTTTTCTTCGTAATCGGAAGGGACGGAGTTCTACGAGTACGAAATTTAGAGAGAAATTTTCAAATTAAACGACCCCTGTTCAGGGCCAACATTTTTTTAAAAACGTCCAAACTCTTCGTTTCCAATCCGTGGTAGTAGGCTAATCGACTGGACTACGATGACTGAAGTTTGAGGTAATGAGCTGAGGTCGACTGGATGTATAACAACTAAATCTGGGACGTATGAATCTAGTACAGTGGCCGAAAGTGAGAAAGGTCTTGATTTTATGCATAAAAAATCGTATTTTTGGGATTTAAATGGAAAATATTGAGTTGAGAGTAAAATAATTGTTATATTCGTGTTCAGCGGGAAAAAATACGTCGAATATAGCCTTGAAACAAAAAAAAATCGAGCGAACAACGATTTTTCAATTTCTGAGCCACTTTTGAAAAAACGTCGATTTTCGTGATTTTCGAAGGTCGATATCTCGGTTCTCAATGGAGCTAGGGAAAATCCGCGGTGCTCGTCGTCTTCTACGGGAAAAAATACAAGATGTCCGAAGTTCTAGAAGCGTTTTATCGGGCAGTTTCAATGGTTGAAAACCGCGAAAAATAGACTCGAAAGGTAGCCTTGGAATTTTGTGACGATTTTTTTTTCTTTTTTTTAAATGAACTGCCACGTATTTCGACGTATTTTTTCCCGCTGAACACGCTGAATATACTTTGATACTTTAAGTACCAAATGAGTACTCATGTACTTTAAATACTGCCCAGCTCTAGTTTATAATTTGGACGGCAATGGAATCGCCTCTTGACGCCAGAATACACACAGCAGGTCAGACACATGTATTCTGGATACACACATAGCCTTTGGCTCCCTTAAATCTTAAAAAAAAAAAATCGTTAAACACTTCAACAGTTACTAGTTGTAATCATTAAATTACCTGTTACGTCCACACGGCCCCTCAAAAAACCCTTCGCTTACATATCATTGATTCAACTGAAAACGCGCTTAAAGAATAATCATTTCAAGCGCAACAATACCTTAACGAAGAGAGGGACGCAAGAAAGATGACTGGTCCTCCAGGGTCAAGAGTGGGTAATGAGTCTTGTGACGACTGTGAAGAGTCCCGCTACGTAGCAATTGCAAGAACATTTCTCTCGGTACAAAAGAACGAGGAGCCGTGAGAGAATTATGAAACGATGCTCAAGAAGGCAGCCAAGTGGCCTCCGGAAAAATCTTTCTCCGCTTGCTCGTCGCCGGGATGGGTTTTAGAGGCGGAAGGCTGTATACGTAGGGCTTTCGTAAATAATTCACTGAGAATGAGGCAGAAATAAGGTCGAGCGTCTGTTCGATATCGGAGCTCCATAGAGACATCGGCGATGGAGCGTAGTGAGGGAGAGAGAAATAAAGAAGATAGAAAGACATCGTCGAGGGATTATAAACCTGGATCGGCGGGATACTCACTCGCGAAGAAGCTCGGAAAGAGATGGGCTTTTCCCATGCTGTTTCTCTGGAGCATCCGTTCGACGAAGCATTCGCCAGAGCCGGCCGGGAAAGGCCCAGGAGAGCCCAGGACACTCTGAGTGCTTCTTCGAGCTGGGGATAAGCCTGGAAAACGCCGATTTTGTAGGGCACACCCGCTCGCAGACGAGCCAAGGTGCGCTCCGGCTCTTCCACCTTCGCGATTCCATGAAAGTATACATATCAGCGGCTACACGTATGGCCACGTACATGCATTTCCTCCCAAACTACCCGAGCTTCCAAGCCGTACGGGCCGATCTTTGTGTGCGAGCGTCTTTCCGACACTCCTCCTCAATGTGGGCCAACTTGAGTATCTACTTTAGCATACGCTCTCCGTAGTGTCGTCAAGTGGCTCCTCGGTCCTATACCTTATCGGCCAGCCCGGGAACCTTCGTCGGTGAGTGGAAAATTTAGTAAAGCCTCCCTGACTATCTCTCCGTGCACCGGAAACCCGTCGACTTCATTGGTTAGATTCTCAGTCCGGAATCTCTGCCACAGCCGAGAGCGAACTCTTCGCTAGTCCGCCAAGTAGAACAACACCGCTGCGGTCAGACTCGCTGATGAAGATGCTACTCGGCGATTCTCGATTCATTGCCGAATCGATCTGGCAGTCGAGACTCCAGTCCGATGACTTTCGGACCTGATGATTTGAAAATTCATTGGACGGTTCGTCGGGAAAATTGCCAAAATCTACCAATCTATCACGTTATATTGTATGACGTAACGTAGACGTCCGGATTCGATGTATTTTATGTTTTGGATATAGGGGAAAAGTGGGAAATATGGGCCGGTCCATATTTCATTGATTTATGTTCTAATCGGGGTGGTCCATATTCACCACGTTTACCCAACATAATGAAAAGTATCTGTTTTTTGCACATACAATTTCAAGCGCTCTCGAAGAATCCTCCTTACCCGCGCAACGTCGTATCCTTTCTCGAGAAACATCATCTCAATAAAGTGGCTAGACTTATCGCGCTCGGTGAAGCTGCAGTGGCTGTTTAGAATGAAGCTTCATCGTCCATTGTTTTCCTCTACGCTTTCCCGAGAACTCCTTGCTAAAGGACCGCTGCGAATGAATAAAAAGAGAGAGCGGGCAGGGTGGGGACGGAAGGGGGGGCGAGTGAGTGAGAGGGTGAGAAAAAAAAACGGCGTTGAAGTAGCTCGGTGAGAAGAGAATAGGAGATAATTCTCCGCGTAAAGAAACACAACAGTGCCCGTGACAATGCCACCTCGTTATTGCATTCATTTGTTTCCTTGCGCTGTGCGGAGCTCTCCATCCTCCCTCACCACCTCCGTTTTCTCTTTGTCTCTTCGTCTGTACTCAATCTCATCCTTTTTCATTTCTCGTTTTCCTGGCGCACATTTTCACTGTTCTCTCGAGCACAACCCTTAGCTCATCGTCCTTCCGACGACCCCGCCGTCCTACCTTCTTCCGGCCCGCTCGAATCACCCCTTGGCCGCGGCTGTCCTCGTCCTCATCAAACCGGCCGAACTTTCTACTTCCCTGCCTCTCTCTCTCTCTAGCCAAGCTCGTGGCAACTTATTAAGGCAGATTGGGCTTTTTATGAAAGCGTAAACACACGGGATAACCGCGTCATAAGCTCCGCCGTGAAATATTCCTTATTGTGTAGGTGGAAAACGTTGGAAGCGCGAGGGAATTGCTTCCGTCCTCCGACTATGTCTCCCTTCCTAAGAACCAACGCTCCTAAGAGCGTTACTTCGTGTGACTGAAACAAGAGTAAAAGCAGGGCGGATCTTCGCTATCCTTGAGTGCGTTGGACACGTCGAGATCGTTCTGCGAGAACAGGCGGACAAATTTTTATTTCAATTCCGCAGATCATCAATATTTTTATTTCGTTCTTCGGGAGTGAGAAAAAAATTCTCTATTAGGGTCGTTCGAGCCAAGGTTTGCGTAGGCACGCCGATCACACCTAAATAGTCGCCAGGGTGAAAAACGTCAGAAAAAAAAAAAAAATCGTCAATTTTATGTCCTCAAATCCACCGAACGAAAGCTGCGAGATAGGAAATACAATTTTCCGCAGCTGTTCTATACAACGAAATATAAAGAGTACATGTGAAAAGAGTGAATGTTCCTCGTCGTGGTCCGTCATTCGCCAAGCGTTTTATATTTCGTCCGGAGGGTTTTATCTCTTTCTCCTCTATTTCATAGCACAGCACGAAAAAACTTAAAAAAAAAAAAAAAAAAACAATAACTGATATCGGGAGAGCCCTTCGTTTCCTCAGCTAGGCGAACGACAAACGAGCATCGAATTCTTCCTATCTGAGTTTCATTTTTTGTGTTTTTTTTTTTCGTCGCGATTACTTTTTCGCTCCCTTTATTTCCTTCCTTTATCGCGGTATAAAACACCGTGAGTCTCGGGTGTCATTGCGCGACGTTTTTACAGCGTCATCCAAAAAATCTTGGGCTCCTCGTATTCTCGGGTGGCTGCCCACCCCGCTTGCGTTCTTCCGCGGAGGATACGCTGGCCTGGCGGGAATAGTGAAAACGTGGCCGCGACAGGGAAGTGGCTCGGGTTTTGAAGGAAGTTGCCTCGTAAAAGCGTCGTCCCGGTATTCGTAAATGACGAGAGCGAGGACTCGTTTCGCGTTGTTGAGCGAAACTGTGCGAGGTCCTCGACCGCGTTTCGTCCGATACCTCCTCATCCTCCCGAGCGGCACCCATTCGTTCTCATGCTTGTCCTTCATCCTCGTACGCTCTTCGTCATCCCGTAGGTACGTACAACGTTGGGTCACGTATCCCCTTGCCAGTGCCAGGGGGCGAGCGAAAGACGGAGCAAACTTTACACATAGTTCACGTCGTTGGCTCTCTCTGCTTCTCTCGAGTGGGGCTCGTATTTCGAATACGTGAACGCAAACAGATCCATGCTGCACGGTACTTTGCAGCAGGTAACACCTTTGAGCTACTATGAAAGTTATACGAGCGGCAAACACTAGTTATGCGACACGCGCGTTGTATCCTTGGCCCTTGGAGGACCACACATGGCTCTGATGGAGCCATGGAGACATTTAGCTTCGGTAACGTGTAATTATTATACCACTCGTAACGTCGGTATGGCACTTCGACAGTCGTGTAGCTTACATTCCAGCGTATCGATTTAGCTACAAGCAAGCCGAAGAATAACAATTTACCGCCGAGTAACATCTGAACGAAGAGCAACGCAACGGTGCAACGGTGTTTGCGGTCTCGTGTTGCTTGTGTTGACTTCAGCGAAACACCCCGTGCCACTTTTCAAATGACTTTTTGTCGAAAAGAAAAGTCATTCGTTGTGAAACGTGGAATTCCATATTGTGCGAGTTAGTTTCTTTATTTTTTCAGGGAATGGAATCCACCTGTTATTAGACATCCACACAGGCAGATGCGTATCGTGTTTGCACGGTGATGTTTCTGGCTCTGTCTGCGATCGCAATTTTATTTTTAGCGAGCCACCGCGGTATATCAAAATAACTCAATTTATCTTATGACCCAAATCTAATCCCCAGTCCAGTTTGCCGAGCTGGCGTTTCGGGACACATGTCGTCCGAGATTCTCCATTGGACCAACATTACCATCAGTGCTCTCCGCCGGTGTTGGCTTTCGCGAACGAATCGAATCTATCCGGCTCTATATCTCTTCCACTGCAAAGTATCATAGGGACGGGTGGATGGATTTCGCGCCCGTCGCCCGGAACCCTGTCTCCTTCGAGCTCGCGAACGACCGGGGCCTATGATGCACGACCGAGTCCAGAAATTGGACTGTCGGGCGCGGTGAAAAAAATGACTTCGATAATCGATCCGATAGCAATAACTTATCGATGTGATTGAACGAAGAGGAGAACGGAAAAACGTAATAAAATAAAGGAAGAAAACGATATATTTTCTTCTCATCGCGTAAAGACAGTCACTTTAGATTTCACGGGAAGTGATGTTTTTCCCCATGACGTCATTTCAGTGACGTTTTCCCCAATGATGCCATTTCAGTGACGTTTTCCCCAATGATGCCATTTCAGTGACGTTTTCCATAATGTCGTCACTTTCGGTGGAAAAGTGAGATTACGAAGCCGAGGAAAATCGAAATTTCTTGGCGCAAAGCCCATGAGGGTACCGTCTCCCTCGGGTCCCGCCGCGACTCGCGTGAGTCTTTATCATTCGTAAATGTACAATCTCGCGATGAAGTGAATTAAAAAATCAAATCCAACCCCGCCGGTCGGCTCGACCGCGGACGCGTTAACTCGCGGTTTAATTAAGAGTTTAATTTAACCGTTGTCGGGTGGCGAAGGTGGTGCGAGAGTGAGGAGAGGTTGCAGGGACTCTGAATGATAGAAGGGAGAGGAGACCGTAAGCACGAGTAAGCAGATAAATTTCGCAACAGCAGAGCAGCTCCGATGAATAATTTACACATCGTGCCTTTCCTTTACTCGTCCCGAATACCGTTGTGTAGTGTAGAGGGATACACTGATGTAGACGCAACATCAGAAAGACGGAAGTGTGGCAGAGGAGGATGAGCGAAGATGTGGCGCGATGGCGCTAAGTAGCAGGTGTTGCGGGCTGAATTCGCGCTGTTTACCCAGTGTCGGGGCCAACCTCGTTTTATTCGACGTTCCACATATATATATATATATATACGTATATATATATATATATATACATATACATACATACATATATACATATATGTCAACATCTTGAAGCTATCCACCCCGAGTTTTCCTACCTGGCAATGTTGTGTAGTATGCTAATGAACGCCCACCGCACCCACGTCGTCGACCTCGTCTTCCTCTTCCTTCGCGTGTACAGAGGGAAACGTCATCAAGACCCCCTCCCGCCCTGCCCCGGCCTGTGATTCAGCGTACAGAGGTACGAACGAAATGCATACATCTCGGATGCTGATGCTCACTGCGATCGCTCTGTAGACGATGCTCGTGTATACGTCCCGTGCCTGGTTGAAGAGCGCATCGAATTTAACAATTTCAGAGCCACGAGACAATCAGGCTTCTTCGCGAAACGACTGCCGTAGCGTGTTTTCATTTTAAAAGAAACAAATAAAGAAAGAACAAAGAAAGGCAAATTACAACTCGGCATAGAAGAGAAAAGCGGATATGGCAGAATCGTCGTTATACGAGAATAGTTACTTATTCGTGCAAAATATATCGGTACTCCCGATGGTGGTATTTTTGAATCCATGAAAAAATAACTTTTGCAGATTCTGCCTCAACAATTTTATTCGTACAAATTTTTTTGTCACGCGTTGTTTTAGGTCCACATCGGGTGTATTTTTTTTCTCGCTCGTCACGAGTCTATCACTTGTTTTTTTGCTGCCCGTCGGATCTCGAATTCCTTGCTCGCGGTGTGAAAAAGAAAAAAAAAATCATGAAATTTCCTATCAACGGGTTATCCGTTTTCGTTGGAAAACAGTGGATTTCCGAGTGTGCGAATGGTATGGAAAACGAAGCAGCGTCACCGTGGCATAAACCAGAATCAGCATCGTTAGGGTGAAAGGCGTGCGAGTGAACTGACAGTGCGCGTAGAGAAGAGTCCCATGGTCCGTGGGCGACCATAAAATATGAGGCATAATCCCCATGGCAGGAGCGAAATGAGTCGGTGGTCCGGGCAGCGGCGGCCGAGGCGAGCCGTGGCCATTACCGAAAGACAATGCTGTTTTTAACAATGCGCGAAACCATTCTGTGCGCGCCGAACATCACGCCGCAGTTGGTGACGGTGGCGGCGGTTTGTGTCGTTGGCGAACGCCGTTCTCCGCCTCTCCCACCTCGTCCTCCTATTCCGCAGCGAATTTTCCTCCTGCCAAAGTTCGCACTTCTCGCACAACCCCAACCCGTCCGTTTCATCTCGGTCTCTCTATCGTGTAATATATTCGAGGCCGGGGGGTGTGAATCAAACGGACAAGAGAGACCTACGAGAGATGGAGAGGACATGGAAATCGAGGGAAAAGAGTGAGTGCGCTGTGAATACACCGACGGATAAAGGAGGGGATGGTACGGCTCAGTCGCAAACGCTCCCCGCGACATCGCCAGCCGGGCGGGGTGCAGGGAGTGCGTTGCAATGATTTATTTTCTTCCGGTGAAAATACAATATCAACAACCCACCGCGTTCACCAGACCGTGCTATGACTGCGAGTCGCGCAAAATAGAAGCCTCCGGGATGTCCACAAAACGAAACATCGAATGAAAAATCGATGAGTGGCTATCGGAGGGACACTTCCCTCGGCGTTCCGCGGCACTCTGGGTAATGTAAAATTTTGCCGCGATTACCGTCGCTCGAACGTTTCGGAATCGTGAACTTTGGGTCGCGGCACCAAGTTCGCTCCAAACACGGAGCGAAAAAGTTTCGCGAGTCTATCCGTCGAAGTGTCCAACGCAATTATTTATCGTGATGGAAATATCGAATGTGCGCCGTCGAACAGCCTCGAGCGCGATGACGGGGCGCCCCTTCGAGGATCTGTCTCGCACGTTATTCTTGACCCGTAGTCTGTGATTAATAATTCGCGACGATAATTCACCGTTGTCAGTGGCGCGTTCGAATTTTTCCTTCTTACGTTGGATAGAAAGAAAAAAAAAAGAAAGTTTCCTCGAAAGGCGAACCGGCGCTCTCGTTCTCGGCAGGTAGAAAAATATTGTCACCATACACGGGAGATGGGAGGAAGTAGCCTCGTGCGGGACACACGAACCTCGTAAAGAAGTAAGTGAGAGTGATGTCGCGTTATTGGCCGTAAATCATGTCCTCCCGTGTCGGTTTTTCTTTCGTTGGCCAGGAGGAGCACGCGGTTTTGATTGAACGCGTTGCTGAGCAGGATGGAAACAGAGAAAACGGAAGAGAATGTGAAGACGGAGGAGGGCGCTATCCGAGGTGGTATATAGGGTCGCGTCAGCGGTCCCCGTTAATAGAAAATTCTCCCTCGGTTCGGAGCCGTGCGCGATGCTCCCTACCGGTCAATCGGTTTCAGGGGGCGATTTCTTCCGCCCCAACGGAATAAATCATAAGTGCAACATCAATTACGCAAAGCGTCGACAATGGCCGAGGCCGAAATAAGCCCCGAGGGTGAAGCCTCGAGGCTCATTCACGAGCGTGAAGGCGAGAGACTCGGCGAAAATCATCGGTAACGCCGATGACTCGTTCATTTCTGCACGAGGTTAATCATAGTTGAATGATGCGAATAGGAAACTTACCGAGCGACCAGGCGGCTTCGAGACACCCTCGTAACTCTCCTCCGCTCGGCTCCGGGTGAGGGCGCTGGAGAAAGGGAAGCCTTTGGGCGCACAGGCGAAAGGACCGGACGGACCAAAAGGACCGATGTAATTTCCGAGGGTTGAGGTAGCTTTGCTGGCCATTGTTCCGAACGGTCCCTCTGTCCGCCGGTGCGCAGCTTTCGCTCTACCTGATCCCTCATTCCTCGAGGTTACTGACCTTAATCGCCCGACTAATTACGAAGATCCATCGGTCGCTCTCAGCGGTAACGGCACGGCCCTGTCCAATGGGCTTTCGGTATCCGTAATAACCTCATGAGGAATACTATCGAGATTTTATTGTAATTATCGCAGCGTAACGCTTAAGGGTAGTTCGAAAATTAATGAAATTGGGTAATTGTGGTTAAATATGGATCGTTCCGATTAGCGGGTAGATCCATGATTCATGGAGCGGGTCGCGTTCGCCGCCTTTAACTTGTTCACGAGTTTCCCTTTTCGTGTCTTTGAAGTGTGTGAACAAGTTCGGAAATTAATGAAATTGGATAATTGAGGTTAAATACCGGACCATCCCGATTAGCAGGTGGATGCATGATTTATGGATCGGGCCGAGTTCGTCGCTTTTATCCTGTTCAAAAGGTTCCCATTTTATTTTCAAAACCATTATAGAAAATGTAGATGATTTACGCATGCGCGGTATGCTACGTTCTCTTTTTCGAGACTCACTAAAAAGCGCTACATTTTACTGATGCGAAAGCGTCGATTTTTTTGGGTTCTTTCGACGCTCTAATCGTTCACTTGTCTGTCTGACTTTTAAATCTATTATTTGGTTTTGAAAATAAAATGGAAATCCTTAGTTCGAAAGTTTTATACTTTACTTCCATAAATGCGCAACGGAAAACCGGCAGAGATTCATAAATATATATCGCCGATCCGAGAAATCAATCACGAAGTTTTCTGGATCGCTGATAGGCGTGTCGCTTCAAGTGAACTATCTCGTTTTTCTTATTCTCCCGAATCAACAGACGCGGAAACCCGGAGAGAAAGCGAAAGAAATAGATGGCTCCTGCTTGGAAAATATATCGACTCTCGGGAGTGTGTGACACGGGCAGAGGACGATAGGAACATTGGAACAACAGAAAAACAAATCACACCGGAGAAACTCGCTGCGGAGCTGCCGGGCAGGCCCTTTCTTTTCCGCCTCTCAGCGAGAAAGAGAGCTTGAAAGAAAAACATTGCGCTCAAGAGGAAGTGATAAAAAGGAGTGAAGGAAAATGAGGAAAAGAAATAGATTGACATAAGCGTCGAGAAAACAACGTAAATAACGGAGAAAATGCTTGTCTTTTGATTGCAGTAAATCTTTCCATTCGATGTTTTTACAAAATAAGAAGAAACGATCATGCAAACCTTACCGTCTCGTTAACACTGTATTATTTTTCTGTTTCAGGTGAGTAAAAAAATACCATCAAAAAAATCTTGATAGTCGCGGAGAAAAGAAGTCGTCGAATTCGTGAGTGACCTAAAATTCTCGCAAGACTGTTTTACATTTTACATCAAAATTATATGAGAATCCGCGCGTATCACCGAGAAAAAAAAAAATAGTTGGATTAAATAAATTCGCGCTGACATACGTTCAAAGCCGTTATTTGGTACAAATAATGCGTTGTTTTGTTGAACGATTATTTGCTTAAATCGATTGAAAATTTCTTGATTCAGACATTTTTCTTGTACCAACTAAATAAAACCTTTGAACGTATTTCATCGCGCCTTGGTTGATCCAACCATTTCTTTTTCTCAGTGTATATTTCAATGCATAGTAAACTGGGGCAAAACGGACCACTTGAGCGATTAAAACCGTTCTACATCACATTTCACAATCTTATCAATGAATTTGCCAAATTCGCCACACAAAGTTTAAAACAAAATATGCGTCAATATCGATGCCTCTTGAAAATTAGCGAAATTCAATAAATACCAAATATCCTAAAAATGATAAATTTTCACATTGTCCAGTTATGAATTTTTGTCTCGTAACGCACGATGACAAAAAGAAAACAAACAAAAGCGCTATTCTTTGGTACTTTTATCCGGTTTCTATGATACATAAAGGGGATGATTGTGCTTTCCAAGCACGATATCCGTCCGGGGCTTTTCGGTCGCGAACTTCGACGGTTCGTGAAGCGGCTGGTGACACTCGATTCCGAGGGACACTGGCCAGCGGCGACCATCGAAAGTTCTCGCCGGAACGGGCCTTCTCAGTTCCGATCAAAGGCTTACTTTCTCCACTGTTTGGAGTGTCGGAGCGGCGCACCGAGGCAAGCAGACTTCCGTGGATTTTACGGTTGCTCAGCCAGCCGAAACTTCGCCCGACCTCCTCTTTGCCCTCTGTCTCCCTGTTTGCGTGTGTGTGTGTGTGTGTGCATTTGTGTGCACATGTATGTGTAGATGCGCCATCCAGGAACGTTTCTCATCAATATCTCTCACGAAACTCTGCGAAATCGGTTGAAAAATCGGGCGTTTCCTTCGAGAAGGATTTCCCTGACACAGTTACGTCACGATTCCAGACCTCAAACTTTACCAAAGTAGCCGTGAAAAATCTTTTTTCCTCAACTCTTTCGCCTTCATTCACATCTCGCCCCAAACTTTAAAGTGCCCACACATCTGGATCTTGCGCCCTGATTCGGAGAAGCTACTCCAGCGGCTAAAGCTCGCACAGCGCTATTTGAAATCCCTTGCTTTTTCGCATTTTATTAATAATCGCGAGAAATTTTCTCTTCTCAAAAAAAAAAAAAAAAAAAAAAAAAAAAAAAAAAAAAAAATGGGTATTAAAAAAACTGGAAAATTGCGCATCCGTTACGATTTCGCTTGGAGGATTGTGTTTCAGGGTTCGTATCACTCCGGTGCCAAGTTACGTAATAGCTCTCTCTCTGCAAAACTAATGTGGACGAGCGAATTTTCGTCGGAATTTTCGGACGAAATTATATTTCCGGTCGCGCAGGAGCCCGGAATCTCGTTCATGAAGAGGGCCGAGGGAGCCGGTGTGTCGGCGGTCTGAACTCTCGGGTCATCTCACTCGCTTTTGCGAATAGTAATACGAAGACCCAAACTATCCCCCACGGTGCCCTGGATATGCAGCGGCGGCAGCTGCCCTTCTTCTCGATCCGCCGGCTCGATCCACCCGTGATCGTTGTTCCATGAAATTGGACGTCATTCGCGTATATCGAAATATCCACGTATACCCATTCGCGGTCCGTTCCAACTAGTCGGCCAGCCGGCGAAGCGCCGGCGTACCGTATTAGCGTATTTCGTTCTCCGCTCTTGGATGTGCATACGTCCATATATGTATATATTTCTATATATATGCATCCTACAACTCGATGAACATCGCACCGAAAACTGAACGAGAAGATACACCATAAGCAGTCAGTCACATCGCATTTCGAAATTTAACTGCTCGTGTAGCTCCGCAATATTCCGTTACCCAGATCACACACTACAATAATTAGATATTTTTCTCCTATCACTTATATGTTTTAATTAAAGTTAAATTAAAGACATTTGCAATGATATTAATGGATAGGACAAATCCTTTTTACTGTATAGAAAGTCTATTCTTAAGATTAATCTAATCAACGTCTTGTTAGCTTTGATTTCGGAAGAGCCCACATATCTCGATCAGATTTTTTTGTCGTACAACTGATGTAAAAAAAAAAAAAAAGCTCACAACAAGCGACTTATAAAAAGTAAAAAAAGTCACGTAACCCAAGCCTTCGTCTTTGAGCAAAAGTGGTCCATTCAATTTTTTATCTCAAACACCCATTTTCTGCGTCATTCCACTTCCCGCCGCTGTGGAGGAAGATAGGATCTATAGGCGATGCTGACATCCCCGACTCGCTCGCTGAATCGTTTGGCCTCGTCTCGAGTCGACCCCTCATCGCCCCGCCGCCTCTCTTCTAACTTCCCGTTGTCGTCGTCGGGGTGCCTCGTAGTCGCAGCTGTTGCACCTCGCTTCCTCCTTGTCGTTGTCGCAAACGAAAACGGTGCGGAGAGCGAGACGTTCTCTCCCGGGACGTTGAAGGTACGTACAGTGTGGCCCCGATTTCTGTCCACTCTCACGAGGCCAAAGAATCGGGGCTCAATGGGGAGGCGTAGCTAGGAGGGGGCATCGATGAGTTGCGCGTGACTGCGCACGAAAGCTCGCGCAGGCCGACCCTAATCTCCCCCCTCCATGCGGCTCGGAAGAGTGGGGGAACGGAATAGAAGCGACGCCCAGGATAATCGGGGCTCCACTGTAGGACGAAAACACCTCGGCCTCGGGAGTTGGGTCACGATATACCGAAAACGACAATGCTCCTCGCTTCTATATATACCACCTCTCGTTACTGTACCTTTCGCTCCTTTCTTTATTTTCCACTGGCACAGGTTTCTGCCACTCGCTCTATCCGATTCTACACGCCAGTGGCTGATTCTCTCTTAGTCCCGAACGCCCCCGCGGGCGGAGGAGCGGGAAAGCGGTTGTGTGGCACCCGGTGATGCATTGCCCTAACAGATGCGCCTGTACGGGCAACATCGTGCGGATCGCACGTCGTACATCGTAGATCGTACATCGTTCACGTAGTCCCCGCAGCCCGGCTCGTTCATCACGACCATCTAATAACCCCCCGCCGCACCGTGTTCTCGGGCGAAGCTTCGCACGGCGCGCCCCGAGCCACACAACGAAACGCGATGGTGTTACCCTCTTACCCTCTTGCCCTCTACAACGGGCCCTCCCCGTGGCTCCGCCGCGCGACGAGATGGACGGCTCGCTTTATGTTGCAGAAATTACGAGAATCCAGTGATCGAGGGTGGAATCCTGCGAAACCCGCAGTCGTTGCAGCGGAACGCTCGGTTTTGTATCGCAACGCCGGAGAAGTCTACTTTGGTATCGACTCTCGTCGATTTCTATCCTCGGAATTTTCAAATGGTTACTCTTTTTTTTTCAACTCTTGTTCCGTATACCGTTGTTCTCTTGATGAAAAATGTTCCTTTCAGCTTCGTGAAACTGTTGTTCTTGTAACTCAACGACGACTATGAAACTTACGGAGCCTGAATCGAGTGTTAAAAATTGGCGAATGTGAACCAACGTTTCTTTCCACGGGCTTTTCTCCCGTCAGCTTGGATCACCGACACTCGACAGTTCTACCCTCTGTGCAAAGAAGAACTGATAGGGTATGAACGTGCCCGATGTGTCTCGATCGACTCGATCGCCCGTCCGTTCGATCGTCACGATCGCAGTCGCGCGACGACGCCGAGCTCTGATTCTTCAAAGCCTCAAACGATCAAAGAAAATATACTTCGCCCGGCAATGCCTCGCTATCTCGAATTATAGCGCAGCTCTTTGATCGAGCTCTACGTTTACTTCTTTCATTTTTTTTTCCTCTTTTTTCAAACGCAAGAGAATAGGAAACGCCGGACGACTGAAAAATGTGAACAAAGTGGGTTGAAGAATTCCTGCACGGCCTCGTCACATCGGTTTTGCTTTTACTTCTCGCCGTTTCCATCTTTCCTCCGTCATGTATTTTCCATAATTCACTTCGACCGCGGCCAGAGGCGGCGGTTTGATTGTGATGTCGTTTGAGATATTGATTGGACTTACAAACCGATCGGGGGAAATATGGCTTCCCACCTATATCCCACACGATCACAGGGTTATACCATACTTTACCGCATTGCGGGATATACCCGCATCTACCAGCACATTCAGCAGTATACCAACGCCACTTTGTCGTTCTGCTCGTCTTCGTTCTCGGCTCGCCGACGATGGTTTTCTTCCGTTTTTTTTTTTTTTTTTTCTCTTTTGCTTCTTCCTTACCTCCCTTTCTTCCTTTCGTCCTTTTCCTTTTTCACTTAACCTTCGTTTCCTCTTTCCTTTGCGTCGGCCGGGTGCCGACGACGATGCTCTCTATTTACTTCGGTGAGCACTGGCAAGCGAGACGAGACGACCGAGGGAAACTCAGACGCGTCCGCTTCTCCTCGTCGTGCTTCGAGTTTTCTTCCTCGTTATCCCTGGAACAGACCGTTTCCTTTGCTCCACTCGGGAACATCCCCGTCGCCATACCCCTTATTGCCGAGTGGAACGGCCCACGCCTCGGCTCATCCCCGGCTCCGCACAAAGCAAAAGGGTAGATGAGAAGAAAGCTATACGGCGTCAACGGCGGAGATACTAAATTTCCGTGTGTTTCTGCGAATTCGAATTTAAACATCCTCGAGAATTAGGGGGACAAAGGATTGCGAACGGCAACCGGAGAAGAAACCAATTCAATTTGTTTATTTTTATTGTTATTTTTATTGCACACCGGCGTTTCGCTAACTGACCGTTTACCTAACTGACCGTTTACCAGCACTTGACAATTGCTTGGAGGCGATCGCCATTGCCGAAACTGGCAATAGGTCCGTACGTTGAGAGACCTTATCGAAATTTTAGAGACCATCGATGAATTTATACTCAAATTTGTTATTTTATTCTTAGTTTTTATTTCATTTGTTTCGTTACTTTTTTTAAACTCAAGCTTCGATCGGCTCTCGGAACCCGATCAGTAATGCGCACTGCGAGTACTTTGCATTAAACATACACTGAGAGGAGCATCTAGTAAATATGACTTATGGCTTGAGAGCTATTACTATTGCAAATAGTAGACGGAAACTAAGGCGCTATCTATGATTGGATTCACCGGATTAATAAGAATTTTTCGTTAATATTATGGTAAAAATTCTTGGAAAATCTGAGACTTTCCATAGGTGGCGCCCTAGTTGCGTACTTTCGTGTGCTATGGTAATTTTTCTTAGATGTCGGGCAGTTTTTATTAAATCCTTCTTTCAGTGTATAAGAGTCGAAACCTTCGGCACGATAGAAAAGGTTCTTATATTTAAGAAACATTTATTGTCCCCAAAAATAATTATAATTATTTTTTTCTGTTAATTTAACAACTTCTTAGTTAAAAATACAATTTTTTGAACATAAGAAAACAAGTTGTAAAATTAACAAGAAACAAATTGTGAATATTTGTGCGCGAGAAATTATTGTCAAATTTTGCCATGCACTCCCGAATGCTAAACGTATAAAAGAAATGCGGTAAAAATTGAATTTCAATCTCGCTCACTATCAAGTTCGGTAACAAATGTTCTCAAGATAACGAGACAACTTTGTTGAACCAGGAGTCTCTCCATCAATGCGTCGATAACTGTGACGTAAAACTTGTCCGACGGCAATTTCCATTTAGTTTTTTTGCCCACCCGAAATCCTACAACGTCATTAGCGCCGCCTTTCACTCCGCGAGTCTATACATACATACATACATATATATAATTAAAAAATAAAATAAAAATCAATTAAGCCTTTAGCTCTTCATTTATACCTGTCCATAGAAAGTCGCAGAGTCGAAGGGAAAGAGAAGTAAAAAAAAAAAAAGTATTGAAAGAGAGTCTAAAGAGAGCGAACGAATATCCGATTCAGCAGAGAGACCGCTGCCATGGCATGGGTACAATACGATCATTAGGGATCTATAAATAGTCTTTATCTCTCGTTGAGCTATATGGGCTCCGAGGACTTTGCGCTGCTGGTTAACGTGGGCTTCGCTCCGTATATGTCCTTCTCCATTCACCCTTGTACAGATATTCCGACGGCATTAGTGTGCGTTTAGGATATCGTCAATGTGTGGATGGAGCGAGGTCGCATACCAGTAGCATGTACCACTAACTATATATATATATATATATATATATATATATATATATATATATATATATATATATATATATATAAATATATATATAGAAGATCTATATACATATACATATACATGTATATACTGCGAATGTACGAACGAATGTACTGTACGTTACTGGTACGTGGTACCAGCCGGCGCGGGGCCGCTCTGGCCCGTTGAGTATTGAGCGTGGGATCGGAGGATGGGTTGGCCAAAGGGGTTGCTTGCCAAGGGAGCCTCGCGAGCTTCATCGAGTAGGATGGGGTGCCGCCCGCTGTCCTGGCACGCCAACCATCCCCGTATCGCTGCTAGCCGTGCACCCACGTCCTTTCGGACTCGCATTTATATCGCCCGAACTACCCTAACGCCGCGTGCGGAGCGAGCCAGAAAGCGAACGACCGTCCGCAACTACTCCCTTCAACCCCATTCCGAAACATCCTCCGACGCCTAACTGCCAGAGGAGGCCAGTAACCCGCTACAGAAATCTTCTTAAGGCCTGTCGAGCTTCCCCGTGAAAAGCCGTACGGCCTCGCTGTGCCACTGCTCTCGCTCCCGTATCAACGCGCTTTCACATTCGGAGCTTCGTTCGGAATAACGGTCAGGGGGACGTCCGATGTTGTTCGTTTTCTTGAAGCTCGCCCTCTGCTCACTGATGCAGGATTCCGGCGGAATTCGAATTTAGGGAATATACGAAATTAGGGATGGGACATCGGAGGGGTCGCGCGGTAACAGAAATGGCACTTTGTGCTTCGAGCGGCTCAGGAACCGTTGTCGTTTGTCAATGATTTTTTTGAATGGCGACGTCAGCGCGATTTGGACTGTGAAACAGTTTCATCCCCAACTGAACCGAGTTCCGTCGATATAAAATACACCAATCAACTTTTTTGAACTGCCTCAAAAATAGCCCACATATTCGGGCATGTGGGTTTTTTTGGTACCGAGCACGAGTTTACCAGCTGCTGGGTCCTAAATTCAACCGGGACATTCCTCTATGAGGAAGCAAAATTAATAAAATGTAGGAAAGAAAAATCCTGAGCCAATCGGACCGTATGGTGATTGATACGTATCCACGATCCTCGATGAGGTTCGTTCCAGTCCGAAGGCGAAAGATCTCTCTCGGGAACATTATTCGCATCTTTCCCCACTTTTTACAAAATGAAAAGCTGCGTATACGCTAGAATTCTTCTCGTCTATTCACTCGCTCATTTTTGCATGTACATCACCGCGTGATAAGGCGGTGTATACGAGACATCGGTGAATAATTTATGGAAAATCGTTAGTGGCCCATGACGTCGCTGAAAGGAATATCCCGACCGTAAAGTAGTATGACTTAGAGCTCGCTTCGCCGGCTTCCGCCAAGATTCTTCGGAAAAAGAAGTGGAATAAGAATAAGGCGACGGGGAAGCAAAAGAAGAAGAAGAAGAAGAAGAAGAAGAAGAAGAAGAAACAAAAATAAGAGCATGATGGGTTTCATACCTTGGTATGAAATTATCGTGACAGTACGCTTATGCGCCATATAACATCTGGGCACAGTTCCGGGCGCCTTTTTCTCTCTCTTCCTCCGCGGTGAATGATAGCCCTTTGTGAAAAACGAGCTGAAAAAAAGACGGAAAAAATAAGAATAAAGAAAAGAAGGAGGACGAAGTAAAAGCTGGCTCTCTCGACTCTCGGGGTCGGTGACCCCGTTTTCTTCGCACCGGTCCTACCTATAGATGGGGGGGGCTAACTAGTCATCCTCCTGGTCCCCAGTGACCTTTTGCCATCGAGTATAAAATATATAGAGAGAGCTTCTTTCGCGAATATCCAACAAATTCTTACTCCCTTATCTCGTTTCCATCTCCCCTTTTACCTTTGGCCACTGTCTCTGTCTGCGTACGCTGCCTCCAGCGGGTACACAAGAAGCCTGGAATCACCTCATCTCCCTGGCCAGGTACGGCGGTCACGCCGCGAACATCGGCAGGGCGGATGGGATGAGGAACCAGCGGATGGAAAAGCAAGATCGCAAGAGCGAAATACTCCTGCAGGCGTAGTTTGCGGCAGGGTACCGTTAGCCCCGAGAGGACCACAACTCAATTCTCGAGCATTTCGGTTGATTTACAGAGCCGACCCCGGTAACTTCGACCTCCTAGCGCTCTTCTCTAACAATTTCTTCTCCCGACTATATATGTATATGTGTATATATATATATATATATTTCTGCACGGACAAAATGTATTCTATACACCGATAGCCAATCCTGTTTCGGCTCTCACGACGCAACTCCGCTACCGGCGGCATCGAAATTCTCACCGTTCCTAAAACTTCTATTGCCTTTCACAATCCGATTAAGACCACGAGGGTATTTCAGGAATTTATTATTTGTGGAAGAAGTGGGGCAAAAGAGACCATCCATCAAAATGTTCAGTAACTTGAAATCACCAAAGGAATTCCGAAAACTTGCTGTTACAGTTACAACGACAACAAAAAATCAGACCGTTGATGAAAAAATAGATGACAAGATTTCATTAATGTTTATATTCTAAACAGTTGTATACGAGCTGTTGCCGTTTGGGTGGGAAAATGTATCATAAATATTGTAAATGTTCAGTAACTCGTACGATACAGTACGATATACTTCCCTCCATCAGGGCCTGGTCGGTTTGCCGGCAGCAACTCCATTGAGAAAAAACCGTTCACAAAAATCCATAAAATACAAGCAATTACTATTTGGATGGGAAAATGTACCATGAGTATTGTATATTTTCAATAACTCGTACGATACACACACGCACGATACACTACACTTCCCTTCATCAGCACCGGGTCGGTTTTCTGACAACGGTTTCATTCAGAAAAATCCATAAGCTTCGTTCGGATCGTCCAGGCATTAATGGACGGATTTAATTCCTGCCAATTCGGTTCGTCCAGGCATTAATGAAGAACATGGTACAACGTGATTTAAAATATAGCTGGTGAAAAAATATTTAGAGCATGAAGATGGCTAAAATAATTTGATATACATTTTTCCCCGGGCAAAGATCGATAAAGCCTCAATATAAATGTTATTCTCTATGTACCATGGGTCGTGCTTTGCGAACAATGTTGCCCCAACCCCGTACCGAAATTCCTTTGCGCATCTGATCGTCTCTAAACGGAAATATGAAAAATGCAACGGCCGCGCAGTATCCGACAGCGATCCGGTCACGAATCAATGGAAACTGCGTCTATTTTCCAAGCTATCGACCTACATTTCCACAGCAACGACGAGAGCCCTGTCAGTAACAAGAGCCACTAGTTGTAGTACCAGACTGGTTCGTACGATCGGGCGACTTTCCTGAACATCGGCTCGGCACAGAAGGGCCGTCCCGCTTTCAACTCAGAAAGCGCTCCTTCGATTCTCAAGAGATCAACGCGGACCACTGCAAACTTGAGGAGTGGCTGTTCGTGTATACCCCGTTTGTGTACCGCGCTGGACTGCATATCATACCACTGTCGACTCTGTCTTCGGCATCCCTACCGCTATGAGTGCAGAGACAACCTTTTCGGGAGAACGGGGAAAACGTTGAATATCGTACGATGTTTACCTGTCCCGCAGCCACTTCAGTCACAATGTATCGGTAACTGTGCACTTGATCGTCGGTTCTTGTACGCTGAACGGTACTTCGCGCTCTCCAGCCTGCATTGAGATGGACTAGATTCTTCTATTCCATCTTCGGTTTATTCACAGACACGCCATCGCCCGATCGAGCCTCGATGTGCATAACGATTTATCGTTCGAACTTCTGCGATGCGTTAAAAAAAAGAGCATTATATTTGGACGCTGTTTAGAATCGATTTTTGTTCTTGTAAACGAAAATTAGTCACATTCTCATAGTCTATCTGGTTTTTTATTTATCTTCTATTCCATCTTCCGTCCATTCACAGACACGCCATCGTCCGATCGAGCCTCGATGTGCATAACGATTTATCGTTCGAAGTTCTGCAATCCGTGAAAAAATGAATTATTCGCAAACTCTTCAGAATCGATTTTTGTTTTCCTTTTTTTTAACGAAAATTAGTCGCATTCTCATAGTTTCTCTAGCTCCTCATTTATCTACACTTTTGACAATACGCATCATCACTTACCGATTTTCACAATTTATCATCAAGCCCCGATTCCACAACAACAAGAAAGGTATCCGAACTGACGAACCAGAAAAATTTTAAAGCCTGTAGAATGAAGAATGCAGAGAAAATAGCGGACCATTAAATTTGTCCGAAGATTGAGCTTTCTCTTTAAATCGAACGATTTTCCGTACGGACGTGAATACCCCCGGTGTTTGCGATGTAAAAACAAAAAAACCAAAAAAAAAAACACGTAAACGCGATTCGTATGAACGCGAGAGAAAAACTCGTAAAATATCGTTTCCCTCGTCGCGTATAGTGTGGGACGTCGTGTGCTTCCGTCCGCGTGCCGCTGTGGTGATGAAAAAAATATACGTTACGAGCCCGGAAGAGGAATAAATAGATGTGAATGAATGGATCGGTCTTTCAGAGCTCTCCGGGATCGTCCATGCATCGGTGGATAGGAGTACACAAGCCCTTGCTCTACCAACCTCGAACGCCCATCACTATCGGCCAAATTCCACACTCGTTCGCGTTCGGTGCAGAAATTCGTACCTTCGCGTACGTACGTACAGTGACATGGAAGCATCGGAAAGTCGGCCTACACATCGGAACCCACACGCGGATGTACAGAGAAGCCCCTGAGTGGATCCGAAGAGAGACGAGCAAATATTAGAGCATCAGCATCAGCTGTGGTCCACGATCGTAGGCAGATACTGGAAGCACGAGGAGGGGCGGGGAGGGGGGGGGGGGGTGAGCTTCGTCTGGTTTCTGCCGTTACCAGTAGTAGCGGTGGAGAGCGAATCCCGCGGACCGAGGGATGTTTTGAATTGCGATCCACCATTTGCCAGGGAAGCTCTTCGTGCTCGCACAGTGTTACGTAATTTTACGTTGGTCTCGTTTGGGAAGCGAGTCGAGAGACACGAGTACATTTTTTTTTTTTTCTTTCATAAAAAAAATCGTCAGAGATCGTCAAAGAGTTTTTAAGCAGTATCAGACGAGTTTACTTTGCACGGAATTACTGAGGGCGCTGAAGTTTCATTACAACGTAGATTTGCCGGGTTCTTTTTTTTTTTTTTTTAACGAGGTAGAAATTTGTGTCGGTACTTTCCAGCGATTTATCCGCTGAGAGATGAATTTTCGATTTGCGGAGAAAAAAAATGTATTAAAATTTAATGAATATGGTATTTGGATACTTCGTATGGAAAGAACAGTAATTTTCGTCGTGGTAATTATTGTGGTAAATATCTGATTGTACAAGGGACGTGATAGTTACAGTTATTGTTAAAATATTTGAAATATTGAAGTGCCGAAGTCTTACAATGAATTTACGAGGCTGCAAAAAGTTAGTCGTATTTTTTAATCCGTCTGAATATATCGAGATCGAGGAGGTAAGAATAAATTTCGTCATTGATGAAGCGTCGTCGGATTCGTTCCACTGCCAATGAGTGGGACAAAACGAACTGGCTGGATATGAATACAAACGCTCTTGGATATACCGTCATTTATGGAGCAATATTATATACGAGATGCCCGGTACACCAAGTGCCCTCTATTCCAATTAGTCGTCGACAGCCGGTCGACACTGAAACTCCCGTATAGATAACTCGCCCGTCCGACCGGCACTGACTCTGACTACTAGCCGGCTTCTCCGTCCGTCTACCCGTCCCGTTCTTTTTTTAGCTGAATTTTTTTTTCTTCAACTTCTCTCCGTACTCTACAAATATAATAGATTTAGATGATTGTCAATTAACGATTTAAACCGATCGATTAAAAAAAAAAAACACAGGTATGCTATATTTAATTTCGATTCTGCTCAAGGTTTTATTTTTAGCGGTGTTCGAAATAAAAATTTTATCAACATTTGCATCCGTCTAGTTGAGATAGAAAGGCATTAATTTAAAAAAAATTAATCAGAGTACACGATTCGAGGCGCGCAAAGGCACGCACGACTGCGTGTACCGCGTGTATCCACGTGTATTCGCTTATTTATTGATGCACTCAATCGTATCTTTATGCAAATTTATTAGGAGAGTACAAAAGAGATATCGTCTGGTGCACGAACATGTACACTCATCGTACCTAGGCGAATACATTCGCATACTCGTCCACCGATACATATCGGTTATACATCGAACGCTCATGCATAATGCATCAAGGGGATGACGTGAGGTATGGATATATCACTAGCCAGTGAACGCCGGAGCTCAATATTATTCTGTTTCCATCTCACTCTCTGTGCTCCTCCTCTGTTCTCTGGCATCTCTCTGCCCCCTCTGCGAACGTTGATATAACGAACCTCTGAGGTGATAAACTAGCTCGACGCGAACGCAGCCATCATCACCAGTGTCCTACTGATGTAGCTCTACCGTGATCCGTAATACATAAACCTTGATCATTGTCCATTGATATGATTAAAATATAAAAATATTAAAATAAAATATTAAAATCGAAATCCCACTAGGGGCCTCCATTCCAAGCCCTGACAACTGTTCCCCTAATATACTATTGTCGTTTTATTCTATGCGCCTCGGCGAATTGTGCACAATAATGCAGCACTGTGCATTATCGTCATGTGCAACAGAACACATTTTTCAATCAGAAGTACATCAATTGCGGTCCAGAATCCTCATTTTTCGACCGGAAGTGACGTCATACCGGATCGTAAGTTTCAGTCGAGAAATTTTATTTTTCAGCCGAAAGAGCGGGTATATAAAAAATGCATACCTTCCAGTGCGGAATTTTTTTTTTTTTTTATCGGAAATACGTCACTTTTGGTTCGGAGTACTCATTTACCGGAAATACATCACTTCCGGTTTGAAAATTTCATATTTCGACCGGAAGTGACGTCATACCGGACGTCACTACCGGTTTCAAAATCTCATTTTATTGACCTGAACTAACGTCGTACCGGACATACGTTACTTCTGCTCGAAAAATGATATTTCAAAGCCAGAATTTACGTATTTCCGGTGTAGCATTGTAGCATCCGTATTGCATTAACACACAGCGCGCATTATCTTAAGGGTGAAAGAGCCATAGTCGCCGGCTGAAGCTCCGGATTCCCCCGTCGCATTGAGTGTTCGACAAACGTTTGATAGATTTTATAGCCACGATTGGTTTGACCTCGTGAGTGAAATCGGTTGTGAATATCCCTCTATTGGTTGATGGTAGAGAGCGGAAACCGCCCCTCTGCCATCACCGTTGCCCCGGATCGACAAATAATATTATGCAGTTACGATGCCCTGGCGATCGTGGGCGAAACCGCATCAACGCCCGACCGATCGAGTCTCGTTCGGAGTCTATATATACGTACACATACATACATACATACATACGCTTTCAAGGCCTGGTACGCTTTCGCTGGATTGCCGGTACGCGCTGCCATAGTTGCCGAATCGGCCGTTAGCTTTCGGCAATGTCACGAATGGGCTCGGTCATTCGACGGTCAGTCGAGTCGACACACGGGACACCGGAGACCCAACGCGTTCGAATCGTCGGTTCGTTTACCCAAGAGGAAATTACGCTTTTCAGAGCTTCACGAGCACGGTTTCATCTGTCGTCCCTTATCGCTCGCAACGGTAACATCCGTTATTCTCAAGCCCCATCTCGTAACTCGATCGGTCAGTGCATCCGTAACACCTGCGAGTCAATCTCACATCGTAATAAAGTACTGCATGGATTCACGCGCAGATCACACACTTTAATCAACTGGATCATTCGGCGCGTAGACTTGCGATCCCGTACTATTGTAGGCAATCTTTCAACGGTGAAAAATAACACAACAGCTCGGAAGAAAGCAAAAACAACTTGATAGAGATTTGATGTCAATTTTTTTACGGATGCATCACACATACATCCCTAATCAAAAGCTTAATTCACCATCGTTTATTCTTTTTGCGTCGCTAAAAGACCACGGGTATTTTCTATGTTAATATTTTTCGGGATATTTGTAGTGAAATCGAAGCGACACAATGTGAGTTACGCTTCTGCTGCGGTTTCATGATGCGGCGAACCGCTGTGACAAAAATATCGACTCCAGAATTAAGATTGAAATAGAATAAAAATCTTCAGGTGCAGCGCATCTACGGATCATCTTCTTATGGTTCAATGACTTGTCCCGTGTAGTTGTCAGAATTGGAAAAAAAAAATCAATCTTTGGTACCTCAGATTAATTATTTTTTAATGCCAAAAAGTCCGTTTTTAATGTTCCTTTCACCAATGTTATTTAATGTCTACTTACAGTACTCTACTTACATGAGTGGATCCCGGAAAATATTAAATATTGCTTATAAAAAAAAATCATACTACATACATTACCGAAAACCTTCGCGAATGAATGGACTCTATGTTCGTAAAGTATCACATTTTATACATACAAGTGGATACACACATATATATATATTTTTTTTTCAGATGTACCGCACAATTGCTTGCTTCATCGATTCGTGACCGTAGCTGCGGCGCGTCCCTCGTGTCTAGCTAACTGGGAGCATCGTTAGAAGTTATCTGTGAAATGTGCCTTGTTAACGTTGACGTGTCTGCGGAAAGGCGCTGTGTCAGACACGCCGGTAACTACCCGGTCGCTTTCAACCATTCAGTTCGCTGCCGGTCGCACAATTTTTCCACTCCTTCTTCCGTTCGCCCTCCTTCGTCATCTCTCGACTTTGGTACTGGCATGCGCTAAAATCCTGTTCGTGGACTAAAAATATCACGGCGAAACTTCTGCTTTTACAGTCGTCTCGCCGTAAGGATAAAAACGAAACGGGGGACGAAACAAAAAAAAAAAAATAAAAATAATGAGAACAAAGAGAATCAAAGTATCAGCTGTTCGTGATCGATCCTCTTTCGTCTAGACACGACTTCGATGGCTGATGGCTGTAATTTCGTGTTTGTAGTATAATTTTACGTGCGCGGGGTGGAGAAGGGGGTAAGACGAACCACCGGGGCAGAAAGGACTAGTTTTCTAAAATTTTTCGCGGGAAATAAATTTAAAAAACAAAGTTGTCCTGAAACGGAGAACACGCTTCCGTTCTGGACCGGTGTTCCGTTTTGCCCCGTTCTCTCCCCCTAACTATTAATCTGGTGAAATTTCGCCGACTGCCAGACACACAAAAAAGATAAAGCCCCCCAGATAAATACGGACGACTAAATTCAGAGGGGATGAAAGACGGACGGGATGGGGCTGGGATAGAGATGGAAAGAGGATGGTATTGCAGCTCACGATGCGTCGTCGGCTGGCATCGCTGATGCGCTCTTCTCTGTCCTGCCCCGAAAGACAGCCTGGCAGCAGTTAAGCGAGGAAATTGCAAATCGAAACGTTTTACGCGCCAGTGCAATGAAAGGAGCATAGTCGCTACCGTTGGTTCGATTACGCTTCTGGCCGTAAACTTCCCGGCTATGCAATCGTGGGTGTACGTACGTATTACCTACGTGTTTTCACTAGACATCAGACTCCGCAACGACGAGATGAGCGATCACGGAATTTACCTTTTTCTTTGGAAAGAATAAAATTTGAAAAAAAAAAATTAACGAGAAAAAACGTAAGAAAATCGATATACGTTGAACTTTATGCTTTATTTTAAAAAAACATTTTTGTGTCTGTTCAAAAATTTTTTTTACCGTTCTGACGTCGAATATTAAAATAATGCTGTCATGAGATTGTTTGATACAAATAAATTTTCCTAATTTCCGTGTTTCGGAGCCTAATTAGCGATCTCCATTAAGACCCTGAAACAAGCTAATTTTATTTGATCCAAACTAAATTTATCTTTATAAAAAAGATGATAAAAAAAATTGTTTCAATGCAGTTGCAACTTCGTTAAAGCACGAGAAATTTTTGGCAAATAATTTTTGGTAGGTTGATTGCAAAATCTTGAATTAAAAAGAGAAGTGAAACAGCGAGGCTTGAAATTTATTTCTCCAAGATAGTCGATTGATTCCTCAGAATCTTTAATAAATCTCTCACGCACTCGAGCCACTGGAACTCCGCTCCCCTCGCTATACTGCATAGACTTATCGTTCTGCACTTCCGTTTTTCGTTCGGCGAACGTGCCACGGGTCGGGAGTCGTCCCAGCAAAATAGCAAGAGCCTGGGGAATTTCTACCTCACGCTTTATTGGTTATTTCGATGCATTGATGACTCTTCGCCGCCGGAATACTAAACAGTTGGCTGTGGCATTGCTACTGCCGGCAATGGAAGAAGTACTGCAGCCGTCCCGGAGATGATCACCGGGCGAAGACCTCTTGACGGCTGTGTATGTGCTGAGACGGCGGAACGCCATGAAAACCGGGAACGAATTATACTTGCGAAAAAAAAAAAAAGAACCGAGGAAATGGAACGAAACGGAACGACGAAAGAGGATGAAGAGGAGGATCTCCTCTACTTCTCCACCGGGGCCGAGAAAGCCCCGGTAAGCTCACGATGCAGTTCCTCGTCCGAGACACGATCCGCTTCTCCGCATTCTACGAAAACGCTTCGCCGTCACTCTTCTTACCCTCGTTCTCTCCCTCGCCCAGACCCCGGCTGGATCACGGTTTCCGGGACTTTATTACGTATCGAGAACAGCGACCGAGAATATCTCAAATGCAATAAAGCAGCATTTGAATACGAAATATAGTTTAAATATTGTTGTTCATCCTCGTTCATTTTATATGTACTGTTAATTTTCGCAATAATATCATTAGGCGACGACGGATTCTTGTCGACAGAGGGGTGTCTAAATAGATAAAATAGATTTATCTATTTTATTGCATTACCCAACCAACAACAGCATTAGTGAGCACATGTTAAAAACAATGAGGGTAAAACAAACGAAGCAGCGGCAAAGTACGGAAAAATTTATAAAAACGCAAGAAAGAACTAAAAAAAACCGCAAGTAAACCGAAAGGAGGGATACGGGGTGAAACCGAACCTTGTTCCCTTTTTTTTGGAAAACATTTTTTAGAAAAAAGAGAAGTCTCGTCTCGAATGGAAGTTCATTTTGCCCAGTTCTTGCTTCATGCCGTACTGCGGTAGGATGTTTTCCGTTTTATATCATCCAAGAAACCGTGAGCCGCTTAATTATCCCATAGATATATCATTTTCCCGTTTCCCACGTTTTCTTATTTATACCATATTTGTATATATATATATACACAAAATAGATTTCCCTCGACGCAGATATAGGTGTCGTATTGCGGCGCGATGTTGTACTATATTATACAAGCAACAGAACCGTTTCATTATCCCGCACATCTATCATTTTCCCTATTCCCACCTTTTATCATTCACATAAATGTATATTTATCCCTTAGCTCGAAAAACGTATTTCTTGCAGCTTTGACACACTCTCTCTCTAACGAACCCCGAGCGTTTCTGATTTATTAGGAGCGAGCGATCGGGTGGCACGTGGGGCTCCGGGAAACTCGGCCAGACTTCCGGGCGCCCTGTTTGGCAGGAAGTACGAATGGAATTACTGGTTGAATCCCTAAAAGTTGTCTCCCTCATTTTTCGCTTCCATCTTAACTGTTTGCCGCTTGATCCTATTGCCCGCCGCAACGACTGCGTTCCCTCTTTTCGTGGACCTTGGCTTTTGGCGCACTCGGACCGCTTCCTTTTAACGATGCGCTCCACTATCGTGTGTGTTTGTGTGTCTGCCTCTTTAGAAGATGGGAGAGATAACTAACTATACAAACTGCGCTGACGTTGCTGTAACCGCGACGCTTAGATCGCAAGGATCTTCGTGCAATCGATGTGTGCATTCCTCCCTTGCGTTCGAGGGCGCTCCTGGGTGGGGCGGGGCAAGATGAACTCACGCGTTCTCAATTTGCCATGGGACTTCTTCTTTTTATGCGCCGCAAAGAAAATTGCTAAAATTGGCCCGTTTTGCCCCGCTTCGCCTTGGACGCCGGAACCGCTGCAGTATTTTCCTTATCAAAACTGCTACTGTCGGGCTCTTCCGCTCTACTCTCTACGCCGACGTGTGTTTTCCATTTTGGCAATGTCCGTCGACATAGACGAGGCACTCACACGAGTCCGGAACACGTACACGGCGGAACGTCGAAGTTTCGAGTGAGATACAATGGCTGGAAGGAAGTCTCGGATGCGAAGACGGGAAGAGACGATTTTGCATGAATTCTCTGCAAGATTCCTGCTCTCCATCCGTCTATCACCTCAAGCGCGAGTCCTGACTTTGTGATCAACATCGAAAAGTTTAAACTTGCCTCGGCGTAAACCAACGACCGACGCGAGTGTGATACATCTTACGAGCGAATGGGCGATGCGGCGAGAAGCGGCACGGTGAAAATTTCGAGGAAGCCGAGCGGAAGACCAGCCATTCAGCACGACTCCGCTCGGTGAAGTCGTAACACACAGAGCGAACATTTTATTCGTGGGTTTTTTTTGGGAATTGTACATAATTCGCATGGGAGTTTCATTAATATCAACGTCAGAGCAGAAAATCATTTCTGCCAATTTTAGTTAAGGTGAAATATACGTCCATATACCGAAGTAAAATTTATATTTTACTTCGGTATATGGATGCATATTTCACCTTGACTTCCGGTCGTCGGTATTAAGACAGATTCTCAAGGGGGAACCCGGTGACGATCTTTCTCGCGAGATTTCCTGAAATATGTAGGGGAGAGCGGGACAGAATCGCACACGTGTCCTCCATTTCGGATGAGACTTATGTTCTGCGTTTCGAGAAAAATTCGTACCTGTGGTTCGTTTTGCCCCCTGCTGATATTTCAATGGAGATATCTCGATAATTGTACCGGTGCAAATCCGTGTGAAATTGTTCACGCGATAAAGTGAGTCGGTGGTCCGTGAGATATCCAAAATTAGGGCATCAACGATGCTGAATAATCGTCGTGACGCAAAGCGAAAGTACACATTTTATTGCTAGGATTTTGTGCACCTACTATAGAATACCTTATGGAATTAGAATTGTGCATCTTATAGAATTCATAAGATGCGTAAAAGGAAATTAAAAACAGGAGCATTTATTTACAGTCTGTAAAGAAAAAATCTTTAAAAATATTTCTTTACATTAAATTATTCAACCAGTTATACGTACGAACACTAAAAAAAAAAGTCGTATGGAATTTATTGTACCGATACTGGAACTTTTTGTGCACAAACTGGTGCATTAAATTTCACGTACAATTGTCATGAAAAATGAACGGACAATATATTAAAAACTTTGGAAATACTTTACTATCAATAGTTTATTTTAATTTCACTATAAAAGTCCATTAATTTCGCATGAAAATTGTACATTAAATTGAGTGTAACAATCTCCGCATAAAAACTTCGAGTACGGTACATTAAATTTACAATTTTTTTTTTTAACAGTGTATGCGTGACGCCTTGCGTCACGTAAAACTCATAAACTCGCGTTAATGTACAAGCAAGTTTTCCAAAGTAATGTGACAGGCGACGTTTCGTAATAACGATCAGAGGCAATAGATAAGGGCATGGAAGGCAATGGAGACGATGAAGGGAAACAGCTCAAGGAACCCCGCGCATACACACATAATGAGGTCTTACCAGACGGCGTTTCTGTCAGCGCCTTCGTCATCGTCCTGATTATCAATGCGAGCCTCGGCTCACCGTGGCAAACGTAGAGCCTCAGACATGATCCATCACGAGTAAATTAGAGGGGAGTAGAAAAGGCGATGTATACGTACAGTTTCGTACACGAAATTCTATACTATGATATGTATGCATCGGTTGTTTCGGATAAGAATCCCGTTTTCGCACATCCATATTGATCCCTATTTATCCCTATCTTGTATAAATTTTGGAAACTTATTTTTTCGTTTATTTGTTTGTCCCAAATTTCAAGAATCAAGGTGGTCCGGGTTCCTCCAGGCTTGGATTATTTGAACTCTCCCTAGGGATCTTCTTCCCAGACCCTGACAACTGTTCCCCTATTATACAGTTCGGGTTTTATCCTGCGTGTCTCAATGACTTTTGCACAATAATGTGGTGCACAACAGCATTGTGCACTATGGTATTATGCAACAAAATTCCTTTTTTGACAAGAAATACGTCACATTTGGCCCAGAAAATCCAGTTTTCGACCGAAAGTGACGTCATACCGGAAATACGTCATTTCCGGTCTGGATAACTCATTTTATTTATCGGTGGTGATGTCATACAGGAATGACGTCACTTCCGGATTGGAAATCTCATTTTTCAAGGAGAAGTGACATCGTACAGGAAAATAGGTCACTTCCACTTTGAAAATCTTATTTTTTGATCGGAAGTGACGTCATATAGGAAATACGTCACTTCCGGTTTGAAAGTCTCATTTTTTTTTTATCTAGAGTCACATCATACCAGAATTACAGCACTTGCGATAGAAAAGTAAAATGTTCAAACCGGAAGTGATGTATTTTCGCTAAATCTCCGGAAATCTGAATTTCCGTTTTCTATATTCCACAGTCCATAGGCGAGGCGCCCAAGCCACAACAACCTGCTGGTATATATATATATATATATATATATATATATATACTATATATATCTGATACTAGACGCGGTAGACTCGAGACGCCCGGAGCGCGCGAGACTCTTCCGCCTCGTCCGTCTCAAGTCATGCGGCAGCGGCGCGCCTTTCGAAAATCGAAAACATTTCTGGAAGGCCCTGAAACTTCTGCGGCACATTCGTTTTCTCGTTCGCTACATATGCGGTGAAAACGTTGGATGGAGCCGATCCCGACGCCAAAAACTTTGGGCAACTATTCCCATATCCGGTCCCGGGGCGCATCCCGTCCGCCGGGCGTGTTTAATCATTCGAATTTCCGGCTAAACGATAGCGAGAAACGATGCAAAGTATGCGACGCCGCTCCGTGGATGTGTTTTCGTCGAACGGGAAGAAACTCCGGCACTCGCCGATGCTCCCACCCGCATTTATGCCCGCACTTCGTAGCATCCCCTCGACGTTGGCTGCGTTCTGGATTTCATACTTGGTGGTTTCCACTCCGCTGCGAAGAATAACGCGCCAGCGATCCCCCTCCCAAAAGTCATATAGGTGTATGCACGTAACGTGTGTGCAGGCATCTCTGTTAGGATACGATACGGTTGTGGATGAGCGTATTAGGCGGGCCAGGTAGGGATGGACGGCCAAACCACTGCTCGTTCAAACTACCTACCAGCGCAGATATAATTCACTGCAAATGCCAACTTAAAGTTCGCCGCTATGAAACGTTGCCGCAAGCGACGCGGAACTAACAATAGATGGCCACGCAAGAGAGTCCCCTCGTTGCGCGACTACTCTATTTCTCTCCCTCGCCCTCTCTCGTCGTCCTACTCGCATATTGGAAACCCCGCCAGCATACACATACCAGATCTGCATGAGCACCCTTGATTCGCCGTTCAAGCGACCAAAACTTGGGCCGCATGGTTCGAATTTTACTCCAATCAAACATACACAGCAAAAAAAATGTGTACTTTTTACGAAAAAAATGATTGTCCACAAACGTCCACAATCTTTCGTTTTTTAATTTTCTAGATTTACAAACACAAGTACAAATAATGATACAGGAAATAAGAGGACAGTTTCGTATATTCAAATAAGTAACAAACAAAGTTTGTCACTTATTTAACAAAATTATTTTTACGAAATTTCGCATTCCGATTTTACGAAATTATTTTTTTTACTGTGTAAGGCCTCTGTTTGCTGTACACTTCATTTGAAACTTCATTGCACAGAACTGCATCTATTGAACATGTATTATTTATTACCTCATTTTATGATATTAAAAAAAAAAAACTCATTTTTTAAGTTAAAAAAATCACTTTATACAAATTCATTTGACTAAAATGCATTTTATCGAATCCTTATCCTTATCTTCCTTATGCCGTTTACATGTTGCGACATTTAAAATGGAACACTGATCTCAAAAACACTGCTCTTATTCGAAAAATACTTAAGTGCGTTAGTTTACATTTTTTCGTAATGTTTGGAGTTACCGAGATAGTTAGATTCTCTATGCGTTTGAATTAAAATTAACTTCGGAAGCTCTCCGTGGTTTTCGAGATTCTTCGGTGCTTGTAATTATTTTACATTTTTAGAAATCATTTCTATGGCCAACAAGACATAACATTTTCTCTGTCAATCAGAAATTCATGATTTTCAACAGCTTCGCGCGGGAACCAATTTGTAAATTTCATTGGTAGGGGTGTGTTTTTTTTTTTTTTTTTCCTACTATAGTAAGCGGCCAATTTTTCAATACCGTAGATCGTCTGTGTGCAATCCCAAACGTTTTATATGCATACACACAGCGTACAAGGTAGCGTGCATAGAATATGGTAATTGTATGTGGGGGTTGCAGCGCAAACTCCACCACGGGCGTTGACATAAACGAGAGTCACGCAAAACTGGCGGCGTTTCTACTGCTGCGGCTGGCAAAGTCCAATTCCGCAACGAGTCAACCACGCTCATCCCCCATGCAGCCGTAAATAACGTTATTTATTCGCGAATTTGTTTTTGCCCGAGCGCTCCCATCCGAACGCTGTGCTGTCCCTCTCACCGACGATACGGAAAAAAACGCGACCGGAATGCACGAGCGTTAAAGCGCGGACTCCGGGTATTTCAACAACGCCGATGCTTTTACTCCGCTTTCCGACCATCCCGACCAGCCTCTCACCGCATATTCGTCTATGTCAAGCGTTATTACGCCGAGCAAATTATAGATTTTTCCGGTTAAAAACTTCGTACACCGGCGCGATGTTGTCCGATCCTACGAGCTTAATACGATTTTTTTTTTTGTTTCGCTTCGTAAAGAAATAAAGAAGTTTTGTTCTCATGGTAATTAAAAAAAAAAAAAAAAATCGAGATGTAATGCCAGAGCGCGCAATATCGTTTGACCTGCGCTCGTACCGACACGCATGTCGTGTTGCATATTTTTGATATATCAAAAATATGCAACATGCCAGAGCACACAAGGCGCTCTGCCATTGCATCCCGATTTTTTTCCCGACTTTTAATAATAATTCAATCTTTCGTTTAAAGATTTTTTTTTCAATGAAACCTTGCAACGTTTCCAAAATGGAGTTTCTCATAGCTATCTGGGAGTTAAAAAAAAAATAACGACGAAGCAATGCTTCCTTAAAGTACTCGACTAAAATATTGAACGACGCAAAATTGCTTCTTTTTTTCTTGGCTTGTCGAGATTTATTTTCTTTCTCGAGCATGCACGCATGAACGCTTGCCGAACGACGAAACGTTTCTTATACTTTTCCTCAAATATGATTTTTAATATTTCCTCAATGCTCACATGAAAAAATAAAGTCTAAAATACGCATAATACGTTTACGTCAAAATATTTTGTATCCGACACGTGGAAATTCAAATGAAATAAAAGCAAAGTGGGCGCGCATAATATTTATGCCGTACGTATTTTTGCATATATATTTCTGCATAATGTTCTTTGCCTTTCGGTCGAAGAGTCCTCGTTTGGTGTTGAAGCTGTTTTGATTTTTTAATTTCAGCTCGTCTCGGTCACTTTACCATCGCGTTCAACATTAAATCGTCAAGTAAACTCGAACGCGTGTCAAACCATTCGACCGCTATTTTAAATACACATGTTTCCGTGCGCGTTTAACGCACGGACAGCGTTAGAATCTCGGTGTATAGGTCTTGTAACATGGTGCATATATATTCGAGTACGCGATCCGTTCGGCACCGCATCGCATCGCATATCAATCTCGAGCATGCATGCATGAACGCTGGCTCTAGCCGCCGTTGGCCGCGCGTATTCCGCGAATTGATGCGCTTTCAGTTGCGCGAGCAATTTTGTCCCGAGCAGTGGGGAAACGTTGGAAACCCGCTACTGTCGGTCGATCGATGCTCGGGCGAACGAGGAATATCAATCTTAAGCCAAGCGAGGAGATAACTACGAGGAGTAATTGTAAATCATCGCGTCACGCAGTGTTCAACGTTAAGTCATCCGATCAGAAGCATTCGGACGTTTGGCTCTCCCTCGTCAACGTACGTGTGTTAATCACGGATTACCGTGTCCGACGTGTTCGGCACCGTGTATGAGAAAAAAAAAAAATCAACAACATCAACAACGGTACAGCGTCATTAGCCTGTCGATATCGATAAATATGTAAATATGTAAATACGTAAATATGTAAATTTACCCATTCAGATACCGCTGAAAATTTCAGAAAAAAAAAAATTAAATACACAAAGTTATGAAATTTTTATGAATAAACGGGTGTGCTGAATTTCATATATAAACAAAAAAATTGAGGTGAAATCGAGATCGATCGGTTCACCGGGCACGTTTGAAAAACACGATTTATCGTAGCGAGCGATAATGCTCGTGTATTAAATTTACGTCCGTCGGTTGATGCGTAATAACAAAAAATGTTTGTACGAAAAATTTTCACAGTGAACGCTGTAAATCGATGATTCGATAATACAAATGACTATTATCAATCGTCGTGACAGTATTCGAGCGGATATTATCGAACAGCGACGGCCACGTCACTTCGGACGTAATATTGATGTAATCGTCGATAATTAATTTTAAACGTGAACCATAAACACAACTGACCCGGGTCTATGGATTCTAGCCTGATGATAATTTGCTTAAGGTTGGTCGGATGAAATTCAGCACGGCGGCTGCGGAAGGGAGAAATGGGGGTGAAGGGGGAGAGGGGCGGGACGAGCGGGCCAATCGTGCCTCCCATTTATAATTGCTCGAATGCCATTCATGCGGCATCGCCGCTGACGTTCAACTTCGTTGCGCGTCTCGGCGTATAAACTCGAATCATTGGCTACCGATTCGATTGGATCGCTGATTTTAACGTGTCCTCCCGTATCAGTGAGCGAAGTGGCGAGAGGTTACACCGGGTCCGACCGGAGGAACGCGGTCGTCCACTCCATACGCGGAGGCATGAATAATGACGCACCGTGTGCAAAATCAATTAAATCAATTAATGGGGGCTCGAAGTTCTCTGTACCATGACTCAAAACCGCTACGTGCCTGTGCGATATCTGCACTCGATATTCACACCCTCTTTCGCCATTCTATTATGCACCCTTTGCACCGAACTCCGATCTTTCTCTCCACGTTCGATTTGCTGCACTTCGCATCGCCCTTCACATTCATCCACACAACGTCCGACTTATTCGCACCATCCTCACTGCCGATCTCTCTGCCTACCGCTACTGCGAGAAATCGAAGGCACTTCGAGGCAAAATGGCACGAAAGCGCGTCAGACTCGCGATCGCATTTGGTTTTTGACGACCGACGAAGAGAATTTATCGCTTCATTGAAGTTTGCGTCAAATTTTTCGTTTGTTTTTCACTCTTTCTCATAGAGAAAGATTCGTTTTCATTGTTTTTTTTTTCCAAGGTTTTTATGAAAACATAATTATAATTTTTTTGAATGTTCTTTTTTTCATATGCAAGTCTGCGAACGGATTACTCTTCGATGCGGTCGAGGCCTGTTAGGTTATTATAGTCGCGTCTGTAAAATTATTCCAAACTTTTTGCGGATCGGCAACTTTTGAGTCGGTGGTTTTTTTTTTCTTCTTTTTTTTCAGCGAAATTCCGATTTTACTTATTCTTAATAACAATATTCTCCTATTGACGAGAGGATGTACGGGGCCGTGACTGTATAGCTTTGAGGTCAGAAGCTGCGCGTCCGTGACTGCGTGTGTGCTCGCCATCGAAGCTTCGGGATGCCACTTCGAGGCGAACGCTATGCTTGCCAAGCACTTGGATGACGTACTCGAGTAAATGCACCTCTTGCTCCTTGGCTGCGCGGTGGCTTAGCGCCGAGGCCAGCCGGTCCTTGTAACCACCAATAGACTCGAATTTATCGGCAAACCTACCTGTCTAAGTGTGTATCGACGATTCCCGATGGAGGATCGATTAAGTGCGCGGGAAGTACTCCGGGCTCGCCGATAAAACAGTCCCTCAAGCCGCGTTATTATCGGTTGTGGATCGGGTAAAGTAAGCTGCAACCGAAGGTTTTCCTTTTTTTTTACCTTCTCCTTCTGGCCGTCGCCCTCCGACCGGTGGGACGTGCCACAAACTCATCGATTTATACTTATGTTTTTTACATGTCTCCGGGCTTTAAAGATTTTCTTCCGCCGAAGAAAATTGTCCTTGGAAAAGTAAGCCTTCTTTCTACTGACCATTGAAACATCTCCATTGACCCTTTGACCGGTCATGCGGAAGATGAACAGCGGCAAAATTTCAACCTTTTTCTAGTGGAAAAATATTATGAATATTATGTGTTTACATTATAAAATAAAAAATGGATAAATAAATTTCTAAATAATAAATAGGGTAAACGTGGTGAATATGGATCACTCCGATTAACACGTAAATCAATGAAATATGGGCCGGTCAATTATTCCCCACTTTTACCCTAGTAATAAATAAAGGCTGAAGGACTTCGGTCAATTGACGAATTACAATGAATCGAACAAAAAGAAAGGTAGCATTGTAAATGAGGTCAATAAAAATCTGTTACTACCACTGATGAATCATTTATCAATAATAAATTCTATACATAAATTGCGAAAAAGTCATAAATAAAAAAAGTCGAAACTGCCGAAATTCATGCCATAACGTACCCAACTGAAGTTCTTCGGTCGATGGCCAATTGGCAATGCACGCGTATCTAAACTTCGTCCATGTAATGTATTGTCAATACATCCACTACTACTAAATTTTACACATAAAAATATGTATTTTATATATTTCTATTTCGTTTACCCAGATTTCTAGTGGCGTCTCGCGTTTTTCGTCTATCACATTTTCTTAACGCACAGATTTCATAAATAAATTCAAAAATGAATTATTCTCTTTCCGTTGATCGTTAAAGGATCAAGAGTCGCCGGATGCCCACACGAAACTGTCGCGTTTCACCTTCCGCATATGCCGGCTATGCGCGTTTTGTACGGCTCTCCCGCCGTAACAATATTTATCACTCGTTTTTTCATTCCCTCATTCCTCGCCCGCTTCTCTGTATGCAACCGCAATTCAATTGAGGCATCACAAGAGAGGATATGCTCGCCGGGAGGGTGGGAGAGGTTGAGTAGGCCCATCAAGTTTCGACCGGCGGAGGAATGCTGGAAGGCAAAAAGCTCCACGAGAGCTGCACGTACGTTATATGTTGACTCTGGATGACCGAACGTTACGGCAGTGGCTACGTCAGCCGAAGGTAACGTCGTTACCCTCGGCTATCGCCGTAATCATATTTCGCCGTGCAAGACCACCGGGCCCCGGCAGCCGGAATTAGATTATGTTCTAGAAGCGCCCGGTGGAATAATAAAAAAAAAAAAAAAAATTAAATTAAAAAAACAAAAAAGAAGGAAACGATAAAAAAAACTGCATCAATGCGGTCTATGTGTGTGGATGCAGGTCCTGCGGATACAGAGAAAAGTGGAGAATGAGAGGAGCGAGGATGAGGATAGGGTAGGAAAAAAAAAAATTCCACATAGCACCGACACAGCGACCGAGGACGTGCGCGCGCCACCGCGAAGCCTCAGCCGGGTCGCTTACTTTGACTCTCATTTACATCGTCGTCGCGCATTATGTATTCAGGCCTCATGTGCGTTAACCTGGCCCCTTCACCCTTGATCCAATCTTGCGAAACGACCGCCGGCAAGGATGCGATAAGGAAGAGGAAGAGCGGGGTGCGCGATTGTGCGAAAAGCTTGGCGAGAGTCTGCAAAGAGGGGCGCGAGACCGGCGAAGGAGGGGGGGGGGGAATAAAAATTCCGCAAAGCCGAAATATCATCGAGAAGCTCTGGCGTGATCTGCATTCGAACGGAAAAAAAGAAAAGGTTTTACTTTTCTCCGCACATTATTCCAGTTTATTGGAATATATATTTTTTTAATTATTATTTTTACTTTTTTTTTTTTACACAAACTGAAGGTTAACAAAAATATTTGGTGAATTCTCTCATTCGCGTACTGAAAAGTTGAGAATATGTTAATAATTTTTTTTAATCGATAGGGTCGTACGTAAACTAATTTTTTTTTTTTTATCTATTTTTGTTTCAGGTATGAATTTTCCTTTTCTAATACGGATATGCAGTTGGGTGAGTCGATAAATTGATGCAACAACAGACTATAATCGAAGATTCTGATAACATAATAATGAAAAACCTAATTTCTTTTATTCCTAAACTCGATCGCGCTCCCCGCCCCGACCTCTTAATCCTATACCATTTTCTTATGCTCAAACACTATCTATATTGTAATACGTCACGTAACCCGTGAATGTGCATTCTCGAGGCGAATCAGTGAGCCTATCGGGTCGAACATTTAGCGATATCACTTCGCCGTCCCCTCACCGATAACTCCATAACCCCGGTCCCATATCGCGGATAAGTGTGTAACTTTCGTCGGCGTAGAAAACCGTCTTAATCCATTAGCGCACCCCCGGAATATACCGGGCCCTACGAGCTTGCAGGCTCACTCTCTTTTTCCCACCGTGCGTTCTCGCGATCCCGTATTTACACATTTCGCTCATAAAAAGTAAGCTTCCATCCTGCAGGGATATCCATACACGTATATGCCATTATACCCCGCATACTATTATATACACATGTATGCCACATATGTATATATATATATATATATGCGTGCAGCGGATACGGAAAGAATGGTCGTTGGGTAAAAGCCGTTTTAACGGGAAATAGAGGATAGCATCGAGGAACCCAAGAAATAGAGAAAATGAAAAGAACGGAGAGGCTCCAAGGGAGATTGTTCAAACCGCGCGCGCGTGAGCCACCGACCATAGCGAATTCATAGTTTTTCCCTTTTTTTTTTTCTTCTCTTTCATCCTGTTACGCTCGAGAACCGCACGGCATAAAGACTACGGTACAGCGTACAGTGTCGATGTCGTTTGAAGAAAAAGACGACGCAGGGACCCGGAACGTGGGGGTTGGATCGAGGGAAAAGAAATAACAGCGATTCGAGGGCGTGGAGGGAATTTGAAATCCAGACGCGGGTCTGGAAAGACCAGTTTCGGGCTTTAAAGCATTACCCTTTTCAATTTTGGACTCATCGAACGCACGAGAGAGCGTATAACTCTCGTGCGGAATAACACTGGATCGCGGACAAACCCGCTCCGTTCGCTTATCTTACCTTCGCGAATTCGTCGATTACTTATCGGGGCGAATCTAGCGGGGAATCCACACGAAAGAGATTCGGAAAGGAAATTCGGGGCGACTCCGCTCAGCTCTCACTGGCTTCTCGGACGAATTTGGAAAAAAATCTCTTTCCACGGAATTCGCGTCGATGGCCGTAGCCTTCTTCGGGATACAAACTTTACCCCCGGTGCTGAAGGGGATGCACGGAAATTCGGGGAGAATGTATCCAGCTTTTGCACTCAGCCGATAGGTAGTTTGACTCGTAAGACTGAAATGTTTACGGGACAAATTGACTTATCATTAAATAAATAACGGAGCGTTTTATGACAATTTTTTTTCTTTAATTTGACACTTCGAGATCAGTTTACGTTACGAAAATATAGCATGAATTCATTAAAATTATATTATTGAGCATGAGAAAATGAAATTATCCAAAATGAAATGAAAATTAAATGTGGATAATTGCAATTCCATTATAAAGTGTTTTCATACCGAGCGTCAAAGGAATCTAAAACTGAAAAGGAACGGAATTTTGTCGTAGTTTCATTCCATAAATCACGATAACTGCCACGATAAGACATGCAAAAATTATCTTATCCTTTTTTATGAGCACTGGTGATGATTTTTTATTTGTTTTATTTTCCTTTTTTCTGCGTTCTTCTGACAAATGACAAAGTTCTATTTGGTTGTATCTCAACTACCGAATAAGGGCGTTCATGTATCTTAGGTGCCTTTCTCGATACCGTGTTTTCACTGGAAGATTCCATATAGCACCTGCTTAAAATGCATTGACGAACGGCTGGGAACATCACCGCCACATCGACGAGCGCGTTATCGCAGACTGTGATTTTAGCGATAAAGGAGAGGCCCGGCGAAGGCTCGAGAAGGCGCAAGACAGAGTACGGAACGGACGAAAACATTGGCTTTGCATAAAATTCAACACCATCGATAAATTAAAAGACTTTGGTTCATCGAATGAAAACGATGTTATTCCGCGACACAGCGGAGTGTCGAGTAAAGCACCGGCGTCCATGAGAGCCGCCGGAGAGCTGACAAGCCTCTATAAATTTTTTTTATCTTTATTTTATTTTATTTTTTCGTTTCTCTATCGAAATCTTTCCTTGAGCGTCAGGTCAATCGAGCAAGCAAAATTCGCAGCATCAAATTCCACCCGCGGTATAATCGCATCGAATCCTCTCTCACCGAGCACAGAGCAATATCGGCCAGCGCGGTAAAACCTCGACCAAGAATCTCCACTCGAGCGTCGCTCCGGCAATATCGTAAAGCCGATTTCGTTGATCGCGATAGATAGAGCCAGAGTGCCACGTATTTTTGACGCTCTAAAAATGAAGAAAAAAAAAAGTTGAACAAAAAAAAAATGTGTTATATCTAAAATACGAGAAAAACGCTGCGGCGCACCGATTTTTCACGAGCTCGAAACTCCTCCCCCCCTCCGCCCCCCGCCCCCCTCCCCGGATATTCTATAGATATTACAGTTGAGTATGCACACAGCGTACTGGTATGCTAGAGCTAGGATATAGAACAGAATATACATATAAAGATACGAGGGTGAGGAATAAATTTTACGTCGACAATTCGACAATCCCGGGGTCCAATTGCTACGGATATATTCTATACACAACTGCTGAATAAATTCCGGCTGTAAAGTCGCTAGTGAGAGAGGGATTTCTATCCGGAGTAAAAATTCATTTTGCCGTATCCGTTCGTATTTCAAATTGGCTTCTCACCGGTCACTACGGTCATTGGCATATTTAAAAGAAAAAAAAAAACATGTATTTTAGTTTTATAGAATATTAGCCGATACCGACGACGAGTGTATTTCTCAGCCTACGATTTTTCTGCAGTTTCGAAGGAATGTCATCCCTCGGTTTTCCTCCCTCCAACCCCGTCTGAACTCTCAGCACGGGAGTCCCAAACGATCCGTGCCCCCTTTATCGGGAATCCCGTGCCTGATGGATTCGGCTTACCCCCCCCCCCCTCACCCTCCCGTTTCCCTCGTCACTTTTTCGCTACAACCTCGTTCCGCCTCCGCTCACCCCACCCAAATCTATTCCGTTTTATTGCGCTCTTCGGATACATAAATTTTCATTCAATTTGATTTGCCGCTATCGGTATGGTAATAGAGAGGGCTCAAGTACAGTGTGAAAGAGACGGATGAAACGGGATGACTGAAAAGTGGGATGTGCAATCGCGACGAATTCGAATCGGCGGCGAAAAACCTCGCTTGACTTTTCGTTTCTAGACTTTATTCGGCTTTATGCATTTCGCAAAATTGTTTTAGACCATTACGAACGTAGCGCTTGACTTGAGACCAAAATTGCGACGGGATTCGTGTCAAGGACGAAAAAATACGTGAAAGTATGTCGTCGAGGACACTTTAAAAAAGTTTTTCATTGCCATTTAACGGCTTGAAAAACACCCCAAAAGTATACCGGAATTCCATAAATATTTCCTTTAATTTCAATGTACAAAAATTGCAAAATGAATTGATCTTTTTTGCATAAGTATCGTTAAAAAAAAAGTTTCACTCGACCAGTTGAGATTTTTTTTTTCAACAGGAAGAAAGGCTCCTGTCGAAGGGTTGACCCTGTTAATTGGTTAATTTACTAAATCGCTACGCGTTAAAAAAAAATTCCGTCGATCCATCAATTAAGGGAGGCAATCACTGTAGCTGCCACGGTATTCTTTGCAGTGTCGATTGATGCCAGTAAAACGAGCCCCATTCCCGGTGTCTCCGTCCTTTCCCTCGCCCGTCCGCGGTATTGAAACTGACGAGCGTGCATGGAGCAAGCCCGCTACCCTTTCACGAGATCGATTCGCCCTTCCTTCCGGAACTCGTGTGTATCGTCGTCTCTTCGCACGGGTGGTCGTTATACTCGCTCCCGTAACGGCGAACAGAGGGATCGAGAACGGGAGACAGCAGAACGGGAGAGAGCCCGTGCCATGTGCGCGACTTTATTACCACTTCCCGAAGTACCGGGATTACTGTACAAGTTTGCTTGCCGACGGGAGTTTGAGAAAAGTTAACGCTCTCCCGCACCATTCGCTCCGCATCCCGGGAACACAGAGCGAGGTCCACAATGGTAAGACAATTTTCCACATACACCGCCCTACAATATCCAGAGAGAGTTCGGTGTTATTGCTTTTTTATTTAAAGGCCTTTCGACATAAAAAATATATATATATATATATATATATACATATCCGCCTTTGCCATTTAATGGATAAAATGCAGAGACAATAAAATGCAACTCAACATGCAGAGAAGAATATTAGTATGATATTTTCTTTTTTTATTAATTCATTTATTATTTATTTATTATTTAAAATTAAAAGTGTAATGTTTAGTTGTACTCAATTTTGCTGGATGGACGATATTTTGAACCTATTTATCTCTGTATAGATTCGCGAGTGCGGTCGAAGACATTTTTTACTAGCCTTCTCCGTGCTGTAAAATAAAATGATGAACGGGGACATTCATATTAAAATAATTTCTATCTTTGTTATGAAGAGGCATTTAAGTTGAAATTATACGTCATTAAATCCGACAAAGGGGACTATCGCAAATGATCTATAAAGATTTCGTGCCGAGCGGCAGAAGTTCCGTGTGGAAGGAAACGGAGGGAAAAAAAATCTAGGCTCGTTAGCCGGGGGACATAACTTTTATCCGATTTACGCAATTACACCAAGTTATATTTTCCCCCACACAGAGAAGTCAGCATGAAATTACTTACACGAGCATAAATCTTCATCGTTACTCTGACAAACTCTCCCTTGGGCCTCTTATAAAATTCTCTTTGAAAAAAAAAAAAGTTTGCTGTTTTACTCGTACAAGATTCTGAGCGAAAAAAAGCATCGGGAACGGTTGAAAGACTACTTATCGAGAAAAATTCAGAAAAGAAAATGCGACTCACTTAACTGCACGAACGCTTGAAAACTAATTAAGAATCAAAGTTATTCGTAAATAAGAAAAAGAAAAAAAAAAGTGAAGAAAATAGAGGAAAAAAAAACTTCGCAGCTCTAACGTCAGGAATTTTTAATCAACGAGGTGGATAAATTCGAAGCCCTTGCGGGTTTTAATTTTGTATATCCGATCAATCAACTTCATTCATTAGCCGCGATTACAACTTTATCCCCTTCAGACCGGCAGCAAAAAAAATACATCGCGAATAAATCTCTAGCGATAAACGAAGCATTTTTGCTTAAAGTCTTTAAAGTGCTTCTACATTTGTTGGTAGTAATTCCGAATATCCACGAATATCGACGAATTGTATTCGCCTCTATAAATCTCAAATACTACATGCGGAAATTAAAACGGAAATATACTCTCCCCTTTTTTAAACTCGCAAACCTTTGATCGTACACAAAAATAACGAGATCACACGAAATTTAGTCTTCCGAATGCGCCTTTGAATGATATTTTGTCAAAAGCTCTGCAGACTATTACGAGCCATATTTTAGGGCTTAAAAAAACCATTAAAAAAAAATTCCTCAATTTAGAGATCCATCGAAATGTTCTCCAATTTCCCGCAATCCTCTCCGATAAAAATCATGACATATCGAAAAAAAAAAAAAAAAAAAAAAAAAAAAACAAAATTGTACCGAAAGAGAATTGGTGGTCCACACGGAATGCAATGCATGAAACGTCTCTTCTCGACGATGTAAAAAAAAAAGTGTCTCCATTACAACGAAACGATAAGTCGCGAATCGAAGTAAAAAAAAAAAAAAAAAACCCTCAAACGGCGGAATTTCTCGCAAGTAACGAATGGACGATCCCCGTGTTCGATAACGTCCCGATCGTCGAACCATCGGAGAGGATAAAAGACGAGCTGGAGGACACGAAACCCCGGTTGGAACGTTGCCCGTGCCTTCCAGCTCCCGCTGTCCTCTTCCCCGTGTCCCTGCGATGCTACAAAAAAAAAAAAAAAAAAAAAAAAAAAAAAACGAGGAAAAGAAAACCAACCAAGAATAACGAATAACGAGCGAAGAGAAGCCAGTGCGGGAAAACCGGAAGTAGTGCATTATCCTAAGAAAAATTTCGTCTCGACGCACTCCTCGGCGACTATCGGCGACCTCTCGGCGATATTCCTCTCCGGCGAGCCCTTTGTGGGCGCAATAGTCGCGAATCCAGGAGCATCGACGGTGTTTATCAGCAGACTCCTTGGTTATGCAATTCACGCACCGACGGCGTTTCCCCCGGCTGCCCCTCTTTATCATCACCGTCGGTTCTGCAACCAAACCGCCCTCGTCCTCCCCCGGTTCTCCCCCTCTGCGCCGCACAGAGAGAGGATTCGTCGAGGAAATGGGCTTTGGATGTATATGAGAGCGAGACCCGACTAGTCGCGATTCCACTTTCAAACCCCCCAGGATGAGAGCGCCGACACAGCCGAGACACACACGGCTGGGAAACCCGCGCGGCTTCGGCTTCTGGCCCGAATCCCGGAAGGGCTGTATAGGCAGTGCACGGCGGATTTCGCCACGAGGAAGCCAAGGCAGCCAGGAGGCAACTTTCATCGCCCTCGCTCTCGAGGGCTCGAGCCAGCACGTGACACACATATTGCCTACCTTTCGAAGTTTCGAGCCAAAAACACGAGCCACCTCTCGCAGTGGCGAAGGGAGGAAGCGAGCGAGACGGATGTACAGGGTTAGAGGGTTGATATTTTTTTTCTGTTTTTTTTTTTTTTTTATCCTCGAGATTTCTATTTTTCTATTTTTATACATCTCTCACATCGAGGCGCATCGACTATCCGCCGGCAATGGAAAAATTAATCTTCGTAATAATTCAATTGCTGACTCCGGCCTCGCTCTCCGTCTCTTTCTCTCGATATGCTGTATCGTCGATATTGGCTCGCTGTTGTTTTATATAGGTTGGGTGCACGGATGTATATACAGACGGTGGAACGCTTCGCCTCCGGGGAAGATATCCGTCATGCCTCTTAATCCGGACAGTCAATATCTATCTATATGGGAGCGCAGGAAGCCCGGAAAAGCAATAATCGTTTCTATCCTGTTAGTACGGAGATAATATAAAAAATACAAAAAAAAAACATTTATAAATAAAAAAAAATAAAAATCTAGACCGTATAGCCGGAGGGAAGTGCACGGAGTGGTGGTAATAACAATAAAGAATCGGGGAGAACACGAAACGAGCCTGTCTACAATATAGATTGATGTATGCACAGGGGTTCGCAGTTCGAATATACCTCGCTGAATGAATATATATCGAACATTTATTACAAGATATATATATATTTTAGTGTATTCCGCAAATGAAAGCTCGACGATATGCGTAATTTTTTTTTTTTTTTTTTTTGTGCTGGAGTAATGTCCGCCATTTATATGTGACAGCGGTACTAGCATAGTAATGCAAATGGCTTATTTATTCACCGGTGGTGAGCATTCATGAAAATGCATGCAAGACATGAATGTCGGACGACAGGCGTTATATAAGATTTTTCCAATGCAACGAGAACGATCCCGGTGGACTGTGCGGAGTTCGTAGGATGGCGAGGAGAATAGTACAGTGAAATCTCTCACGACGAAACGATTCGTATAAGAAAACAATTTTGTCCCTAAAATTTGATGGTCCCCTTAGGAGACACCCAGGCCCAGATTATTCCAAGTCCTCCTAGGACACCCTTTCCCAACAGCGCTGTGCACTTTCTCCGTGTGCAAAAAGTACTCACCTTTCGAACAGAAATACTTCACTTTCGATTTGAAAATCTCACTTTTCGACAGGAATTGACGATACACCGGGAATGCGTCACTGGCAAGCCGGAAATCCCATTTTTCTACCGTAAGTGACGTCACACCGGAAATACGTCACTTCCGGTTTAAAAAATCTCATTTTTTTTTTTGCCTGAAGTGACATTGCAACTGAAAGTGACGTATTTCCGGTAAAAAAAAACGTGATAAAATGATTTTCAAACGAAAAGTGACATATTTCCGGTGAAAAAACGAGATTATTAAACCAGCAATGACATATTTCCGGTAGACCTCCGGAAATATAAATTCCCGATTCGTGACTTTCATATTCCGCATCAAGTCACAACTACCTGCTAATACGAAATGACTATTTCTGTTGTTTCCTCGCGGAAGAAGCTTAATTTCCAGAAAAAAAAAAAATTGTCGAGATGCTCGATTTTTCGAATTTAATTTTCAATCTCATTTTTTCCAACTGGCAAAAAGACATTTTTTTTTGTCAATTTTCACTTGACCCTTATTTTTCTTCAAACAATGCATTCTTTCATCGTCATCATCGAACCCATCGCAAAATTTCAGTTTCGTTCGAAAAGCTATGAGAAACGTGAGGGAGTTTCTACTGTAAGGCAAAGCTCGAAGCTCCAGGGTCCCTCTCCACTTCAGGCTGGTCAGAGGTCGCTCGCCAAGTGGTGTCAAATCGGCAATACGAATGGCGAACGGGAGGGTGGAAACGGAAGGTGGTGAAGACGGCGGGGCCGAAGGGGGTATGAGAACGAGACGATAAGGTGAAAGCGACAGCGAATGCGGAGTCCTCGGGGGAGAAGAGAGAGTCGAACTTCACGAGTGCCAAGGAGTATTAGATGGCTGGGAGCTAGCGGTTCCTTACCATTCTGCAGCTCTCTTTACTCCCCCCCCCCCCTCTCGTTCCCCCATTCACATTCCCCTGGTCTTCGTCTCCTCTATACTGGCCACCCGAACATTCTCCATCCCTCACTGTCTCTCCGTCTCCCTCACGAGTCCGTGAATGCGCGCCAGGATCTTCCGCACAGGGAAAACGCTCCCGTTCACCCTCACCGTTATACGGGCCTTCGCCTTCCGCCGTTAGCCCATCCAGCTCCAGAGATTCTACCCTGTCGGGAGACTGCTACCACGTCGCCCGAATATTATACCGCGCGTTACGTATTTAACGTCACTCGCGGGCCGTACTCGCGTGCGGGTGGAAAAGCGAGTGGCGAGGAGGGGGGGGGGGGGGGGTGAAAGAGAAGGAGTCCGCTTCCCTCTATTTGGGAAGAGGACTCTTCACTCGCGTAATTTCATACTTTATTATACGTACCCACCGACTATGTACCCGACGTGAATTTCTCGCTGGCTTACCAGGGACGAGCCAGAGATAGATGACTCGCCCGCTCGAAAGTGGAAATGAAAGCGGGTGAGATTGCACCACGGTCGGCTCGGTCCTCCCCCGAAATTTTCGCTCTCCATCTCTCTCTCTCTCTCTCCTTCACTTTGAGTTTTATGCTTTTTTTTTTTAGTCTTTAATCTTTTTTTATTATTTTTTTTTTCTTTTTTTTTTTTTTACCAACTCTGTCGACTATTAAAAGTTCGTACTATCATTCACAATAATGGCACTGCTTTTTTTTTTACCGAGTCCCTTCTCGACCCGAAGCCAACCCTCCGGCATAGTTTAATTATGTAACCGAACTGGACGCGAAAAGCGAGAATCTAGGAAAATTCCTAGGCAAAATTCGTATGTTCCGGTATTTTACGAAAAATCACGGTTTTTTAACAACTTTGTTTTAACGAAAAATAAAGATTCTCGCGGTGTCAAGCATAGGGTCAGTGCTTAAAGTAATGTTGAATACTTTAAAAAATCGATATTGGAGTATGTGACGAGTATAACATTTTTATTTTCTGCTTTCTCATTGACGTAGCTTCGTTTTGATGAAAAACAAATTTCGAGATTTCAATGTAAACGTGTTGATAATGATTGTTTTGGTAAATCAAATAAAACTTCAGTTACCGAGTGGAAAATCCTCAATTGCCTCTTCATGATTACGCCTTTGCATGACTCCAGTAGAATGACAATTTGGTCGATTTGGCCATCGCCATTAATTGCTCTCGCAGAACGAGTACCAATTATTATTATTCCATAATAAAATTTTATCTATCGCATTGTCATCATCGTAGTCCACAATTTGCGCGAAAAGCGCAACATTTTTGTTGACCGTAACGAATTAAAATGTACTCGTAAATGGAAGGGCGAAATTAAATCGCTGCCACTTTGCACCGCTGTACATGGTCGGAGTCTCCTCGTGCTCTCTGCAGTGAACACTACAGTGTACCTACATACATAAAATATATACATCCAATGCGTTCCGTGAGCATGCGGCATTAACTGATGCAGATGTGTAACGGTCGACGCCCGGTGGAGTTAATAGAATCGTTTAAACATTTTCCGCGGTGCGAGATATAAATAATATCGGGGGATTAGTATCGCGGGCAACGGAGGTCGTACGCCGGCTATAGATCGGCGCTCAGCGGCGGAGCAGTCTAATTAAAAAAGTAATATTCAACTTGCAGACAATGACACATCGTATCGTTCGAACGCACGCCTTGCACGTGCGTCAAGCCCCAATAACAGGCTGGCCCGGATATTTAATAATAAAATATAACCGGAATCGCGTTTACAGGCGCTCACACACCCCCGGAACTATAAGCGCGATACTCGTGGTGATATCGAATTTTCATTAATTACGATACTTTAACGCTGGTTCGGGCATAGCTCGCCCCGGCGAGAGGGTGAGGGGATCGTACGGTATCGTTTAATCGGCTAACACATTATTTTTCGATACAGGCAACCCTTCGAACGTGGTTTAAAAGCTTTGCGGCTTGGCGCGACAAAAACGCTTGGCCGTTGGTGCGAGATCGACGTCACTGGCCGAGTTATTATTTTTTCCTGTCCTGTTCGACCCGGTAATCCGACATGCGGTAACAATGTCTCATTTGAATAACACTCGACCTGCCAAATTATCGGGTCAATGCGGCAGCAACTACACGGAGACACGCGCGGAGACGAAATAATTTGCTGGCACAATTCAACTGCATATGAGTACGCTCCGGGGGATTAAATTTGTTGGGCCAAAAATTAGTCGGTTGCCGAACGATTAATCGGTTGGTCCAACAAATCAACTCATTTTTGTTGGACAGACCGAATAGCTCATCCAGACCGTATTTTAGCATGCTGCTAGTCAGAGCGACTAATTATTTTTTCTCCGAACGTTTTCCATCCGCTATACTAATTTCTTATTAATTTAGTTTCACAATGGTCGATCCCAGGTGGACGTCCTTACGGATTGTCAGATGAGCAAACATTGTAGTTATGCAAGTGGAAAATCTATTCTAGAAAGAAAATTTTTCTTGCGCACTCGTCAAAATTGAGCATTGTAGAAAACAATGTCGATCATATCTCACTTAGGCATTATTTTTATTTTTAAAAATAAATACATCTTAGGAGGTCCAACACTCATGCCCGAAACCCCAAAAACATGTTTTGGAGTATTCGCATCGTTCTTCCGACTGACGGTGCCGATGAGTCGATTGCAGCCGTAGAAGATATAAATCATATACCAAATTCTGTCTGTCTGTCCGGCTGTCCTCGCGAGACCACGAATTTCAGCTAAATTAATAAAATCGTACAATTTTTTAATGACTTTTCTTCCATAGCTATCTTACGTCTCAATTTCGTATAAGACCCTCGTAGGTTTTTTTTAATCAGAAAATAAACCTCTTCCCAAGGTGCGATCCTGTATGAAAAGGTAATTTGATCAATTTCTTGAATTACTCGATAACCAATTTTGGATAACACAGAATCCAAGGCAATATTTATCGAGTCCGATAAGACGTGATCCGACGTACCATCGTCGCAAAGTCCAACTTTAACGGTCGGCCATCCTCCGGTTCGATCGCCCAACCCCCGGCTTCCTTTCCATCAATTTTCTGTTCCTCACCGTTCGGCGCAGCATCAGCGCCATTGGTATACAACTACCACCATCCACCGACTGCATCGCCGACAATTCAATAAGCTCGACGGAGTGTGGATTTTTCTGATTAGCCCGGCAAAGTTGGACGGGTCGGTGGCGCGTGACTGTCCTCCCGAATAGGCGCGGAGAGAGAAAGAGAGAGAGAGAGAGAAAGAGAGAGACCGCGAGAGCCCACCGCCGTCTTCACGGACGAGCGAGCTTTTGTTCTTATTTTGAAACTTGAAACGCCGAGGCTGGCTTGCGGGAATTGCGAGGTTGTAGGGGAGGGTTTTAGCCCGGGTGCTGGCGATGCTGCTTGCTCACCCGTCCACGTCCCGCGCGCAGAGGAATACCCTCCCCCCCCTTAAGAAACGCGCCGGAAGAGGTAGAGGAAAAGACGAAGAAAATGAGGTGGAGTTGGATGCACTCAACACTTCAGCACGCCAGGTCCGAGTTTCAATCGGCGTCGAAGCGATGCTCCGTGAGCTGCTTACGACCTACCCTCCGGGGGGTGGTAAACACGGGGCTGAAGCGGAGTCAGGAGGTATCCTGTCTCCGTGCCCTTCGTTGCTTGCCCGGCAAGAATCTTCGACCGACATGGCAATAGGAGCGAGACTCAGAGCCCTGAGAGACATAACTGTAACGCAAGACACGAAGAGGATTGAAGCACGTGTCGAGGAAGTCGCCGGGAGACCGGCGTGGATGATGAAACTTCAGTAAGGATTGAACAGATGAGAGAATACGGAGGAATACCCTGAGGAAGATGATGAGAAAAACCGTCAAAAGGTACATCAGCGGGCATCGGGAGCAAATCGCCAAGGCCCACCGGAAACTTCACCGTACATCGACTCCCCGGCCTCTGAGCTGCTCACCGATGGTACATACTCGAAGTCGGCGAAGATATTCCGGAGAACTTGGAAAAGCTGACGTTTCGCTTACGTGAGAAAACTGGCAAGCGTCAAGATGCCGCCTGATATATCTTCTCGTCTAGATGGATTTATCAAGTGAGCATCGAGGAGGCGCCGCCGCCACCCCAACCTCCCCCTCTGAGAACGGCGAAAATTGGTTGGACGTGAATGAACGATCGGGTGGATAGGCCAAAAACCGTGAAACGGAGAAACTGAAGTAAAGCCTCACCGGTCCTGGTGGCCGGAGCGAGGAAGAGATGAGGAGGGGTACGGAAAGAGGCAGATGAAAGAGGCGAGATAGCGGAACGCGGATGAGAGAGGAACACGTGCTACGTAAGGTGCATCTCGAGCTTATCTCGTTATCCCCCAAAGTCGCGGTCGGCTTGTTCTTCTTCGATGGAAGAGGAAAGATAGAGAGAGAGAGTCGGGAACGAAGAAAATGAAGCCGAGCCAGAATCCTGCAAGGTACTCTTATGTATCCAGGGGGGGGGGGGGGGTATTACACTGTGGTGGAAAACAATATAGCGACCGAAGTCGGGGAGAATGCGGGAAGAGCGAAGAGGGAAATATAGAGAGAGGCCGTAGTGCTACTCGAGAAACTTGCGGCGTTCGTGACTCCATCTGAAATTGTCCACTCGTTGACTTTGATAAACGGATGGGGGTACATATCTGTGTGTACACATAGGTATATGTATATGCGCGGAGAAAAGCTTTCTCCTGCTTCATTCCATGGTCATTCTTGTTGCTCGCTTGGCTGCAATGTTTTATAAAAGTGGACTAGAGTAACACAACACGGTACGTGTACGTTTCTGTGGAGGTCCCTCTCGGGGTTAGACGCGCGGAGAACACTGTACCTTTCAGACAGATAGATTGGATTCTGGATGGTATTAGTTGACTGGATAGCCGACAGAGTTTCATTTGTATCCCGTAGCTTTGACGTGACGTTCTCCGTGCGGACGAAATATTTTCTTGAAGCCCTGTTTTCATGGGAGGATTTTCGTTCGCCTTCGCTCCGTATCTCTGAACGTTCCGAGGAAGAGGAATCACGAAGTCGCGAAGCTTGACAATCGTCCGTTCGTATATCGAACCAGGTCGATAAGATTGATCGGGTCATCTGGCGGAGACTCCGTACCCGGGGAAAGCTTCGCCTAGGCTCGACTTTATTACTCGTATACGGGAAATTGCATTCGTTGCTCGCTTAACTCAGGCGAGAGCGCCAATATCTCATATCTGTCTCTCTGTTCTGCTTCCTTATTCCGTTATTTCCACGTGACGATATTGCGGACATTAAAGCGAGGACAAAAATTCGAAATGAAATCACGTAGGGAGGTCTGGCGAGCTGAGCTTGTATAAGTATTAATGAACTGCGCGATCCAGGACGATTCTTGGAACGATCCAGCGCACTCTTCGGACGATTGGTCAGGCATGATCAATGCGACGGCTGGATCGAATATGAATTATAGAAAGGTATAATGATCGCCGGGATTCAAAGGCGGGTCAGTCGGTTAATCGCGTGAGAACACTAACAGAGCGGAGTGGTCGGTCTTCGCAGCACTAATAACCACTGGGTAATTTTACGACGTTACTGTTTGACGGAGAAGATGTTTACATTTTCTCTGTGACGTTACTTCAGGTTTGAAATTCACTTTTAAATCAGAAATGCCGCTGTATGGCAAAACATCACTTCCGATTTAAAAATCTCAGTTTTCAACCGAAAATGACGCCATACAGCAAAAGGTCACTTCCGGGTTAAAAATCTCAATTTTCGCGCAGAAGTGACGTCATAAGGAAAAACATCACTTCGCCATCATTCGAGTGGTATCGACTCGTAAGCATTTCTGGAGCTTCAAACTTTTCTATAAAAATCCTATGGTGATTTGGCCAATGTTCTATGGAAATCCTATGGTGATTTAGCCAATGGTAGTTGATTAATCCGACAACGCATCGGTAGTTGTAGAAAAAAACTGACGAATCCTGTCACACCCCTACCAAGGTAAACGCGATAGCCCCAGGTGCGGTTGGTCTGGCTGGTGGTTACATCCCAGCACTGACGCAAGACGGCGCCAAACACAGGAGTCTGACCAGTTTCGCGCCAGTTCTGGGATGAAACCACCAAGCCGACCAACGTCCCAACTGTGGCAGAGAAGGGCTCGATGTATCACATATTACAGAAGTCAAAGTCAAGCAGGACCACGTGTGGTGTTCTAGGGTTGATTTAAGGATTGTCCACGTCACTCCGAACTACCCCGCAGACCCTCCAGTTCTGCCGCCGGGCTAGATCTGCAGAGCTTCGTCGGGGCTGACACTTCCTCTGATGTTCTCTACCGCAGCTCTCCGACGCAGCAGGGAATAAGATACCGGTCATCGTTGTCGCCGTCACTGTGTCTGTTCGAGCTCCTCCGCGCGTTTCCCTCGAGGGATCGAGTGCCGTTCTGCACGTACGTCGATGTAGCCGGGGAGCTTAATGACGTACTCGATCCTTTCGCGACTGGCATACCAATACCATTATTAGCAAGCCGACTCTCCATCGACCGTGTTGCAGCCCACCTCTTCTGTGGTGTTCCTCCTACCGTTGTTGCCGCTCTCGATAATCGGCCACGGCCTCAAATTAATTGTCTCGTTGGAAAACCGTCGAAGCATCTCCGGTCGGATGTACGGAACATGAAGAGGGCTCATCAACGTTCAATGGAGATTATCAAAAGGTGTTGATCAACTATTAAGGGTGTCTTAAGGCTTCCCGATGGGATTCGATCGGCCCTACAACCGACCATCGTCACACTGGACTGGTTCATTTCTCACATAGTTCGAAACATGATTAATCAAAAGAACAGAACTCAATCGGCAAGAAATTCTATGATTACGGTATCCTCCCAACTGCTGAAAGTCCTCCTATAAAGATTCTTCCCAACTGGATCGTGCACCGAATTGACTTGATTCTTCTTCATCATCTTATTCAGGTTCTTTCACCCTCTTCCTAATAAGAAAAAACTTCCCCATCCAATTATCAGATATAGAATCGGTACAGCTTCGTACCACGAAATTGACAGTCACGGTTTAGTGAAGAAAAAAAAAAATTGTTGTAAACCAGAATGAAATTCCCATCATGTATACACGACCCCGGTAATTTCTCGAGTGACTTACGAATTAACCTGATTACCAATGACGAGGAGAGAGAGCCATTTCGGATATCTGAAAAACGAAGTTATTCGATAACTCTCGCCACGTGCCGAACGCACGTTCATGCAAAACAGCTGACACAATTCGAGAATGATTTAACCCGTTTATCCGGATCACTCCGATTCGCGGACGGGTACGTTATGCAGCGAAGTAGGTGCGCGATGGGCGGATCGCGGGGGTGGAAGCGATGGCGAGCAGGCGGACGGACGTATCTACTGTCCGTGTACCAATGCAGTTATACGTCGTACAAATCGGAACGATAGTGGTGGTAGCGGGGTGTCCCCGGTGAAGAGAACAGGCAGGCGGGCGGGCTCCGGAGGGTTGGTCCGCATGGGCCAGAGAAGCTATCTGGCTGCTCCGCTCCCTGAAATGACACGGAACCTATTGGCTGCTCTGTACAATCGTCACGTAGAGCCAGCGACAATTTATGACGATTGGAATAGCGGCCAGTTCAGCCGTTATACGCCCGCGCCAACGACGCCGGACTACTAAGGCCAGACATCCGAGCCGGTGATAGCGCGCGAGCTGCGAGACCCGTGGAAAGGTGTGTGGGGGAGAAAAGAGCGGTGAAGAGAGATAGAGACTTTAACTCCAAACTGGTTCAATTAGCGGAGAACTGTGAAAAAGGATTCTATCTTGTGACAGCGAGAGAGAGAGCGCTCCGGGACCGTAATGAAGTTCCCCTGCGGGCCAACCGGGAATTATCGATGAATTTCGCTGTTCCATCGTTGCACTCTGTTTCTTCGTCTCTTTTCTCTTTCCGTATCCATTTCGTTGCTCAACGGGGGGGAAAAAAAAGAGATAAATAGAAAAAGAGCCAAAAGTGCTCTTTCGCTCGGAAACGTTTCGTTATAAGCGTCAAACTGCATTGCAGTTACGTGAAGTCCGACGGTAATGTTCCTGCAGCCCCGTCGATACTTTTGAGATATAGATGGGACAATTTTTATCCTATTCGGCTCTATTTAACGATTATCGAACATTTTTTTCAATCCATTGGCTGAGAAACGTTATTATCGTTTTGTCGATGCTATAAAAATTAATTATTTTGATTCTTCCTTGCGAAGTATCAATTGGAGTATCGTTGTCGAAAATACTGCGTTCGGTCGATCGAACCAGCGTACGATTGACACGAAATTGCTTGCATTAATACGAAATGCATTAAATGTTCACTTTGGAATTTCAAATTTAAACCGATGGTGTAAACTATTACAACGAAACAAAAACGCTCGTTCGCTCGGAAACATTTTTTTACAATCTTTGAATGGCAGCGTGGTTATGTGAAATCTGACAATAACGCCGAATCTCTATGGGAGAGCCGGGCAAAATGGGGACAGTGGGCCAAAACGGAACAGTGAGCAGATCACAATTTTTCAATTATTTTTGGATGTCTCATTTCGCTCCATTGACACATTCGGATTTTCTGTCCCGTTTTGCCCCGCTTTTCCCTACTCTCGAGTTACGACAGCGAAAATGTAATCGCATTTGCTCTAGCAAACGGTCACAGAAAAAAAATAATAATCGACTGAGCAATGTAATTAGAATTTCATGGACCCCATTTTTTAAAATTTCACCATACACCAGATACAATCACATTCGCAAATCTTCCTCGCGTAGTTTACAATCTCCAAAAAAAAAAAAAATTATTAAGATACATCGCCCGAAAAATTAAAATTTCATCGTAAAGCATAAATCATCGTGATGAAATAATTTATCCGGAATATTCCGTCCGCGTATCTCATCAGCATATCCCGCGTTATCGAATTATCTCATGAAAATTGCTCGCCGATTAACAATCTTCCCGGTAATTCCGACCAATCCTATTATCTATTCCTTCTTTTGTTCCGATAGATCAATGAATCTTCCGACACCGTTCTAATCCCTTCATTGTCCTCTCCCGCTCCGGCCCTCCCGCCGGCACTTTCTCACTCTACTTTTTCCCCCATGGTGGCCGCGCGGTGGAGAGTGAATTATTACGGCTTCGCCGTTCACGAAACCCATTGCTCGACAAGCCCCGAATTGGCATTCGTTAACGTTACCGCGAACCGGGCGAGCTTCCGAGCAACCGGCGGCCGTACGTTTACTTCGAAAGTGTATTGGAGCCCGGTTTCCAAGTGTACGGATATAAAGAGTGTACGTAGCTAGGAGCTTTTCACCCACCCGACAGTGCAGCCGGTTGAACTGTTACCGGTACCAGCGGAGGAATCGGGCCTCGTACACGGCGGCCGTACATCGATGCCGATGTTAAATGTGTACCGAGAGCCACTGCCGACCCAATACGGAGGAAACTCCGGCGTTATCCGCAGCATCGTGGAATGAGAATTCGCGAATAGAGTAAACGAGTGCACGTGTGTGTGCGCGCGCGCGCGCGCGCGCGTTGGTGCAACCGTACAGATACCTATATCGCAAGCCGTTGGGCCACGGTGCTGCTATGTAAATATGTACAATCCGAACAAAAGTCCCGGCCTGGTGGTAGTCGCCGGTTATACCGGGGCGTATAGCGAAACCCCGTACGAATATCCGACTGGCGTTCTCGCCTCTCCATTTAACCATTCAACCCTTTCGAAATATCGAAGCCAGGCCGAAACACCCCTGCCATTATCGAGGACCGAACTCGCTCGCGAATGTTTACGATAATTATTTGTGGATAAAAGCCCTGCGAGCCGTGTTCCATAACGCTAGCCCACTGACGGCCGAATGAATCTTTCGAACGGGATCCATCGATCCCATAGATCGAAACTAGAGAAATAACTTCGCGGGGAGATTTTATTGAAATCAATTTTTTTATATATATATATTTTTTTTTATTCATTTTATTTTTTTTGCGATTTAAAGGGCAAAGGGATGTGCAATGGCGCTTGGGAGAAAGGACGTGGGGAGAAATGGCTGGAGAACGGTGAGGCTTTTTTCGAGGGGGAAGACATGGAGGCAGAGACAAAATTCGTTAACCGCTGATGGGGGAGATTGGAAGGTCGAAACGTGTTGAGGAAGGGTTGCCCGTAATTCGGGGCTCGGCTGCGGGCTCGCTGAAGAATATCGTGAGGAAGGACGAGGGTCGAGATAGGGTGAACGGGGTGAATATGGACCACGTCGATCAGCGCGTAAATCTGTGATACGCGAACCGGGCCATATTCGCCACTTTTACGCTAAATTTTGAAAGTCGGTACGATAAAGGATAATCCAACAGCTGAATCGGCGTCACCTTGGAAAATAGAAAATTAAAATTCGCGCTTTAAAGTCATCCAGGGAGCTTTGAATTTTATTTAATTTTCGGAGAATGTCTCTGTTCGCAGAGATGAGTGAAAAAAAAAGTACTAATTTTTCTAACTAATGAGAAACACGCTCCATATCGATGATTCGATTGAAGCGCTAAAAATCCGATAAGTCGATATGCAAGTGAGCATTGTAATTGCAAAGTTATCTGTGTAAAAAACAAGGAATACAAATGAAAATAAAAAATAAAAAAAATTCATTAATCTATCGGGCAAATAAGAAAATTTGATTTTCCCAAAATTTCTGTACGTTATTCACGTAGTAATTACCGGACGTTCAATACGAAAATGATGAGCGAATAAAATTTGATGATATACGAGATTCGACGCGCGTGGCCAAATTTGCCAATGAGGGGAACACAAATTGAACAGGTAACTCAATCGGCGTAGGTATACGTACGTAACGCCGCGACAGGGTGATAGATAAATATTGGTTGCATGTAGACCTGTCGCCAATTAGAGCGGCGAGGGAGAGACAGCGTTTCCCGCCCTCTCCCCGCTTTAATGCAAATGTCCGCATTAGCTGATAATACGAGAGGCTAATATTATTATTCTAAGGGAATAATATCAGCGTAATTTATTCGGCTTAATCAAGCGCATTAGCGTGAACCGCGGCGCAAACCTATTTTACCGACGGAGGGGTCGGGTAGGTAGGGTCGACAAATTTAATAGAGACGGCGAGGTCTCCTGTCAGCGTATACGCCGGCCATTGTCGTCAACGTATACAGGTTAACGTGCAGCCTCGACCGAACACGGTAAAGGCAGTAATTCGTTCATCCTCCCCGTAGTCCCTATCGCATTCGCGTAACTCGCAAAAAAGACCTCTCGAAAAAAAGAAGTGAAAATAAAATGTGGCAATTAACATCTTCAACCGAACGATCAGCATCCTCGGGTTCTCCCAAATGCACGAAAATAAACTGTATTTTTCGTATCTTACAACATATCGAAGTGTTACATTTAAAAAATAATTTTTTATTCAAAGTACCAAATTTCAATTTTTATTCGCTAAAAAGTTTACTCCTACGACTTTTTCCAAAAATCGCCATGGACTTCTGAAAAATCTCTAAATTACAAATTTCCAATAGTCATCGATCTTATCGCTAAGAAAAAAAAGTAAAACTTGAAACCGTCCGACACCTACTCTATTGTTGAAAACAAGACAGCGAAACGAGCTTCATTGATCTCGAAAGAAATGTATTTTCTGAAAAATTAATTTCTCGCTGGTATAAATGCAAATTTAAAGTTCCATCAATTTTTTTTTTTTTTTTCATGTGCTTTGGATGTTAACTGAGCTTAAACGGCCCTGAATATTATTGAGCTTTGAGAGGACAGTGCAGCGAAATCCGTCGAAAGCTATACAGGGATAATTCGTCCGCATCCATCGTTTAACGCGTTACCCAATGGAAATTATATCGCGACAATGGGGATGTTTCCGCGCGTGCTCGTGTGGCAGTGTGGTCGGAGCTGGAGGCTCGGAGGCTCCGCGTCGGAGCACGTACGTATATTCGAATGGCGTTGACAACAATGCCGCGAATTCAGCGACGGGTCTCGAGTCCCGAAGTTCTGTCGTCGGCCATGCAGAGAGTCGACTCTGTGAATGCAGCCTCGGAAAACGGTTTCCTTCGGAGGGCCGGAACTCGTTTGCAGAAATCTCTCGGGTCTCCACAATCCTCCCCCGGGGTTGAATCTCCGTACACGACTCTCTGTCTCGCGTATACCCGGCGCCGGTTAGCTCGGATCTCCGGTCCCATTATTTATCGGGGCAGCAAGCCGCAGAGGAAACTATACCAGCGGACTATTCTCATCCGCGTCCTCTCCGCCGCTCGCACTGTCTCAGACTCATAAATCGAGTGTTTAGTCGGAGTTTTATCCTCGCCGCATAGAAGAGGGGGTGTGATGTATGGCGGACCAGGAGCACACCAAAAGCCCCGGCCCCAGTTGCCGGATCCGGTTTACGCCCCTGTGAAATGCGAAGCTTTCGCCACCGAGAACCGTCGAGCGCCGGTGGTTTCATCCCCGATTCGCCAAAGCTCTTCAGCAGCCCACTTCTGCAACAACCACCAACATTCCTCGGTCATTTTTACCTTTTTTTTTCTGTCTCCTCGACATCGAGTGCCCCGCGCGACAACGACACCAGACAAAATAAACGGGACTCCCCGGCCTAGACAAAACAAACGCGGATGAAGCCGCTTAATTGCCGACCGAGAAGCTCATCGAGCGATCTATCGAGGATCGCGAGTCCTCGGCAGTCTTCTCGTTGATGATTCTACAAGTGTTTTTTAGAGTTTGGGACCAAACCTTCTCACGAAAAGAGTGTGTTGTTCCTTATCGTTATACCTTTTACCTAGCGGATCCATCCCAAGACCATCGGAATCTGCGATGCCCGACAAGCGGCTCTCCTCGACGTTGTCGGCGCTCACGATTCCATCGCTTGCTTGTTTTTTTTTTTCTTTCGATTCGCGCTTCGTCTCCGCGCCTTTCCGTCCAACCCGTTGCTCTCTTTTCCTCGCGAGCGGTCCGCGGCAGCTGAGAGCCCGCCGGAAATAGATCCCGGTAACCGGAGAACTTTATTTCTGGAAATATGGCGGCGAGTGTAAGCCTCGACTATTTTTGTCTTGGCGCGGCTTGTCGGGACGGTCTGCGTTATGTGTGCCCTCCCTCGTTCCTCCGGCTTTCGCTCGTCTCTCTTCTCTCCTTCCGTCGCCTCCTTCTCACTCTCGCTCGCTCATCGAGGGCTTGCTTCTAATTCTCTTTTCGTTTCTTCAACCGAGACAGACTTCGTTCGCTCGAGGCACACAAGGCTCGCATGTGCTACGCGCTCCGCGTTCCTCTCCCTACCCCCCCCCCCCCCCCCCCGAATCCCCCCCCCCCCGTCCCCAGTAAGGGAAGCGGATACCATATGGATATGCGGCTAGCCAACAGCCCAGCCGGGTCCGCTGGCTCCGGGCACGCGTACATCACGTTACGCAGAAAACGCCGGTCTATTTATGATCTCCTACGGTTGCTTCTCCTCACCGAGCCCGAGACGGACGACACTTGCGACGATGACGATTACCGACGATTCTGCAATACATTATGCATCGGATTAACATTCTACCGTCCAATCATGCACTCATCATCTAACAAGGAATCGTGTGCAACTTATTGAAAAAAATTATGTAAATGATTGATCGTTTTATGGTGATCGATAAAGCTTGGAAAACATTGGAATACCGATTACTGCGGCTTAAATTTCTATATGAATACCTCATTGCGCATAAACAAGCCTCTCTTCGTGTTCTCTCGATCCGGTAGATGCAGAGTAAATCCAACTGGAAGGATCGAGGCGTTCTCCATTCACTCGAATCACTGCGCAGTTTTGCGAACCCAGAGAAATGGCGCGTTCGAATGTCCGGTGATCTCGAAGGTACCCAGAGGATTGTCGCGCGGAGCGTCGACAAGCCTGGACGCAGCTCCATACTTCTTTACATTCCATACGTCGCAATCACTATGGGAAGTAAGGAAGCACGGAACAGTCGCCCGGCTTCGTGAATGCTTGTAGATTTTTTTCTTCTTCCTTTCGTCTTTTTCTTTCGTCGGTTGATTCTTCCTCGAGTTTACCGGAAACGCGACTCACCTCGCGGTACAATCTTACCCGATCTTGACGGCCCCCCCGAAGCACAAGAGTCTCCCAACTAGCTTGGATTACGCAACGCACTTAATTTTCCGATCATCGAGCCTTGCCCAGCAAAGTTTGATGATGTTTTCACGTTTTACTGGTAGCTCGACCAGGCCTGTTGAATACGTCGGCCCCTCCGATCGATCTTCCCTTTTATCCCTCTGGTATCCACAACAAAATAAAATATACAGAAACAAACAAACAAACAAAAAAATTGGATGGTTTTCCCACTTGGTTGCGAAAGAAGCCGAACCGTCCCGCCAAGTGCGAGGGCCCTCGCACGTCCAAGTTCAAAGATTTGCGTTTAAGTAATGACTGACCCGATGCGCTTGCAACGGAGGCAGCCGCGATGACGATGACGACCGTTGCTCGTGACGATTCTCCTCGAAATGGTTGCATGGCCCCTCCGGGCCGGTTAGTCTAGTCAGCCCGATTTCTCCGGCTCCGATGACTTCGGACGTCTGGCTTCGAACTGAATGCTCGACGATGCCGGGGTATGGTACTCCGTTCGAAACGAGCCCTCTAAAAATGGCCGCACTCATCCCATTGGCCTCCTTGTCACAGCCAACAGCCTCCCTCCAACTGCCGATGGCAAAGCTTTGGGCGCTGAGACCCGAGGCATGTAAGCTTACACTTTACTAGCTCTCCGAGCCCATGCTCAGACTCTCTCTCCTCCTCGTATAGCGGCTCGCGCCAAATTTGTCTTTACCCGAAAATAGGCGTCCCACGGCTGCCACCACATGGCGACTATTCCTGGTTCAGGCCCCCCGAGTGATAGCTTAGACGCATCTAACTACCTACCTACCCCCAGTACGCTCACTTCGACGACGACGACGACGACGACGACGACGACGACGACGATGACGACGACGACCACTTGATTTCTCGATACTTGCAAATCGCTTTTTCCCCAACCTCGGTACGAATACAAAGGTTTTCCAGAGGGAAGGTGGGGATAGTCTCCTCTTTTACCGTTTTCTTGATGATCTTCTGCCGATTCCATCTTTAAAGGGTCATCTTCTTGCAGGCGCTTCGGTTGGCTCGCTACTGACCCAATGAGGTTCTTTATTTCGTGATTCCCACTCGGTGTTTTCGTCACCACGACTTCTGGGTTGGGTGCTCTTGGATTCTCGCTGCTCTTTTTATTTTTCGCTTGGTTGCAAACCGATCATTGTTGGATTGGGAAGTTTGGAAAGCGAAGATAGACTTTCCCTCTGAAGAATATCCATTAAAGAATTTTTATCTTCGAATCGTCTTTCCAGCGTTCGTGACGGTTTTTGAGTTTTCGTGCTGGATCGTTAATCAACCAATGAAATTTCATCAAATTTCTTTTTTATTTTACTTTTTATTCTCGATTGACTCGCGATTGCCCCTGCGACTTTTCGACTTCTTGCTGGTCGTGTACATCGGTGGGCATTGTCTGGCAGAATATCGTATTGTGTAGTCTTCCTCCTCTTCTTGGCGCCCACCACTTTTATTCGTCGTCTTCTCTCATCCTTACCATCTTCATCGCTGTGCTACCAGACTCTATTCGACGTGGTAAACAAGTTCCGTAACGGCTTCTCTCATCGCGAAATACATGTAGAGCGTGACTGGCTAACGACGTATTTTTAACTCGCATTGTTTTGCACCCAACTTTTTTTCTCACTTTTCTCCTTGGGGTATATAAATTGCAGCGCTCCCGACAGAGCCCGAGTGCCCCTTTATGCTGGGCCACTCAAAATTTTTACGGAAATTTGTTGCCGTTCCGTGCCCACGATAGTCTCGTCGTAGATCTATTATGCGCGTCTACAAAAAGTCTGTCCACTCGAACAATTAGGCGTGCTATATAGACTTTGAAAGTAACGGTTGGTCTCATATTTTGCTACTTGACTCTATGTAGTCTACACGATGTAGACTTCATGTAAACTTCCATGTGGCATCCAAACTTTGAAGTCTACAATCTTTCGTATAAAAACTTCATGCCAAAGTCGATCGAACTCTAGATTTCAGTCCACACTAACCGAAAAGTACTTAAAGTACTAAGCACCGCAAGTACTTTAAGTGCAAAGTAATTTCCGTACTTAAAGTACTTTAATAAAATACAAAGCACTTTTTCTTCTTAATCGGAAGAGGCGGAGTTCCACGAGTACGAAATTTGGAGAAGAATTTTCAAATCAAACGACCCTCTCCACAATTTTTTATTTGTTAATTTTTCGTTCGCAACATCTGGCTCCAGTTGTACAAACAAAAGTACAAACTAAAATTTGTTAATGACACGGCAAATAAAATGACACGTTCGTGTATTCAAATTTGAACAAATGAGTTTGTCATTTATTTGACAAAATTATTTTTACGAGAATTCGTATTACGATTTTACGAAATTATTTTCTACTGTGGAGAAATGTTTCAGTAAATGAACTTCCTGTTGATGCTAATTTTATCAAGATACACCGCAGTGTCTCGACGCCAAGTTAAAAACTATAGCCAGATTTCCGTGCATACTTACGGCAATGTCGCATTTTTCAGGATCTCAAATTTTTAAATGAATTTACCGCGCGGCAATGGTAGATTTTTTTTTTTTTTTTTTTTTATACGGCATCATTAAATGTAACGTTATCGAGAGTGACGTAACGAGAATATCGTGGGCGGATCCGTTGTATTTCGCGATGCCGTTTGTCAGCGCCGTGTAAAATATAATTATTCGACAGGTAGAAATTCGATTTGTGAATCGGACGCGTTCCGATAAATCCGCACGAAGGACCCGCGGCTTTGGCGGCTGCAAAATTTAATCTCGATACACGCACTGCGATTGTAGTCGGGGTACACCATCGTTGCGCTGCGGGATAGCGCGTCAAGCCCGAGGGTCTCGCGAAAACGCTACACAAGTTCATAAATGACGTGGATTATGAGGCTCATCGCGTGACGTATGACGCACGCGAGGGAGTGACCGACGCGACGGGCGAGCACGTCGTTAAACGTTTGACGGGACAAACGCGTTTTCGTATAATAACGATACAACTAAACTCGCAGCTACAGCGGCTAACGGAGAAATCGCGGTAATCGGTCACACTACAATCCGGCCTGACAAATTAATACACAGGACATTGAAAAGCTCAATCGGTTCAGTTAACATCTTCACTTTTTTTCTTCTTATATTCTAACGTCGCAAAGCATTACAAATTTATGACAAAAATGTCCAATTATTTTTTACAGTACGTAAGACACGAGTTGTTTAAAAATTTCATTTAATCCAATATCATTTCTTCATTAATCTTTCTCGCAGCTTAAATTGCGACTTTTATTTACACCCCCCTTCCCCCCGAATTCCCCGAAATAATTCCGATTCGCCCTCCTCGCCGCACACGCTTTTGTTTTCTCTCTTCGCATTCTTCTTTATTTTTATTTTATTTATTTATTTTTTTTTTTCATCATCGACTCGACGCCAGAAAAGCTCACTTCGCTACGATCCGAGGCATCCAAAGCTGCGCGAGAATTCGCGAGTATAGATATTAATCGACCAACGTGGAGCGCGTGCCAGGTGACTCGCGGATGCAAATAAGCTGCAGGCTCGCGGTGCTCGTCGTTGCATTATTGCGAGCGATCAGCGTCCTCGGCTTTTTCCGTCTCCTCGTCCGCCGCAACGATGCCAGAGTGCGTCGCGAGACGCATCGAGGGTACGAAAGAAAAAAAAAAAAAAAAAAGAATACAAAAGCAACGAAACAGGAAACAAAAATGTAGCAAAAGAAGCAAGAACCCAGTGCAAAAACGTGCTAGGGAATTCGTCAGGGCGGGACCGAGTGCAGCGTAGGTTTCTCGATCGGCGCCTTCGCAGCGTCTTCGCCGGCAGGCTCTCGAGGCCCGGTCTAAAATTACGAGTAACCGCGACGATCCGAGTGGCCGTGCACTCGGTTGCATCTCCCATCTCGCTATACCGAAGCTTCCGAAGCCCCGCAACGATGGCCGCGACGTCATCGCGCGATACACTGCGCAGGCGCGGTTGCACCGCGGATCGTCGCTAGACGAACGCAGCGTAGCTGTAACAAGACCTATAAAGTAACCGGTGCACTTGCATGCAAGAGTTTTTATCGCGCAACATCGCGGACGCTGAAGAGTCAAATAGAGATAGAGGAAGATGCAACCGAGCCGGAGAAGAATAAACGGAGAGACGGTTACTATTTTCGTCGTCTCGGCGATGCGCCGTTTTACCCCCCCGGAGACACCACGCCGCTCCGTTCTCCAACGGAGAGAAGAAGAGGCATTTTTGTCGCCTGGCACTTTTTACCCTCCGAAGAATACCACTGGTCTAACTTCACCACCAACCACCACCCCCCCCCCCCGCTCCTCTCTCTCCCTCCCTGCTGCCTATAACTTCTGGGATCTTACCGCTTCGTGAGCCACTCTCCAGTATTTCGGGACAGTCGCTATAACCAACGGGGACTATAATACCGTCGCGATACGAGAGACGGAACGGGAGAGACCAGAAATAAGAATAGGTCTCGGATGGAGTTTGACACTCCGGGGGAGTGCATGAACCTTTTAAAAAAAAACATCGTAAAATTAAAGGGGGTCCCGGTCATTGACGACACACCGGGAGTCGGCACTCTGCACGGTGAAAGGAAGGTTTCTAACAAACACTCGACAACAGATGCGCTCAGTTTTATTTCTCTTGTTTAATTATATAAATTATTTTCGTTTCAATGGACCGTATTTTTTTTACTAAAAAAAGTTGGTGGTATCGGCGAGGAGACACGATTAAGACGTTTTTGGACGAGAATTGTTTGACGTACGTGCACTTTTTTACCGTGTAGAACGGAATTGCATAACACGTCTCAGGTAGAATTAGGAATGGGATTTTTGTAAAAAAGAAAAATATATATATATATGAAATGTCTCGAATTAACAGTCTTATTGTTTTCGTGCCAACGTTTTAATGTAGCACTTGAATTATTTAATCGTTTCTCACTCAGCCTATCTTCAAGATGTTATTGACAAAAATTCAACGTCATCGTCGCTATCGACATTGAGATCCTGAGGCAATACACGTCGGTCCAGTAAATATGGTTTCCTCCAGATTAAAAACAACAAAAAAATTAGATTTTATCCGTATGTCTGAACCGGTCCAGAGAGGCAATTTCTTTCTTTATTTTGAACACATGAAAAAGCTCTGCATGCCCTGGGAACCCGTCGATGCGTTCCACTCAGGACGAGCAATGCAAGATTTAGCGACCAAATCCCTAGAGCGGATGGATTTTTTTTACCCCGTGTTCCAGTCTACACAATATCAAATCAACGAGCGAGCGAATTTGGGGGTGAAATTCGGTCTCCTTGGTGTCCTTGTTTTCACTTTTTATGTTTAATTTTTTAAGTAAAAAAAAAATCATAAAATGATGCAGAGCTTAACGTCTCGTCTCTGTAATTCACGCTCGCAGCTTGTCCCATCCCGGCGATATCGGTGTTGGTGCACATGTGCATAAAATGTAAGTATCTTAGTATCCACAGTGTGTCAAATCAACGAGCGAGCGGATTTGGGGGTGAAATTCGGTCTCCTTGGTGTCCTTGTTTTCACTTTTTATGTTTAATTTCTTAAGTAAAAAAAAAAAACATAAAATGATGCAGAGCTTAACGTCTCGTCTCTGTAATTCACTCTCGCAGCTTGTCCCACCCCGGCGATATCGGTGTTGGTGCACATGTGCATAAAATGTAAGTATCTTAGTATGCACAGTGTGTACAGAGAGAGAGAGCTAAAACATCAATCCCCTTCTGCCGTGGTCGTGTATCGGGTTACTGGAGGGTCTCCTCCTCGGCACTCGTTGAAAATAGCCTCGCGGCGCGTACAGTGGGCAAAGACTCCAAGTAACCTCGGCGATGCGAAATGGACGGATCGCGGAGGAGAAAGAGCGAAGTGAGGAGGAGATAAAGTAGCGGGCCGAGAAAAGCGCGAACCCGGTGAGAGACGAAGTTCGGAGGGAGACACGGGAGCCGTGACCGAGGGTCCGGTATACGTACTCTCTTTGCATCTAAAATTTAAAGGAGAGAATCCCGAGAGTACTCCCCTCGCCTTCTCCCTGCGGTCCCGACACAAGAGTAACCTCATCGCGTCCCCGCTTCGCTTTCTCTCTGTACTCTTCCGAAGTGTAGACCGACGATCCTCTCTCATCCATTATACAAAAAGGGTATCGACGAATTTCAATCAATGCTAAAACCGAGTCCTCATTTCCAAAGAATATCAATTCCGCGGGTGCGCAGCGGCCACTCCGCGGCTCTGAGGAACTTCACAAGAAACTACATAAATTAAAGCTTTTACTTTCTCGTCACATACGAATATAAAGTATTCCAATTTTTTTTTTTTTTTTTTTTTTATTCGAGTCACAATTTTGACGTTTCAAAGTCACGAAAAATTTAATTCTTCTTCACGAGATTGTCGCACAGAGATTCAAGAATAAATTTTTTTTTTTTTTTTTTTTTTAATAGTCAATATCACTGCGGATTTACCGTACGGTAGGTAAGTTAAAAAAAAAATAATAATAATTATAATAACGCCAGTCAACTTGAATAATCGACGACGGTCGATTATTCATGGTAAAAAATTGAAATACTTTATATTCGTACAGACAGTCGGACAGAAATAAGTAAAAACAAAAACAATTAAAAACGAAAATAATTGTGGTCAACGACCGGGAGTAACAGCGAAAAAAATGTTACATAAATGCAGCGCCGAACGGCGAACACGGAGGGAAGACTATATAATTTATCTCATAAACCATAGTGCTTTCGGGCTCGCCCGTCGGGAGAGTCAAATGAGAGAAAATATACACAACGGGCCTCGAGATAGAAAGAGTAGTGCCGGACGAGTTTTTGCTCCATTTCACGGTGACAAATCTAGGCAGCTTTATTTTGCTTGCACCGAGAGAAACAGGGAGGGGAAGGGAGATCTGTGCGAGTCGCGGTGAAGCCGAGACCAAAAGCGGGTTAATGCTATTTTTCTCTCTATCTCATTCCCTCCTGAAAAAGCTGCGACACAATCGGCTACCACTGGCAATATAGCCACATTCGTGTTTGTACAAAGGACCTCCCTCTCCCTCCCCCCAACCACCACCACCACCCCCCCCCCCCCCTCATCCTGCCGGAAAGTGAGAAAACGAATGGGTAGGCAATGAAAACAGGGTCGCGCCCCAAGAGCGCCCTAATATTTTGACAGTAAAACTTTGAACCTCGAACAGCCACGAGGACCGAATTCTCTGTACAATTTTCGACCCCCCCCCCCTCCCTCCCTTCGGCCCCTTGCATACTGTATCGAGTTACGAGTACGCGCCGCGATAGAAATAACTTTGGAAGGCTCGGGCTCGACGGCAACGAGGGCAGCAACGATTTTTTAAAGAGAAAAGGGCGCTCCTGGTATTTCTGCCACTGCCTCGATATCCACTCTCGTAATTCGAATCTCTTCCTCGTTCATGGGTCCGTGTGAAAACAGCGTTGAAATAAATGGCGCACGGGTAACGCCACCGAACTGAAACGAGTGGGAGGGGGTGGCAAAAAAAAAAAAAAAAGAGAGCCGAAAAATATGGCCTTACGATTGAATAATTTCGATTTTGAAATATCAATATTTTACAAAGGTACATTGGGCAAAAAAATATATATAACTGTGCGTATGTAATGTGTATGCGATATAATATTGGAGCGTCGATCATGGGAGGCGATGATTGTAATTTTACTCGTCGAGACTTTTGGGCAACAACGGCGTCGAAATCGACGTTTCACAGTGAATCACGCATGCGATATTTTATTGGGGATTTTTATTACTTTTCGGTTTTTTTTTTTTTTTTTTTTTTTTTTTTCATGGAAAACAAAGGAAAAAAATTGAGGGCTCCAAAAACGAATATTATTGCAAATTAGTACGAATAATTTTATTGACCAGCAATATTTTTCATCCAAAGAAAAGAAAAATACTCCAATTGCTTTTAATAGTCACGACGGTGAGCAAAGTTCCGTCGATTACCGTTTTAATTTATTCTAAAAAAATTTTAACTTAAGTCTTACTCATTATTTATTTTGTTAAAAAATAAAAAATTCATACGAAGACTGCCTCAAAAAAATCGGGATAGAAAGTAATGATTTTTTCCGGACGTCTCGATGCTCGGTCGCTCGACGAGTTTTTTTAAGGCCTTATTTAACATTCCACTCTTCCAATCTTCTTCTTCTTCTTCTTCTTCTTCTTCTTCCTCGCAGCGAGAGCCCCGACCGACTGATAACGTGAGAAGCGCACCGTCTGCTCGACGAAAGGAGCAACGAACTCGGTCTCTCCGTTCGCGGGGATAAGGAAGCCCTCGAGACTCGAAGGAGCGACGGGGGCGGCGGGTGTCTCCGAAAGTTCGCGGGGCACCCGCTAACGTAATCCTTTTTACGTTACCTCGTGGCATCCTGATACACCACCAAGTTTCAGGATTTTCTTAGATTTTCTTTTCTCACGCGTATTTCGAGGCATTCGCGCAACATCTGTTCCATCCCGGAGATATATATATTAATATATATATATATATATATATATATATATGTATATATATATATATATTCCTCGTTAAAATGAAACGAGTTTTCATTCGAGAAAATACATTTTAATAAAGGCTAATTTTTTTTATTACAACAGGAGCTTAATGTACGGTGAATTTTTTTTTTTTCACTTTATCAGAAGTCGAGGATTCAAGGTATACGACGGAACCTCCGGCGAAACACGTTACAGTTTAGTCTATGCCTGAGAACGTTTGTTCACGTGGTGGGACGTTCGGCCTTCGTGAATGAAACTGACTGACCGCTGGTGCACATGTGTACTTGAGAGGGAAAAAAAGGTCTCGGCCGTTTCGGAGTAAAGGTCGCAGCAATTTCCTAGGCCCTTCCTCAACTACGCTCGTCGTATCGCATGCCCAAGGGCAGAGTGTGTACACTGTAAAAAAAAAGTCGCCTGCGGCCTGCCAAAGAATTTTTTTTTAATTTCAATTCTACTTTCAATTCTCACGATTCCATATGATATTGAAACAAGATGACATGTTATTATTTCAAAACCGTATGGAATTGTACGAGTTGAAACTAGAATCGAAACAATGTTTTTTTCTTTGGCGACCCGAATTTTACTTGATTCACTGATATTTTTTTTTTTCAGTGTAGAGTAATAGCGGGTGATGGGATTTGTTGGGTGACATTGTCTCTAGTGGTGATATTGCTGATCGACAATATTTTGAATGTGGGGACCACCGATTAATTTAGCGAATTTGTCGAAGCTTTCACGCAAGATATTCAACATTATTATTCATAGAGTTGCTTATTATCAATTTTCAATTTTCAAACTATGACGAATTATGCCTAAAAAAATTGGATTTAGTATCGTTGTCGAAATATAAAAATACAACGAAGTACAAACGAAGGATCGTAATTAAACGAAATGGGCTTTAAAATGGAAATGACATAACTCGGCTGGTTTTAGCTGGGTGTGTATGATCTCCCCAACGGAGCCACCCCCTAGGTCGTACGGCTAAATTTGAATTTTATGCCGCCGTTGTTTTCGCCGGATATAAATATATAATCGAATGCGTACCAATTTCGGTAATGCGATTAATATCGACGAACGATATTATCAGCGGTAATGCTACTACAGTTACAGATTCGCAGGTTTCGATATAAATGCATACACCGGACTGTCGGTGAGGTGTATATAAATATTTATATCCTCCGGCAGAACTAGAATCGGTGGAACGAAACCATCGAGCGCACACGATGGGCTCAACCCGAGAGAGATTGTTGAAATAGATATTGGCGTATAAATTCCACGAGTCACGCAGGATCTATACAACATAACGGTAATGTATGGAGGTGTTTAATGGATGTTCGCAACGTACGTTGATGCGGTGCGCAGGCGCACGCGCCCATTTAATTCACACGAACTTTTTTGTAAATCCATTTCGGGCAGAAAACTCAATCGAGATCTGTTGACACGATCGGACGGCACTGCGGGTCTAGGCCAAGAAATTTTTTGAAACATTGTATGAAAAGAAACATTATTTAAAGAAGAATTATTAGTTTCATCGCGAAGTGAGATTCCTGGTGTGTAATGTGTGTTCGCAACGGTTTGAATTCGTTGTGCGCAGGCGCGTGAGCCAATTTAATTTACACCAACATTTTTGTACATCCATTTCGGGCAAAAAACTCTATCGAGGTCATTCAGCCGATACAATCGAACGGCACTACTGGTCAGGTTGATGAAATAAAACAAATTGTATAAAAAAAAAAAGAAACACTATTTAAAGAAGAAATATTGGTTTCATCGCAAAGAAAGATTCCTCAGACGTAGGAAAGCATCGCGAATCAATGTTCAAATTTCACTTCGGGACTTTTTTTTTTCTCATTTTTAGAGACGCGCGCACACTTTCCTTCGAATCTCAACTCGAAGTGTGATTTTTATCTTAATTTGCATTTTTTTTGTCGTCAGCCGAAATTGAAACTACGAGGAATAAAAAACAAAATTTTCATATCCGAAGGTCCTAATTCGGCAGCACGGTAACTTAACTTACGGGAGGTCAGGGCAGAGACGGGCAGACGTACAAATGTGGGAACTTTCATTTATTATACATATAAAAGATATATGTAGAGGCAATACTTTACGAGAGCATCTCGTCTCAATCGCCCCCCCCCCCTCCCCCTTCCTTCTCTCCGCCCTCGCACTTTAACGCTGTCTCTTTCACTCTCGTTCCTTTCCTATTTCCTTTAAAAGACCTTTTGCTCGACACCGCAAACCACCCTCGAACCAAACACATCTACAGAATCCGCACCAGCGGGCTGGCAGGAGCAGCGGAAAACGCCCGGAGCTATCGTCATATTTTATTGAAGTCATTTCCATCGCCGCGGCACAGAAACTTTCTCGACTTTTTGCAATAACTTTGAAAGAGAAAGAGCGAGGGAGATGGAGAGAGACAGCGAAAAAAAGCGCGAGAGAGAAATGTGTAACCCGCGGAATAAATATATATGTATATATATATATTTTTTTTTTGCACCCACCCAGCTCGCCCGGGATGGCACGACTACGTGCTGGATGAACGAGGAATGCGCGCAGGATTGCGGTATTGAACGCATAAATTACACGCGCCAGGCTTCGATTTGAAGTGCTACGATTGAAGCTTGCTCTTTTTTTCCTCTCATTATTATTATTATTATTATTATTATCATTATTATTATTATTTATATTACCATTATTATTATTATTATTATTATTATTATTTATTTTCTTCCTATTATCTTTTTCCTATTTCAATTGGCAAGCGAATTCACTCTACCCTCGTACAAACTGCCGCTCCACACCTCGCTCTCTTCATATATCCGCACCCTCAATTCAAACTCTTCGACCTGTCTTCCTCGGGTGGTCCAACGCCACCTTCTTTATACCTCCTCGGTGCCTCCCTCTCGATAAAATTAGTTTGTAGTTGTGATTTAGCTTCCCAACTGCTGCCAAGGGGAATTTCAATTTTACTCGACCTTCTCGCTTCTCGCTTCTTCGTCATCATCGTCGTTTTCTTCTTCTTCTTCTTCTTCTTATTCGTCTTTTTATTCTTCTATTCCACCCCTTTCACACACGAGATTTTAGTTATCTTACGGAAAGGTGAGGAGGACGGTAAGCGATGCCACGGACACACGTTCTCACTGCAAATGATTATACTTCCGAGAATAAGTGACGTCATACCAGTAATACGTGACATCCGGTTTGCAAAATTTAATTGTCCAACCGAAAGTGACGTTATTACGAAATATTTCCGGTCCGGAAATCTCATTTGTTGAACGGAAGCGACATCATACCGGAAATACGTCATGCCCAGTTTGAATATATGAATATATCACATGAAAATGAGATATGTTCAGAGAGGAAAAATGATATGTTCAAATTGTAAGTGACGCATTTCCTATATGACGACACTTCCGGTCGAAAAATTAGATCTCCCGACCGGAAGTGACGTATTTCTTATATGACGTCACTTCCGGCGAATTAATGTGATTTCCAAGCCTGGAATAACGTACTTCCGATTTCAAAATTCCATATTCGAAAGGGAGGGCGCGAAGCTGCCAAACCGCAACAAGTAAATAATATAACTCTGCCAGTAAATAATATAAAATGTCAACGTTAACTGCTACAAAACATGACTTCATGACTGATGAAGAAAAGATAAATCTTTTATCCTGATCTAGACATTAAAATCACAATTAAAATTTCTTGATTTGCAGGTTTTAATTAATTTTGAATAGATCAACATTTTGTCGTCTTTTTATGAATTTTTTTTTTTTTTTTTTCGTTCTTTACTCGTAAAAATCATTATCATGAAAATCGGGGCAGGGATCTGGATGATCCAGTTGGCAAATAATATTTCGCCTGGCTTGACCCAGAAACCTCGCGCCCGTTCGTCGACGGAGTTCATCGTCGTCGATTTGTGTGCGTGCGTATAACAACTCTTCCTGCGTATTATGCGGTTTCGTTCTCTCTCGTCCTCTCTCTCTCTCTCTCTCTCTCTCTCTCTCTCTCTCTCTCTCTCTCTCTCTCTCTCTCTCTCTCTCTCTCTCTCTCTCTCTCTCTCTCTCTCTCTCTCTCTCTCTCTCTCTCTCTCTCTCTCTCTCTCTCTCTCTCTCTCTCTCTCTCTCTCTCTCTCTCTCTCTCTCTCTCTCTCGGTGTATGATTAAACGCCTCTACACTAATATGAACAATCATGCGGATTGTAAATTGGCTTTGAGCCCAAGAAGTTCCGTGTATCTCTCCGCCTGACTGTGCTTTCCATTCCTGAGCCTGACTGACTCTCTCTCCGATCCACCTGCGAAAAGCTCGGGTTATGTGCGCGGCGAAGATAAGACGACGGGTATATATTATACGCTTATACGTATATACACGCTCGTGACTTAAAATAAATTTTACGTAACGCGCATACGCCCAGTTTCTCGCACACTTTGATTTATCGCTCGGTATGCTCGGTACGTTTGTTGGCAAGACTCTTCTATCTACATTGTAGCCTCGTGAGGAGCACCGAGCGGAGGCTGCCTCGACACTCCACGAACTATCTCCTCAGACTGCATCCAAAAAATTTACATTAAAATTACATTAAATGAACATTTAAACGACGAAAGTTAATTGTGAAAATTTTTTCATCATTTTTGTCGGTCAATTTTACTATTTTTTGTCACGAAACCATATTGCTGACTTTAAAAAAAAAATGGTAAATTTTACAAGAAATGTTTATTAGCTGTGCGAACGATTTTTATAGTGTCCGACATGAAAAAAAAAAAAAAAAATACTCCAAAATTAGGAAAAAATGTATAAACCCAAAGATTTTACTCACCGGACGTGATTTTTTTGAATTGCACTTTCGATGAATGTTATTTTTATTTATCTGAAAATCTGTCCTATCCTCGTATATATTTACGCGAATGTTTTCACCAATTTTTCGTTGCCCATCGATTTCATCGCTGTGATATCGCCGAGATGATTGATTGTTTGTCGAAAAAAAAATTCTCTATCGTGTCTATCTCGGTCGGCACTGTTTCGAAAGCCCATGGAAGCGCACGGCAACCGTCGAGCCGACGCACATGGTACAACGTGTAGTGCTTGCGCTACAGCAAAAAATAAAAATTAAAAATAGTACGCATAACAAGATAAAAAAAAGGTTGGTTCTATAATTAAATTTCTTTCGTATTGTCCTAAGGAATTGTCGCGCGCGCAAGCTTTGTAGGTCGAAAGTGTTGGAGAATGAGCGACGGTCGGCTGTCACTGAGTCACTAAAAGGTTCGTGCTGCGAGAACGCCACACGAGAGCGGTCCGAGATTCGAGCTATGACTCTCTATATAATCGTATTGTCATACGGGAACGGTCTACAGGGTGTTCGGACTGTAACCGCTCGTCGCATGCACAAATGTTCCATATTCAATTCACACGTTCGTTAATAATTTAAAAAAAAAAAAAAAAAAAAACAATCCCTTTTTTTTCAATTTATTCGAGCAGGAAGATATTTAACAAATCACGTTTATTACATTATTCATTCATCGACATCTGTACATTTCCCATATACAATGATTTTATTGAAAAAAGTGATTACCTCCGAAAAAACGAGTTAAATTTATTATCGACAATCAAAAATTTTGATTGGACGATCCCCCACTCATGATTTATCCTAATTAACAGTATTCCGATCGCGAAAAAAAAGATCTCCACGGCCGAATACATAAAACGATAGCATAGATTCAGTTCAGTTGCTTCGAATATTATTATTGTCTCTAAAAATGATTTTCTACTTTCCAAAAGTGAAACAAGTTTCTCAGCATTTTTTATGCCAGTTCCAACAAATATTTTCACGTTATCGGAGCACATTTCGATACAATTTTTTTTAATTTTTACCAAGAATTAGGATAGAACTTGCTTTTTCGCCTGACGTCGATGAAACCACCTTAAGAAAAAAAAAAAAAAAAAAAAAAAGAACTAAGAAAAAGAAGTATTACATCCAACTGTAACAGCCGCTGCGTGCTCGAGCCTGTGGTATACAGCGCGGTGGGCTCCGCTTCTATTTGCTCCTCTCCGGCTCGACTCGTCATCGCGCAAACTATCCGAAACAGGGCTTATGCAATCGGAGGAGCAATACCTTACGTGCCCTGCGGTCCCCAGACGCCCTAACTGCTGTTCCGTCTTTGACTGCGCTCCGGGCTCTTCGGAGTGCTCGAAAGTTCCAAGCCAAATTAGGGCTTCCGCTTGCTGTGCATCTGGCAACTCACGTGTAAGTACACAAGGCTTCGTCCTGTCGTTTCTTCTAACTCGCACCGTCGTCCTCGGCGGCGTACCTCGTGTACTTTTCCCTCAGACCAGTCTCCCCGGCGTCCCTCCCGGGCGAGAGATAGAGGATAGAGGAGATCCCAGGAGATTCCCGTGACGCCATTACCCACGTCCTCCTGCGGGTCTAATACCTCCGCCTCGAATGTCCAGAAAGAGGAAAATAAAAATAAACAAGGGAAAAAAAAGAAAACACACGGAGAGCAAGAAAAACTTGGGGAATTAGGGTAAGAAGGAGGCGGAGCTTCATGAAGCTTCACAAGATTGTTGAGAAAGGACAACTGAATTTCCTCCGACTGACCCCGACGACTCGGCGAGCCAGTCGTGCCTCTGCTAGGTTTTACTATGGGGAATAGCGGGGCATGAAGGATCCACTTTGATTTTAGAACCTGCGAAATGATTGGTGAAGATTTTTCGTCTTGCGACCAGATTCCATTATTTCCCGTTTTTCGCAATGTTAGATACACCTTTCTTTCATTCCTCATTTCGAGGGCGAAGTCTCGTGTACCCTTCTCCGCTGAATCGTGAATCTGCAATTTGATTCATTCGCAGCACCATATTGAAACTATACGTAAACTGATACGAAAACTGGCATCAGGAAAAAAATGTTACAATCTTTCAAAATTGTGTTCGGTTTTTCGGCATACTTTACGACGTTTTGATCACAGGATCGTGCTGTTTAAAACCGTCCGTTTTACCCCGGGGTGCAATTTCTCCCGTTTTTAACTAATGGCTATTCATTTTTTTTTTTTTTTTATTCATCATTTTGCAGGGCGAGGCCTGATGTATTTTTCTCCGCTGAATCATGAATTTACCATTTGTTTCGGTCGTAGCAGAATATTGCGATACGGAAGCTCGCATCAGAAAAAAAACAATCATCATTTTCTAAAATGGTATTAGTTTTTCGGCATACTCTACGACGTATTGTCCTCGAGATCACGATGTCTAAAAACATCTATACCGTATTGCCACCTTCGCCTCTCGAAACCCATTTCCCGCACAGATACCCAGAACTCAGGAATACTCGAGCAGAAAGAAAAGAGGAGAAAAAAAAAACGTACGTAAATTAGCTTTGTTTATGGCAGAGAAGCGAGCCTTAATAGGGACATAATTTAAATTGGAATAACGAAGTGCCGTGAAATGGAGAAAAAGGCGGGTTGTACTAAAAAAGAAAAAAAAAAAGAAGAAGAGAAAGAAAGTAAGAAGAAAAGAAAAAAAAAGTATATCGCCGAGACATTTATGCGCGATATGACGAGGAGGACGTAGCCAGGGCGAAAGCCGGATGAAAATAAAGAGTTTTTCCATTGCCAGTGAGAAAAGCGAGGAAACCGAGAAGAGCCCTCTCTGTGCCGCTCGGCTCGCCGTCGTAACGCCTCCTCTCTTCTCCATCCGGCGGCATGAATATGCAAATGCATTCGAATGTTGCCATTATTGCATTAATAACTATAAATTGATTACCCGGCCACCAATTATTACGGTCCATTCGGGGGTGCGGGAGGGGGGCCCGGTTGGCAGCGTGTACGACGACGAACGTTATTACACGTCATTACGCCCTGTGTATATCTCCATTAAAATCTTTTCTCCACCGGGGGTTCGCGGATACCAACGCTCCGCAGAATCCGGCAGCGTCGACGACGAGGCGAAGGCCTCGTTATTGCAAGGCTATGGATGGGGCATCGTATACGCGACGCCACACCGCAACGAGAAAGACTCGCGGGCTTCGCCGCGCAATAACGATGTTGGCCGTTGCCGTTGCGCGATCGCTCGTTTTCCATGTCCGTTCACACTACGAATCTTTCATGGTGATAGAGAGAGAGAGTGATTTATTGGATGAAATTTGTCGCGTCGATTACTGGTATTCGAACACCGATGCTTATGCAACAAACCCGAAAATCTAAATCGTGAGAACCAATAGGGGCATTATTTGTTCTTGAAACTGTGACGAATTGTCACTATTTCGTTGATTTGAAAATAAATTCGTCGTGCGGCAACGGGACAGTTGATTGACGAATATTTCGACATGTTTCGAGGATAAAATAAGGCAAATTCCCCACCGTTGACATTGAATTCGACCTGATAGTCCTATCTAATTAAGAATACGCGAAATATCGCGGTCGGTAGTGAAAAGTTTAATCAATTTTTTTGTAATCTTTGAAAATTGCGTTTTGTCACAGCTTGAGCATAGAAAAAAACGCGATTTTCAAATAACAGTTAAGTTGACGGATAATTTGTTGAACAACTATTCGTATCGTTCGTGTGTGAATAACATTTTTACATGATTATTACATAAAAACAGTATTTGCAGTATCTCTCGTATGGATGATTTTTTTTCAGATTTTTATTCCATCGAGAAGTGTTTGAATTTTTTTTCCTGAAACTCACGTTTGGCGAAACTCACCGCTCGAACTTACCTTAAATGCAATAACCATTCGTGCAAAGCGAAAAATGATTTAAAAAAAAAAAAAAAAATGTCCTTTCCATTTAATAAATGTATCAAATAAAATGACCCAAATGAGCCAACAGTCTCGAGAACAGTGCACGACGCACTGCCGTCGAATCGTCCAGGAATTATTTCGTTTGCGGTATATCTTGACGACTGAAAACATGTGCGATCCCGTGACGAAACATATGTGCTTGCCTGCAAATGTATCCACTACCACAACCAATATCACTATAATTCGAAGACGCTCGCGGCTCCTCGTCGTCGTTGTTTTCACCCCGTGGAGTAGACCTCCACTAACGACAGCTGCAGAACTTCGCCGCTGTCTCCGCTCGTCTATCGTCTCACTCGAGCACGTTCTCGGTCCATGGGGCATCATCCCTGCATCGTCCCGTACCGACCGGCAGTCATCCGGCATCCGAGCCCTTTCCACCCCATGGCTCACACGTGCAATGACCGCGCGATGATTAATTACATCGACGATACAATCGTCGTCACGAGGGAATCACTAATCACCGAAATTTAACAGCGGCGGCGGGGGGGGGGGGGGGGGGGGGTACTCGAAAACGCTTCTGGATTTATTAAACAGTCAACCGTTGGAAGCCTCAAAAACATAGGGTGTTGGACATTAATAAGAATAAATAATGTATTTATTTCTTACTGTTTTCTTATTAAATTTTTTTTTCTGCAGCAGATCAATGCTCATTGGCAAAAGTTCGGAGGGTTATCGATAATGTAGTGAAACGCTATTTGCGCCACTAAAGACGAGTGAAAACGCTTCTGTATTTATTAAAACGGTCGAACGTTGAAAGTCTCAAAATCATACGGCGTTGGATATTAATAATAATATTAATAAGAATAAATAATTTATATGTTTTTTTTAGCGTTTTGTTATAAACAATTTTTCTTTTTTTTTCTTTTTTTTTTTTTGTTGCTGCGGCAGATCGATGTTCATTGGCAAAAGTTCCGAGGTCTATCGATAATTTAGTGTAACGCTCTGTATGTCAGTAAAGACGATTATTTATTTACTCAGTGTGGACGACTTTTATTCGCATGATAAATTGATCGTTGGGCGGCTGCCGCGTCGATATTTCATTCGAGATTAAGTAGCGTGTTTTTTTTTTTTTTGGCTCTCTTCCACTGGATATACTATATTCTAAGCGTTTACTCGTTCGGACGTTTGTCGCGGCAAAAAAAAAAAGGAAAAAACTCGAGTCTGTCGGTTTTTTTTTATCATAATATATTCGACTAAAGATATAAAAAAAATTCGAGCGGCGGCCTCCCGCGAATCCATGTTAAACGCGAAACCTATTCCGAGCAAATTGCAATAATCATTGTTGGGCGAACTGCAATTTACCGTCGGTCCTATCAAGGTATTATTAAATGAACTTCGACATTGTGGCACAGCGGCTGCTAACCGCGGATAGAGGCTTATCTATAATTACTACATGCTTGCGGTAACTATTGGAAAGTTATAGTTTATTCATGCCTCCGCGAACAATACTGCACCATATATATATAATAACAATATAGATAACGACATTTCTTAGCAGTGTCCAATTAGCATACACGGGGTTATTAAGTTTTCGTGGAATCGCGAAATCGCCAAGCTATTTTTTTTTTAAATTTTAACGCGGTTCTATAAACTTCCTCAAATTTACATGAAATACAATCTACGTAATTGAACTTTTGACCTTCGATCCGGGTAACACACAGCGAGTGCGCGACAAAGCGTACGCAAGTTTGTGATAAACATTTTGAAAAATAACCCGTAAAACAAATATAACGTTTTAAAAACAAAAAGTTGAGCGGTGCCCAATTTTTATTCTCTTATCAAAAAAAAATAAAAAATAAAAAATAAATTACATTAAGCAAATAACCCGTAAATATAGGAGGGAACGATTTGCAAAATGTAACATTAAATAACGTAACAAAAATTATGTGCAGACAGATTTGTTAATATAAAAATAATTAATTTCCGTTATTTTTTTTTTTTTTTTTTTTTCATCTGTTTGCAGTGCGATGAGAATCTTACTGTCGAAACTTCCAAGATCGTGGATCGTCGACGAGAAGAAGGACGACGGTTACACCGCTCTTCATCTCGCCGCTCTCAACAACCACGTCGAAGTTGCCGAGTTATTGGCCGGAATTGGAAAAGCATACTTGGATTTGCAGAACGTCAATCTTCAGACGGCTCTTCATCTCGCTGTCGAACGTCAACACACTCAGATCGTCCGGGTAAATGATTTATTATTGTCATTAATTTTTTTTTTATCATTTATCAAAATTTTTGTCTTTGGCTGAGCCAGAAAATTCGCCAAGCTATCGTAATTGGTGGCAAAGCCGGGTCATCGCTTCGGCCTATTATGTAACGATTAAAAAAACAAAGAGCGAATTATTGCGCGTGTATCGTCCCCGTGTGTTATAATAACTTCTCCCCGGAATCCTTGTCGTGGCCAAGCTGTCGCTCAACGCGGCCCGATTGTGTCTTCCGAGAAACCGAGCGAGTTATTTTTAAGAATTTTTATTTCTCCTGTCACTCCTCGCAATACCATTTTCTCGTACGAGCCAAACGGCCATCCATCAAATTCGACGATCCTTCGGCTCCGCTTACAGCGTCCATCCGCTGTCCACCGCCCTCTCGGAACGTTCGAAATAAACTGTTTCGGGAGCTCGAATGCATATAATTTAAAACTGATCGGTTATCCTCGAGTGCGAACAGTTAACTGAATACACGGTACAAGAAGTTTGTACTTTTTAGAACAGCTTATCGTCCACAATCGTTCATAATTTTTTTATTTATGAATTTACCGATCGCACCAACCGGCGAGAATTTTACAAACAAAAGTATAAACTTCAATTGTTAATGAGACGGCAATTAAAAGGACAGGTTTGTATATGCATAGCTGAACAAAAGAATTTGTCACTTATTTGATAAAATTATTTTTACGAAACTTCGTATTCCGATTTAACGTAATTATTTTTTACTGTTTAAAATTCAGTATAATTTTTCAACGTTTTTAAAAATCTCCTATCATTACCGTACGATTAATTCCCCTATTGATTATTACTCGTTCTCAAAATCGTTTATACACCAATGTTCTCTGTCGCAATTTTTTTTTTTTTTTTTTTTTTTTTTTTTTCAAACAATATATTGTCTTTCTCTGATGACCTAAATTTTCGTCGAAGATAATCGTGCGTGACTAAAACGTCGAAAAAAAATTAGGAAAAATTCTTGCGCTATGGTTGTATGAAAAAAAGTTTACATTTATGGTCTTCGATTTTTATGGATTTGCATATTTTTCGCATTAAGAAAAATCATTTATTAATAATGTAGTTTAATTGTAAGCTATAATTTTTTACGCTTTACTCCAAAACTGTTATAGTTGCTGGTACGTGAGGGTGCTAACGTAAACGTCGCGGACAAAGACGGTGACACGCCTCTTCACGAGGCCCTTCGTCACCACACATTGTCGCAGCTGAGACAACTCCAGGATGTTCAGGACGTCGGTCGTCTCCTCATGGGCCTCGGTGCTCAGGGCCAGGACAAGAAGAGCAGCTCGTTCATCGCGTGTTTCCTCGCTGCTCATGGCGCCGATTTGGAACTCAAAAACAAGAAGGGACAAACTCCACTTCATCTCTGCCCGGATCCTAATTTGTGCAAAACTCTCACCAATTGTCACAAAAACAAGGAGTCGTTAGTTTCATTTAAAAACTCTCTTAATTTTTTTAACAACCTTCTGAACACTCAACTCTTAAAGTCAGAATTGTCATGAACATAAAATTTCATCCACAATTTTCTGTTTTATAGACTACGAAAGAAAATTACCAAAATCAATATAACAATTTTTTTTTTTTTAATTGGTCGCCGTATCAGATTCTGTTGGTACAAGGATAAAATTTGGTGCCACATAATCGTATTTGATTCAGCGAGTTACGTTTGATTGAGAATTCTAAAAAAAAAAAAATACCTAAATTATATCTTCGTACCGAAGAAATATATTATGGCGACTGTTCGATAACATTATTTATTGACTTCAGAATTTTTTTGTTTCTCAACGCATACATCACATTAGTTTTCTATTTCTGCATGTATTCCAATGTGAGAAGATTTTCCGCCTCGTTCAAATAAATTTTATTTTTTATTTCCATCAGACACGACATCGAACCTCCAACCACATCGGCGGCGATGGACGAGTGTCTCGTCTGTTCGGATGGAAAGCGCGAGATGCTCTTCAGCCCCTGCGGACATGTCGCCTGCTGCAATCCGTGCGGACCGAGGGTCAAGAAATGTCTGATCTGCCGAGAAAACGTCGTTTCACGAGTGAAGGTGTGACAAAAAAAATGCTATAAAAATGATATTAATGTCAGCCTCAGTGGCCTAACTTCATCTGTCCTTTATTTCGAAACCCTATAGAATTAACGAGAAACTTGTCAAAAAAAAAAAAAAAAACATCTCAATATTTGCAGTCTTTTCGTATTGAAATTTGGATTATAGGAATTAAACTTTTTTTACATCAGCTTTAACACCAGCTATGATTTCGGTTTTTAATTAATCTTCAAGCTATAATGATCTTAATCGCGACTTTCTTTCTTCTTTAACAAGTTTTTTTTAACGGATATAATTAAATTGTATTTTATCGTTAAAATTATCCGCAGATCGAGGAATGTCTAGTGTGCTCGGATCGCAAGGCCGGCGTGTTGTTCCGTCCATGTGGCCACATGTGCGCCTGCGAAAGCTGCGCCACGTTGATGAAGAAATGCGTACAGTGCCGGACGCAGATACAGCACATGGTACCGATGTCCATCTGTTGCGGCGGAGGAGGTGATGTTACTTACGTTAAGGGGTGTGATACCTCAGGTACAATTATCTCTGATCCCCGATTCTCGTTGTTCGTAGAAAACAGAGATAAGTTAGTAGCGATGCTGGACATTTTTTTTTATTTTTTTATTTTTTAATGTCTTGAAAACTCATTTTTAGGATGCATGAGGCATCGATATGACTTTGGAATGTAGAATGTACATAGATAAAGAAATAAGACGACGAGCGTCCGTCGCGCCTTTCTATTAGAATTTCCACAGCCCTCATTTTTATTATAAAGTAAAAAGAAATTTTTCGTAAAGAACTGTTCAATCGCTAATATTAATCCGGCATTAAAGTTTTTGTGTCAGTCCTCCGAGGGTAAAACAGTTACCTGTAACGGTGAATAACGCTATTGACGATTCCATTGCAGTTGCAAAAAAATCATCGCACTCTTAAAAAGTTGGCGTGTCGGAATATTATCTCTAAATACATCGACATTCGGTATTCCCATTGTTATATTTTCATTTGTGCCGTTTCATTGGTCGGCATAGTATGACCAAGTTCGTACCTGGTAAAGTCTATTGAAGCCGTTTCTTAATTCATCCGTTTTTATCGCTGGCGATATTCGAGATAAATTCCAAATATATTCGAGACGTATCACTGACGTTATTTTACACACTTTTCTCTGTTCGTTAATTCGAAATACATTGCAGAGAAAAATTAAAAATTCTCCCGGTACCGCCACTTCTAATTTGGAAAACGTCACTTCCGGTTTAAAAATCTCAGTTTTCAACTGTAAGTGACGTCGTGCAGGAAAACGTTATCTCTGTTTTTACTTTCCGAAGTTACGCCCACTCAATACAGAAAATACATCAAAGTCTTGTCCTCTTTTTCGACAGTAATGTACAAAATTGTCAATAACACGAATAAAACGGAACTGCTTCAGTCCTGGACGGCTTTTACATGAAGTTGTTTCAACCCTAACTTTTATCGTAGTTACACTAAAATAACGACGACAACAATTCTCAACGTAAACATTTTCTCTTATTCAGGTACCATATCAGAAGTGAAAGCAGATCCCGAGGAAGAACCGGCACCCGTTGCCCCGCCACCGGTGAACACGGGAGGAAGCGGAGAGGCTGCCTTGATGAACAACGGCAGTCGCGATACGTCGCACAGTGATATACAGAAATTGCAGCAACAGTTGCAGGATATAAAGGAACAGGTTTGTTAAAGGCGTAGCCATCAACGTAATGTGAAACACCCTCCTCCCCATCTAACCCGGGCTCAGTCGGTATCAGAAACTCTAATCAAGTTTTTTCACGGCTCCCTTCAGTAACGGTAAAAATAAAAGTTTCATCGGAAGCGGATGTCACGCCAGCCTCCAGTGAGACTTTTCTTTTCACCGTGAACACCCGTCCGGTTTAGAAAAGTTTATTACAGTTTTTATTACCAACCGCCGTATTTCAGATGCTTTAAGAAGATGTGACCGCTTCCTCCCTGCCCAATCCACGCCCGGTCGGTGACAAAAACTGTATTTGATTTTTTTCACCGGTCGTAACTACTTCGGGCTTGAAGCAAATTCTTACATGAAGCGGATGTCAATTCGGGTTCATGTTATAATTTTCTTTCGAACATGAATCGTTGGCAAGGTTAAGAAAATGAATTAAAGTTTCCATTACCGACCGCGGTATTTCACATACTCTTAAGCGTTGGGGCGGTCTCCGTTGCGCTTTCACGGGTGATTGTGGACGACCGATTATTAATCAGTATTTTTTTGTTGTCTTTCAGACGATGTGCCCCGTTTGCCTGGATCGTCTAAAGAACATGATCTTCCTGTGCGGCCACGGCACTTGCCAAATGTGCGGCGATCGCATGTCCGAGTGTCCCATATGTCGCAAAGCCGTTGATAAGCGTATTCTGCTCTATTGAAGAAAACAAGAAAGAAAAAACATTTAAAAAATGAAAAAAAGACTGCCAGTACCAGTACTCGCTAGATGCTAATGACGAAAAGTGTTTTTACTTAGATTATATACTTGACGATAGTGTTTGCGTCGAAGAATGCGAGTAGAATAGTTTTTACTATTGTCCGATTGTTCTTCGGGCGTTGGACGGGCTCTTCCGTGTAGATTACAGCGTTGAAGTGCCACAATTGTGGTGCCACTTATCATTGACCTTTCTTTTTCTATTTTTAGTTTCGCATAATTTTTCGACGATATAAATTATAGCCCAGCTGCATGTGAATTGTACGCACAGGTATAATGGATGGCGGGCCTCTCTACGGCTCGTTGCCACTGTCGACGACGATATATTGTATTGTTAGTACCGTTACTATTGTTATTATCGTCTCTATGCGTTACATTTGTTGGTGAATTTTCTCAAGATGTTATTTTGTTGGAGGGGTACGATATATAACTCCGCAATTCTTCGTGTCTCGTGTAGATTAATTACGCCCGATTATTCTTCAAGACATCGACACGGACATTGGGTAATTTCAAAATTGCGTCTCGATATTAATGAAATAGCTTTACGGCAATATAGCGCAAAATTTTCGGTCGACCTTCGGTTTTGCAATTTTTTTTTTTTGATCGCCTTCTACACGAATCGTTGATTATCTTCCGACTGCCGCATGCAATAATACATCACGATACTAATGCGAAAACAAATTTTCTGACGAGTATGAGTTTGCAGCACGAGCCGAAGGCGAGTGTCGCAATCTCACGTTTTCCGCACGAGTAGCTATCGTACAAAATTTTATTTCACAAGGCGTGAAAATTGTGGTTTTACGCACGCGAAGCGTGCGCAAAACCGCCATTTCCCCGCCGGGTGATATGAAGTAATTTTCAAGCGATGGAAACAATACCACCCAATGTACTCATTACGAAACGCTCGAGCTATTTACAATCGGACTGATTTTTATGTTCTATATTTTTCGTTTCTGTACGCAATATCATGTTTATTCTATCGCGCCTGGATAAAAGATTTTTTGAGAGTATCTCGGTTTGACAAACGTGTTAACGCTCAGTTCCATTGACCGGAAAGTTCAGTCGATCGGAGATTCATCGATAATTGTTCATACAAATCGCCAAAATACCGTAACGTCACGAATCTTTATGACGACGTTACGCTAATTGTACTCTTACATTATTTTATCGGGCTCGAATTAATCGCTCTAGTGGACTTATACAGTAGGAAAAGCATAGTGTGTATTAGACTCGTTGTAAGTAGACGGTAGATGAAACTTATGTATCGAGAATTTTTATAAATATCAAACATTTTTTTTTTCTCTTTAATGATTTCTATTTCTCTCGTTAGTTCATTGTTCTCGCGCGAACGTGCGAGCATCCTAGTACTTATAGTTTTTCCTCGAATAAGACTTTATGAAAATAATCACGATAAATAATTAGCTTATACGAAATAAAAATAAACTTTGCTATTCCATTTGTTAAGTATTTCTAATGAGAGAGCATTAGCAACGTTTAATAGCAATGCCGAAGTAAATGCTAATGAACGAATCGAACAGTTTGTTGACGGATCGATCGAACGATAATGCAAATGTTCGTCGTTCATCGTCGAGGCAACGACGGCCTGAGTATGCGAACCATTGATAGTATAACGAATATATTTTTAATCATAAAAATGTTTTTGATAATCCTCTTACTCGACCCGGCATAATTTGTATATGTATAATTAATATTCATAATTCGTACCGTATATCGATCAGCAACAATATTGTGCGCTGGATAATCCATGTAATCGACAACCCCACGCAATAAGGTGGCGATTTTGTAAGCGTTGATATAAATTTAACGTTGAAACCATATGTAATAGTGCGACGTGCTTCGCAAAAAAACAATAAAGGTTTTACGATCTGCAATAATCCAGTTACGGGTAATAATTTTAATGGAAAATATTACAATGCGCTTTTTCGATAAATATCGTAGATTATTTTTTCAACCCCAATTTCGACCAATGAGAGCGCGGTATTTGACATCACGTGGTACAACTAGGTCTAAATTATATCGATAATTTTTCGAAAATTTTCCGGCTAGGTTGCTAGGCGATAAACATTAATTTTTCTGTCACTTGTAACCTATGCGAATGATTAAACGTCAAATTGCTATTCACGAGCATGGACATGAGTGAGCGAAGAAAGCGATTTGGTGATGAATCTCTAGAGAGCATCTCTAAAAAAATCAAACAGAATGTCCCGGCTAATACAGAGAAGAGCAAGAAGTCAAACCTTGTCAGGAAAATGTTAAATACCACAATCTCATTGGTCGAAATTGAGGTTGAAAAAATAATCAGCCGAATACCCCTCAAGCTTAAAAATTAATCGGGTATTTCCCTCTTGTTTCCCTGCGTAGCATCGATCGAGATAAGTTTTGCTCAAAAATCCCTCGCGCTGCGCGCTCGGGATTTTTTTAAGCAAAACTTATCTCGCTCGTTGCTACGCAACGAAACAATCGGGAAATACCCGATAATTTTTAAGCTCTCGGGGTATTAGAACCGAAAATCAAAATTGACCACAAATCGAGGGCAAAATTATCACTCGTTTGTCTCGCGAAAAAAATATTCGAGTAACAAATTTTAACGCGTACACTAATTTCTCGGTTATCGTATATGTAGAAGGGTGGAAAAAGTTTCATCAAACAATGATGGTTATATGAAAAATTATTTATTTTGATCATGGGTTTGGATGAATGGATAGTAGATTTCGTTAGAACTTTCTGGATTTCATGCGAAATGAAGATTACAGTTTCGTTTGTTACACACTTGTTGTTTTCTTTTTTTTTCAACCATACTGTCCAGTCTCTTGAAGCCACCTTTCCGATATAAAGCGTTATCTAAAGCTACCAAAACAAATTTCACGTAAATATACAACTCGTATAAAATTCTTTCTCACGCATTCTTGCAGACTCTCTTACATATCTCTGTCCGTTATTTTTTTTTTATAAATCCCTAAATTAGACCGATCGTAATATCAATCTATTAAACCGAGCTACGTTTTTTTTTCTCTAAAAAAAGGATGTATTATGCTTGGAGATAGTGTTATAGTATTGGTCTTTCGATATAGTATATCTACAACAAAAGAAAAAGGGTCGTCGATATTTTTTTTTTTCACGATAGAATAGAAAATCGATAAACACCTTGAAAAGATGCTAAATAATTTACTATGGTGTGACGCAAGGACATGTGTGTGCGTAAGCATAAATCAAATTTATTATTATTATATTAAATATTTAATTACATTAATTTAATTTTTTTTGTTTGTTTTTTGTTTTTGTTTCTTTTCTATTCATTATTTCATATCGTGTTATGTATTCGTAGTCAAACACAACAATTAAGGCTGTTGTTTAGCTGTGGCATATTTGTTTTTTTTATTCTTTAATCTTATATTTTCTTCGCTTCGTTCGAGTAATTTCCCTTTCCCTTCAGTGCTTTTTACTCTCTTAACTCTCTCTGCGGCCCACTCCAACTTTCCCCCCAGTTAGTACTGTTGAAGAGGAATCATAATGAGATTGAAAAACAAAATCGTTTCTACGTTGACATATTATAGTATAAAAAAAGGTGCTTAGCGTCATATTGCACGTTTTCCTTTCGTACGTTGGAACAGCGGCGAGAATCCTTTCACATGGTGAGCAAAAGTCTCGACCGTTGTCTATCGCACTTTATACTGTTTGTTGAACTATTGTCGGGTAACATAGAAACCGGAAAAATTGTGAGTGCAAAGCAGTTTGCTCAGCCATTTGGCGAGAAAATCACAAAAGACAAAACGAAAAAAATGGAACAGATCCAGGTATATTGTAGAACATTCCCGGAGACCAATGCAGTCTCGTCAGCCCGGCGATTCGAAGCAAAGAAATATCGATAGCGATTGAGTATTCATTTCATTCCAAGAAAATGATGAAAAAAAAAACAAACAAATAAATTACGATTCTATACATCATCGAGTCTAACTAGTATCTCTCTGCATGATTCTTGCACAAACGCTTCATTGCATGAGGCTCCTTTTGAGTTCAACTTATTCGATTTTAATTCGATATAGTACGGACTTAGTTATTATATCCCAGCCAAATGACATTTTGGAGAGAGCACGAAGCTGACGATGCTGAAAAAAGCTAAGAGGTCACGGACGACGATAGCGGACTAAACACAGTCGATTTAACGACGTATTCGTTGGTTACTCCTCGAATCGGCAAGCTCTCACTGTTGGCTGCCTTCGAAGAGAAAAATTAATTCCCGGTACTAACCCACCCATATGCCAGTTGTTATTCGATGCTGCGAATGGGTCGCAAAAGAAGATTTTCTCCTGCCGCCGCGCGATGCTCTAACACTCCGACGATGAGTTTAGATCGGGCGGTGGGATCTTCTTCGTTCGTGTTATACGGTCTAATTCGGCTGCCGCGTCGTTCCTCATCGCCGCTTTATCTACCGGTCCACCGTCTGCAATTATCGAGTCTACATTTGAAACAATAAAAAGTACGATATTGAGCGGCTCGCATTTAATTATTTATCAGTTTTATGTACTAAATTGTATAAAATGTTATCAATTTGTAAATAAAATACGCAAAGTAGTGAATTTGAACTAAAACAAATCTAACCGTCAAAAAATATCCATGATATTTCTACAGGGATCTTTAATTTATTTCAATTTGATGAAAATTGTGAAACAATAGTGAAGTTACATTTTTGGGCGAATTTCCAGTCGTCAGTAACAAAATACTTATGAAACTTCGTCACCACGAAGTCATTTCAAATACTTTAGTAGCCGAATCAAATCGAAAATAATAAAAACTGAATTTAATAAAAATTAACAATATCAACCCACCGATTTTGATGGGACTCGCGCCAATACTGCCTGGTGAACCTGGAGAGCCCGGAGCACCGGGCGACGCTCCGGTTTTCTTATAGAGAAGGGAATTGAAGAAACTAGCAAGAACCCCTTCACCCGAGGGCGTTGTACCAGCTCCTTTCGGATCCAACTTCTTGTTCGGCGAAGGCACCTGGTACGCAAACTTTTAGCTTATCGACAAACAATTTAAAAGCGACAACAAAGGGTTATTGTCGACCATACCACATATATTAGAACATGCTGTCGCGTGTTAAATAAATTTTAACGAAACAAACAATAATACATTACGGTGACACCATGTAGACTTGATGATAAACACACTCCGCTCAACGTCTTTGCAACAAATGAAATGTGTGATGAAAATTAAACATGAAGTTTAACAAATTAATTTTAAGCATGGAATTACATTATTTAAAAAATGGTAACCACATTTAGAAGACACTCGGGATTAGCAAAGTTACAAACAGTTAATGAATTTTCATATCGAAGGAACGTTCCAGTGAGAATGAACTTTGCATCATTATTCGTCCTAATTTACAGCCACAAACGAAAGACGAACCTTTCATTATTTTTTTTTTAATTATTATTATTATCATCTTTTTAATCGTCATGACATTTGTTTTTGACGAAAGATATTAATGAATTGGATTATTGACGCGCCAATAGGAGCGCATTAGTGACACAATAATTGTTTAGTCTTTTTGCTCCTATCCGTAACACGTACGCAACATTGGGAGCATGCTCTTAATATAAATGGTACAACCTGCATAACCGGTCCGGTGCTTGCCTGGTTTCGTGTCGTCGGCGAACGCGAGGGATCTCTCAAGCCCGACAGCAAAGCTTGTTGCCGGGCGAGAAAAGCTTGCTCCTCTTCCGCTTGAACTTCGACTTCTCGCGCGACGCACTGTTAAATGCAAGAAATATAAGTGACGATAAAAAAACAATCTGAAATATTCCATTATGTTACAAGGGAGGTAAGTGAGCGATTTTCGCCGAGCATGAAGTTTGCTGCCCGAGCGAAGCACGGGCAAATTCGCTCCCTCCCGAGTAGCATACGATACTTTCTTTCCGACTTTGTTAAAACAACCACATTTCTAGCGTCGCAAAATCGTCATATTCGCCAATAACCAATACTTCCTCGGGAGTAATAAGGCTTCCAGAGAGAGTAACGAGTCCTACTCCCTGATGAGTAATCAAACAGTACAGCGCATGCGCACAGATTAATAATGATCATCGGTAAATAACAGGCGATTTTCCGCCCACCTTGCACGCAAGTAATTATTTTAGCGAGGTCGGGGAAAAAAGTTAGCTTGCACACAGTTTCGTTCGGAATCCCATCGTACAGACGACTCACTTTTCTGTTAGTCGCAGGTTGAGCTATAACGTCACGGTAATAATCGTCCGGTTTCATCGACTGCAAGTTTTCGTGTAGAATGCTGATTTTCTTCATATTATCCCAGCCAGCAGGTCTGCAAGAAAAAATAAATAATTGAATTACCGATACACACAGATTTATCAAAATGTTCTAATCGTTTGTAGGACAAATAAACGTACATAAGTACAGCATCCTTCTCAACAACCAGAGCCGGTGTCCTAAACGGTAAACTATAGATCCTATGGGTAAGGTACTTGTACAGCAAATCACAATTCTTATCCTCCTTGGCGGATGTGTAGAACAATCCGGCACCGTATTGCAAACAAAATCGTCTGATCCATTGCTGCATAAATTCGAAGTGTTCGTCTCTGTATGAAAATAAAAATCAATTTTGTCGTTAGCTCGACCGACGATAGGAAATGAGCTTCGTTTCTCAATTATCTTACGCAGACGTACTTGTAATCGTGTTCCTTCTCGAGAGTCGACATATAATCCGTTTTTGTGATAACGACAACGACATCCAAACCCAAATTGGTGGTAAGTACTCCCTCCGGTAGCGGCAAACTGCCGACCGTGTCGTCGTCCAAATTGCGACTGGTGCGTCTCAGCGGGCTGCCCGGATCAAGCTCGTCGCCCGGCTCTGTGTAGTCTTGCCATTTCTTAACGTCTGTCCGAATCATAACGTTAATTTTTTATATGATTTATTAATTATTAATTAAATTTTTTTTTATTTCCTTGGAATAATATTTCTTACTGAACTGCCGGCATCGCTGCCTCGTATCGTTATCCAACGGTAGCTTATCGATGTGATCACCCAGAAGGGCAGCCCACGCTTGAAGCTGGTCGAGTATCGCCCAGGGTGTCGTCATCGCGGCTACTAGCATAACTAATGTGTGGGGAAACCGTTCGTGGCTCAGAGCGAATCTCAATAGATTCGCGTGACCGGGATCTCCGTCCAACACCCACACCGACAATCTCGTTTGATCTGGTGTTACATCGTAAACAAACAAATAATTCTAATTAATTCTAATATTTAGGACTTATTATATACTGATTGTAAAGGAGAAATCGCTCAAAAGTAATAAATAAAAAATAAGAAAAATGTAATTAAACTAAGCTGTATGGTCTTTTTAAAGATGAATTTATAATTCTCATTGATGGTTAAAAAATATCATTAATATTGTTTAAAAAAAAAAATGCTTTTAAAATATTACTATTGGGAAACACGAATCTCAAATGTCCCAATTGGAGCAGCAAATTTTAAGAAAAACCCAAAAAAAACGAACGTTTGATGTTGTTTAAAATATTGCTGCAATTTTTGTCCGCTGAGGTAATCATCGTTGCAATGATCTTGTAGTTGCATAACCAAAAAAGAAAAATCATTTATTGAACATAAAAAATACTATCAGCAAACCCTGCATAAAGAAAGCTGTTCAGCTGTAACAGATAACGATGTACAGATTGCAACAGACCAAGTTTAGTTGTAACAAAGCAGGAAAAATTAGCATTACAGCTTAAAACATGTTTAAACAAATTTGAGCCATCCTTCGGATCCGCGCACGACTCACCGTCTCTGTAATCGTCGCGTACATCGATGTAGGCAAATTCGAGTCCAGAGCCTTTTTTCGGATCTTCGACCCCTTGCAGCTTGGCGATGAGAGTGGTCTTGCCGCTTTCATTGTCGCCTGAAAAAGAAACGGAAAAAAATTTCTTAATCAATAAAAAAAATTAACTTTGCAAAACTGCAAGTTTCAGTCACGAATATTCTTGCGACAAATTGTATCGGACTCTATGACAGTGCAGCAATGCCTAACTTGAAAGTACAGTAAGGTTGCCATGCAGGTGAACAAACTCCACAGAATGATGTCACAAAGCTGACTAAACAATGACACATAGGTAACGAGCTCAGCCATTCCCAGGCGCCTGCTTAATATTCGCTGCGCGCACATTGTGGCAATTCCTTTTGGAGAAAAAAAAAGCTCCGCATAGACTTTGTAACGAATTTTACCTAGAACGAGGACGTTCTTGTTCGAGGGCAATTTGTTGTTTCCGCTGTTCTGTACCTCGGCCAATATCGAGGACCTGAAAAATAAAAATAAAATATTCGTACATATTTTTGGTGTTTTTATTTCTAAGTGAATATTAAAAATTACAGCCGTCGCTGAAGGACTAGCTCGGTGGCAGGCGTGCGACAGAAGTGTATTGGGGGTACGTAGGTGTATCGGAAATCGGGGATACGTGCGTATAAAAAATGATAAAACAATCGTTAGCGTAATTTGTGTGAAACGCTCGAGGAACGATCTCTCTGTCTGAACGTACCAAAGATTGTCTTTATTGTCGACATCCTCTTTCTTTTTCGACTGAAACCCATTGCTCTGCGACATCGTCCCAATCGCCGTCGCTGCCATTATCCATTTGACAGGCGCATGAAAATGCTGAATCGATTTCGCGATAATATCGATTGCCGCAGCAGCAGCACCACACGCACAGCGCGAGAGAAAAGAGAGCCAGGTAGCAGCGGGTCGGACCGCGGGCGCGGTTAACGGCACCGTTCGCTGCTCACTTCGCTGCGAACGAAATACCCCACGGTTCTCATGTTTGTCGCCTACGTGTTAGCAGTACGAAGAATCATCCATGGGGCAACCTCCAACGATTTGTCGACATTTTTATTCCGAATGAAGCGACGCAGATTGAGAGACTTAGCAAACAATCTTTCGTTTCATATTTTTAGATGAAAGGGGGATTGGCGCATAATTTACAGCCTTGAATTATCATTCTCGGTTCAAAGCTCGCGGTTCTCGTCTCGACAATGCGGCTCTCGATATATGATAATTACAAACGCTAGTTAATTTATAATTTTTTCGTTGCAATCTTGCTCTCCAATATTCAAAGTGCCAATCGCGTTACTCACGTTTCGTGGAATTTTGTTTTGTTTTATTATCCTCATCTATCACTTTGAGATACTTGGTAGATGAGGTGTTGTCAAAGGTATTTGAAGGCAAAGCAGATACCTGTTTCAGATTCATAATTTCACATCAAAGCGAAAATGTCTCTGACGTCGTCAGCGATTGATATTGTTTGGTTGAATTTACTTTAAGACAGACTATCGTATTCATTTGCTGTGCAATAGCGAAGAACGAATGAACATCGCACGAGCAATTTCCCTATCTAGCAACAATTGATATTGCATCGGAAAAAGAAAATTGCGTTTCGTTATGTCCGACATCGTCGTTATGTTCGATGCAATGTGCTTCGTTCGGTGCATTCTACAGTAAAAAAAAAAGTACTAACAACAACAAAAATCAAAGATGGTGAATGTTTTAAATGATTCCGACAGCGAGGATGAATTACCGCCGGGATGGGAGGAACGTACGACACTCGATGGAAACGTTTATTATGTAAAGTGAGTCTCGTCGTATTCCACGTCCTAAAAACGCATTGTCACTGACTAAATCGTACGTGCAGCGTGGGCGTTCGAACCTGTTGCAAGAACAAGGTTAACGACCGCGCGTATCAACGAGACTTGCGGTAAAACAAAAACGCCCGAAAACTTTCTAATGGCCATTCAGGTAGCAGACAAAAATTAGTTATCGAAAAGTGATCTCAATGCTTTCCGTATGTCAATAAAGCAGAAAAGCTAGGCAAATACGCTAAGTACTTGAAGCATATATTGAAATAACAAGTACACAAGTCAGTACTCAAGTCCTAAGCAGTCCTCAGTGCTTCGAGTACTTGGCAATAGAATACATACTTCTAGTACTTAGTGTATTTGTGTAACTCTGTTCGAAAGTTACTATCAATTCAAAAAGTTGACTTTTGGACTTAGGATAATAGCTTACCATCCGGACAGAAATAGTTAACTCATTTAGATTACTTTTTCATACCAGATGGTTTTTTGGTATCTGAGCACTTGCAACTCTGAGCCGGACAAGACACTGGCAATTATGGGCTAATAGTTACTGACACAAACAAAAAATTACTGATGACGTTGTATTCAAACATAAGAACGACGTATTATCTCTACATAAACTTATGTGATATGCACTTTGCACTTTAACTAACCGATATTATTTCTTTGCAGTCACTACACCAAAGGCTCGCAGTGGACGCATCCTCGCACAGGTCGTAAAAAAATCGTCGAAGGAGGTAACAATTTTTAAAATATGGACCAAAAAATGACCCCAATACAGTTACGGTCCAAATTTCAATGCGCCAAACATTATTTTTTCTTTACATCTGTACATTAATATAGATAATTCTGATGGCCATGTGATGTTAGAAATGTCTTTGCCAATAAATATATTGTATGGTCGAGTCGAAATTTTTGTCCAATCACGAGTTCCAATGTTTTGACCATTTGGGAGCAAAGTAGTATGACAAAACGAATGTACTAGCGTGATATTATAAAAATTGCAGAATTACCGTCAGGCTGGGAGAAGTGCATATCCGAAGATGGAAAGGTGATATTCGTTGACCATATGCATCGCACAACAACATACACGGATCCTCGTCTGGCGTTCGCGACCGAGTACAGAGAATCGTCCCAGCCACTTAGACAGAGATTCGATGGCAGTAGCACGGCGCTGGCGGTGCTCCACGGCAGAGATTTGCGTGGAAAATTGGCTCTGGTCACAGGAGCCAATACCGGTATAGGTAGATGGAACCACAAAAAAAAAATTGTCTTAAAAGTATGCTGCAAAAAAATTACATCTTATACATAATGTGAACATTAATTCAAGGTTTCGAGACAGCTAGATCGTTAGCGTTTCACGGGTGCCGTGTAATTCTCGCGTGCAGAGATATAAAAAAAGCGCAAGACGCGGCACAGAGGATACAGGACGAGAGAGACAATGCGTCGTGCGATACGTTACAATTGGATTTGTCCTCGTTGCACAATGTGCGCGAGGCAGTTGAAAAATTCAAACAGAAGTATAGGTAAATTTAGGCGACACGGCCACGGTATTTTTCTTCCCTTCTTATCCTGCCCATTAAGCGAAAGGGATTATTTTGATTGCGCTCCGAGGTCGGCGATTTTTTTCATAATTTTTCGCTAATATTTTCGTTATTAGATAAACGGTTGAAATTTACTGACTGGTAAACTTTCGAGTCGACACCTAGCCCGAATTAAAAAAAAAAATCGTCAATATCGGGTCGAATGGAATATTTCTTTATTTTAGGACTCTTCACATACTAATTTTGAATGCCGGAGTATTCGCACTGCCGTATACGATCACCGAGGACGGCTACGAGACACTGTTCCAAGTCAACCACTTGTCGCACTACTATCTAACGTTGCTTCTCGAGCATCCCCTGAGAAGTTGCCGAAACGCTAGGATCGTTGTCGTAGCAAGCGAGTCACACAGGTGAGAATTGTCATACGACAAAGCAATTGCATATTTTCCTTTCCTCTTCTTTACAGTGCAATATCGTTAGCGTCTAAAAATTTTCTAACGTTACATTGTTCGTTTTCAGATTTTCGTCGATAGAATCCGTCGAGGATATTCATCCCCTGACTCTGTCGCCTCCCGCGTACAAGTACTGGTCGATGGGTGCTTACAACGATTCGAAATTGTGCAACGTGCTCTTCGCACAGGAATTAGCGAGACGGTGGCCGTCCGTAAGCGTATTTAGTTGTCATCCCGGTAACATGGTCTCCACCGACTTGTCCCGTTATTCCTGGATGTATCGGTTCTTGTTCACTCTCGTTCGACCGTTCACAAAATCGCTGGTAAGACATAATCCGTTTCACCCGTGACAATCGTAAACTTTTTCCGAGATTTTCATTGGCATTCGTGGGCTTCGACAGAGTTCAACAGTTCAACAGTACTTAATTACGGCTTGTAAGATAGGATAAATAATTATTTTTACCGCTGATACGTATTTTTTCATACAACTCTGCAGCAACAGGCGGCAAGTACACCGGTCTTTTGCGCGACAGCTCCAGAGCTGGAAGGAGCCACGAACGTCTACTTCAACAATTGTTACCGGTGCGAACCCTCCAACGCCGCTCAGGACGCAACACTAGCCTCGAGACTGTGGACAGTAAGCCAAGAAATGATAACCAATGTCGTCAAGCGTGACAAACTCTGGTACGACCTGGCGTTGAAGTAGACACATTTTTTTTTCTTTTCTTTTTTCTTTATTTATTTACGATCATATTATATATATTTTTTATAATGTATAATCTAGCTGCGAGAGTCAAATCGGGGATTCTCTCGTCGCATGTATCAACCTTGGATACTTCTACAAATTTGCTGTATCCAATGTATATGGGGGGGAGGGGGGAGACGGCTCGTTGCAAATGTAATTCTAATAATCATTGTATATTTCCTGTTGGCTGTACATAATATTGGTCAATAAAATTAACTCGCATAAAATTCTTTGAGATAAGCACTCGTCGGCTTCAGAATGACCTTATCGGGAAGGTTCACCACCCAACCGGGCTCGAGACCGTAGAATATCTGACGCGGATCTTTACGTTCGATTAACATACTGTAGTTCGGATCGTCCTCGATCTTCGGCAATGCGTATCCATACTTTTGCGACAGTACCAGACGTTCGTACGAGACTTTCTCCGGATCCGCTAGATAGCCGCGGGTCGCGGGACTAGAATAGAATTCCAGACAGTCTATCGGTGGTAACAGGCGTCTCGGAATTGCTACACCTGGACAAATTTATCGATTGTAAAAAAATATACATACATAAATATATAATAAACGAAAATAATAATTACGAGCTCCGGGGTGTGCACTATCGAACTGCGCTTACCTTTTCGGAAAAAAGTCTCAGTATCCTTCATGCATTGCAGGCTTCGTGGGTCGTAGTACGCGGTAGTTATTACACCGCCGTTTTTCTCGATCGCTGCAATCACAGGCTCGGTTGCCCATTGTACCTCGATGTTTACTTTTGCTTTGAATACTTCGGCGCCCTTGAAATCGTATTTTCATTCATTTTTTAATATGGAAAATTCGAAATAGAAAAACAATAATGATCTTGACAAAAATTTCTGTACATCTTTTTTTGTACACGACTTGCAATTTCGAAACTATGAAATTATAAAAAATAAAACCAGCAGATTGGTAGTAATGGGAAATGAAATTGCGGCCAGTAAAATTGTGCACCTACTTCGTCGGTAAGGTGAACGCCGGCGTGCTTACTTTCCGGCTGAATTGAATACACTCCAGTGTTCAGCAGAGCAATGAGATCAATGGGTTTATCGGTACGGAGCCTGTTGGTATCGATCAGCATCTGCAATCGATGCATAGACAGTGGCGGATACTGTCTTCGCAAGCTGAAAAAAATTGATAATGTTATTCTACATAACAGAACAAAATTGTGCTGATATTTTAAAAAATAAAAAAATTCATTCTCACAGTAGATTTCTAATTATTAGCTACTTACTGGTGTCCTTTGTAGTAAGGTTCGTAACCGAATCTCAGATAAAATGGATTGTTTCCAGTCTCGTAACCGAGTCTCATGTGATTCATGTGCTGGCCCTGGTTACCTCCTCCGCATTTGTCACCGCCGTGTTGACCTCTCCGGCTTTTCGACTGTGAAGTTATATTAAAAGAAACATATTAACTGAAGTATAAGGAGACGGGCGATGTAACGATAGATGTAAGAAATAGGAAATATGGGCAGAAATGAGAATAGAAGTGATTGTATGGGAATGCGAGAGTAAGAGAGCAAGAGAGGCAAAGAGGGAAAACGATAAAGAATGTAAAGCAGTAGAATAAAGAAAATTTATCAAATTTATGTACATTAGAAAGAAGGGAAGAAAAGGAAACGGGGTCGATGCAAACCCCCAGGCGAATCAGTAAATAAATACATGCATACATATTCAGTGAACTATACTAAATTTATTAAAAAGATATTCGAAAAAAAAATGAAAAAAAAAATACAAGTCGTTTCTTTCATATCTCAACGCATGACAATGTGTAATTTTAATAAAAAATCCTTTTTGCATGTATACGAAAAAATCACTAACCTTCTTGACCGTACCGGGGTCCGGTCTCAAATTCGCAAGTGACACACGGGGCAATGACTTTAACATCGTCAAACCGAATTCTCTCCCGTACTTACTACCCGCCATATTCGCGATGTTTGATTAACAATTTGTCGTTACGTTACTTTATTGTTCGAACTTTTTCGATGAATCCGAAAGGGATATTTAACTCGATCGAAACATAACCTGTGTCAAAGAGTTAAAGCCGCTGTTGTCGTTTTGATGTGAGCGACGTGAGGAGAAAGCGAAACGCGGTCGGTGAGTTTCTAAATTTTTGCTGTACAAAGTGGACAAATAATGAATTTATTAAAAATATAAAGCATACTTTATTTTATGAACAAACAATTACAACGAGCTTTAGTTTAATATTGGGCGCATTTCAATATTTCCTATTTTTTCTTTACAGGTCGTCTGTTGACTTCCATCCGCAAGTTTTATTGGTAGATCCGTTGCACCGAATGATGTGATTCGTCGAAAGCATCGTACGTAGTTCGGTGGCTGACTCACGTGGTTACGGTTCTACGGCATCGCCGGCATGCAGCCAGTACGGTCGGCGTCGCCTGAGCATGCGGAGCTAATGGTCTACGATTATTCAATCTTAAGGTCTACAAGCATTCGATTTAGCAACGATTTTCGCTTTCGTAAACCGATTGTGCATCAGACGATGAAGGATATCATTTGACGGATCTACAAGGTTTATTATACGGTGGAGCCTCGACTGTACAGAAACAATGTACGTACTATCGTTAAGAAATTCACAATTACTATCGCACCGCTGACGATGAGCGATGAGTTATAGCATCGAACGAAGAACTGGTTCGTCGCCATGTAAAAATATCGTTACAATATTAGGTTAACACTGGATTTGTTATTTCCGTATATTGCGACGGGGGAGTTTCGTTAAAAATATTGAACTTATGTAATAACCTCTTATTAAGCTACGTCGTTATTTATGAGATGATAAACAGCCTGAAACAACTTAATGGTAATGCACGTCTATGTAGGGGTTATACAGTTACGGAATGCCCAAAAGAAAGCCTCGGATTCTCGATTGTCCCGATGCAGATGTTTTCTTGGGGTTTCTTCAGAATGGGCGGTCAATGTTGTCGCGTCGTTGATTTCGTCGATTCAGTAGTTGTGTTTGTTTTTCTCTGCTGGCCTTGGTCCCGAACGAAAGGAAATTCGTTCGATTGTGTATTTTATAAAAAATATCGCGACTTATCGCGGACTGTCCAAGTCTTCTCGATCACAGCATGGTACACGTTTTCGACTACGGAAATTCGATTGTTCATGGTAAAAACATTACAATACAACAATCGGCGTTAAAATCGACGGGCGTTGTACTCACTTTCGCCTTTGTACTCGTGCCATTCGCCTTTGTGCCATTTTCCACTTCTTGCTTCTTGCTCTTGAACAGCTTTGACATTTTTCCGGCTGTAAACCAATAATACGATTATTACCGGATATAAATAAACACACACGCACGCGCGCGCACACACACACACACACACACACACACACACACACACACACATATATATATATATATTCGTTGATCCACAAACGGACGATCGGACAAATGATCGTTCGTTCGTCTATTGTCAAACCTAACTAATATCGTGTGTCTTAACGAATAGTCAGCGACATATTCGTTACAATATATATATAGCCATTTTTTTTACAAACTCGGCTACGATCTAATGCAAAATATTCTTTCGAATAATTTATAGATCCACCCATGCGAGCAAAGAAATCCAAAAATGTAACATCGGCCGTGGATTATGTGCAAAAAAAATCTACATGATCACCTTCAAATCTTATTATGTACCAAAATTGTTGAAAATTTTAACTAGTTCTGATGGTTCTGTGCATTATTTGGGGTCGTCGCAAGTTTCGGCACTTTATGCGGATTTATATAGTGCACAAATAAAAAAAATATACCAGTCCTCGGGGCCGCCGAGTGCACAACGTCAGCGATAATTTCCTTCTTCGTTTCCAAGGGAATATTGTGATCCTCGATATCGTCGAGTCCATTCTGTATATCGGCCTCCACAGTTTCGTCCGTGCCGGCTTTCGATTTTGCTGATCGGCTCTTCTCGCTACCGGCCGACCTCTTCGTCGATTCTCCGTCGCTTTTCGTTTTCTCTTCCTCCACGTCCGCGGTCTCTTCACTGTCCACCGGAAGTTCGGGATTCGCCACTTTTTTTTCTTCTTTCTCATCTTCTGTTTTTTGCTCTTTTTCAGCTTTTTCATCCTTGTCATCTTTTCCTTCTCCCTTTTTTTCATCTTCATCTTTTCCTTCTCCCTTTTCTTCGTCTTCATCTTTTCCCTCTCCCTTTTCGGCATTTTCACCTTTTCCTTCTCCCTTCTCTTCCTTTTCTTCTTCGTCGCAGTTTCCCGGCTCCGGAGGACTTCCGGTAAAGTTCTCCGCTTCGCCATCGTCGTTCTTCTTCTTCCCGCTCGAGGCCGATGTCAATCGGGAGGACGAAGATCCTTGACGACTCGACTGTGAATGATCGGCGCTGCCGATTTTTTGTCGCGGCGGTTTTGGCGGTGGTTCTACCGGAAGTGGCGTCGAATCGGGCTTTTCCACGCTTTCCTCCTCCTCCTTTCTGCCAGCCGCCGATTTCTTACGTTCCTCGACCACGACTCTGCTAACTCCGGAACCGGAAGACCTTGGACTCTTGACCGTTTCCGGTTCGCCGACCTCTTCAGTGACATTGTTCTCAGCGTCGAGAATCGGCTCGGCAGCTTCGTCATTGTTGTTCTCGTGCACCGCTTCGCCATCTTTGTTCGCTTCGTCCGAATTCGATGGCGCTTCGGGCTTAACTTTTTCGTAGTCGGAGAATTGTTTAGGAATCTCGGGTTTATCGATGATGTTTATCGAATCGCTCGGGCAGTTCACAGCGTTTTCGGTAACTTCCACAGGCGCTTCGTGACCCATCTCGTCGATATTGTTTTCGGCATCCGGTGGAACTTCCTCGGGCTTTTCGTTCACGGTATTGTCGTTGAGTGCTCGTGGCGCTGGCATCTTCAACGGTGGCAGAGGATTCTTCGTCTGTTGAATCATATGGTCCTGATGGTGTTTGTCGTCGGTGTTGTTCTCGGTATCGCGTCTTCGACCGACGAGAATCGTGTGGCAACCGCCGCACGAAACGTCCGTCACCACGAGCTCTTGGTATCTAACGGCCAAGGTCAACTCGTGGATGTTGTTGTCGTTCTCCTCGAGACCGAGCTTGCCGTGCCTGCAATCGCCGCAAGTGTACAAATTTCCGGAATCTGAAATATCAATAAACGGATCGATAAAAAAAAAAAAAAAAAAAGAATAGTTTGGGAGTCAAATCAAATTCTCCGATTAAGGCGATGTGAAACGAAACTGTAATCCACTTTCTATTTGAGGATCTTCCATGTTTTGTCTGGCATTCGAACGGACGCTAATAATTATCCTCCGAAAAGTTCGGCAGCATTCAAACATAAAAGGGATTATACAGTTTTCATTACCAACGGTAATAAAAAAAAACTGTAACATTTTTTTTTGGGTGATGATTATTTACATTGAAATAAAATTCCTATACGAAGCTAAATTCACGTACGTTTCATGTACGAATTTGCGTTCAGCCGGAAGTTGTTAAGACTGGTGGAAAAAAATTACAGTTTTCGTTACCGATCAGGGCTGAGTTGAGGACTGAGTCGTGTCACAACGTTTGAATTTTTTTTTTTTTTTTTAATGACGTATGCCCATTTTTTATGCAAGTTTGAATTATTATTATTTACCGGTTACGATCGCGATATGGCTCTCTCCGCATCCAATTTTCTCGATAGTTTCACCCTGAAGATTGTCACAGGGTAAAAGTTCTGGCGTCGAAATTTCCGTGACGTCGGTGCCCATTCCCAGTTGTCCACTCGCGTTGCTTCCGGTGCAGTAAATCTTTCCATTCTCTGTATAGATCATTGTTGTTTTCATTAAAATTAAAAGTATTTATAAAATTCAAGTTTTATTAAAAGATCATTATTGTTTTCATGGTCGACGAGGGTGATATATCAGCGATTTTAAAGCCGATTACTTACCATCGAGAATGAGGGTATGGTGTCCACCGCAAGCAACCAGTGCAGCTGGTCCCGATAATTGCATCTGCTTCGGTGCAACTTGAGTCCTAAAGTCTACTACGATTCCCAGTTTACCGCTCTCGGCTTCACCGCACACGTAAATCTTGCCACTTTCTGCGTTTCGGAGAATCAACATTTAGGCGGGAAAAAACGTAGGAAAATTATATTTTGCTGAATGTTTGCATCATTAAAAAAAAAATACTAGCCTAATATGGACGTAACATTGAATAGATCGCTTAGCACGAAATTGATGATAAAACAAGCCGACAATGTAACAAGATGCATAGTATTTGAAAAATTCTCGAATATTGTACCCGATGCAGACCCAGAACACTGTAAACTTCAATCGAGTACACTGTACTTATTTCGAGCATAATAATTTTCTTGGCAATAAGCACTCCAACAAATATTTGAGTATATTTTTGAATAATTTTTTTTATTTTCAGTGTGCATTGAACGTCCAAGTATAAACCCCGATATAGGAGCGTGAATTGGACATTGGACAAAGCCTTACCGGTCAGAAAGGCGGAGTGGTAATATCCGGCGCTGATTTGCTTTACCGGTTCCGGAATGTGAACTTTGGTGGGCGTGTTGACCAAGCCGGAAGTGCCAGGAAGTCCCAACTGTCCCTCGAGATTGCTGCCCCAGGCCAGCACCCCTCCATCGCTGGTCAGTGCAAGGGAATGATGTGATCCTGCAGCGATTTGCAACAATTTCGGTCCGGCGAGACCGCAATCGTGTATCATTACAGGTGAACTGGAGCTGTCGCCAACAGCGAGGCTTCCACGGCCGAGCTGGGATTCCTGGTCGCTTCCGCACGCGAATATCTTTTGATCCGTCGTGCATATGAGGGTGTGCGCTCGCCCGCATGCCACGTGCGTCACTTTCTCCGGTTTTAGCACTGTGAGTGTCGAAAGAAAAGCAGAAAATCTATAATCTTATCGACGAGGATTAAAAAAATGTTAATGTAAAAAATTCGTGACCGGATTACGCGCGCACGACTACTGACCCTTAACGCACGAAGGCTTGCTGACGTGATTCTTGTGGCCGAGACCGAGCTGACCCCAATCGTTGCTTCCAAAGACGAAGAGCCTTCCGCTTTCTTCGTGACGAAGGACAGCCCACGAGCGTGAGGAAAAAATACCAGTCATTAGTACCGTCATAATAATGAAAATTTTCCTCACATTGACCGAACACGGCAGAATGTAGTTTTGAGTAGATTCTATATACGGTCTTATATTTTTTGCCTAATTCTTTTTCATATACTTCACATACTATATTTATATAATTAAAAATGCGTTTTTGGTTTTTATCAAAATCGCGTAACTTTTATAATATTTTGATTCCTCATAGACAAAGGTATGTTTCAGTAAAACAAATTTTTTAAATTGAGATTTTAATGTCAGAGTGCATTAAATAGTCTAAAACGCTGAGAAATTCGATTTGTAGCTGGCGTCTGGACGTATGCGAGGGTATGTGTGACTTGCATCTTTTAAAACGGTTATAACTCGGAAACGGCTTGAGATAGCGAGTTGAAGTCTGGTACACTAGTAGAGGGGTCATGTTTCTTCTCTCGGTACGGTTTCATGAAGATTGAGGCCTGGTTCGAGATTTTAAGCGATTTTGAAATTAAAAAAAAAAAGTCTTATAGTTCCGACTTGCGTAAATGTTTAGCTATCGATCTAAAACTGCGTACAAATATAATACGATGATCGAAGATCTTTACTAACTACAACAATGCTTGGTATTAAATTTGGTTTCTATTTTATACGATTTTGAAATTTGTTAACTTTTCGGAATATTTGTCTTTACGTCTGACACAAGTGTCTGAATCAAACATGGTCCCAAGAGTAAAATGACACAGCTTTGCAATCAGTGGTGACAAATGGTTTAAAATAGTCTCATAAACGACGAATTATAGAAATTTCAGTTAGTGATTTTCTACGTTTTTCCTATGTCAGTATAGCACCTTGACAAGCATCTTGCTTACATTCTAGCGCTTCAATTTCACGAAAATGAAAGAAAAAATGATTAATTAATTTTTTTTGGGAAATTTTACAATTACGAAAACACGAGGTTTCCGGACTCATGTGTGGTTCTAATAACGTGTTAAAACATGTTGCTCTAAGATAAAAATACAGGAAAAGTTACATCGAGTTTGTACACCCCCTTAAAAAGGTTGCAGCATTTAGCGCATCGCCTCGTACATCGCTCGTTCTCCCGTGTTTATCGCAATTTTATGATTCTCGATGAATGTGTACGAAGAAATTGCACGAACGTAGTATTATCGTCGGTGGGTTTTGTGTGGCGTGTGTGCGTATCGATTCGTCGGGCAGTGGCTACTGTCCGAGGGTATGTGTATGCCAAGCATTAAGCCCGGTTGCCGATGCACGACGGCGCAAACTTCCCACTGACTGCCGAACGACCTGATACAGCTGCTGCAAATCATGCGAGCTTCGATCCTCCTTCTCGACAAATATACATGTACACATGTGTGTATTTTATATATATATAACACCCAAGAGTGTAAAACGCAGGTGTAGCACTTCGCGCCTACGTTGCACAGCAAGTGGCCAAAGGACTGTACAGTAAAGCCTGACAACATTTAACGACCCGTACGAGCAGTCAGTAAAGTTAGTTAAATTCAACATATTTTCGGCCTCTCAGCGGTAAAACCGCACGAGACAAGGATTTCGTTGATTAATTATTTATTTTCGAGCATTACCGATTCGTACACAAATAACACGTCTTTAAGGTTTATAAGTAGAAGACGCGGTGGGTATGCATTACAGTATACTTTGACGAGCACGTGCTCAAGTTGGATGCCGCAAGGCGGGATGGCCCATCAGGAAGTCGTTCACATATTGATTTTTCGCATAAATCATTCATACCTCATGATGTCCGAATCGATACGTTACACGCGAATACACACGAAGTTCGTACACACGTGCAATACACATTATTCGACCTTTTCAACCCGTGAATCTCTTGCTAATTCCTCACTACATTCAAGAGGCTTTGTACCCTACGCTCAAAAAATTGCTATCGGATTCAGTAATTTTTTTCAGCGTTTAATTTCAGTATTTTTAAAACAATATTGTTTTTTCATTTCATTTTTTGTTGTTGTAATTTCATTGGTTGTATTTTGAGACGTCCAATATCGTTTCAAAATCTTATTAAGGACGCCTTATGTCCTAAAATATCGAATAAACGTTAGCTCGTTTGACAAGCTCCTATCTGGAAACTCTTAATTTAGTATCTTGTGTTCTATCGTATATTGCAGACGGTAGAGACACCATGAAAAATAGATTGTCGTTATTAGTCCTAATACCGTCCTGATAATTTTAGAATAATCATGATTGTTATTGTAATTGCAATTTCATTTTACGGAATAAGTCCTTTACTCAGAATGTTATAGTTATAATCATTTTTATGTTTTTTCCCTTCGAAGAACTAATGAAGAATTTAAACATGAAAATTGAAATGCATTTACGTAGAGAACCATTAAATATTCATTCAACGGTGATGATAGATAATATTTGTACATCGTTTATTTATACGTAATAGTATATTATGCTAGGAGGGAGGCAAGTGCGCGATTTCCGCGGAGTGTGAAGTTTGCCGCCCTCACTTCGCTCGGGTAGCAAACACACGAGGTGAAAATCCGCTGCTTCCGTGTAACATACAAAACTTTTTTTTCGACTTCTCTAAAATAAACACGTCTCTTGTCGCAAAATCGTCATATTCGCCAATGACCATTACTCCCTAGGGAGCGATGAAACAATACTGCACATGTGCACAGGTTAATAATGACCATTGGTCAATTATAGGCGATTTTTCGCCTGTGTTACACGCAAAAAATGTGGTTATTTGAAAAATAGTTTTTTGATTCGCGATTAATATCAAAACCTCATTGATTTGTTATCGGCGTTATTAGAGTGAACTTCAGTCCGGAAAAAAACATTATAATTTTGTCAGAGAAAAGTTATGGGAAAGTCACTAAATTTTTTCAACTGTTTTCAGTAGTGGCGGAATTCAAGAGGTTCAATACTTACCACAGACAACGGCCGAGTGTTCGTCACCGCAGGTTACGCTGACCACTGGATCCTTGCGGATGAAGAAGTGTGACGCTACATTCTCGGCGAATCTGCTACGACCGATCGTAAAGACTGCACCGGTCTCTACAAGAAAAAAAAAAAGAAACAAACCGATCATTAAGGATGCTTGGGCCAAAATCGCGCGGGGAGAACCAGACAGGGACTCCGCCTACCGCGTTAGTCAGTGTACGAGTGAGAAACGCAGAAAAAGCAAGTGGTTAGACGGAGGTAGAGTCTTTCGGTTATTGAATTTATCTCAGAAACAAAACTGTGAAGCTTCCTGAAATTACGTGAGTAGATATTTTTATTTATTTATTTTCAAATCGAATAAACGAGACAATTAAATTTCGTGGCGAGCCTTGACCGGTCATCGAGAATATAATCAGGGGTTTCTTCGGCCTGTATAGATACGTCGAAGGTCGTCGCGAAACCTACTCGATCGATCTACAAATTTGCCTTGAGAGTATTTTGCACACTTATTTACTAAGTATACAGATAAACTCTACGCAGTTGGGGGGAAGCGTGACCTTCGATACGACGACGAAGACGACGACGAACATTTTTTTGTTTTTTTTTTTCAACGACTTTTTCGTATCGGTATCGCGCGAATCGGGCTCTAAGTAAGCTCGGGCTGACATTGATAGCCGCGACTCCACGTGAGCTCCTCCCATACTAGACTCTTGGAACGTTGCTTACGATTTTCTCTTTGCAACGGGGGGGCGAAACCCGCTCTGGCCTTTTATCTCCCTGTGTAATCTCACTTCGTTCGAAGAGTTGCACGAAACACACACTAATTCGAGGAGCTTATTGCTCGGCGGTTTGCAAAATAAAGAAACTCCCGAACGGCAGACAGCGAGAGGGCGAGAGAGTCGGCAAGAAATTGGCCGGACGACCGTGGGCGTTCGAGGCAGAGCGTCGACGATTCGTTACAAATTTAATAAAGAGGATAGACGTGTTATCAGATCCAGACGATAGGCCAAGAAAATCCTCAGGTTGTTGTCGACCTAGAAACACGCGAATTACCTTACAGTGTATACCCGAACGCGTGACTTCTGTACTTCCGGAAAATTTATTTTTGCCACAAATTTGCCGAAGCTATTAAAAATTTTATTCCCGACGAGAGACGCCCTTGAGGCGTCTACGAGCAAAGACCACGATGTACACGATCTAAGACCAATATCGATAAATTTTTGGGGCATAATAACTCAAATAGGATAATAATGGGTTATTAAATTACTGTACTTTTATGAAACAATTGTGTGGTTTTGTTTTTAGCTTCTACTAGCAAAAAAGAAATACAATGAAAGTAAGTAGTTCCTTTTCCATTAGTATGAGATAACTTACCGGGAATAATATTTAATTAATCCTTTGAAGCTTGGTTATTCGATATATGGATCACCGTTTTCAAGACAAAAACCAACGTACCAGTGTATGAGAAAAGAAACTTTAAAAAACTTTTGTTTAATTCCTCAACAGTTCCGTTGCGCTTCACACGACGTAAGAATTTAATTATTTACAGAGTTCAAGATACATTTAAAAATGGTGAAAGTTTGTGAATTAGAAAATTGTTCGTGCCCTTTGGCATTACGAGCTAATTCTATTTATCGAACTTAGACTTTTCATAGAAAAAATAAAAATATATATATTAAAAATGTCCTATATTGAGCCCTATTTTCAATCGGGTGTGAATGGCCGAATTCTCGTATAGAAGTGGGCTCCAGTTTTCTCCCATGTTTCAAGAGCTATTAATATTTCCGTATGATTTCTCTCTCTCTCTCTCTCTCTCTCTCTCTCTCTCTCTCTCTCTCTCTCTCCCTCGACAGGTCCGATTTCTCGTCGCGTATTGCGAACCTCAGCGGAAACCAGAGTTCAGGACGACAATGCAAATTTCGACCGGCCAGCCGTTCGACGATCATGAATCAAGCTGGCGTTATTTCCAATCTGTTCGCGTAGTACTACAAGGCACAAAGGTCAGTACGATGCAATTCCGTGGGTGCAAGTCCGAGCAGGAGGGAATTTACGCCTCGAAGGCAACACACGTACCGGCTTATCAAAAGTTCAAACGTCCCTTTGCATAATTCATCGCACATTCATCCTTCGAGTCTCACACATCAGGGAAAACGCACTCGACTTTTCAGCGGATGGAAATTTCTCTAGCCTTGTGGGTATAATTAGCGATGAAAAAAGCGTGCAGTAGCTAAAAATAACGCGAACGGTCGCGTCGCGTTTTCATTAATATCGAGCTCTCGCAATTCGTGATGCCGATTTAAATGAAAAAAGTGGAGAAATAAGCAAGGTCGGGAAAGCATGTACCGCAATTATTGTGATATTACGATCGTTCTAGTTTTCCGCTGCGGTAACTGTTACTTTATCACTACATTATCATTTCCTGCTACGTGCGTGGCTGGACAATTCTCCGATATTCTATAATCTTTCATAGTTGCGATACGATCGCGGCACCTACATTTTTCCATCGAGCGAGCAGGACACCGAGCAACCCCTTGCCTTCGGTCGTCGACCCACAGCGGGGATCGAGATCGATACACCAGTACTGACCAAAAAATTGGTCAGTACGCCGTTCGGCTATTGGGGTCACGAGAAACACGAAGTCGAACCCTCGACACGCGTTTCTCAGTCGCACGTACGAAGAATGAAAACAGATGAAAGCCAAGAACTTTAAAATGTACAGAAATTTAAAGTTAAAGTTTGATTAAAAAAAAAATACTATTTCATAAAAGAAAAGTGCGAAATTCGTAGAAAAATGCATCATAAAGCGAGCGATGAGGTCGACAGAATTTTTATGCACAATGCAACTTAGTTTATCGAGCCATAAGATAAATAGACTGGTGGCACTCAATTCGTCATTCTTTACACAGTAATCGCGAGGTGACGTGACGCCGGGTGCAGTGCCGAGTTGCATTCATTGTCTCTACGCACGGTATTTTCATTACGATCAAAGAGCGTTGTTACATTAACTTTGGTAGTAATTTTCTTTTTTTTCGAGTGAGGAAAGGCAGTTGGGATTCACAGGTGCAATGAAAACAATTGTGCTTTTATTTGTTGTTGTTTTGTTTCCTTTTTATTATTATCGTAAAGTCTTTACCAGGTATGTTTTCTATGTCGGGGAGTCCCATGTTTACACCTTGCGCCGCGTGAACCAGCAGACTTACTGCCGGCTTGGCATCGCTAGCGTGGTAGCAACTCCTACCGAAGGTTGCCAGGCAACTGGAAATCAATTCCGAACGGTACTTGGTCGGTCGAACGGACAATGAGTGGGGGGGAGTTAAGCGAGAATTTTCCATACGTTAAGTTTAAACAAAAATAATACAAACGTGACATTTAGAAATAGTGCAAAAATACTATAATCATAATTCTCTGTATAATTTATCCATTACAAAAACTCTCATTTATTTGACTATTCAAAAAAATGTGCTACATAACATTTTTAATTACGAACAAATATGTCGAAAACTAATTACTTTCGTAACCCATGCATGTTGTAATTTTGGGAGCTTTCGCAACGCGCTCGCCGATTGTGATTCAAAAATACTATAATCGTGATTTTTTTGTATAGTTTATCGATTACTAAAACTCTTATATATATTTTACGAGTAAAAAAAGACGTGCTACATAACATTATCTATTACGAACAAATATGTCGGAAATTAATTACTTTCGTAATGAAGTGACTCATGCACGTTGCAATATTTTAAGAGCTTTCGTAACGGACTCGTCGATTGTAATCTCTCACGTTCGAAATTGCGGCAAAGTCGGTTGACGACGTGGCCGCTGGTGGCGCTGCGGGCGGTCTCAGTCAGCATGGCGGTTCGGGCGAGCACGGGAAACGTTGTTGTCAACATCCCAACAGGCGCGTGTATTTTTTTATCGTCGACTCGCCAATTACCACTTCGGGCACGGTTATAAATACGTACGTCGATTAAATCGGATAGTTTACTTGCACCCTGTCGAGTCGTCTCTGCGTCGTGTCGCGTTAAATTTGCATTCGTGTTTGCACGAATCTTCGAAATTCATAACCTCGCGATTCGAGTTGTTTACGTTCGGGTCGCCGATAAGTTCGTTGAGAAACAACAAACAAATAAATAAATATATATAATACAACAATGGATGGATCAAAGAAAATTGCCGGTCCCGGGGACGACGCTGACCAGGAGGAATTCGACGAGGACGACGAGGAGGAGGAAACTCCGAAGGAGGACAAGTCCAAGGACGACGATCCGATGAAAAATTACGAATTCGACGGCGAGACGTACATTTACACGGACAAAACATCAAACGTAACGTACAGATTCGACAGAGCGAAGAACGAGTGGATCGTCAAAGACAAAGACGAGCCGAAGAGCGCAGCAGACCCGGAGGCTGGCGGGCCGGCCGCCGCGGCGAACGAGCCTGTTTATGGCTTCGAAAACGACACTCACACGTACACCGATCCCACCGACGGCAGCGTCTACATGTGGGACAAAGACAAGAGTGCCTGGTTTCCAAAGGTGGACGAGGAATTTTTTTGTTTGTTTTCTTTCATACCAGCTCGAAGATTATTTTCATATATTTTTCCATCACCAAAACTCGACGTGAGATCGCGGCAATTTCACCGACATAACTTTGGTCCATTGGGAAGGGTTCTGGGACGATCGACGATCGTATGTTTACAAACAGCAAACAGCAAATGTTATGCCAGCTCAAACATTATTTTCGCATATTTTTCCATTACTAAAACTCTATGTGAGATCGTGAAAATTTCACTGACACAACTTTCTGTTGGGAAGAGGCTTCAGGTTGATCATATGTCTACAAACAGCGAAGAGCAAATATCATACCATATTAAGCATTGTTTATGTATATTGCTTCATGAGTACAACTCGACAAGAGATCATGAAAATTTTACCGACACAACTTTGGTCCATTGGGAAGAGCTTTGGGGTGATCGACGATTGTATGTTTATAAAATACGAGCAAAGGTCAACAAATACAGTGAACATACAACGTTAACTTACATTAAAAGAAACAAAATCATTGTGTACCAATGAAAAATCTTTAACTTCATTGATCATCTTAGATAACGATTTTTAGGTTATGTGATGGTTGATAATTTTTTGTCATAAAAAAAAATTGCACAATTTTCATCGATTATCTAATATATTTCAGGTGGACGACGATTTCATGGCGAGGTACCAAATGAGTTACGGTTTCGTTGATCCTAATCAAGGCGACGATTCCAAGAAGACTCCGGAGGTGACAAGAGCCTCTGTAAAGCTCGACAAAGAGCAGAAAAAAGCTGAGGCTAAGAGGAAAGCTGCGGAGCCTGCATCGTGGTTCGAAATAGACGAGGCACACAACACGGCGATATACATATCCGGCCTCCCACTGGACATAACGATGGATGAGCTCGCAGAATTGGTGACAAAGTGCGGTCTCCTCGCAAGAGACGAGAGGAACAAAAACAAAATAAAGCTCTACAGAGACGCCAATGGCGAGCCGAAAGGAGATGCTCTGTGCACCTACATAAAGGTGAGTAGACGATTGTTATTTATTTTCTTTACATATATTTTTATTTTTGCTCATGCACCATCATTGTGGATATAGAATGTTTCCTTTTTTTTGTTTGTCACCGACTTTCGTTTTGGATTGTAAATCCGACTATGAGTTTAGCGCTAAATCGACAACAATTACGAAGCATGAATTAAATTCTTCGGTGTCCTTGTCGATAGATATATTTACATGCGATAAAAGTGCGTTGTGCGCGCTGTGTAAAAAGTAATACGTTGACGCTGTTACAATGATTATATTCTAAGTGTGTTAAGTTCGACGTTAATACGAGCTAAAAGTTATATTTATGTATATGCATACACATATATAATTTACGAGCTATACATTTACGAGAGACAATGCGAGCTTGGGTTCGCCAGGACGACTTTTTTTTCTTTTTTTACTCTACGTAGTACACAGTAGTTTAATAGTAGCAATTAAATTAATGCAAGCATCTCGGGCAGCAGTCCGAACTCTTACTACTCGCTCAATGGATTAAGAGAGAGCAACGAACAATTTATAGTATTTCATATATATATATGAACATATATATATATATATTTAAAACAAACAAATGGCACATAGATAAGTCACTGATATCGAAAACTCCGACCGATCGGTCGATCTGACAACGACAAACGATGTAGCATATATAACGAACTCGGGACGCCCTCGCGTTTAGGATTTTCTCGCGAAAATCCTGCGAAGCTTCTTTTTCATTTTCTAATTTTTTTTTTCCTAACCGCAGATGGGGGGGGGGGGGTGGTTTCGCTTTCAATAAATTATTTCTTATCTCAGTCGGGTGGAGTTTCGTGATTTATATCGTTATTTTTTTTTTTTTTCTCACGGCTTCAGTAATATTTCCTCGAGCGACAGATCGTTGATTTTCGCTTGAACCTGATTAATCGCCTCGTTATTCTCGGAAAAAGCCGGAGAATGGGACATGGCCGGGACGGCGATCGAGCTGTATTCGTGGCCCTGAGGTGCTAGCTGAGTGATCCTCGTGCTGTGCCGGCTGGGATGCAGTCGGCTTGATCCGTGCCTCGTTCGATTTCCCGTTCGTTCTCCCTTGCCGAGCTGCACTCTGTAGAAAGAATAACAAACAATCAAAAAACATCAATATTTCATCATGATATTTTTATCAAAACATATTAACCCGTTATTTTTTCCCCCAGGCAAACAATATATGTGTACTTCTCTTCTTTTTCTTTACAAATCACCAATGCATCTTTAAAGTATGCCTTATAATTTTGCTAAAATTAGGCGGGTGTTTAAAACACGCCCCAAAATCATTTTAAGAAAAAAATTTTTTTCTGACAGTTATTTATCTTACATTGAATTGTTTGCTTGGCTCTGATGTCGGTTTTAAACACAGAGTCATGAAAACATTCAGGTTTTTAACATAAAGAAGGTCAGAAATTTACTCACTTGATTGGTGGCCTCGATCCTATTTTCAAACCGTTCGCCCATTGACCATTACTGTTCTGTTGTTCCCAGTCTCTTCTCCATGCCTGCTGGACTCGATTTCGTATGCGATTTTTGCCCTCCGCTTTCTTGTACTTCTTGCCTTTCTTCCTGGGCTTTAGTCTTTGGTTCTGCGGAACGAGGCTCGAATCGATTCGCTTTCTTCGCCTTCGTCCTGAAAACGGTCGGACAAACTCATATCCAATTGTCACACAGTCCTTTGTCTATACCGTGGTCAAATTTACTCGCGGGATTGAATTAAACAGCTGCAGCGCCAAGTTTGTATCTCAGCTAGAGACACTCACCTAATCTACCTACCGGTACCTCGCATATGTAATGCTTCTTCTCCACGCAACTTCTCGGCTTCCACTTGTACTTCACGCTAGGATCCATCACAACGCAGTGCCAAGCGTACTCTTTGGGATTTTTTGGATCTAGCTTGTCGAAATTTTGAAATACGACCTTATCACCGGAGACACCCCATTCCCAGGCCATCTTCTGCCAGTTGTAAATCCCACCGATCCATCTCTCCAATTTGGCTAAAGAAAAAAAACATTTCGTACCCTTCGAATAGTTATCGCGGCGGCTTAGGAAAAGAAAATCCATTTTTTACTTGATGCACATTTTTTTACCGCTGCAATATGTAATACTAATTTTTTTGTCGGCCATCTGGCTCTAAAAGTGTTTGCGGTCTAAACATACTTTTATAAGAATATTTCACCATTTTTTTTCTTTAGTAAAATGTAATACTCACTGAACTGTTCGCCCATAAGGTATTTCCTTAGTGTTCGATCCTTCCCATTCTTGTTTAGGGTCGCCAGTGTCGAATTTCTGTCCTTGCAGTGAAAGTAGGCTTCCCTCCACGGCGCGGTACCCGCGCTCAAGTAGTAACAATTTCTCTTCAGACGGAAGAAACCCACGGGACAGGCGAATCTCGCAATTCCACCACCGCCGAGTCTCACTCGATTGCTGGGTGGGTTTATACTGAAGCTTTTTGGAAGCTCGACGAAAGCGCACGATATTCCTGAAACGAAAAAAAAGTATGAAATATTTTCTGTTCGATAATTTACTGAGTTTGTTGAGTTTGACTTGTAAAAAGATGTATTTTACGTCGGATATTTTGCATGGAAAAATTTTACCTCGTTACAATTTCATCGGTAGAAAAAAAAAACAACGAATTAAATTCGTTTGTGAAGTTCCGACATTTTCGCTGTTAATTCAGCAGTACAGTGTACATTTTTTTATATGTACGAACCTTAATTATCGTGCGCTCAACTATATTTTTCTTTTTTTTTACTATCGAGTTTAAAACAGTTAAAATTATTCGCCCTTTTTTGAGTTTCGTAACTATAAGGAAACGTTTGCTGAAAATAGTATGCCCGTGAATCTATCTCCTTTGGGCGGGATGCTACAATATCTCTACGGGAATAAATTTGATATAAGATCAAAGTGGTACGGAGCGAGTGAAGGCGCCAGCGCCGCGTTACGACCGAATGCATTTCAGTTTCGCGTCCTTGAACGGAATTCGAAGTGCATTATGCAACGAGACGAGATGACTGCGTCTCACATGAATATAGATCGGGTCTTAAATGTGTCGTGGAGCAGAATAGCGGACCGTCCATTGTATTCATCTCATTTATTTCTTTTTATCGTATCGGCAAGTCTCCGAAGGCGCGGTCCATCGATTTAACGTAAAAAAAGATACGTGTTTTGCTATGAATTTTTTTCTCAGCAACAAAAAATTGAGTCGAGAATCCAGGAGTTGCGTTCCGATCGCGAAAAAAATCCCCCAATTCTAAATATAAAGAATTGTAGGAGTTCCATTTTTTTGAAAAGAAGAAAATGTGAAACCAATAATATTGAAAAGATGGAACTCCTACAATTTTTTGTATTTGGAGCTGGGATTTTTTTCACATGTTCAGAAAACCTCAACGAACGATAAATCGTGAGAAATTTTTGATCGACGTTTTTTGTTCCCGAAAAAATAATTTTTTTGGTCCGAAATCGATGGACCTCTTACATTAAACTGTGTTTGTGGGTTGCAATGCATCCAATATATTTTTCCATGAGAAAGATCAATCAAACCACAGGATAAAAAACGCGGTTTTTGTGATAGCAAATAATAATAGAATTGGTCCAAATAGAGTGTGGGCATTCATCGAAAAAGGCTGCTAAGCAAAAGGTTTTTCGTCGCGGATCGAATTACGTAGAATTCACCTTGAAGGAACCTCGACGGGGCATGAGAAGTAATAACGAAACGTGACCCGAGTCCCTTGCATCCTCCAGACTCGATAAATTAATTTTTTTTTCGAGACCTACGAGAACCGCCCGCTCTTTTATTCCCGAGCTTCGATACTCTCGGCACGTCGATCCGCGGCCCACTTGCCTCGTCACGTTCTAACAATTATAGCAATACGCTACAGTCTGGCCTGCGATATATATCCGTATTTCTGTTTTGTGGCCGTGCGCTGATGAGCAATTACTTCTCTCACATGTGTTGCATCGGTTTCATTAATTTAAAAGAAATGAAAAGTTTCAAACAATTTACGAAGCTTGTCCTCCAAAGGTCGCGTTCCGTAAAATACTTGCAACGATCCGTTAGAAATCACTCTACGATTTGACCCGGCCAATCTTTTCTTATAAGAGATCATTTTTTTTACACAAACTATTAGTCAAGCCATAATTTTTTTTTACGAAAACTTGAAAAAGCATGGTTCATTTTCTGTTCAATTAATATTTTTACGAAAGTTCGAAACTTTTGAAACGCCGAAAAATAGTTGGCTCCCCGCTGCGATAACTATTTTTTCAATTATAATTGTCAGCAAAAAAAAAAAAACTACTTCCTTTTTTTTCTGGTCCGTTCTAAAAGCATGAGGCTCTGTTCGAAATCACTTCGCGCTCCTTCGATCCTGACGAGCCCGTCGAGATCGGCAATCCAACAAACGCGCTAGTTTCTCGTAGCCTTGCGCACATAATTATTGTCTCGCAAGCGCGATCTCGTACAGGCAATCAGAAGAAAGTCCCACGAAGCGTTGACAGGAATAAGAAGAGGCAGCGTCGTAAGCGAGTGACTCTTCGGGTTCTAGTAGAAGTAGATCGTGTACGTACGTACGTGATTCACAACTGCCGGTCCCGGTAGCAAAGCGATGCCGCTCGTTTCTAAGGTTAATGGTCTCTGGTATTTATCAGTAGCATTACCAGCGACGACTGCTCTCTCACTCTCTGTATATATCTTAAACAGTAATTTATCGCTCACGCGATTGGACGCCCGTACAGTGCGAGTATTTGTCGTCGTGGCTTTGCCTCACTCTGCCCGACTAAGTTAAGGTGCATTAAATACTCGCTGTGATTCTACACTTGTTGTCTGTTTGCATGTGCAGTTGCTCTAATACTCTCGAAAGTTTCACACTTATTTTCACCCTCCCCTTAGCGATTGGACGCGCAGAATGAGAATGACAGTGAGCTCTGTCTCGTCACACATTTCCCTCTCGCAGTTTCTGTAACACTGAGGGACTTGGAGATAGTCTTTTCTTTTTTCTTTTTAATTATTATTTTGTTTTTGTTCCCAGCTGCGTTTCCTACGGGCACTTGTGCAGCCGGTTTGCTCTACTTCTATGATTAATGATTGCCAATTACGAGCAACAGTGGGATAGGGTAGTGGATCTTATTAGGCTCGGGCATTATGAAGCCACTTGGATATGGGAAGTGCTGAAACGAAGGAATAAGAGATGCTCTGTTGCTGTGACCCAGTTCGGTCGATTTTTTGTTTTTCCTCGGAACAATCGATCAAGTAAAAAAAGAAAAATTATTGTAAAGATCGAAATGTCGCGTTATATTGATTTTGCTTTCGTACCAATACAGCAGAGGATATTAATTAGTGCGACCGGAGTCTGCGTAGTTATGGCTTTGAAAAAACGGCTCGACAGTTGTTTGTGTGGTAAAATAAATGTTGGACGATATCAGAACAATTCCATCATTGTGGACTGAATAATACAAATGTTCATTATAGCTCTGCCAGCGTTTACTCTGGCGCATGAATACTTGAAACTTTGGCTTATAGTCCGAAAATAAACCAACTCCATCGTAGGATGGAAAAATTACGCTTCGATCAAAGATAAACTTTGTTCGAACGTATTTCGAACGCATTTGCCAAGGGCCTCTATTAACAAGGCTCGACTGATACATTCCCAGTTATATGATTGATCAATTTGTTATTAACGTTCGGAATAATTATGCAAAATCGATGTTCGCAGCATATTTAATATGGTTGATTTTTGTATGCTTAACCCAACGCGCAGTCGATCGTCAGCGTGTTATCGCAGTATCAAACTCGTTCCGTTAATTTGAACCGGGGAAGAGAAAGAAATGTGGGTATAGTCATTATTTATGGCTATTGCGGGGAACTCTCACGTCAGATGAGAAAGCTACGCTTCGATTAACGATAAACTTTGTTCGAACGTGCACATTAAAAACAAAGTTCGTACTTTTTACAACAACTTGCAGTCCACAAACATCCACAATCTTTTATTTGTTAATTATCCGATCGCACCACCCGGCTCTAGTTTTACAAACAAAAGCATAAACTAAAATTGTTAATGACACAGGACATAAAAGAACAGGTTTGTATATTCAAACCTGAACAAGCGACGTTTTCACTTATTTAACGAAATTATTGTTATGAAAGTTCGTATTGCGAATTTAATGAAATTATTTTTTACTGTGTCTAAAGCATCATTCGCCAGAGCTCAATATTCTGGATTAACAAGGCTCGACAGATTCATCCCCAGTTACATAATTTATCAATTCGTTAGTAACGTTTCGGAATAATGATGCAGTGTTCTCAGCATATGTAATATGGTTGATGTTTGCATCCTTAATCCAACACACACTCGACCGTTAGCGCGTTATCGCAGTATCAAACTCATTGCGTCAATTTTACCCGGAGAAAAAAACCGCGTGTACAGTCACTGTTATGCTGTGGAGAACCCTCAGGTTTATCGGCCTCGCACTCGACAGCGGTTTTTCCATCTGCCTGCGAGTTTCGAGCTCGAGAACCTCGACCATATGGACATTCAATGCAAATTTCGTTCGTCCAAGTGCGCAAGTGAGCGCGGCCGAGGCGAGCGCACATTGCCGAGGCAAGCCGGCAATAGTCCGACAATGCAGCAGCCCGATCGTAAAGGCAGATTACGGTTTATTGGTTCACGGAATATCGTGACAAATGGGACGTCCGCCATACGAATCGTCGGGACTCTCGCATAACGCATTCTTACTGTCGACTTTAATTTCATCCTCCCGACATCGCATTCGATTATCGCTCGCAATTTTAACCGATCGCGGTGAGAATGTCGTCGATAATTATGTACGAATCGACTCGAACGACGATAATCGATCGAACCGGCGAGATCGCGCCGTTCACCCCAATGGGGCGAGATACGAAACCCGTTTCGCGTTGGCGGCATTAAAATTTTTGCATTCGAATGTTATTTGAATTATTACGTTATTACACGGCTTTTTATCATGCGCGGTACTTCATGACGCCAGCGGCAGTCGTTAGACAAAGTCGTCGCACGTTTATAGTCTTTCCTAATACGGTGTAATAATACGGTGTACGAACACGATAGTCGTAATTTTCTTCTATCCATTCCGCTTTAAACTCGGCGTGGAATATAATGAGCCGCGGATATAGTTTTGCCCCTCGGAGTTCGGCGTACACGTGACAAATGGAAATACCACACCGGTCGATTATTCCCATTTTTTTTTTTTTTTTATGTGTCGTTCGTGTGAAATAGTCTGCAAATATTTTCTCACGATATACATATGTAATTATTTTCTTCTCTGAAACGATAGATATTTTCAATAAAAAAAATTATGTTACACGCAACAGAGGTATCTGCTATATAATTTGCTCCGAAATTAGTTTTACGTTTGTTTTATTTTTTATTGTTCGTGTATTTATTCATTTAAATTTTTTTTGTCATAGCAAAGATATCTGAAATTCGTACCGAAGGTTCATTGAAAGAGTTTTCCGTGAAAACAGCACGAAACCTTTGTGTTAGACCGAAAACTTATTATAATCTCGGGTACAATTAATTCTCGTCGCGGGATGTCTCAATATCGCTGGGTAGGATCGACGAAAAAATTCATTATTTACCAAAAAAAAATTATATCACACCTAACAAAGATGTCTGCCACAGAACTCGCTCCGAAATTAATTTAGTTTGTTTTATTGCTTATTGTTTGCGCATTAAATTTATTTAATTAATTACACTAATTAAATTAATTTTCTATCAGAGTTAAAGTATCCGAAATTCGTATTGAAGGTGCATTGAAACTTTGTCCATGACAACATCACGAAAGCTTTGTGACAGTGCGAAAACTGATTATAATCTCGGGTACAATTAATTCTCGTCCGGGGTGTCTCAATAATGCACGGTAGGAGAGAAGATAAATTAATTATAACGAGGTAGAATGTTTCGTGTATTAATTAGTTTCGCACATTCCCCTCGCGGGATATAGAGACGCTTGGCGTTACCCACCGCAAAACCATCATGCGCGAAGAGCGAGCTTTCATTCATATGGTACAAGGCTGTGCGCTATAGACATCGAGGTCCAACATTTATTATTAAACGCACTCCAGCGTCGAACGTGCGGGTGATAGCGCGGGCGGTCCTTAATATTAATACTATCGGCCGCGTCGGGGCTTCGAACTCCTCTCTCTCTCCCACTCGATTCGATCGTACCGATGATGATTATACTCGAGAAGAAAAAAAGTTTGCCCGATTATAGTGCATCGAGAACTTCTGACTCCTCTGCCACTGATATACTCATTTTATCATTAAAATGCTAGATTTTTTCATGCCGATAAGCTCACACCCCAGCCTCTCGTTCGCAACCGATAGGACGATTCATATACAACAAACACTAAAAAATTGTAATTTTTTTTTTCCTCAATTTTCTTATTTTTCTTCGTGTTTTCGTTCAATCGATAGCGAACGGACGCGTGCTTTTTTCCCGGTTCGTATCGACTGACCGACGATGCAATTCTCTACGAAGTTTATCCTCGAAAAATGCTCAACACTTGTGACAAGAGGAAAAGATAGTTCGTGTTATATATTTATCTCTAATAATTCAGCCTCGGGTCTCACACTATTCTGACATTTTGTGCGATCAAAAAAAAAAAAAAAAAAAATGAGGTATTCTTTTTTCGATAGATCGCCGCAGCTGCCGGAAATACATTTTCTTTTGGTATCGAACAATTGTCGATGCAATTCTCTATGAAGTTTGTCCTCGAATTACACTCAAGACTTGTGACAAGCGAATCGGAGCGAGCGAGCACTAGATATTTTTTGTGCTAAAATATATCAAATGCTCCAATCGAATATCGATGAGAGGTTGTGTTTCGTTAATATCGATTTTATAGGATCGATAAAATATCTTTTGTCTGTATCATAGAAAAATAGTCTCGAGCGAGTAATAAAATCTCAATAAAACATATTTCGTCTTATCTGAGAATTTAGCTTCGATTCCCAAATTGTTTTGACAATTTGTTCGATAAAAAAATAAGTAGATCGATAGATAGATAGATTCGTTTATTACGTGTTCTGAGGCTTGAACCCCTTAAGAATACCACGCCATAGGGTATAAATAGCTCCATAGCAATTACATACAGCCCAAAATAGGTATGGTTTTTCCGATAGATCGACGCAGCTACCGGAAATAAATTTTTAAACAAATTTTATATCGCATGATCGTCGATCCAATTCTCTAGAAAGTTTGTCCTCGAATAATGTTCAACCCTCGTGAAAAGAGAATCGGAGCGGGAAAGCTAGATATTTTTTTGTAATAAAATCTATTAAATTCTCCGCTCGACTATCGATGAGAGATTGTGTTTTATAAACATCGATTTCACCGATTGATAAAATGTTTTTTGTGCGTGTCATTAAAAAAATAGTCTCGAGTGAGTGATAAAATCTCAATAAAACATATTTCGTCTTATCTATTCTCTCTAATAATTTAACATCGAATCCCACATTGTTTTGACAATTTGTTCGATCGAAGAAAGAAAGTTCGATAAAAGAAAGATAATCTTTTTGCGATAGATCGACGCAGCTACCGGAAATACATTTTTGTCTTGATACTCATTGATCGATCGATGGAACTCGACCGAAATTAACTTGCGATAAAGTTAACAGTGATCTGCGAATTCGAAGATTCGTCAATCCGATAAACCTCGTTAGGTGACAGAGGCCGGCTATTACGTCGAGTAGAGTTTATCGCGGCTGGCCGACACTTTTAGAACACCGATAGTGAACGGCATTGTGTCTACCTACACGACCTGCCCACCGGGCTGCTGCCGCGGCTATGCCTGAATTGCACGGCTAACGTCGATCTAAAATAGATCTCTCACTCTCTGTATACAAAAGCGGAAGCCATCCCACTCTACCTCTTTCTCTCGGGTGGTCCGACACGTTTCATCTAGCCGATTACTCGAACGAGTCGCGAGTCTGGGTCGAATTTAATAATTTCGCGAATCGACGGTTATACACCAAATTCCATTTTACCTGTTGCACACAGCATCAAGATCCAACATCGCAGCACGGTTCGTCCGTTCGTGATAACAGCCTTCATCCTTGCCGCCTCCTTATGACACTGTTACGATTGAAATTTATTTTACTTTTATTTAATTTATTCACCAAAATTGCTCGAACGAGAGATCAATGAACCACGCAAAAGAGTCCTCATCATAAACACTCTTAAGTTACGATTTTTTTTTAATTATTTTTTATCCGATGATAAGTGAAGAACAAAAGTTGAAATTCACATTATTAAGAATTTTTCGCTAACTCGTTTTGGTATACAAATTTTTGAGACTCTTGAAAAGTTTGTTTTGTTTTGATTTGTTGTTTATTTTCCTTCAATCGATCGTGACTCTCGCGAAGAGCGACATCGATGCGTGGATCGATATTGTGCAAGGAACGTTCTACGGTGGAGGCTCGCGGGATACTGAAGCTGGCTTCGCTCCGCTTACCGTGCGACGCCGTGGAGCTTTGAATCCCGACAGTGGAGCAGCGGCAGAGCACACGCACTTCCCCTGTGTACTACTGTTCCTCTCTTTCTCCGACACTCGTCGTCGACCACACTTCCCGTTTCTCCTCCACCGTACTTTTGCAGAGCACATTCGCAGTCGTTAGGAATCTCCAGGGCTCCCTCGAACTCATTCACGGGCCGTAGACATCGCCCTCTTATTAATAAATATTAAAATAAAAAAAAAATGATGAAGCCACCCATAACTTGAAGAAATCGTAAAGTCAATTAAAAACGGAAATGTCTTATCGTCATGCGGCAGTGATTAATCGTAATCTTCGTGCCACGGCGAAATCTCAATTGCAATTTTTGCAATTTTTTAGCGCAAATCTTTGGCCATTTTTGGCATCGATGGTAGAATTCCTGTAAAAATTCTACACAACACAGTGTTAGGTCAAATCGGAGGCTCCTTAATTATGTGTGATTTCTAATCCTATCGAAACTGTATCAGATACAGAAAAAAATACCTAAAACGGCCATTGCAGCCTTTCGGGACACCTCAGTCGGAGAAGACCTGACTTACCGTTTCTTCTTTACCATATTTTCCAGAGTACATTCGCAGCCGTTAGGAATCTCCAGGGCTCCTTTGTACTCATTCACGGGGCACAGACGTCGGTGTCCCATTAGCGTCTAAAAAAAAAAAAAAAAAAAAAAAAATTGACGTAGAAGCCACCCAAGCACTTGAAAAAATCATGCAGGTATTTTAAAACGAAAACGACTTATCGCCATGCGACAGTTATATATGGTCATCTTCGTGTCACGGAGAAATCTCAATTGCCATATTCGACATGATTTTGGTGCAACCGATAGTATAGTAATTAGTATAGTAATTAGCATAAGAAATAATTAATGGACAAGTATCTGGGCCATTTTTGGCATCGATGAAAGAATTCCTGTAAAAATTTTACGAAACGCAGTTTGACGTAAAATCGCCGAAGGCTCCTTAATGCGTTTTTTTTAAATCCCATTAAAACTATAAAGGATTTAAAAAACATACCTAAAATTGCCATTGCGGTCGTTCGGGATAGTCCGGCAAGGTCAGTTAAAAAAAAAAAATGTAACATCTAATCATGAACCAGTGATAAGTGACGAGCAATTCGTATGAAGCCCCAAAAAAAGTGATGATCTCAGGGTTATCCAAAGCCATTTGAATAACAACCGGCGTAAAGTGCCGCTTCGATAATAATCGTGAGGCCGTATCGTCGAAGACAAAAAAATTGACATGGATTTATGGAGCAAACTAACAATGATTACCGTACCGATAAGAAATTCACGTTCAAGTAGTTGCCTTATGATTCATGCCCCGACGATTTCCCGCGAGACACCTCTTCTACGCTCGCGTGGATGTGAGCAATTATAATTTTTTTTCTTCATTTTTCTTTTTATCATATCTTTTTTTCGCCAATTCGCGGATCAAGTTATCTCCTCGCGAGATAACATCTTTCTGTGCCCGACATCGATTTTCTCCGACGGCCTGCCCACGTCGATGCATCATCCCGCGGGAGCGGCGAGGTCGTAGCCGTTAGTTGCCTCGAACTTTGCGGAATCGCGATATACAAGTCATAGACGATACCATAGAGGTGCGACTATCTTCGTAGTTTCATACCGTACATAACTCTTCTATCGCTTATAATAGGTATTTATAGTCCGTGTGCTCGCGAGACACGTAACTAGATCGTAAATATTCGAAACACCACCTCCGATCAATGCGAGTAACCGTTTATTTGCGACGAGAAGATAAAAATAAAATAGAAAAAAAATGGCTTCACCTGTTACTAGAATATTAGAGGAATCGAGACAATTTATCGGCAAGTGTGTGTCGCGGTGCGTACACAGCTGACGTTTTCCGGTGTACCGTCATTGCCTGTCAATCGACACTTAAAAAAATTTATCGGCGGAAGAAAAAATGTTTTCGGATAATGCTCGAAGCACCGCGATCGCAGGAATTCTTTGATAATTCTAACTGCCACTGAAATTTCTATTTTCGTCGACAGTTTACTCGACAGAGTCTACTCACGCTCGTCGTATACAACCTATTCTCGGATATTTTGATAATCCGAGCGAAATCCCCCATCGGGTCGATGAGATTGCAAGCATAGAGCGCTTCGGGAGGTTTTATAATTTTTACGTGATTTTGAAATACGATAAATTGTCCGGGGAACGGAAGCCCCGAGAATTAATGGCTTGTGCGTGCCAAAAATCGATTCATCCGCTTAGCGTCGCAATCCCCGAAACAGCTTCCAGTGGTATGAAAAAAATAAAGCCACAGTCAATTAAAAAATTCGGCACGATAAAAAATTTATTCATCATTGAAGATTTTGTAAAAGCATTGAAATCAAATTGTCGGATCATTTTTGTTCTAGTAGAGTTGATAATATGACAAATTTCTGAGGGCTGTATGATGAAAGAGTTGTAACACTGTTGAATTATAAATAACTAATAAGAGGCTGTTCGAACTGGTAGAGCTGTGAGCAGTTTTTAAATCGGATAGAATAGCGAATTGGTGGAGTTATATCTGGTCGAATTGTAAACATGTCATTAATAATTTTTTTCATCATTCCGCCCGTTTCTTCGTTGCCTTTAGAAAACATCGATCTATGTACTTCACACTGATGTAGTAATTTTTCTTCCTCATCGAAAAAGGTCGTTTCAGTAAAAATAGTTTTACATTTCCTTTGGAAAACGTTGATCTTTGTATTTTACGCTAATATAGTAATTTTGCTTCCTCATAAAAAAGTAGGTTTCGGTAAAAAACAATTACAACATGAATAATTATTACAAATTTTTGTTTCAGTACCATCAGAATGTTTACAAACAACAAAAAATCACATAAAAAAAATCTTACCCGTCTGGATGGGTCTCCGTGCCAAAAGTGCCAAAGGACCTAAACAATTTCATAGCTGAAAGGGAAAGAGTGTACGAATTGTTAATTACCTATGAGTATATATCTCAGGGTTCATTACACCTCAGACAGTGTAGCAAATAGACTCATAGTTGGCTAACTCGGCAATCCGATGATATTATCTCGCTCGTGAGAGAGAGTTCGGTCTCTCGTCTCATCGCCAGACATCGACGTTGATGCATCCAATTGGCACTCGGCCACTCCCGGAGCTGTCTGTTCCCTCAGCGTTTTCGGCACGGTATTTCGAAAGTAGGTTCAACCATCCCTGTCTCCAACTTCCTACGAATAGTTTTAGCGCGGATTTTGGCTACGAATCTTCGATCGATGCACATAATGCTCCCCGATCGTTAAGTAATTATCGGCTGATCGAACGATCAATTATGCTAATCGCCATGGTTCGCCTAGTGTCGATCAGTCACGCTTGCAAAGGCTGTTCTCGTGCATACATCACCAAGAATAAACCAACTAATCTATTGTAATCGAATACGTTCGCCTTGGTCAGCCCTTCTAATAATCTTCGGGGAATTGAGTATGCGCCAGAGCATTGGCCGTGACGCGATCGATCCTCGATTACAATATAAACACATGCGACGAGCGTTAAGTCACGATTTTTCTTCTGATCATTCCTCTTCTATTACAATTAAACGTTTTATTTATTTTTTTATCGGTTAGAATTTTATCGAAAAAAGGAGGTAGAAAGGCTCTGTGTTAACGAGAACAAGAGGCTGGATTGTCGAGAGTCACATTTCCATTTACGAGTTTCGCTCGTGATTATCGCGCAAAGGTCAAGCGTTTGATTAATTAGTATCAATAAACATTGTCGATTTGTAAATACCGAGATCGGAGTTAACAAACGTGATTCGTTTTTTACAATCCCTTCGGGGCTGTTAACGATTCCTCGCTCGCAGCGGTGCAGAGTACTTCAGCGTGTAAGATCCCTCTGAACCCTGTTGCTCACTTGGTGATTTATGATCGACGGGAGCTCGTTAATTGATTTAATAATGCGTTCAACGTTTCGGAATAACCGATAATGTCCGTTCGAACGGATTCAATACATAACCGTACGTACGCTCGCGACGAGACTCTCAATACGATCGAGGGGTCATCATACAACGGCTCTGTAATCGCCTTTCGATAGGTAAAATCCCATTCGATTTCAGATCGACGAAAAATATATTTCGCGATAGAGAAGAAAAAACCCGAAAAATATTTCTATTGTATTATTATAATTTTGAGTGACATTAAACAATGCGTTTGGTGTTGCAAAAAGGTGTTGCACTACGTGCGATACCTTTTCAAAGTTGTCACGGTTTCGAGTGCGGGTTCGTTACAAACTGAATTAGAAAAAAATTTGGGAACAAAGAAATCAAAAAGTTCAAGCGGACGTATCAAGTCTCTGAGAATGTTATGCAGTTTGTGTAACAGAGTTGTTTTCAACGATGAGCTCATTTGACAAGATTTTATCGACATTAAACCTTTGGCACGGGCGTCAAAGTGCTAAAAAATGATTGTGCATCGAAACTCAACATTGTTTTTGTTAGAATAACAGCGAAATTGCGATTTTTTTCATAAATTATTCTGTGAACATGAAATTTAAACTTTCATTAATAATTTTTATACCTTTACCGGAGTTTAACGCTGCGAGTTATGAAGAACGGCTGATACACTATGGCGTGTCATTTTTTTGTGTCGGGCTAGCTTTCCTAGAACGCTGGCGTTGGCCCAATCTAATTTCACTCTCGTTACCTGACACGCTCGTCCGATAAATTCATTTTACGCGCTACCAAAAGGATCGCTTCCACTTGCTTTCTCATGAATCATCAAACTTGCCACGGACAAATGCATTATAAATGCAATGCCGAATAAACTTCATCGCGCAACAGGTTTTTCGAGCCTCGATCGTCATGACGTTCTGCGTTACGCCCTCGGAATCCATTCACTCCGCCCGATCAGGCGTATGTAAACCAGTGACAAATACGATCAAATTATAAAGTCGACGAAGACGAAGAGGCGTGACCTTTTTTTCATAAGACTAATAATCTCTATTATCCAAGTGAGCATTCTTGACTCTTGTCGCGATTGACGATCTCTCATCGTGCAGAAGGCACGTGTAGATTCCAAAGTAAAAAAAAAGAATAAAAAAAAAAATGTCAATGATCGGAAAAAAATGGTCATAAATTGAATTAGAAGTACAGTTGAAATTGCTATTTCAACTCAACTTCCAATTCTTATTTCAACTCTGCTTATATATAAACCCAACTCAATTCTTATATAAACCCAACTTTTAATTCTTATTTGAACTCAACTTCTAACTCTACTTCTAATCCTTATTTCAATTATATTTCTAATGCTTATTTCAACTCCACTTCTAATTCTTATATCAACTTGACTACTAATTTTTAATTCCATGCAAGGTTCCATGGATCCGATTTTGTATAAGCGAGGTTTTCAGGTTAGTTTGAGAGAAAAATATGTATATTTCTGACAGCCCGCAAGCTAATTAATTCCGTCAGTCCGCTCAAGGAATTCGTCGTTTTACTAAGATTACCTTTCTAATCATATTCGTCTTGTGAAACAAATTTATATCTGAATCGAAAGAAATCGTTAATCCAAGTGTTAGATCTTTAAAAAACCTTCGGTAACGTCTCTGTATGTGTGCTTGTGTGTGTTCGTTAGAAGTGAAAGAAGAAGAAGAAGAAGAAGAAGGAGGAGGATCGCAGCGAGCTCTGTCCAACCGGTTTGAATTTTCGTGCAAGCTTTGCGATGACTCGATTCCCTTCGCGGCAACGGGCACGAACTTCAGGGCCCCAAATGGTCTTCCCCGGAATATCTCGAAGAGAATCCGTTTGCCGCAGTGGACACTGCGATTTTCGTGTCGTCGACGAACACATCGTCGATACACATCTGCGAATACCGATGTCTGAATGTAAACGTTCACGTGCGGAGAGAATATTCAGAGGCCATGGCAGGTGCGACCGACTCCTTTCACGTATTACGTTCGTGGCCCGCGTCTCGTTCTCGTAACAGCATTCGCGCAGCTTCACGCACATTCACGTGCACGCGAACTCCTGGAGAATAAATTCGCGAGCATAACGGAGAGAGGCCTGTCGGGAGATTCGTTGAATCACCGTATTTGTCGTTTCGAGTGTCGCAGAACGAGGGTAGAGATAGACCTCGAGACCGAATTGTTGCGCGACGAGAATCCCAATTCCCTTACCTCCAGATAATTCTGTATCCGTCGGCATATTTTATCTTCTCGTTGATCCCTTTGGCTTCGGCATTTCTCCTTGGGTCAAGGAGGAATCCGCTTAGATCCTGAAAGCATTCGAGCCACCATGCAGGACGGCACTGTCGGGAAAAATGTGGAAAACCTGGAAATGTCAGGGAATTTTAGATGGCTCAGAGAAACCGGAGTAAAGCCGCAGTATAAAACAATTTTGTTTGAAAATTAATGAATGGTATTGGAAGCTTTCATTACACGACGGAATGGCCATTGTCAGGAAAAACCTGTAAAATCTGGAAATGTTGCATTATAAAAAAAAAGTTTTTATGCAAAAACTGGTATATTAAGTTTCATGTACAATTGGGATGAAAAATTAATGTCCACCGTAGTAAAAACATTGGGAATTCTTCATTCTTAATAATTGACTTTAATTCCAATGAAAAAGTATATTAATTTTTCATTACAGTTGTACATTAAATTTAATGTACTAGTTTTCACATAAAAACTTGAAGCCCGGTAGATTAAATTTATAATTTTTTTAATGGTGCTGGAAATCTCAAACGCCTCACGAAAATCAGGTTTATTTTTCATCAGATTCGGCGGTCACCCTGTAAAATTTTCACTAATCGCTTTGTCTTCTATTTTCTGTTCCAACAATAATTTTCAAAATTTACACTAAACTATCCACAATATTTTACGTTTCTCCACTTACTCTATTTCCAGTTATTTTATTTTTTCTTTTTCTAGAATAAAATTTCTTTAAAAGGTTTGTCCAGCGAAAGGTACAGTTCCGTAAATTTCAAGCCGAGGCCTCGATCCTCAAATCGAAAGTTAAAAGAATGAAGAACAGAAATAAAAATATGAAGTCCGTCGGGATTTCGTAGTTTCCATCCTCTTTCGCAACATCAAACCCAGCGTGTCTCGTCTCGACCCGAGAGTTTTAGAACTGGATTAGAGCTCCTGACAACCGTGAAGCGCCAGTTTTCGATGCTTCTTCTGCTTGCGTTCCTCCATTCGTCACAACTTCCTCGTAAGGAAAGATATCCCGCTATTTGCCCGATGCAAGTACGCTACTTGCGACCGAGAGACCTCGAACGTATTCCTCTTACCGTCACATACACACACACACATGGGACATAAAATGCTCGTAACGAACAGACTTATTTATTCACTCATTTAGCTTCTAGCTGTTCGTACCATAAGCGATAAGCGAAGATTACGGAGGCTTCTGCTTAACGGCTGCTAAAAAAATCATAAACTTTTTGTTTTATGGCTTTCACGTTCCTTCGGTTCTTATTCTCAGGCTGCGGAACCCTCGATTATCTCGACCCAAATAATAACTATGCCTGTCCTTAAGTCTCCGATTGCGCCCTGCTCTTTATACACCGCAATTTGTGCCTTCTCACCGCGGAGTTGTGACCTTTAAATCGTGATATTTGCTGCATCGGCGGGGCAAAAGCCAACGAGAAATTTCATAAATCACTATCAGATCTCAGGGCAAAGGGTAAAAGAGATAAAAATTTTTAATTGCACTGTTGACATTTTTTACATCAACTATTAAAAAATAATGAAGGTTTCATGCACTATAAACCGGTATATCGATCAAATTGAATGTCAAAGTAGAGGCAAAATTAACAGTTTAGTGTATAAAACATGCATAAAAAGCTCGATTCAATGTACCGAGCTTTCGTTTTAGCTTGTATTCGTATATTGAATATATTCGATTGGTTTTCGTGCCTGCAGACTTTATTTGCGGTAGATAAATTTCATTTGCAATAACTTTTGTACATTTCTGCAACGTTCGCAAGTGCGATTTAAAGAAATATATTTTTAGAAGTCTGACGAAGATTACTAAAAAAAATTGATGATGTCTCATCGAGAAGTTTTTCGAAGACGACCTGAACTTAGAATAGGTGAGATAAAAATCACGGAAGATGAGTCATATGTGCCGCGCGGAGTGCCCAAAAATACATCAAGAGCTCTGCAACCTCTCTAGGTCCATTCTATAGATCGTTCTCGATCGGCTCTGATCTCGATCCACTCGAAAAACGCCCTCTCTGTCCTGTAACCGAGCGATAGAGCACATCCACACACGTGCCCGATGTGTGTAGTTCTGGTCTACAAGTGTATTACTGAAGATGCTACATAAGCCGATTTCGAGCGGAGACGTGTCATAGAGCATCGTGTCGATGCACTCTCAGTCAACAATAATCCCTAGGAGATGCGAAACTCTTACCTAAAAAAATCTGAATTATGAAAAAATAAAACAATCGACAACATCGAAGGGTAAAATGTAATGTTCAAGAATGTATTATCGCGTTTGTTACGTACATGCGGATGTCCGTATAATTTTCAATAATTTTTAGTCACTTTTAAAAATAATTTTCTATAACTTTCAAAAATTCCATCACTATTTTCCTGCACTCCGACAAAGTGGACTTCCTGAGTACCGACAAAGTGGACTCTTAGCATGCGGTCGGCCGCATATGTGTTCGAGCGCGGTACAAGAGAAAAACATTAATCTAAACTATCGTTTTTGTCGATTGAGCGCAATCGCATAAATATCTGGGTGGTTGTGCATCGTCTCTTCTCTGTTTAAATAATATTCTCGCGTTAAAATAATCGTTTATGTTTCCACGTACACGTGGGTGTAGCGCCAGGCGTGTCGATACACCGTGGCTAATTCGGATCCTCGATTAAACCACACCCCGAGAAAGTCAGTCCGAGTCTCGTTGAGTGATCAAAGCACGATCGGGGAGCTTCTCTTCGCGTGTGGCTCGGCTCATGTCATGTGTTGCACTCTGCCTCTCTTATGCTCCTTGCTTCTCAAACGCTTCTCCAGGAATACCTCTGCGAATGAGAGGGAGATACGCGAGACATATAGTTTTTTTTCTCTCACCGATCCGATTAAGTCTAATGCGTATCGGATTATTCACGGTAAAACGATTCGCAACAGGCCTATATACATTTTGCTTGCCGCTACGTGAACATTCGCTTTTGCATTATTTTCTTTCACACGAACTCCTCGCCGTTTTATTATCCGAATAATTATACGCAGATATGTAAGTATATATACATCCAGAGTGAAAGATCGGAGAGCCGGAGATTCGCGATATATAGGCAGCATTAGACGTGTATATCTCGGCAATTACGAGGCGTACGAGGCAGCTGGTGCCTCACTTTATTCCCGGCCCCCGGAGGGCGAGAGATATCTTCTCCCTTTTCTCTCGCTCGTTGCTTCGCTCTCGTTCGCCGAGAGAACGTGCGGCTTAACGAGAGGATACAGGTGTACTCGACGAGCGTGTTAAACATATGTGGACAGTGGAGAACTCGGGAATGAGAGAGATAGCGAGGAAATTTTATCCGACCGCGAGAGAACTCTGTATGGATTTTTATCGAATTCATTCGAAAGATTAAATCCCAACGCAAACGCCGCGTGATTTTCTCGATAGTCTTATAGGTACTGTCATTTTTGCAGATTGCTCTAACGTTTTTTTTTTACGTTAAACTGAGAAATTATCATTTTTCGTCAACGTTTATATATTCTTTTTGTTTTTTTAATTTAATATGTGCAATTCAATGTTTGGCATTCTGCGAAAAGCGATATCCGCGTAACTGTTGGTCAGACATCGATAAATTTTTTATTCATCTTTTTTATGTCGATGATTCAAAGAATATCGCGCTGAAGTGAAAATAATCAAAGTTTCTCTTTTCCCTCGAACTCGACCCGAGATAAAATCATGTAGCGTTAAGACTGCAAACTCGCTCACTGTAATAAGTACAGCTGGCAAGTGTACTATTCTGTTCCTAGAAGGTTTAATTAAATTATAGATAATCACTCGTCTGTATCAAAACCCGGCAATCACAATTTTTGCATAATTCTCAGCATTTTGCATAAGTCCGCATTCTGATAGACAGTTTTCACTCTTATGTCTACTTCCACTGTGCACCGGTCGATCTTATTAGTTATAAAGTTCACAACGACAAAAAGGCGAGTCGACGCATCGGTATATATAATAAAAAAAAAAAGTGCTGACACACCCAGTACACTCGGAGCAGTGGCAGTTTCTAACGATCTGGTTATTGGAATCGTCTAGTTTCCACGGAGTTAATAGAATGTCGTTTGAAAATATACGAGTTTAATCGGAACATATATGCTTACCTACCTACTCTGCAGGGCAGTACAGATTAAATATCGATCTCGTTACTGGGTCATAACTACTTTCAAAAATCCGAAATTTACACTTAATTAATTTTTTAGAAACAAAAACTTTCGCAATTTACGCAAACCTATCCAGGTTTTTTAAGATCAACTAGTCGACTGAACAATTCGTCTTTTTTCTAAACATTTTCATCCGGGAATCGTCAATTAATCAGCGAGGCACAACAATAGTTGACCCCTCTACCGACTTTCTGCCAAGATCAAGTGCTCAAGTGCAAGATCAATTGTTGTTTCGATACCAATCTTCCAATGACATACAGTTCATTAAAAAGTCTAAAAGAAATAAATAAAAAATAAAACAATTAGACTTTAGACCATCACTGATGATTTCGACATGTATTCTGCATCGCTTTGTACAATAAACACGTCCTCCCGTTCCGGATAATACTAAATGATTGGTATTGAAAAGCAATACCGACCACGTGGAGCACTTGACCTTTCTAGTCGCAGAAACTCGAGCCACTGATATTCGAAACAGGAGGACGTGTTTATTATATATACAAGCGATATAGATTACGTGTCGAATTCATCAGTGATGGTCTGAAGTTGCTTTATTTTTTATTTTTTCTTTAGATTTTTCCATGGCTACTAAATAGTAGTATATCCTATATAGTAGTAGTATAGTAGTATTTCCATAGCTACCATATTAGATTTTTCCATAGATACATGAAAATATCTAAAAAAAAGAAAAAGTAAAAAAATAAAACAACTTAAGACTATCACTGACGATTTCGACATGTATTCTGTATCGCTTTGTACAATAAACACATCCGCCCGCGGCCGGATAACAGTTGGCTCGAGCACGTGCCTAGGTGCCTAGGTGCCGAGTCCAATTTGACGAATAATTGGACAGGATGTAGGTACGACTCCTCTCGTACTCGCAGGCTAATTAGGCGAATCGGTTGGAGTCTGGAATGCATGGAATTGTTCGGGCTATTCGGTATGTGCGAGGAGGGTGCGCGCGGTGAAAAGGATATAACCGAATAGAACAGTGTGGTGGGGGGAATAGAATAGGATGCTCCATAGCAATGTGGATCGTCGAGCGGTAGAGCGCTAGAAATTTGGCTCGGTGCCAGTGTTCTAACGATGATAGACACACGAGCTGGTACTCGAAGTCAACTAATGTCACTATCGGCTCGCGGTGCTAGAAAGCTTGCGGCTTAAACGTGAGACACGAGCGTACTCTCAACCACTTCTCTGGTTAACCCTTTGGCGAGCATCCTGCGCAACACCGAATTTTCGACGTTCGACTGGGGCGAACTTCCTCTCGGCAGTGTGAGTCCAACTCCGGTAATCACTAGCACTACAGCTCGCAATTGTCGATGCACCGACGCAGCAGAGAATAATTAAGGTGCAGGCTAATTCGGGATCGCAGATGAAAATGTACACTGAGAGGTCTTCGCAATATTAAACATTTTTTTTATTAAAATGAGTATTGAGACTTGGTATTGTTTTTAAATAAAACAAAACAAAATCTTGGTCTATTAGAAATATCTCTCATAGTGGCTATTGAGGTATTTTTATTGAGATCATCGTCAATGAGTTTTATTAAATTATACTACATAGTATAATTCGCGAAAAATTTACAATACGTATTGCAAATATTACTGTTTAAAAAATTGCAATAGCTATTATGGAAATATTCATCATAGAAAAGTTGCTGAAACAATTTTTTTAAATCTTACTATCTGCAAAAAACAAAAAAGGCTGTTATAACTTGGCATTACCGTAAATGGTTACGACGCTGAAATATCGATAAATCACTTGGCCTAATGGCGAGAAGTAGCGAAGTTGTTGTTTTGATCGATAACGTTTTTTATCTCGACTATTGTCGGTTGCGCTATCTCAAATTGCTAATTGACCCATTATCACGTTGAGTCTCGTGCCCATAAAGTTTTGACTTTTGTTTCTCATATGAGAGCTGCATTGCATGAGTCAGTGTTTCAATGATCGATCGATCTTACAATTATGTTGCTCGCGCAATTAATAACGGGGCAACTACGATTATCCGGCTGGTTGTACTATATCCGAGACCGATATTATCCATGCAATTTGAATCTGAACATTAATCTGTCGAGCGATTAGCAATGTCGTAATCATGAAGTTATATTATGTGGCAGCTTGACCGATGAAATCGTACGGCTTACTCCATACATACGAGAACGTCGATATTACCGGTTACATGTGGCGGAAAATTATTGAAATTCTTGGCATGAATGTTATTTATAGTTTGTAAGAAAAACCCGTATAAAAAAAAGTCGAGTCTATTATAGACTTGGTACAGATCTGTTACTGTGAATCTACCCACAATCCGCCTACTAGGACATTTATAGACGTACAATACAGATTTCAAAAGTAATTTCCAAGCCTGACACTTGTCTTCTTAAGTGTACAGTCTATGTGGACTTTGATCTATGTAGACTACTTTATGTAGACTTTGATCCATGTAGATACTCTTTTATGTTGACTTCGGTCATGGAGACTTTCAATTCTGTAAACAAGCGTTTACAGTCTTATCGCGTTTCGTGTAGAGTTTGTGTACGATAGACTGTATGTATGCGGAGTGCAGTCTCTATAGAGAGAAGTCTGCACAGACTGTAGATTTGAGTATACACGAATCAGACTTAGCACTTGTTTTCGAAATCTTTATCGCAAGCCTACAATCGCCCCAGTGGACGGATTTTGGGTAGATTTTCGCAATAGATCTACCGCGGGTCTACCGTAGACGAGATGTTTTTTTATTACACGGCTCGTTTCAGTCCGAACAGCAGGTCGTTTGTCAGTTCATTAACCGAACTCTGCACACGGATCGCCCGGAGTAGCGCAGTTCCGTTGCCCGTTTCATGGCCTCTCATCTACACATTGGAGACCGACCAGATGCATCCAGTTTCCACGCAATAAAGCAGATTTCGCCTATCACGCATCTCGAGCATTGCACGCACTATTTCCCATCTTGAGTCACACTCTTATCGACGATCTCTTTCGGCCCTCGTAACTAAGTCAAACGAGCGAGAAGGAAGGACTTTTCTTTACGTGGATAAACAAGATTTAACTCTAAACAATATTCATCTCGAAGCGAAGAAAGTACAGAGACATTTTGAAAAATTTTTTAGAAAAAATAAAATAAAGTAAACAAACATTTGAAGCAAATTATCTATTCAAAAAATCGCAGCGAAAAAAGCACCGTTAGTTTTAGGGCGGGTGTTTCAAATTGTGAAATTTCAGGTCCTATCGTGGACAAACTATGTATATATAATTATACATTTATTATCATTTTTGTTTTCAATTTAGAGCATCATTATCGATGATAGGTAGCAAATTACATAAATCCGCGAAATTGTATTATAAAATTTATGGGAAGCGAATGCGCCCTTGCCCGATACCCACGTAGCTATTTTTCAGATATTTCGCAAAAGTTCGTAAGACTTATGACCGTCAAAATGTTATCCGTAAGCTATTCCATCTCCCAAAGTCAACTTCCGCATATGAACGGCGTACGGATAACATTTCGGCGGTCGTAAGTCAACCAACGGACACTTTTTTCGTAAAATCTGAAAAATTGCTACGTGAGCTCGTTGTGGTCGCCGCGTCCGTTAGTACTACGCAATCTTGGACGCCTGCTGTCAGCAATTTCGGAATCTCCTTAAATTTATCCTCGTGACCTCTATAAATCGTTTATCCAAGCGAAAAAAGTGTTCCCACACGTTCCCAAATCCTCCCGGAAGCAGTGGACGGAAAATCCTGGTCCATCGTCAGGTAATCCACACCAAATTCCTTTATGACAAAACCCGAATGTAAACACCCAAATTTGCTCCCTCGCAACGGTAAATATGCCTGAAAACAAGGGTACGATAAACTCGTATCGAGAAATAAAGTTTATTTCACAGGTGCCCCGCAAATGAACATTCATCGCAAATAAATATTTATTTACAGGGCCTTCGTCAAGTAAATAATGTTTGCGGGTCCGTTTTTGAGTATGATGTTCCTGGGTGAAACGGTACTCTCATTTTATCCCGCGATATTTCTCGACAGGCGAAGAGCGCGTTATCCACGCAGGCGAAGTAATTACCGCAATGTACGATACCGACACACAACGCCCTTCCGAGCTTTGACCGGATGGGCTCGGCAGCTTGAATTGAATCTCCGACACTGCTCATTACGGATATTCCGCATAATTATGCAATCGCCAAATTTTAGTTTATCGAAAAATATTTGAATAATAAAAATATTCCAGATATTCAAAATATTGTTACGCTCTCGTGGAATAAAAAACGTGAGTATTTGGTTTTGGAGGGGATATTATTAGTACAATCGCAGCAAAATATCTCGAGCACGAACTGTCAGACGTCTGTTCTCTCTGAAAGTCGTATCAAGACTGTTGTAATCTGGTCAATCGATAATCTGTACGTTTGTCATTTGTCATACCGATCTATTCCGGTCATCTACGTAATATCGTGTGTCTTATCGATCAGTCTTCATCTCTATATTCGTTACAATATATATAAAATATTTTAACTACTGAAGAAAAAAAACGGTTCCGGTCGAACACACTTTCGACCTCCCAATGCGCGCAGTCTCGACCGATTCCGAAAAGCCGATTCTTCGAAACGTGAGCATAACGATAACAAACAAAAATGTATTTACGCCTAGTCGAATGCGACTTCCGCTCGCGAGTATTAGAAGCTCAACATTTTTTTCTTCTTCACGAACCAGTTTGAATAAACGTCGCCGAATCTTTACAATAATAAACAGTTGGCGATATCGGTGGAGAAGCGGGTGGACTCAGTGTGCAGCGATAGTAATGGGGGGAATAGAGGCGCGGGTGGCTCAGCCGCCCTCGCCTCAACATCGCCCGACGCTCGACCGTTAACCTATTAATGCCGTGCTCCTGCTGCTGCCGCCGGCTCGAACTTTCCGATGACCAGTATTCCAGTCTGGTCTATATAGGCTCGTTTCAGCAACAGCAGCAGACGGCAGCCCATTCCGGTTCGCAGCTCGAGCCAAGGATAATTCGCGAATTTATTACCTTCCGGTCGATATAACTATGTGGACTTGGGACTGCAAAACTATCCGAAACGTTCTGCTTCCTCTCGCGGTCACCCTCTTCCTCACACTCGCCGGCTATGACTAAATCGACCGGTGATTGAGTACAGAAAAAAATAAAATACGATAACACCAAGTTTGTGATAAGGTCGTGAAAAAGGTTTTTTGGCTGACAAGCCCCACGCCGCATCCTTTAGCGATTGTCACTTCGTTGCGAGATAACTTCGGAGGGAAAAAATGTTACAGAATTTCAAATTGTACATTTTTCAAAAAAATTGCGACAAAAAGATTCAATGACATATGCAAAAAAACGCTGATTTTATAAAGGAATACGAATTGATTATACGATCTTTGCAATAATCTCGTGAACATGAAAAATATTTTTTTGTTGCAAGATCATTTTAGAGAAAAATTAAGCTCCATATTTGTCCCGGCACACATTTTTCGAAAAATGGAAGTAAACCAAAAAAGAACCACCAATAACAAATGCGAGAATTGCGATTTCATCGAGAACAAAAAATTGCACGATCCGCGAGAAAAATCGGACTGTCTGGATAGGTTTTCCTCGGGAAATTTTCTTAACGAGCAGTCTTTCACCGAATTTACATATCGAACAATTTCTCCTCTCGAATTCTCAGTTAACTTTATTTTAATAATAGTATTATAAACATGATTATTACTATTTTACGATTATTCGTACAGTTGTCTTAACGACTCGTTGCCATACTTTCAGGAACCGCCCGGGGGGTGCAACTTGTCGCAGGAGCGCAGAGCGATATCTAATGGCGAAACAAGACCATGTCCCGTGCCGCGCGGAGCAATTACGATAATCTCAATAATGCCCGTCGGTGGTGTAGCTGGAAGCGGCTCGAACCCCCGGCTAGGCCGAGATTCAGTGCAGCATCAGCGACTTGATTGATACATCTATCGATGTAGTTGACCGAGGAAGGTGGGGGACGGCGGGATCGGGAGATCTAATTGATTAACATCAGACCGTCGGGTTATCGACGAGAGTGGAGAACACGTTGTGGCACGAGACGCGCTCACAGCCGCTTGCCTTCCTGTGTGATTTCATGATTCTCTTTATGGCAATGACGTATCCAGGTTAAACGAGCTCCGGACCTCTCTCTCTCTCTCGGTCTGTGTATCCAGAGCTCGCACGCAATTCGCGTAATCATAGCAATTTCCGTGCAAACACAATAATTCGCCGGGCTAAACAGTCCGCGAGTCGGGAATTCGTCGTCAGGCACATGTCGCGGATCTAATAATAGAAAAAATAAATACAAAAAACAATTTTTTGCAGCAGGAATGCAAAGAATGAGAATCATAGGTTTTTGCATAAGAATATCTCGGGATGTCACATTATAAATTTTTCTCGGTAGTGAGAATGAGTTGGGATTAAAAAAAAAATATATATATTTATTATGTTTTCACTTTGTCTTTTCGTCATCGAAACTTATTCAGGGTCGACGACGTAACGGCTGCGTTTTATTACACTAGGCGATGCAAATTCATTATTACGAGTTTATGCTGATGTAATAACTCGCCGACAATAATCCCGCGTATTTCTGTATTTATATTCTATTTCTATGAGTTATACGAGGCTGCTTGGAATCTCGGTTGATTATAGGTATGACATGCCGTCCGTCTGTTATTGCACATTCTCTCCATTCTGCGACTGTTTGTGAGAGCTTAAAATCGAAGTTTCTCGGATAAAAATACGTTTTTTACTTTTCATCTTTCGAGAGAAACTTTTTAAAAATTCTATATTTTTTTCCAACGTATTTTACAGTTTTTCCACTTTGAAAAAAATATTGCATATATTCATTATTTATCAAAGAATTAAAAAACATTTTTTTTTGCCGTTCCCATTTTTCTTTTCTCTCCACGCGTCACTTTTTGAAGGCAATATCCTCGCATCTGAGGATCACTCGTAGAAATTCGAACAAATTGAACTGTACCGGGACTTCTTATTCGCGTGCGCTCGACGAGTTCAACGTCTCAGGGACTTTCGAACCGAAGTAGGTACGTGCTGTGTGTAGTCAGACGTCGTGGGCGTCTCGTTGCATCGAATAGACATATATATATCTGCACACAAACGTGTCTCGGATGCAATGAAATCTTCTCGTGGCACACGCGGTCCACTCGCGACGCCTGCTGGCCAATGGATCTTATAAGTCTCGTATGGTGGTAGACAAAAGCGAGAGAGGAAGGAAGAGTCGCAAAAAAAAGGCAAACCAAAAAATTCGAAGGAGATCTTCGCGAGGGCGAGGGTGCGCCGTCCGGGCAATTCGCGTCCGGTTCGCGTGGGTTCATTCAAGAGTGTCCGGCTCGCGAGACGAGACTCGCGTTCGAACTTTTTTTTTTATATCAGTTTCCTTTATCTTTATTTTCTCAAGTCTCGGAGGGTCACCCCCCTCCTTCATACATATATACATGCAGTATCTGTCCGTGCAGCAACTTGGCACGAGAGTGCAATGAGGACGGTAAAAATCTCGGTACCCCTGTCGCCTCGACTATCAGCGTGGGCCGAAGTGCGGCTAGGCTTGGGCGGAGAGTCAGTACCCTCGCAATCGGACAAGTCCCATAAATTTAAATAATTTTTTTTTTCCCTCGACCACTCAAAAACTTTTATATTATATTGCTATATTGAGTCGTTGAGTGAACTCCTTACCAATTTCAAGTTAGGGACTCGGAGGTCGTCAAATCGTAAGTCTATATGTGTGTGTGAATTACGACTATACTTGCATTGTTACATTTGTCTCGCTACGCTCGCAATCGGACAAGTCCCATAAATTTAAATATTTCTTTTGTACTCAACCACTCAAAAACTTTTATATTAAATTGCTATGTGAAGTTGACGAGTGAACTCATTATCGATTTCAAGTTCGTAAGTTATAACTATACTTGCATTGTGACGCTTACCTTGCTAAAAGTACTATAAAAAAAAAGATTGAAGTTAATCCACTTTCACGGTCTTATAGCGATATATCCTAAAGAGGTTGTCGCGTCTAAGAGCCTAAGGACAGTACGGATTCCACCGATGGTACCAGCGTATCCAGTACATGAGTTAAAACCCGTGTATCGGATACAAATTACTGGATTAATCGTTCGGGTCGTCGGGCTCGTGTTCCACGACACAGGCCACTGACCTTCGAATTTTTTTTATTTTTTTTTTTTTGGTCGAAACGAAGATTAATCCTCGTTATTTCGCGACATCGTGTCGTGAGAGCGAAGCTTCGTTGAGCCCGGTTGACGAGCGGCGCGAGATGCCGACTCGCGATCGATTGATCGTGATGGGTTCGACAATAATAAGCTGCCGGGCGAGCGATCGAAAGGCCGCGATTCTCCAACGTCTCTCGCTCTCTTACGAAGCTCGCGAAGAATGAGAACGACCGGATAAAATAAAAAATTCACATCTGTCCAGTGCAGAAATAAATTTCTCCGGTTGAAACCGACTTTATACGCTCCGTTGTATGCATACGAGAGTTAAGAAAGATTTTTTTTTTTAATCTTTTAATTAGTGCACTGGTTTTCACGCTGCCGCGAAGTTGAATAAAAACAATACTTCTAACGATAAAACAAATAAAAACATGAAAGAATAAATAATAATACGCAAGGATAAATAACAATATGACAGAATAAATCAAAATATGAAAAGATAAATCAAAATATACATCAGCCCAGCCGAGGAATTAAATTCTCCGTCCGAAACCATTTTGATGCTCCCTGGCATTCATATGAGATTAAAAAAAGGAAAAAAAAACGGCATAATGAGGACACTGGTTTCACGCTGTGGGGGAGTTCTTTTGTGTCCTGTGACGAATTGCGTCACCGCTGCTGCCGTTGGATGGTGACCAACAAGTAGTGGTCACCATCCGACCGGCAGCAGTGGCAAGTAGTCGGCTCCACTTGATGTGCATATTTAGGCATTCGTCACTCGTCCGTTAGCGCCGAGGCTCGTTACATAAATAAATTTTATGCGTTCAACGTGCCACCCGACGCACTCTCTCGTTTGCCTTGTTCCTGGTATTTTAGCTTCGAAACCGCGGAAAAACTTCCCGGCCGTACGATATTTCACTGCGAAGTCGTCGCGCGCTTGCGGTTTCGCAATGTTGCGATGCGTACCTTTACGCCGGGGGTTTCTGGAAAGAATTTCCTTTGCGCGACAAACGCACGTATACGAAAATCACCGTCGCGCTCGACGTGTCTCTGTCGGCCATGCCTGTGACTTCGAGCCTTTAAAGATTATTCTAGAAAAAAAAAAGATTTTCTCTATTCTCCTTTATCCGACGGCTTTAACGCGACTCCTCTCTCCCTCGTGAATACGAGAGGGCTTAATACGATTCCGCGATACCGAGAATAGAATTTCTATTCAATCGTAAATTATTTGTTGCGAAAGTTGTCGATGCACCTGCTATATATTTATAGACCCCATTTCTTTGCTTCGCCTGATGCAACTTGTCTCTCCTGTTGACTTCTCCAGTTACCTTGGCGAAAATCAATATTGGAAACTCAAAAGTTTCTTTGGCTCTGTAGAATAAATATATTCTTTCTTACATTTTTTATACGATTGCAAATAAAAATATTAATCAAGAGTTTGTCAAGGAAACATCAGATACAAAAAACAGCACAAAATGATCCTCCAGTTAGCTTGGCGAAAGGCAATGTTGCAAATTTAAAAGTTTTTTTAAACTTTGAAGGATAAATATAGTTTTTTTAAAGCATTTTGCATACGACTGCAAATGAAGATATTAATCAAGAGTTTCTCAAGGAAATATTACAGAGTTAGCGACAGATGCAAAATAAAAAGAAACGATACGATCAAAAGTTGCAGCTAATTAAAGCAGACCTTTCGCAGTGCGATCGTCCGTTGAATAAATGCATTCGCAAGCCTCTCGAAAGGATAAAAAAACCGTCGTAAAAAAAAAAAATAAGCAATTCCGAATATTTTATTATTTGTAAAATGATAATTTTTCCTAAGAAATATCTTCGGATCGGATATCGTCGAGCGATAAATGTATTTGAAAAGTATTCATTAGTTATAAATAATTAATGAACGGCGACGCTGCAGGTGTTCGTTAGAATTCCCGATTTCTAATTTTGCTTCGATTCAGTGAGAAAAAAAAATGAAAATATGCAGTTATTGGCACGAGTCGGGTGTGTGCATGGTCGATTATTGTGTGCTAGGAGCGTGTATAAAACACTGCCGACGATGGCTTTGTGGTTGCTGGAAGCCTTCATGACGCCGACACGGATCGACGACACCGCGACACGTCGATTCTTCGGACAATAGGTCGCAGCGGTAGAGGAATTACAGGCCATTGATCGGTAGCGCTCGGAAATTTTTACTGTCTCACATAATTATCCCCGATGCGGCCCCGGAACTCATTATCGACGCGATCCTCGCTAGGTGCGAACTTTACGAGGGCAGGCTACGCACGCACATGAATATAAACTTTAAAAAAAGTTATAAGTTCTGTTTATTTTTGCAAAAATCGATTTAAAAAATTAGATGCGATTAATTTAGATTGATCGATCGGATGCAAACAAAATTATAATTGTTCTTTGATTTTCAGGTCGAGTCCGTGGAGCTCGCGCTGAAGGTTCTCGACGGATCGCAACTGCGCGGAAAAACCTTGTCGATACAGAGGGCCAAGTTCCAGATGAAGGGACAGTACGATCCAGGCTTGAAACCCAAGAAAAAGAAAAATTACAAAGAACGGCAGAAGAAGATACAGGAAAAGTTAGTAATTCATGTATGTTATTTTTCACTTTTTTTAAATGTGTAAAACAACTTTGCCGGAGTTCGAAGCGAAACGAAAGTTTGCGACGGATGCGAGATCGTGGCGGGAAAATTGAATGGCAGCACTCTCAAGAGTGCTCCGAGTGTACGTGAAACCACTGTAATGCAACTTTACGGCTGCACTCTCAAGAGTGCCCCGAATTTACGTGAAACCAGTGTAATGCGGCTATATATCATTCTCGCGAGTACTACATGATGAACGACAGTACGATCCGGGCTTGAAACCCAAGAAAAAGAAAAATGACAAAGGACGACAGAACATACAGGAAAAGTTAGAAATTTACATGTTATTTTTTACTTTAAAAAAATATCTAAGCAACTTTACCGGAGTTCGAAGCGAAATGGAAGTATGTACCGGATGTGAGATCGTAGCGGTAAAATTGAATGGTTGCACTCTCAAGAGCACCACGAATTTACGTGAAACAACTGTAATGCGACTGCGCAGCAGAACTCTCAAGAGTACCCCGAATTTACGCGAAACCACTATAATGCGACTCTGTATAGTGGCCGCCAGTACGTATGCCCTCATTAATTCTTTTTACACCACTTTTTTTAAATCGCAAACCTTCAGTTTCTGACTCGTTTCCAGCCTGAAAAGGGTAACGTTTTTCAAGATCGGAAGAAAAAAAAGATGTTTTTTTTTCTCTTAACGTTGCCACTGAGTAGCGACTGAAGAGAATAACCGCAGCCCGGGCAGCGAATTATCGGGACCGCAGCATCTCGCGGCGAGAGGGCCCGAGGAAGCTCGCGTCTCCTCGCCAGAAGTCGGCCGATACGTTGACCACCAGACAGACTGGCGTTTCGCTCGGAGTCTTCGGCTCGTCGGTGTTCACGGCTGGGCACCGGTAAAAGCAGCTGTGCCCACCGTTTAGTCGGTACGCCGCACTCGCACATCTGCAAACTGGCTACCTCTCATTCCTCTCGTACTGCGCCGCGGCGCAATTCGCCTCTCTCGCGTCGTCACGGGAGGCGCATATCTTCAACGTTTTTACATCCACCTCGCTGAGCATCATCCTACTTCTCATGTTTTCTTCTTTTTTTTTTCAGGCTCTTCTCGTCGTCTTTCCCGATGTATACAAGCATTCACGCACCGATTATACGCACGGCACAGGGTCGTCGTAGCTCTTCGCCAAGAAAATTCCCCGGCGGCGCGAAAGGCAGAGCTGCTCAGCGATTGAGAAAACCTCCTCTCGAGCCGACGCTGCGCGCAGCCCATCTGCCACTCCGGATAACGCTCGTACTCACTTTTATTTTCGCAGACGTTTCATTTACTCTTCTTCCTCTGCTCGTTCAAGAACGGTCGACTAATTAGTACGGAGTCTCGCAACGAGTTTCGATTCGGAACCACAGAGCGTCCCGATGGCTCGTTAACGAGGCCAAGCATTTTTGACGAAGAATTTTCGATGGGACCTTTTCTTTCTTTTTTGTATACACCTTTCGAGACGAATATTTCTTATCGTAAAATTAATTATTTTGCCACTGTAGCCGAAACGGTGACGATATCGCGATTCGATTTATCGCTCGTAATTGCTCCCTGCGTGTCCTGCCGCCTTGCCGTGGGAACCCGATTTCTTTTTTGAACGGGTACAATTCGGGGGTCGATTCGGGCACGTGAAAGTTTTAAGTCGGTGTGACGACGTGACGTTAGCGGAGAAGTGCATACACACAGTCTGTACTGAAGGTAAAAATTTCTTCTCCGCGCGGCGTTTGGGGGCAACGGGGACCCACCGCGCCCGGATGAATCATGCTTTATCGCCTTGGATCACATTTATTTGGCCCTCGCAACAACGACTTTCCGCCTCTGTCGGCCTTCGGCCTGTCCGCTTTTCGTAAAAAAAAAAGAAAAAAATTAAAGTAAAAATAAAATCTTATTAAAATCGTAATGCTCGCACGCGGTACGCGAGAAAAATAAAACAAGAGTCATGCAAAGTTTGAGAAAGGACGTTCCCGCCCACAGCTGCTCCATAATTTCTTTATTCAATATTTGTTTGTTTTTAAAATTTTTTTATTAATTTTTTTGCAACTTCGAACGAGCACGTCTTCTTACAAGGGCGATAATTCCTCGAAGTCGTTTCGCACACGCGGGGACACAGGGTGCAATTGAGGATCTATTTTCAGAGAATTCGCGCCGCTCGGAGACTCCTCGCTCCTCTTCTTCCGCGCTCTATTATTTTTGTTTTTATATTTTTCCGGTCCCGTTCCGCGGACTCCGTCGGAGCCTCGGCGGAGGAGACGAGTTCACAGAAGGGTGAAACGACTGTGCGGAATTGTTCTGCGGTCCTTTTGTTTTTCTTTCTTTTTTCATTCTTCGGAGCGCGACGTGCGCGACGCGAGTTGGAACGAACTCTTTTAACTAGCTCAGCTCGCGCCTCGTCCGGAGGTTTCGGAGCGGCGCGACTCGCCACCGATTTATGCGACGCGCGGTACGCGTGTACACCCCTCGTGCGAAAAGTAACACACGAGCGTGTTCGTGCAGTCTACGAAAGTACGGAAGGTCTCGTTGCTGAAAAATGATTTCGCCCTAGGGCGAGCACGATATATAAAGTTCGACGCCCGCCCCCGTTCCCGCGACGCGGGCGGCGCGAAAAACCAGTTATTTGCCAAGTTCCAGACAGCTAAGGGCCAATTCGAACTCCTTCGGCGCAAACCGGAAGTCTTCGCTATGCCATATAACGGGACCTTCGACACTCTCGGGGCCAGCTTGACAAGATCACGAGCGAGTCGTTTCACCGAATGGCTCGACTTCGCGTCGACTTCACGCGCGTTCCCACGATGCACGGAGCTCGAATTGGTCTACGAATCGAGTCAGTCCCGACGATTGAATCTGTCTCTATACCGCCCCTATTAACGATAAAGCTAATCAACTTGTTTGCTCGAACCATTAAAGCCGCTATGAACGAGGGGCTACGCTTCTGGAAATTATTATTAGAATTATTAGAAAATGACCGAGTGCAAAAAGGTTATAACCCAATAACAACAACAATAATAATAACAATAATAATAATTATAATAGCAATAACAATAATCGAGGATGGGATAACTTTTCTATAAATATATCGCGTGAGTAAAATTGAACGGACATATTTTCTCTGTATAAGCGTATAAAATACGCCTCTATGGTTTTAGTCACGCGATATTCAGCCAAGTGTGAAAGAAAATTTAGCCATATTTGTTGCAATGTAGAATTGACTTCCGGAGGATAAAAAAGCGTGTAATTGATAATTTGCCTGAAGGCCCGAAAAAAAAAAAAAAAATGCACCGGTATTTCTGCAACTAATAATTTGCTAAACGCTTAATTCACCAGTTGATCGAAATTGAGCGGTCGATTTATTTTCCGCATTTTAACGGGCGATGAAATGAAAGAACAGCCTCGGGACGTTAAATCGCCGGGACACAGACTATATAATTCGTCGCAATTGTTTTTGATTGCATAGGTGGAAGATAGACGACGTATTAAACTCTACGAGTATGCGAGCGGCGATTACCAGACGCGCGTGCACTCAAGAGACACCGGTATATCAGTGACCATTCATGATGCAAATCCCAAGAGATCGCGCTCGCTCCACCGGGCCATTCCCATGCTATATTCTCGCTGTGACTCAATGTGTATCGGCGGTGCGCACGAGCGCGATATGAGGTTTCAATCAACACGATACACGAGTTCTGTCCCGGTTCGAGCTTTGCTGCGTGGGTATCGTTAATGGCTCAATCTTCTGCCCGAGGTGTGAGAGTTCCGCACGAGAGTTTAGTGTCGCGTTATAAGGATAGGGAAGGGTGGACTCTCAGGACCAGTTACGGCAACGACGGAAGACGCGCGCGAACCAACAATGGAGATTACGTAGACAAGAGATTGCTCATCGCTTCCGATCAAATCTTTGCTCTATAGTCATTTTTTTTTTGTAAAAACTCCCGACCGAAAACATGGATCGTCCTACAGGCCGAGAAAAAGTAATTTTTGGAAAGTGTTGGAAAAACGCCGATGAGCAAAACGTTTCCTGCTAGTTCATCCACGGTACTTGAATAAAACATAATTTCATTGCTTCATGGCCAATGAATTTATTTATTTTTTTCGTTCGGAGTTTTCTTTTTTAATATTGGAAACATTTTTATTATGGGATCTATTTTTTGTATGTTAATTTTACTATGCTCTTTATGCAAATATTCCACATGTCGGGGAGCATTTCGCTTTTTTCAAGCGTCTCCAGCTTGAATATCGGAGGTCAAGGCTTGTTTTTCCAGCGCATCCGAATGCCGTGCAGTCGATTTAATCCCCGCAGTCAGAGTCCTTGACGACACGTACTTCGCCTCTTTATTACTATGACGTTCTGACTCGTGTACCAAAGCCCCATCATCTCCAATGGCGCCGCGTCCTGCGTGTCACGTGACGCGAAGGGCAGCCTGCCGCGATACAGCGGTCTCCTTTATAATATTAATACGCAAACATTTTCAAACACCTCCGAATGCATCACTGTCTGCGGATAAATTTGTATAGATGCGTTATTACTCCTTATATGTACCGTCGTACGTGCGCCACACACGTGGCCACATGAGTTGTCATTTCTCGGTGAATTAATGGCTGCTCGCCCGACGCAGGAACGAGCGAGCAACGTAAGCCGTGCCCAAGGAAAATACGAGCAAAGAGATTTATGCGCATTATAGTAACGCGATACTGTCCAAGAGTGCGCAGCAAGATCCCGAGGCGAGCTTCTTCTATTTTATTTTAATTTAAATTTTTTCTTTCAGCTGGGAAGTGGAGCGCGGCATCAGCATGAGCATTGTTGCGCGTACTACGCGAAGGGGAGTCGCTAAATTGCGAGGCATTAATCTTCTTTCTTTTTATTTTAATATTTGCAGACTCTTCGACTGGAGACCGGAGCCGATGCGCGGCGAACCGCTCAAATGCGAACGAGTAGTGATAATCAAGAACTTGTTCAATCCCGAGGACTTCGACAAAGAGGTCGCTCTAATTCTCGAGTACCAGCAGGATCTACGCTCGGAATGCACCAAATGCGGTGACGTCAAGAAAGTCGTAATCTACGACGTAAGTATCTTGTTCAATCGCCTCGTTTTGATGCAGAAAATTGCTCACTGCGCCGAATGAACGGGAAGAGAATCGAAGCTTTAAGAGCATGTGCAATACTGCAGTCGGTAATAAAAACTGTAATCAACTTTTCTCATGGATTCTGGTATGTACAATCAAAAGAAAAGTCTCATCGAAGGCCGAGATGATATCCGCTTCTGATGGGACATTTTTTTTGATCCTACATGCGAGAACTAATGAGAAAAGTTGATTACAGTTTTTTTTATACCGACTGAAGCCGATATTGCCTGGGAGGGAGGTTTTCATATGGTCTTAAGGGAACGCGAGACCGATTTCTCCCCGCCCAACAAAAACAGTTTTTCTTTTCAACAGTGCAGACGATTTATTATTGAAAGTAAATTCAGTTTCATGTAATAATTTTCCGAACTACAGCCTGCAAATGTTTCGAATTATTTTTAAAAAAACGTGGTTTTTGGTACCCTCAAACTTAGTTTAAGCAAATCTTGAACTCATTCTTTGTCGCGAATAGAAATTCAACACCAGTTTCGGCGTACAGTGAGGCGTGACATCAGTTGCGAAAGACTACATTTTTTTTTTTCATCCGAAGTTAAACGTTTTATCATGTCAGCCGACTAATCACTCGTTTACATACTGAACAGCGCTATTTGTATGCAAGCGATACGAGCAAAGTAGCAAAGATATTCTCACACAGGTAAAGATCGCCGATATAAAGTTGGGTTAATAACGCAGATAAGAATGCAAGCGAACTTGCATACAATAGCACTATTGTCTCATCCCGTGGAAAAAATACTCGCGTGTGACTACTCTTTATTTTTCATTCAACTCGCAAGTTTGCAGAGTAAACATTTTCAAAGCTAATTCTCAGTGCAAAAAAAAAAATTGAGCTATTTTGAAGTTCATCACTTTAAATAACATTGACTATAAGTTCAACACGTAGTTTAAGACAGAGCAGATTGCCAATACGGTTGAGGGTTTGGCTAGAATACTTGCATGATTTATTGAGATAGGATTTAAAAAAAAACCATTAATGGTTCCTCGAAAATCCTCGAGCCGGCATGTTTCCAATTTAAAAAAGTCAAGAGATAACGAAGGATCGGCGTTGGCATTAGCCTACCATAGGCTGTGGGGTCCTCGAGGGTCGGTATGCTCGTAAAAGACGATCTGCTCCCACCGTTAGTGTTCTCGGTCAAGAGTCACGCGTCACGCTTAAATTGCTTTATATACGCTCGGAACGTTACGAAACAGGCGCCAACGGGCTCATATTCGGTGTATACACGTGCAGTGGGACCTCGATTATCCGAACCCGTCGGGACCGGGTCTAGTTCGGATAAGTAAAAATTCGGTTAATCGAAATGCAATTTTTGTACGGCATTACAACACGTACATAAATAAGACACATCTAAATAATTCTCTAATTGGAATATTCTTCAAAACATATTTTTAACAATATTCCAATATCTAAGTCTTATTCTATTCTTATTCGAGTTTTATTTGAGTCGTATTAGAGTTTTATTCGAATTTTATTCGACTACTGCCAAGGCGACCAACGGTGTACAATGTTTTGCGCTAACGCTCGGATAACCAATCGTTCGGGTAAACGGAGTGATGGTTTAGATAATTGAAGTTTCGGATGATCGAGGTTCTACTGTACACCCTGTCCTCTTATACTTAGCTTGTTCTCATAAAAAAGTACGGAAAAACAAAAAATGATTAATCAATTTTCCTCGAAATATAATAACGATTTTCTCCGTATGATTTACTGCGCTCTCACACCGTCCCTCGTGAAGCTAACTTCCCGAAGTTCTGCTGCTCCCCTTTCGCTCAGCAATTTTACGGTCCCGGTTCAAGCCGCGGTTATCCCATCAATTTTTACAACTTTGGCCGCGAAGAAAAATTGTCGAACCTCCCCGTCCCGGCGTCCTCGCTTTTTCGTACAACGTTAATTATTATTTCTCCTCTCCCTCAAGAGAGAGTTATTTCTTCGTTGACTTGTAATAAATAGTCCCATAAATTTCAACGGCGAGTAGCCTTTTATTATTTTGTTTTTCGGAGCGAAACCAAAGACACATGTATCGTTTAAGAAAAAGAAGAGAAAAAAGTCGGGCAAGTGTTCCGGAGCCGAAGAAGAATCGAGCTTTAGAATGAAACTCCCGGTTGCCATGGATGGAATTTACTTCGACATTGAGTAGATTCACGGTTGAGGCGCGACACGACTGGGAGTGGTCCCGGGACGAATTTATAGGGTTCGGTCATTCCCCGTTCGACTGATTTATTCGCATCGACTACTCTTCGTTCGTTCTTTCTCATTCGCTCGCACGATCTCGTTCCATCGGGCCCCCCTTCGACAGTCGATGCGTTTGTTATTTCGCCCGGTCGTCGGGGACCGAATTTTAAACGATCGTCGCCCGTCCTAGATACATAATGCTCGTCATATGTGACTCTCGACTCTCCAGACCTTGACGGAATGTCAAAGATCAAGGCGTCTCCGTCCATTACACTCTTTTACAAGCGATAAATAGATTTTGGACTCCCTCATTCGTGGCTATTAATACAAATTTCGTACGTTGGCTTCTATGATTATTGATGCCTTTTTTAGAATTAATCTTTTGCGCTTTTGGTTGGTTTAGTCTAATGATTTATTTGATCTTCATGGGAGCAATTCAAGTGGAGTTCGTTGACACTAATAACGGTTCTCGTTGGCTTTTCGGATTGCAGAGACATCCCGAGGGCGTCGCGCAGGTGACGTTCAGCGATTCAGCCGAGGCACAGGCGTGTATACAATTACTTAACGGTCGTTGGTTCGCACAGAGGCAACTCTCGGCGGAGATATGGGACGGCAAGACCAAATACAAGTGAGTTTAATTTTGTTACGAATTGCAGTCGTGCTGTTTTACCATTCGATGGTAACTTACCGCCGTATGATTCAACATTTTGGCTTTACTATGGTAGTAGCCGTAAGTTCATTGCCGGCAGTCGAGTCACGACGATCTTGCGAATTCTAGTAGAAACCTACTTGACCTTTCGCCAACAGGCAACTCCGATGTTGTAGTAAAGTTTGTTATCAAGAAAATATGTTCGATGACTAATAAATAGACAAATTTACCGGCTCTTGCTATTCTTGTTCGTTGAAAAAATTAAGAATCAACATTATAATAATTGCTAGTGGCGAAACGAAAAAGCAAAATGTGATTTAATTTTTAATATACCATTATAATTTATAATATGAATGTACTTTAATTTATAACGTAATTTCCATTTAATTTATAATAATATATTACTTTTCAGAGTAGCTGAAACCGACGCCGAGATAGAGGCGAGGTTGGACAAGTGGGACAAGTTTTTGGAGGGCGAGGACGAGAAGAAGGAGGCGGCCGCGTTAAAAAAAGAGACCGAGGAAGTCACCAAGTAGGCGCATTTAATAAATATCCTACCCTTTTTATCCCTGATGGAAATTCTAAAGATCTTATCGTACCGTATCTGCCCGATCGAGGATCGGTATGATGTGTGTTATCAGTGCCTCGAGTCACAGGCTGACTCGTCACCACCGTACTGACGCAAGGTAAACATACCAATGTCAGGACGCGTCCCAGTGGCCGAACGAAGCGTGCGCTCGAGAATCCGATTTCTCATTTTTCCAGTCCGGCGACTGGGACTGCTCCGTCGGATGTCCGGCCACGGGTGCGTTTACCTTAACCAATCGAGCGTACAAGTTAATCACCTAAAATTCGATGTCTAAAATAGTTTAATCTATTTAACTATAAAAACGATCGCTGCTACATTAGTAACGTCGCTTAAGCCGTATGGAAGATTTGAGTGTCGGAAAGGTGGGAAGGAAATAAAGAGGAATTACTTTTAGAACCTTTTCGACCGCCAAAACATTCCTCCGTTCCGTCTTTGCGTGGGTGGGGTTTTTTATTTAATTTTTAAATTTCTTACAGAGTTTTTCTCATCGACTTACCGACTCCTCGCGACACATATATAAACATTTGTAAATTGACTAAAAAAAGCCCTTTTCGCATTGCGAGTGAAGGAGAAAGAGGGCGAAGAAACACGCATAGCCCAGGCGCGCCCAGTGCCGCAACGTAGACCGAGAAGAAAGGTTAACGGAGCACGAGAGAAACGGTGGCAGATCGGTGAGGGAAGGAGGAAGGAGGATGGATGAGGGATCTCGTGGAATCTCCTAATTTGCTATTTCGACATTCCCGACGATCTCCCGCTCGTGTGTGAGTTCGCCTTGTGTCCCCCGTGCTCACCAGCTCGAGTCGCCGTGGCTCTTCTTCCTTCGTGGGACTCTCGTGAGACCCTCTTGAACTGCGGTGATGCCGAACTGTCAAAAAACGCGATTCCCTCGGCACGGCTCCTCTTTCGCGGCTTCGGAGGCCGCAAGAGGAGGAAGAAGCCTTCCTTACTTCACTTCGCGAACGGCGGCGCGAAGCTGCGAACTGTCTCTGCCTCTTCGGGAGCGGATAGAGAGAGCAAAACAGAGCCCTCGCGAGCTATACCGATGCCGAAAGTAACCGACGAATTCTCGACGGCAATTTGCCCCGGGGGTGGTTTGGTGGTCTCTCGAGATTATTCCAGCGGAGACAGAGTTTTCGGTCCAAACGAATAATTGGGGAACCCTGTGGAAAAACACATCGGGCCAAAATCTAAATTCTGTTTGGGTATTATTATAAATAATTTTTTTTTGTCAGAAAATGAATTTTGTTAGTACAACAGTCAATCGGACGACCTTACCGATTATTCTATCATTTATGTGGAGCACAAGCTTAACTTTTTACAACTTGGAAAAAATAAAATTTTTCGCTCAGTTTCTTAATTGACGTAAAATATAGTCCGATATACGACTCTCAGGTGTCGGCAACGACAATTTCATTGAAACGGACAACTTTATAGAAAATGCAAACAAAATATTCTTTTTCTCTGAAAAAAGTATATAACGAATGCGGTGACCAAATCGATTGGTTATTGTTTCAGAGTTGTCAAGTAACAGTCATAGAGCACACCAAAAAGAAATCGAAATTTACACAGATCAACGCATAGAATTATCCAACTCTAATCCATTTATATCCAACGTTATCCAATCAAAAGTAAAAAAAAAAAAAAACTAGCCAGGCATATAAAAGTACAAAAACCAAGTAGCAAAACCGTGTACAGAGCATACCAAAAGGAAATTTAAATTTATACAGATCAACGAACAGAACCTCAAAAATGGTAAAACAGCGATCTAACTTTACCCAATCAGCAGAATAAAAAGCAAAGAAAAAGCTAGAGATATAAAAGTACAAAAACCAAGTCCCGTTATAATTCTCGCAACCCGTCCCAAAAATGTTAACCCACAAGCCCCGCGACCCGACCGATAAAAAAAAAAAAAAAATCACACGCAGCGCCTACGAAGAAAGTCTGCACGGCCGCCGGAAAGTCCCGCTCCGATCTTGGCGCGCTGTGTGTTTGAATAGAACAATTGCAGCCCCGCAGTGGGATGACTGCTGGTAGTTACAATAGACATCGCGAACACTTGACCGTATCAGATTGCCTTCTAACGCGTACGCTAGGTGCCGTGGCCGGTGTGTAATCCTATGTGTAATCTGAAGCAGGTCCCGCGGAGTTTTACCCCTGGAAAAACGGGGTTCGGACCAGGGGGAGTTTTTCGGGCGCGCAGGAGCTGCATAGCTGGCCGTGCCGAATCCAATAAGCTCCGGACAAGCGTGACACACAGCCCGTGCTCTTTTTTATTCCTTCTTCTTCCTCGAAGACAGAGGCCTTTCCCCTTTAGCCCCTCCTGCGCATCAACCCTCGACAGTCACACCGTGGGCTTTTGGTTTGTTTCTATACCGGGCGGACTCGCGCTGCTCCGGATCAAAGTACAACGCGGTGGTCCCGCTCTGGGCTCGATATCACCCTTAAAACACCCCCTCCCCGTTGCGATTATTTAGTCGCGTACCGAAAGCCCACACGTGGCTCCACTCGACAATGCTCGCTCGAGTTATTCTCTCCTCCCCACTGACGAGAGATAATGGCTCAATTCCCCCTTCCCCCCACCCAACTACCCCCTGCTGATCCTAATAGCCGAGCATTAAATTTGTCAGTGATATTGTACGGGTCGGGTGTAGCAAGCGACTCGTGAATCGTAGGGATTGAAAGGATGAACGGAAAATATGCTAGCTGCCTAGGTGGATCCTCACGGGGCGAACCGACGGAGCGAGAGTCCATAGAGCGATTATTGTTGTATGTATACGGAAGGGGTGGGGGGTTTTACAAGGGTATGTTTGGCGCGCGTGGATGCACGGAGATGAAGAGAGTACAGGGGATTATCTATGCAAATGGTTTAGCGTTGCTGGAGGACTGCGAAATGCCGCGAAAAAGTGAGGGGTTCGATTATCAAAGAATTTAGGGATTCTTTTTTTCACCTGTGAGTTCGAGTACATCGTTCGAGTTTTGCTTTTACGAGAGACGTTCGGAAGAATTTGGTGAAATACTTTATTATGCAATTTTTCTATTACTTTGTTTGCAAATTTATCAAGCGCAAAGTTTCTTTTTAAATGACATTGAAGAGCAAAAAAGAGCTTAGGAAAAAATGGGAAAAAAATGTTTTTAATGCAGATATTTGCCAAAACGATATTGACAAAACGGACCGTCTTTGTTTATTTGTAAAGTGAAATGTCAAAGTTTTAACTTAAACGGAGAATTCTAGTCGTTTTCATGTCGGCGTTCCGTTTTGCCCGCTTTCCTTTACTACTGTGCTTCGATTTGTCGAACCGAGGCTTAAACGATTAAAAAATTTGCCCCGTGTAACATTTAACATCGAAAACAATCGAAACTAACATCGAAACTGTGTTCGCAATTTTTTTCTGATTGGCTCTCTAATTAACAAACTTGCCAGGGAATCTACCCGAGTCGAAACTAATGAAACCATAATCAGGCATTGATAAAAACGCGCTAAAAAAATTCTAACCAAGTCTTCAAATCCAAAATAGTATACAGCTCGATCGAAGAGGCAACAATTTCGGTACCAACTTATTGTTTATCTACGCTGATAAAAAAGCAATGATCAAAATCAATGAAACTTTTTCTATCCAATCCTCTCTACATATCAGATTTCTTTGTCATGACGACGATTCCCCGACATTGGACGACTATTCGAAAAAAATACTTCAATTGATCTTTAGTAATTTCTTCTCCAGTCTACCAGCACCACCCGAGTGAAATTAAGCTACCGCGAACACATCGCGAAACTGTTAATTGAGACTCATTATGAGAAGACCGGCCTTTTCCGCCTGGGGTTTAACTACCTCAGCCACTCCGGCGCACTCTGTATTTCTTCCCTCACACTCCCTCCCTCTTTCTCACCGGATTCCACCCTTTCGCCATGCGCCCTGCACCGCCGGCAAATCTCTGTCCTCCCCCGTGCTCCAAGCTAAAAACACCCCGCCTCGACTGTTCACCCCCCACCGCACCCCCCCCTAAAAAAACAAACAAAAAAATAACAAAAAAATCCATTCATTTAATTTGCCCCGCGAATCATCGAGTCGAATCGGACTCCAAAAACTCACCCACAACGAAGTTGCAGGAAGGATCATCTCGACGTGTCCACTTCTCTTCTCGTCCACGGTCCACCCTCGCAGACAGCCGTAAGGGTGGTTCGCAGCTCCAAAAACCGGGCCGAAACTTGACGATACCGTTGTGCGGTCTTCTCCAACGTCGGCTCCACCGGAGGACCCCGAGGAGAGCGAGGCCGAGGGTGAGGATGGTTCATTGTGGGATCAATACCCACGCGGATACACGGACAGAGGCTACGGATAAAAGCCGTCGAGGGCGTAGGTGTATGGCAACAAACCCCGTTGATTGGACGTTCCCTCGGCGTTCGCCGATTGGCCAGAAACGTCGCTCCCAGTAGGCGTGCACCATCGTTGGCCCAGACTCCGCCGGTTATTCTCTTCTTCGCCTCGCCGTTCGCCTTCTCCCTCCTGCACGTTGGCCCCTTCGGCAACGTCCTGCTCGGTCGTCCTCGGGGGCCTCTCTCGCTCCCTCGTCAAGCGTGTCCCGTCGGGCTCTCCCAGTCGGTTACCTCGAGGCCTCGATGACGCCGCCGGGGGGCAGAGCCGGCGGTAACCGACGCCAGAACCGAAGGGATAGAGAAGGAGCGAGGCGGAGAGAGATCCGGAGTGAGATGACTGCGAAAGAGACCCCGACGGGCAAAGGCCCCCCGACGCTAGAAAAAGATAGCCAGGGTCGAATAACCGACCAACGGAGAAAGACGGCTGTTATGCAGGTCGAGTGAGAGAGGGTGACATCGGGCTCTCGTGGTTCAGTACGTGTTTGCCCATCAGAGACGCTATACCCAGGGCTCTCACACTCGGTTCTACCGCATCGCACACGAAGGAGTTGTACGGTTTTTGTTGTTGTTTTCCTCGCGAACTCTTCCGGAGGGAAAGGACGGAGTCCCGAAATTCGAAGACCGGGAAGGTTGTCCGGATTTTTTTTTCGTAAAAAGCTCATCGAGCTGCTCCGAGTCCGGCGGGTTTACAAACGTCGTGACGGTGTGCGAGAGTCAGCTGTTTGTGGTCCTCGAAGCGTTTTTGGGACTCTCTGGTTCGAGGAGCCGGAAAGTCGTCGGTTGTTCGTCGCGAGTAATTTGCTGATTCGTCGATCTACCTGTTCGCGCTTGACGTTGATTTTCGCGCTTTCGATGGAGAACTCGGGGAGCTGACAGTTCGGGGGGTATCAGGTGTGCTTGTTTTTTTAATGGTTTGTTTTTGAGCCGGTTTTCTGGTTCTTCTGTCGATCGTGCTGGAGTGAGAGTGGAGTGATAGTTGAGGATACTCCGCGATCCACCGGCGGTGTTTCCGGTGAATAATCCGCTGCACCGTTGCCGACGGATGGATCGTGCCTTGTCGCAGCTCGCCAGTGAACTTGGCCATTGTGCGTCCCGATAAACCGTGACAAAATTTCGGCCGATCGCGGAGAGGGATTATGATAGTCCCGTGCGGAAATCCGTGAATGGAAAATCTTCGGATTTACCTCCGGTGCTCAGTTCGCCGGGTTTTATTGAAGCGACGAGGTGCGTTCGATCCGAGATTTTTTTTGAAGGTTTTGAAGGTTGCAGCTTAAAATATCTTCGTTGCGATTGGGTTGAAAAAAAAAAAAATTATATATATATATATTTATATCAAAAAAATTGATAAAACAATAAGACTCGAAAACGGAGCTAACGCCGGTAGTGAATAGCCGGGACGAGATAAAAGGTGGGAGTGGAGTTTACGGTGGTGGTGGTGCAACGTTCGGGTACGCCAGTCGCCAGGCCGGCTCTGGGGTGCCGGGCCCGGGGGGTGTGATGAGCTGCTCCGAGGTGATGTATCAATATTATCCTTACCTCTATCAGAGGCCACCGCCGCCACCACATCCCACGCATCCTCATGCCGCGGCTCACACCCATCCACACGCCAATCCTCACGCGGCCCATCACAGTCCCGCGAGACCGGCGCCTTTTCAGCCCTTCTCATCGGCAACGGCGACTCATCAGTACGACCGAGTAAGTATCACGTTGCTATATACTCGAGTTCGTATCTTTTAATTTTTTTTTTTTTCAATTCCAAAATCGCATCGTGTTTGTTAGATACGTGCTTGATCGAGGCCGGTAATCGGTGGGCGATTTTATCTAAGGCGACTGAGCAGCGTTCGCGCGTTTTGCTCGTTCCGGAAACGTTTCCGTGAATGGTAAAGATGTGTTTTTTTCTGAGGCGGGTATTTTGTAAGAAATAGATTTTCCGCACTTTGGTACTTTGAAGAAAATAATTTATTACCCCTTATAAATCAGGACAAACCCCACCTACAGGTTTTTCGTACCGCGTTACCCCGAATTTTCTTCAACTTGCTTCACCGTTTTACCTAGCAGACGGTTTAAAGTGCACGTAATTTTCGCCGACGAAATTCTCAATTTTTACATATTGCTTTGGTTACAAAAGGTTTTCGCATTCAATAAAAATTTAATGTCCACAATTTTTGTACAATTTATTGTACAATTTCTCGGGTAAAAAAAAATCCAGTTCCTCGAAAAACGGAAATAAATTAATTGTAGAATTAACAAGAAAAATAAATGGCAAATGTTTGTGGACAAGAAATGTTTATTATAAAAATGTGCAAACTTTTTCTAACTTTTTTTTTTATAATTTTTTTTCTTTGAGCTAAATTTGTCCTATCAGCAGTAACGATTGGCACACATCTTTATCGGTTCTGCCTTACCGGTGATAAGCAAATAATGGTCATCGACTTAACGCAAGGTAGTCAAATTTTGTCGATTAATCGGAATCCGACGGCGAATAATTTGTCCCGCTGAAATCGCTTGTACGACGGTAACTTCGCGATTCCCAAGTTCCCGATGTCTCTTAAACTCCGAATTCTACGGTTCGTCGAGAGGCACAAACCACTCGACTCGTTCGCCCTGTTGCATCGTCGAAGGGAAGAACAAAGCCCGCGACGGGGCGTGGGCGACCCTCGTTAGCGATCCTCTTCCGGTTGCATGTCACGGAGACTCTTAAAACGCTTTTACACGCCCAATCTCGGCGGTCTCTCCTGCACTCCAAAGCTCTCTATCCGATCGTCGAGCCTCGCTTACCTATCTCTCCTTTCAACAGTTCAACGCGTTCGTTCGACCGAGAAACAATTTATCGTTCAATTGCCGTCGCTTAAACGCTAAACATTAATAGGACATTGATCGAGTCTGATTTGTATGTTGCACGATCAACTCTCCTTGACGTTATCGCACGTGTTATTAATTACGTTACGATAACATTTATTTATTATGCACGCTGAAAGCTAAGACGCGATACTGATAACCGTGACCATAAGAGGATCAACACCTCGCGAGTAATATAATTGAGCATAAAAAAAAAAAATGTTTGCTCCCCACCTGTGTGACTGGTATACGACCGGATTATGACGCCCCTCATAATTATTAGTCGGGACTACCGTAGGCTCCTGCCTGAGCCCCTCCGTCCTAAACAAACACAAGTGACGGCTCGTAATTTTGAACTCTTTAAGTGTAGGGAGGGTGTTCATCGATTTTAGGTAAAATACGTTTGATTTTTATTTTTTTTTCGGTAATAAAAAAATATGGCGCAAGAAGTGATTGTTCGTAACAGCGTTGTGACGTTGCGAAAAAAAAAACACTAGGTTCGAGTACAAAACATTGATTGAGGAGTAACATTTTTTTGAAAAGTAGAGAGGTGTGACGAAAAATGATATTGAAACAAAATTTGAATTCTTGTTATGATTTTTTATATTCGGCCGTGAAGATTTTTTTCACGCGAATGGAACACAGTTGTGTATAATCAATCAATTACTATCGCTATATCACTATTCACTAATAATATATCAATAATCACTTTTTTCAATGTGCGAAGACCGATTGGCTTAGGTTTTTTGCCCGCCGAAATATTATGGCTTGAATGAGTCCGATGAAGATTGCTTTACTTAGCTCAATCATCCGAAATACGGACACTGCGATGCCCTTGCCTCTTCCGCCGATGAATTCAATCGAATTTTTATGTTTGACCCCCTTCTGATATCTCGAAATAAGCTTGATCCACGGCACCGCGATTTCTCGTCGCATTTATGAAAAATTAAAGTGGTCCATTCATTCGACAGATCGAACAACGTGGGAGCTTCCCGAACGCTCAATGGCATATCGCTGCTACATCGCTCGAGCGATTCGACGAATCATTGCCAAATCCGTACGATATATTAAGAAGGTCGATAACTCTGTTCGCGAATTTTATTAATACATTTTTGTCGCCTATTTCTCTTATTTAATAATTAGAGTTGCATTTCAAACTTCCATGTCAACAACGAGCTTCCAAAGGGTTCAAAAAAATTCGGGAATAAGTCAACATCAACATTGCGCTGGATAATCCAACGAATCCGACGAGTCGGAAATTTGTACATGTTAAGAGAACTCCGTTCGTGAATTTTATCAGTTTTCAAATTTTTTTTTTGCACCCCTTTTTCTCACCTAATAATTTCAGTTGAATTTCAGATTTCTGTTTCAACAACAAGCCTTCAAAGATTTCCAATAATTCGAGATTAAATGAACATGAACCACTGCGCCCGGATAATCCAACGAATCGTCACAATAACGTAAAAAAAAAATCAACCCTTTATCCATCGGCAAGGAAAGAAAAAAAAAAAAAAAAACAAACCACAAAGTTATTACCGATGCATTCGAAAGCTCCGTGAATCGAGGTTGCGATAATTCACGTTAAAATAGTCGTTAATCTTCGTTTCCCTGAAAATTCGATTATCCCGCTAATGTGTTTACAAACAGAGACGGTAAATTTAATCGGACGTCGTCACCCCCGGAGCGATACTTTTTCCGAGTTTCTTCGTTCGACGTTGGTAAAGCAGCTCGGACGAAAATTCCTTCTGTTCTTAGGACCCTCGAGAGCGGGTCGCGGTCTCGGCCGCGCGCCCGCGCGTGAATTCCAAACTTCGAACGTCCTCGGTTATATGTCCTGAAATAGTTTTGTTGGCCGATGTGTCGTTTCGTTTGTTAGCGCGGGAGAGCAGTCAGACTAGCTGCTGCGCGCGAGCCGCTCATCCGCTAGGAAGACTCATCTGCTTCTTCTTCTTCTCTTCTTCTTCCAAATTTCTTCGGACCGTCATTTTAATACGTCTGGCGCGAGGTCAGGCGTGCCGCTGTTTCTGTTACTCACTAGCGGGCTGTACAACGGTTACACGGCTTACAATGTGCTCGAGTGGTGCGGCGATCCGTGCTCACGAATCGCTGCAGGGTGTCGGGTGCCGTTTTGCTGTTTTACACCTCGTGTCCTCGCCGCGCTCTTCTCCTCGACTTCGCACTCGAAACCATTTTTTTGTCTTCTTCTTTTTTTTTTTTTTTGACTTGTTATACTTGTTTCACTCACGTCGTGTCTCACGACGCCTCGCTCGTTCGTGTCAGGCGGCGGACCATTAGCTTTCTGACAGTCACGGCGACTTCAACGTAAGACACTGCGGGCTCGCTGATCGGGAGAACTGCCGACAAGACGCCGGCCTCTAAACGTCTTTGGCTCTTAAACGCTTCGGGAATATGCTGATGGAGAATTTGCTCGGGTTCTCGGGCTAAACGGAAGCCGCGTGCCGTTTCGCGGTTCCGACCTGTACCGAAAGAAAAAGAATGTTTTTTTAGATTAAAAAAATTGATTCCATCGAATTGATCGGGCGGTTTTGTTCAATTTTCCTCGGGTTTTTATTCTCGGTGGGCATCGAAAATTATTTAACTTTTTTTTTTTCTAGATTTTTTATAATCGGATCGGGCCGATGACGTGCGAGTGTAACGGACATTGGCGGGAGGTGAATAACAGAGCCGAGGTGCGAGGTTGGCAAATGAGCCTCACATACAGTCAGTACAACGCAAAGGCGCGACTAGTGGTGTTAATTTTAAGAAAGAAAAAAAACTTCCGACGTTGATATCATTCAACGTATCGAATCGGTCCAATTTCTATGCAAATAATTGTGCAACGTGGAAGAGAGTACATTTTTGCCATCACAGTTTCGTTCTTGTATCTGGCTTAGATAAATCGAAAATCCCGTTCACGAGGTACTTTTTTTCATACAAATACGTATATAGTTCTCGAGCACGCGAATAATCGATCCCTCGTTCCCCATCTCTCCGGCTCCTTTACGCGAATCAACATTCTCAAGGAGCGATTATAATTTACTACACACGTTTACCTTGTCCGTGAAACGAATATAAACTCACGAGCGCGCGCGCGCGCTCGCTCGGGGAATTCCCCGTATGATCGATATCTCTCGAAAACGTTTTGTACATCGTTCTCTACCATTTTTCGAATTAATTACTCTTCTAGTATATCGTATATAATCGCGATTTAACCATTTACAACTATAAATTAACTGCCGATTATATATATATATATATGTATATATATATATATATATATATATATATATACATATATATCCATACACGCGACAGAAATGATTACGCTTCTCGCAACGTCAGCTGTACGATATCTACAAAATGCAAAAAGAGCATCTTTTTTTTTTAATAATTGTTTTCTTTTTTTATTTCTTTCCTTTTATTCTTGGCTAAAAACGAGCGTCGCGGATTAATCGCCGTTACGTCGAGGCTAATTAATAAACGCGATTCTTAATTAATTTCGTCCACTTGCGTGTACATAAACTTCCAGCATCTTCGCTAACGTCTTTCGAGTATAGTTTCGTATTATAGCTTATACACACGCGCGCGTTATAAACGGACAGCCGCGAATGAAAGAGACCCGAGGAAGACAGGCAGGAGCAATAAAGCACCCGCGCGAGAGCAGAAACTTTCGTTAGCAAAGATAGTCGGTTATTTCTCTCTTATATACTCACGGGTGTTTTGCTTCGCTCTCTTGCCCGCCGCTGCCGGTCCACGGGGCGGCTATCTCGCCGTGAGAAAACGGGTTGATCGTCCCCGAGTATCTTTCTCGCGAGCCCGCGACTTTTTAACGTTCGCCGCATCCTCGTGTTTCCGAGTGTCCCTCACGTTGCTACACACAGTTTATACATACGTATATATATATATATATATGCGTGTAGGAGAGAGAGCATCCATATGCGATTCTCAGGCTGTGCTGATAATCGTGCAACTTTGTTAGAACTTTATAGCTATTGGCCGCGTAGCAACAATTAGCCGGTGCGCACCGTGCAAATTGATGCAACTTTTTTTTACCGAAGTCATTTGTGTAAATCCAGGGTTGAAAATCAGTTTTTCTTTTATTTTATTTTTATCTGCGAGTAATAAAAATATCGCATTGACAAGAATATTGGCATGAAGTAAAAAAAAAAAAAAATAAGTCTGGCAAACCTCACAGCTATTGATCACGTAGCGATAATTACTCGATATACGCCGTGCGAGGTATTCTGTAAATGTTAATTAAATTTTTCTTTTTAATTCACGAGCAATAAAAATATTACAATAGCAAGAATACTGCCTGTATTCTTGCAATCGCAATATTTCTATTGCTACTGAAGTCGAAAAAAACCGTGCAAACCTCACAGCTATTGACGGCGTAGCGACGATTAGCCGCTATACACTATGCGAGGTATGCAACTTTTTTTTAAACCTAAGTAGTTGTTACAAATCTGGGCTTGAAAAGTAGTTTTCAGTTTATTAAATTACTCCTTTCAATACGCGAGCAATAAAAACATTTGCGATGGCAAGAATATAGGCGCGAGTTGGATAAAAAAAGATGTTTTACAGAGTCTTCTTAGAGGGCCAATCACTGTGCGCGATTAACTCGAACACGGTTCCCCCCCGATACCAATACAGGCTCGCTCGCGCAATGTGTTCCCGAGTGGACACTGCGGGTACGGGGCCGCGGCGCGGAGTACGCTCGGCTATTAATTCCGAGGGCCGTTGGAGAGCCGCGCAGGAGGACGATCGTCCGAGGCGCACCGGTCAGGCTCGGGGAGGCGGCCGGCAAAGAGGCCAAAGCGAGATCCGAGGCGCGGCTCGTTGGGTCAGGCCCTAAATAAAAGGAAGGAACGTTTAAATAAAAGTAAACTCGTGTCGCGCTGCGATCCTCCGTTGCTGCTGCTGCTCCCGCTGCCGCGGCTCTTGCCGCGCCGTTTCTGCATCCCCTCGCGCGCGCCCCAGCGTCCGTGAACTCTCACGATCTTTCTTCTGTTCCGCGCACACGGACGATTCCCGCGGCGGTTGGCACTGTAAAAAAAAAAAAAAAAAAAAAAAAAATAAAATAAAATAAAATAAAAAAAAGAAATTAAAGAAATTAAAAAAAAACGTTAAATCGATTAAATTCTTCGGTAAACGAGATAGGGAATGGGACACGAGTAATAGGCATCTGGGAGTGATACATCAGGCAATGTAAGTTAATCGATCAATCGGTTAAATTTTTCCAACGGAGCTGTAGACCAGCCACGATTAATAATAATTAATATTATAATATATTCATGATTATATTGTACTATGGATTTATAAAAACATAAATTATAATTTAATTAACAATTAATTAATATAAAGAATGAAATATATATATGTATATATATATGTGTGTATGTATATGCATATATACAAAAAAGTAAGTAACGAGGAGTCGCGACGGACGATTCTTGTACACGTGTGCGAAAGAAGACCGTAGGGGTGAAGAGATGAAAAAGCGAAGAGATAAAGAGAGCTCGATTAACGCGGGCACAGGCGAGGCTTCAATTTTTTTCGTCCCGACGATTCGTGACACGTGACGAATGTCTTGTCTTGCCGATCGGTGTCGACAGAGCTCACTGCTTCTCTCTTTCTCCTGCGGCAACTCGTGCCCGGCAGCGCAGCAGCAGCAGCAGCAGAAACAGTCAGCACAAGCGAAGGGAGAACTAAACCGACGAAATAAAAGAAGATTATACGGTATACGGGTCGAAGAGGGAGATGAAGAAGAGGAATCGCGAGGAGAAAGGCGAGGAACTCTTTCTCTCTCTCTGGATCTCTTTCGCGAAGCAACCGGAAAGCAGAACATCGGACGTTCCTCGCGGACGTGGACCGAGCTCTGTCAACGCTGAAAACCAAAACTCCTAAAGTGTCCCGCCCTAACCGTGCGTCACAGCTTCCTTTTTCCGAGGGGGACAAAAAATGTCCCGCTTGCAGGTAGCCTATTTATGTCTTGGGACGATTTTTACTTTTGGTTTCCACGAAACTGATAAAGAAATAATTCGTGGCCTGGCGGCAGAGGCGCACGAAAAAAGTGCAGGCAAAAAATATATTTTTCACATACACTTTGCACAAAAAGTATGTTATTTAAATATTATGAAATTCATGTGACGGATATATATTCGAGCACATTTTTATTATTAATAATATGAAAGATAAAATATTTTCGCGTATATGAGAAGTATATGATTTATATAAAGAATATATTGTTGACCGAAAAATTGGTTACTATCAATATGTAAGTAATATATTTTTCGCACGGTTCTTTTTCTGTGCGGACGCGTTTCGAAAAAGCCTATTCGCAGAGAAACATCTGTAACGGTTTAATCTTTATCGGGAAATGATGCGAAAGGAGGTGGAGGCGACTTAACTGGGAAATGAACTGCTAGCAGTGACCTCGCAATGTGCAAGCCATGTCAAGCTGCCAATTCGCATTAGTCCAAATTAGGTGTACTTCATTTATAGCTTGTCGAGGAATGAAGTGGAGAAACACAGGTGCGAAGTATTCGCCATGCGCACGACCTGTACAAGTCCACCGGATGGATATGTATTAAGCATACATGCAAAGAGCTGGTTGCGCAAGTTGGGACTGAGCCGGCCGATAGACGGCGCTGATAGAATGCATGTACATGGCCCTACACGCTCAGCCGGAAGCTTTGCGTAAGTCACGCGCATAGCGATAGTGCGCGATTAATTCTATACGAGGAGAGAGGAAGCGGGACAAAACTTCGCTCCGTTTCAGATGAGACAATTTGCTCCTTTATGGTTCGCGAAAAAAAAAAAAAATTGTGAAGCGCTTCCCCCCGCTTTGCATTGCACTGTTTGCCAGTACAGAGAGGAAATAACCAATAATGATTTTTTTTTTTTTAATGAGTCCCGTTTTTATCCCAAGTGTCTGATCGAGAAGTGAGTCGCGGTCTGATCGCAAAGGCTGGTTGAACATTCCCGGAGACTCACAGAGGCTTCGTTTGGATCGGAAAAGGAGACAAGAGTTTTTTACAGGCTGTAAAAAAAAAGCTTTGCACATTTAACAAACATTTCTTCATTCAAAATTCCTTCTCTTCCTTGTTAATTTTACAATTTCATTTTTTACTTTAAAAGACGTTTCTTTGTGAAAAAAAAAAAAAAAAAAAACTGAAAAACAAAATGCTGAAATTAACGAGATAATTGTGGACCTCCGTTGACAAGAAAGGTTCGTTAAACGAGCGAGCCTTTTTGTCACTGCGCAAGGGGAACGAACCGAGTAAAAATGAACCGCTAGGAGAGACACGGCGAAGTAGGCGCATGTCGAGCTGCCAATTCGCATTAGTCCAATTAGGTGTACTTCGTTCATAGAGCTTGGCGAGGAAACAAATGCAGAAACAGGGAACGAAGCAACGTGCGCAATTTACTCTCCGCACACTCCATTCGGCTCTGTATATAATGCGACGAGAGTAAGGACGGAATAAGAAAAAGAATAAAAATGTTGCACGCGAAGTGGCGTGACGTAGACACCACAGCCGGGATATAGGGAGAGGACAGGTGGAACCGCTACTGCCATGCACAACGCACACCGTATCGTATCGTCTCGTTGTCGTTGCCCTCACCGCCTTCTGTCTCTCATCGTTGGAACCGGCCGAAAGACGACAAAAACCATCGAGCCAGTCTCTAGCTATATCCTTCATTAGCACTCTCGTATCTCTTCGCCGAGAGTCCGCTTCTTCGTCCCTGTGTGTACCTGTACACGCGTCACCGGTCTCTCATGTTCGGCGAGCTCGTACGAGCGCCCGATTCGTACACCGACTCGTATAACTAATGCAGGAGTACTTAGTTTCTCGAAGTCGCGGCTACCGCTTCACCGCCGCTCGGCGAACCGTCTGCGATTCTTTCCTTCCGGGATTGGGAAAGTTTAGTTTTTCTCTTTTTTTTTTTTATTCCTAGTTCCGACTATGCCCTGTAGGTCGTTAGGTAATTTAGCTTCTCTGCTGGCTGGACGAACAAGGCCGATCGTCGATGTTATGTTTTTTTTCTTTCTCTTTGCGAATACGCTGGACGGTGAAAAAAAAAGTTTCTACAAGTGACAAACATCTTTTGTGGTGAGCGTTCAAATATTTTTTTTTTGTCGTTAAGTTTGCAATTTTTTTTTGTTACGAATATGCAAATAATGAAAAATTGACATTAAATGTTTGTCAAACCTACAAACCTTTTTACCTTTCTGACTGTAATCGGGAATTACAAAATTTTCGGTGAGTAAAATATCTCAGAATCTTTTATTTATTTTTTATACGGAAAGTTAAGGGTCGAAGTTAGAATAGAGTTTCTCGAAAATTAATTTTTCTGGAGATTGTACAATTTTTTTCACAATTTCGTAAATTTGTCATTCACAAGTAGTATTGAAATATCGAATTCCATGCGGATCGCATTGGCGTTCGATTGTCGGTAACATCACCGTCCGATGGTTCTCGTTTTTGTACCTACCTAAAAAAAACTTGTGCTGTATTGTATTATAGTCATTTTTATTTATTTTTTTCTTCACAAATTGTTAAAAAACGATTTTGTCCTTAAATGACGCGGGCAAGTGGATGTGTAGATCGCGCCGCGTCAGTAACATGCACAGTAAAAAAGATTTGTACATTTAACAAACTTTTTTGTCCACAAACGTCTACCATTATTTTCTTGTTAATTGTATTAAAAGTATTTGTTCTAAAATTAAGACCTTTTTGAGACACGGACAAAGTTTTTCTTTTTGCAAAGTGAATAAAAAAAGAATTATGGAGATTTGTGGACAAAAAAACATTGGTGCATATTTTCTGCGTGTTATCGTAATCTCGAAACTGCAATCGCCGCAGTTGCGTGAACACCGGGAGGTTTACATGACATTCTTAGAATCGATAAAATTTGTCTTTCACATCGACACTTTCAAGATTCTGCCCGTTCACTTTCGCAATGCCGTTAAGTGTTAAGAGTACACCGGTTCGCATTTAGTTAAACTCGAGTTAATGCCTCGTTCGTTCAGCTCGCGGCAAGTTTCCCTTAACGCGCAAACGCTGAAGGCGGCTGGAAATGGGGATAACTCGGTATAAAACGTAACGCCCAGTTACGAAGGCGCGGTTCCGGTCTCGCCGCCGGTGCACCGCGTTTTCCCCACGACTCTTGCGTTCTCGCTGTGCCATGAATGCAAAAATTTATCAAACGAATCAAAATTTCACGATTCGTTTGTCAATCTTATCTATCTTCGACTCTCCGACTGAAATTTCGAAAAAAACTTGTTGTACACCGAAATTTTTAGATCGCTTCCTCGTGCAATTTATTTTTATCCACTGAACTTCTACGAGAAACATTTACCGCGATTATTTGGCATCCTCGTGGAGGAAGATTTGTGAGTAAAAAAAGAAAATATAGTGAGGAAGCTATTAATTACTTTTTAACGAACCGCATATTTTTCTCGTAATATTCTTTTTACAGTTTATATTTTCAAACAAGTACGAACTCTATAAAATGTTTAGATTTACATGAAAATCTCGAAAAACAATTTTTGTTTTTCACGTACAAAAAAAAAAAAAAACTTCCTCCACGAGGAAGCAAAATTAACGTCGCGGCGTAAAAGTCGTTCCCAACAATGTATGAGAAGGAATGTCCTAAAAAAAAAATAAAAAAAAAAAAACTCGCGATTTTTCTTTTTAAAATTCGAGGCTTTCTATCTCCTCGTTGGTTTTCTGGTCTCGCAGAAACTCGTCAGGCTCGTAAAGCGCATTTTTTCACCGCGGGTATCCGGCGCGGCACCGCTCCCGCGTGGTATCTTTACCGATTAATGAACCGATGTCCCGACGGGGACCACCCCGGAGTAACACGTACGTTACGCGCGTGCACCCTCGCTTTTTTCGATAAAGACTAGTTTACCTAAAAAAAAAAAGGAAAAAAAAAACAATCAAAAAAAATAATGCATCTCGTGAACACAGGAGGGAAGCTGATCACTTTCGGCACTCGAGCCTCGCCGGCGAAAGATCAGCCTCATCGACGAGCGAGGGACTTCCCAAGCTCCGAATCGAGGAGGAGAAGGAACGAAAGCGTTCGGAGCGAGGTGGAGCTCGATAGATAGTGAGATAGATTGTAAGTTGTCCTAACTATAATGCCCAGTCGATGAGACCAGCTCCCGGACCGTTCTCACTCTTTCCAGGTTCGAGCAAACACCGAAATCTCGGCCCCCGTTCCACCTTCGTCTTCTGTTAATTCTTCTCGTTTTTTTTTTTTTTTTCATCTTTCTCTTCTTTTCCTCAAACGAACCGCACTCGCACGAGCGTTTACCTGACCAAGTTTTACGATCGTCGCGTCGAGGTGGCGATGTGTCCTCGGGTTATCGTGCCGTCGGGATCTCCGTACGGTAACCGGCGCGCGGGGATATTCTCTCTCTCTCTCTCTCTCTCTCTCTCTCTCTCTCTTTTCTCGCCGTTCCGCGTCTCTCGTCCGTTGTCCGTTCTCAAACTCTTATTCCCATTTCTCCTCTTCTCTCCCGCGTTCTTCGACCACGAACCATCGGTATTTCTATCTTTTTCCTCTCATTCTATTCGTGAAAAATAAAGAAACTGTCACGACTAGGCAGCATCCTCTCTTCTATATATATACATGTATGTTGGAGCGTTCTCGAAAGCCTTGGGACTGAGACAGCCCGAGCTCGAATCTTCAAAACCCCTTCGCCAATTTGGCTTACCAACGGAAATAAGACGGAGTCACCCGCGGTGAGAAAACATCGTATTCTCGAGTCGCGCTACCAGGCGGAATATAATTTACGCAGAATTTAACGAAAAAATATCATCGGCTCGTCGATTAATGACGCTTGTTAATCGGTTTCATTTATTCTTGCTATGTAATTAGATTTTTTTTTTCATTTAATCCTTATTTGAACCTCCCAATTGCCTTCCCGTTGCCTTCGTAACGGAATCTCCTTCGTGGCGATTCGTTAAATCTTTCCGCAAAGAAAAAAAAAACATTTGATTAAGATAAAATAAAGGATTATCAAATTTTTATTACAATATTAAATTACATTTAAATTATTGCAGAAAAATGGCAAAGTAATCTATACAGAATCTTAAAAAAAAAATTTAAATAACCATAACAGTTCAAGTGAAATTACACTTACTGTAAAATCCAATAATCTTCTCGTGATCACACAGGGTCGAATTATCTCGTCAGTTATGCCTCACTAATCGTAAATTAACGTCAAATATGAATAGTTAGATCCGCAATTCTACATTTTTTTTTGTACCCACTACCTACATAACATATACACATATTTTTTTTCGTGAAGGATTGTTGTGTCTGCCCTGCCACGTGACACTCTTTCTCGAGAGTTAGAAAAGAGTCGCGCAAGTCTATATACCGCGGTCCCCGAAAAGTATGCATACATATACATATATACACACTATAAAAAGCAGAGGCAACTCTTAGCGCGGATAGAAGGCGTTTAGCGTATAA